>CM044016.1:37023887-37308887 GCA_024085815.1 Flaveria linearis | reverse complement strand
TGTGTGTGAGTACTTGTAGGGTTAAACAAAAAAATTTTAAACCCAAAGGTCAATTTTTTAAACCCAACGGCTATAAAGTCGTTTTCTTCACGGGTTTTACTCGGTAATTACCACCTGAAAACCAATACCCTCCGGGTACCTGCAAGGAGTGACGTCGGTGTACCCGAGCGGGTACCGCCCTACCCGAATGGGTACCCGAGGGCGCCCCTCCTCCACTCCATAAGTGTGGAGAGAGTTTTAGCATTGGGTAAAGCCCAGGTTTGTCAGGTAAGGCGGTCATACCCTAGTCACCCTCAGGTAACAGGATCTTGTAGTGTTCTCGGTAATAACTAATAGATGAATCCAAAATTATTCAAACGTTGATTAGTCGTCATTCTGACCATTCGACATTTTTAAAAAAAAATTAACACTACAAATACACTTCTTGAAACAAAAAAGTATATTTCGAACCATTTTTACACCATAAACATTCCAACATTCCACTCAATTGCCTACTTAACAAACAAAGATGTAATATTATTTTTCCATCATCACCGGCAACGAGTTCCACTTCATCCAAATCTTACGAGGTTGAATTTTTGCGCACGTTTTCTCTACAACTTCCGAAGTTGAAGATACGACATGTTAAAAAAATGATATGTACATTGTGATCTTGTAAAGGCTCATATAGGGTGCTTAATTGTTGGTAAATTGGGTGGATTGTGGTGGAAGGGCTAAAGAGGCGAATTTTTTTTATAAACGACAAATGTATGACTCTGTTTTGAAGGATAGGTGTTTTTTAATCGATCCATGTATTCGTTCTCCAGTCAAGATCGCACCCCCAACCTCCTAAGGATGAAACACATTGTTGAAAAAAAACTCTGGCTCAACTTTGAGCATTTTGCTCAAAGTGAGACTTGAATCCATGAGCATTTTGATGAAGAGACGAATTGTCTGAAAGATTTGATATCGTTTAACTTTATGTATATGGCAGTAAGCGTCCCTAAACTATTGTCTACACAACATACAGCACCCTAGGTTTTTAGAACGGAAATTTTAGGCGCACCGTGCTTTTCTTGGAGAAAACCGACCCAAGCGGTCATGGTTAGGTCTCCCCGTGACCGCTAGGTCAGGTGTGACATCTAGCTGTCACGGTTTACCCTAAACGTGACAGTTAGATCTGGGGTCAATGATTGGGTATGTAATTATGGGGGTATTGATTGGGTATGATTTCCGATGTAATTATGGGGGTATTGATTGTGCGCAGGGGAAGCTATATGTCACGGTTTGGTCAAACCGTGACATATTGCTTCTATTTTTTTTATTCTTTTAAGCATTAAATATTTATTTTATTTCGTGTATCTTCCTTAAGCATTAAACATTTATTTTTATTTCCGTAATTTTATCACTGTAAACTTGAGAATGAAAAGGCGGGAAACACCGTTCGATCGGAGTTTGATTTCGTGTATCTTCCTTAAGCATTAAACATTATTTTTATTTTCATAATTTTATCACTGTAAACTTGAGAATGAAAAGGCGGGAAACACCGTTCGATCGGAGTTTGATTTCGTGTATCTTCCTTAAGCATTAAACATTTATTTTTATTTCCGTAATTTTATCACTGTAAACTTGAGAATGAAAAGGCGGGAAACACCGTTCGATCGGAGTTTGATTTCGTGTATCTTCCTTAAGCATTAAACATTTATTTTTATTTCCGTAATTTTATCACTGTAAACTTGAGAATGAAAAGGCGGGAAACACCGTTCGATCGGAGTTTGATTTCGTGTATCTTCCTTAAGCATTAAACATTTATTTTTATTTCCGTAATTTTATCACTGTAAACTTGAGAATGAAAAGGCGGGAAACACCGTTCGATCGGAGTTTTATTAACGTACTCACTGTAAGCTAAGTTTTGACGTTGATATATACGTACAGGCATGGTTTGAATGCCGGATATGCGTTTGTGAACTTTACAACATCTGAAGCAGCTTGTAAGTTTCATACGTCGGTTAAAGGAAAACTAGTTTCACCGTCACATCATTTCTATCTTTTCGTGAATATATATAACTATTGTTCTTATGATCTGTATTATTTCGTTAGATATTTGAAGAAGCTAAGAAATCCTGCTATGAAACTGGTGTGAAAGTTGCTGTTGCATATGGTGGTGCACCGATTTATCCTCAGGTTTATATACTTTTAAAATCATTAACAAAAACTATTTATGGTTTTAATCATTAACAAACGTGCGATTCAGTTCATCTTTTTTTTTCTAATCTGCTTAATTAGTCTTTGTAATCTGTTATCTTTAATCTTGATTCAGAACGCGTTGACTTTAATCTTTGTGGAGACAAAACGCAGCGCAGATACAATTAACATTATCACATGGTTAACTTAATCTGCTGCAATTCATGGTCATATTACAAGTATTTTTAAACAAGTTGGTTGTTATTTTATCACATGGTTAACCTAATCGTAAAAATCAGTTGTTATCAAACATATACAATTAACATTATCAACATTGCAAATATAAAGCAAACAAACAAAGAAACACAACCAAACAAATACAACCAAATATACAAATCATCATAACTGAAACTGCACATATATATATACAACGAGTTTTTACATACAAAAAGAAATAAAATACAAACAAAATATCTATCTAATCCATCATCCCCGGATCGCTGCCCTGACCAGACCCGCCCGCGCCAGATGGGCCAGCACCGTCATGGTCTAACCGCCTCGGTGGCTGTGACAACAACGGCGTACCGAGGCGGTATAGTCCGCGACCATGTGCTGGATGACCCAGTCCATCATATCATGCAGCCTCGCGGTCGTATCCTCCAGCCTCGCGGTGGTATCATGCAGCCTCGTGGTCGTATCCTCTAGCCTCGCGACCCTGTCTCGTGTGTCCTGAATCATATCAAGAACATGAGCAGGCAATCGCACGGCGTGGTACACGCGCTGGGGATGCTGGGGCGGGTCCTGGTCGTGCGGCGGAGGAATGGGCTGATCCTCCCCGCCGCAAAGGGCCTCGTGGGCGTCCTGAAGGTGGACCTCAGCCCCCGCCAGCTCGGGTGGGTCCACCAACGGCTCGGGCACCCATGGCACGAGCTCATGGTATCTACTGAGCAGGTGCCAAGTGCCGTCGGGGAACCTCCGAACTATCCTCATCCCCGTGGCGGTGGTCCGGCCGGCCACGCGCACAGGAGTCCGAGGTAGCGGGAGCTGGGACATGGCCTGTGCGTACCCCAAGCCCCGATCGATCGGGGAAACGATGTTCCCGCCCACTAACGCCCCTCGCGACTGCCGATGATAATAACTAGCAAAATAATCAGCGAGGGCGTGCGTGAGGTGGCAGTGTCGGTGTGTGAGTACACACCGAAGAAAAAAAGGTCGACGGCGTTGACCCTGTCGGTCCCCGCCCCACGACCAGCGACGGACATGGTAATGAGTCGGTGAATGTATCTATACAGAGGGTCTCGTATATGAGAGGACCTCGTATCACCGCCGTATGGTCCGTCGCTTATCGCAGGCAACCAGACCTGATCGGAGTCGTCCGGCCCGCGGATCAAGGCGGTGGTGTACATCGGCTGTCGGGTCTCCTCCTCCGTGTAGAGGACGCTGACGACAGCGAACCGCCTAAGTGACATGCGGTGTAGGACCCCGAACAACCGGAAAGCAACCTCCGCGGGCGCACGACCGTCCGCTATGTCGTCCTCGTCCAGCTCTGCAAGTCCCTGGTCACGTGGACGGAACGTGAATGTGCAGTAGAACTCCACGGTGAGCTCTCGATAGGCATCGTCGGTCATCCGAAACAGCTGCTCCCACGAGCCATCCTCGCCGATGATCTCCAAAAACCGGCCGCGCTCTCCAACGAGCTGTAAGAAGTCATCTGACAGGACAGTCCCCGGTGCTGGCACACGTGCTCTCAGGGTCCTGAACCGCTCGTACGGTGTAGTCCCTTGCTCGAACTGCAGCGTCGGGCAGTCATCAATGCCGGGGATAAAAGCATCGTCGGCATCCATATCTGTGAAAAAAAACGTATTTATCATTATTTACAATGTTTATAAAATTAATGGTTGACGGTTTTATTATTATTATTATTATTATTATACTAATATTATTATTTATTATTATTACTATTATTATTACTATTATTATTATTATACTAATATTAATATTGTTATTATTATTATTATTATTATTATTATTATACTATATTATTATTATTATTATTATTATTATTACTATTATTATTACTACTATTATTATTATTATTATATTATTATTATTATTATTACTATTATTATTATTATTATTAATATTATTATTATTATTACTATTATTATTACTATTATTATTATTATTATTATTATTATTATTATTATTACTATTACTATTATTATTATTATTATTATTACTATTATTATTACTATTATTATTATTATTACTATTATTATTATTTATTATTATTATTATTATTATTACTACTACTACTACTACTACTAATATTAATATTATTATTATTATTATTACTATTATTATTATCATCATCATCATCATCATCATCATCATCATCATCATCATCGTCATCATCATCACCATCATCAAATAAAGTGATATTCATTAATATGATGAAGTATCAGATAATGACATCTTACAGGAAACATTGGTGCCTTTATGACGATCCATTATTCTAACGTAATTATTTAAACGACCCTCATACATATTTTGTCATTCTAGTGCTTCTTGATATGCATATCTCGGCCCATGATAGCTCACACTGGGCATCGGGTAATCCCCTTCCAATTGTCTGGCTGCCAAATGAAGAAATAAGATGCACAATACAGTTGAATCGGCCCACCCCAAAAACCCATGCGGTGTCCCCATTAGTCTGTACAAATGATGATTGATTATCGATTACTAGTTCACCGTCACATCATTTCTATCTTTTCGTGAATATATAATATAACTATTGTTCTTATGATCTGTATTATTTCGTTAGATTTGAAGAAGCTAAGAAATTCTGCTATGAAACTGGTGTGAAAGTTGCTGTTGCATATGGTGGTGCACCGATTTATCCTCAGGTTTATATACTTTTAAATCATTAACAAACACTATTTTATGGTTTTAATAATTAACAAACGTGCGATTCAGTTCATCTTTTTTTTCTAATCTGCTTAATTAGTCTTTGTAATCTGTTATCTTTAATCTTGATTCAGAACGCGTTGACTTAATCTTTGTGGAGACAAAACGCAGCGCAGATTCTTTGAAAAACTGGTTATGCAGGGTCGGTTTCCTTCTTCCACCGTGCACAACTATCCCTTCTTCTTCCTCAACCGCAATAAGAAACTCCCAAACCTAACAAAATCAAAACACCACCCCCAAATTCAATAGCAATGCATGACGTATAATCGGTACGCCTAATAGGCTAATAGTAAACTCAATTCAAATAGTATGCACTCCTCAAACACAAAAAAAACCCCAAATTTAATAGCAACACAGAATGTATAATTGGCATGAATATCAGTAGACTTGATAATGTAATATCTTATTACTAAGAACATCAGCTTTGTTGTGACGGATGTACTTGTAAAGCCCGAGGCGAACTGTAACCCGAGCGAGTTTTTCACCACTAACATTGCGCGCACGGAGTTCAGAGAGTTTACCAGCGTCGATATCGGGGTAAGTCAAGAAGAAAAAGCTTGAGATTGCGAGCCCAAGAGCAGAATCACCGAGGTCATGACATTCAAATCTGGAAGCTTCGGCTTTTGATAATGATCTCCCGAACCCGACATTGTTTTCGAATTAACGCGTTTTTGGAATGACGAAGGCTGAAAAATCTCGAGTGTGGATTATGAAATTGCGAATTTTTAGTTTGGAAATGGATATGCCGATTGTTCGAAGGTGAAATGTATATAAGGTGAAATTCTGGGGCACAAACCGTCACGGTTTGGCCTCCACGTGACGGTTTGTGCCGGGAATCACGGCCTTTTGTCAAAATCACGTCTACTTCGTACCTTAAACTGAGACCGTGTACCCTAGAGGTCACGGTTTGGCCTCCACGTGACGGTTTGGTGACCGCTTTTCAACTTTAACAGTCCATTTTGTCATTTTGTCGTTTTGTTGTCAGGAGGTCACGGGGACTACCACCCCGAACCGTGACAGCAAGACCATGCGGTCACGGGGACAAACACCCCAAACCGTGACAGCAAGCCCATGCGGTCACGGTTAGGTGCCAAAATGTGACCGCAAGACCTAACTGTGACCGTTTGAACCGGTCCACCCCAAAAACCCATGCGGTGTCCCCATTAGGACCCTTTTAGAATGTTAGGATATTCAATTATTCATGATAAGATCATCCTTTTTATCCATATAAATTTACTATAATTTACTTTTCCCTGAATTTTATCTCTCAATGTCTAAAAACTTTTTAAAGTTCAATATTTCTATCTGTCAGATTTCAAATAAATAATATTGATGTTAGGATATTCAATTATTCATGATAAGATCATCCTTTTTATCCATATAAATTTACTATAATTTACTTTTCCCTGAATTTTATCTCTCAATGTCTAAAAACTTTTTAAAGTTCAATATTTCTATCTGTCAGATTTCAAATAAATAATATTGCTTTATTTAATTTATATTATTTTCTATTTACAGTCACTCATAAAATATATTTGAGATTTGATGGATAAGCTAAAAAGTAATTTTTAGGAATGGAGATCGATGATAATATATTTCCCTTTTAAGGATGGATATAACAATGGGATCGATGCTCTTTGTATTAGTAGAGTTTGCTTTATGGATGAGGAGATAAGGTTTAAATAATTTAATATCATAAAGCCAATGTAATGTATACAAGTATATGCAATCTATTACTATGCTGTTGACAAAATTTTATATCTGATATGGACTTTTAATTTAATTTATAGGCAATTAACACATTGTAATATCATATTCTTTTTTTTTCTATAAATATAATATATTAAAAATTATAAAAAAACAAAATAAATATTACTGAAAATCATTACTTGGTTCAATAAGCAAAAAAGTACAGTTGCAAATAGATTCAGTATGATTTCTATTAAAGTTTAGCAAACATCATCAAAATATATGCTTCATCTCATTCTTCTCTCTATACTTCATTCTTATATTTATAGATGGAAGCAATATCATCCCCAATATAATGGCTTATTATTCAGCTCCATATCTTTTTTAAGTATTTTTTTAATAAATGTATGTGAGTGGAAGAAAAAAAATAATTTTGAAATTTAAACAAAAAATAACGTTATAAATTGAGATAGAGATGTTTATGATGTGGAAGTTTTAAGAGAAGATAGACAAATTTATAAAATAGTGTTTTACCTTATATAATAGAGTAAAATATCATTTTCATCCCTGACGTTTGTTGAATTTTTATTTCAATCTAAAAACTTTTTTTTATCATTTCAGTCATTGTAGTTTACCGAATGTTGTTCTTTTCATCCACTCCACTAACTCCGTTAAGATCTCAGTTAAATATGAGGATATTTTAGTCTTTTTCAACACCCTAATTATTTAAATAAAACAAATTAATATTTAAATAAAACTAAAAAACATGAAGTGAGTAGTGAGACTGAGCGCTTTGATTTAAAAGCTTCGATAAACTCTAACTTATATTGTTCGATTAAGGTCTACTTTGAGATTTCAATTAATCTTCACATTTTGTTTTAACGTGTGCTTTTATCCGATTGAGTGCTGCTGTAGGATTGAGGTATGTTGTTGTCACGCTTTGTTTAATTGAGATATGTTGTTGTCATGTTCGTATTGTCACGTTTGTTTGAACCTGATAACAACAAACCTTAATCAAACAAAATGTGACAACGGTAGATCTCAATCAAACAACAACGCATGTTCAAACAAAATGTGAAGATCAATTGAAATCCCACAACATACCACAATCGAACAACATGAGTTAGAGTTAATCAAAACTTTTAAATCGAAACGTCCGGTCTCACTAGTCACTTCATATGTTTTTTTTGTTTTGATTGAATATTAATTGATTAATTTGTTATAATTGGAAAATTAGAGTGTTGAAAAAGACTAAAATACCCTCATATTTAACGGAGATCTTAACGGAGTTAGTGGAGTGTATAAAAATGATAACATTTGGTAAACTACAGTGACTGAAATAACGAAAAAAATTTGGATTGAAATGACAAATTCAACAAAACTTCAGGGATGAAAATAACATTTTATTCTACATAATATAAATTACAAAATATTGTTTTAAGAAAAGATAGAACAATTTTCACAGGTTTATTTCTTCCCAGGAGCGTCACGCTCTGATACTATTGATGAATCGATGGTATCTCAAACGCTCTGATACATGGGTATTTATATCCATATAATATGACAATTAATTAACTGTAAGTAACATTAACTGTAACTACCAAACTAACTATAAGGTTGCTTGACTAAGTTGGTTTTTAATTTAGTTTATACGACATATTTTAAAACTGAAATCGTCCCGTATTGATCAAATATAGTTGGTATTGCATGCTCGAATAAATCGTATTGGATTTGACTTCGGCTTTGATCCTTTGTATAAAGGAATATTGCATAGATGGAGTTAATGTGTAACGTATCTATACACGTGATACTTTGTAGGAGTGAGGTGTGCATGGATCATGGAGTTACATCTCTACTTTATCTATAAACATGATCAAATCACCAAACCACATGCGACTCAAACGTATTATAACTTGCAACATTTGTTATAAAAAATATTATTTTAGCAACAATATTCATTGCAAAAGAAAATGATTTTTATAACAGTTAATTAGATCACTGACGGGTCATTAACCCAATTGATCCATCTCCATTACTCAAGTAGGGAACCTCAGTCCCGAACCTGAAACCAACCTTAAGAGGAAACCCACAATAGTTGAGAAAACTCTCTAGCTCAACCTGAAACCGCCAATTTTCTTGTCCCATATATGAGACTTGAACCCAAGACCTACATTTATTTTATTGAAGCCTTAAGATAGCTCAAGTCAAACAACTTAAGCTAAGAATCATTTGTTCATGAAAAGATTTGTTATATTAACTTTAGTAAAAAAGAACTAATTTATTCTAGAAGCAAAAATCTAATAACTACATTTTTCTTTATCAAACTAGAGGTATTTAATTTCGTGCATTGCATGAGTTTTTAATGCCTAACACAACATCGACAACCCCAAATGACGTAAACACAATCGTTTGAACGCAACCTAAGGCTTAGAGTAGGTGACCTGTTGTGGCTACAAACCAATTAAACGTGATGCACACTAAACCACAAATGGTTTTTTTGGTATCATCATAGCATATTGTGCATATTAAATAGTATATGTTAATAGTTGTCTAAATATAACAGTACGTAACATACAACCATAAGCTGCACCATTACGGCCTCACCATTACCATCAAAACCTTTCTGAGACGAACAAGCGGCCACCAATAACAAATCAAAAACAACTCGTAATCTGAATAGCACAAAAGTGCATTGAAATAGTTTTAGCTATATCTCAGATGAGCTTACACTCAACATCATTGGCTCGAAGCCTCATCTCAAAAAAACAAAAGTTCATCATCATCGACTTGTTACAAAAAACCATGATGTAAACACAATTATGTCTCAAATGAGCTAACACCCACCATCGTCAACCTGACGACACGACTCAAATGATCAATATTCCAACATCATTGACATGCTAGTAACCATCACACTCTACACAGATAAAGACAATAGTAGATGTTTAGTACCACTCGTTTCTTTCATCAAGCAAGCTACCACCATGATCACAACAGCGAACCCGTATGGCCTACCCGATGACTACGACCTCGATGACAGACCGCAACACTGAAATAGAATATTATCAGGTACCAAAGCTTCTGTTAAGCTCCATAACAAATCAACCTTTCATTTTGAATTTAATAAAGACGGAATAATAATATTGGCACTTTGAAAGACACTCTTTGCATGCTTCATCATTCAATTCACGTCCTCAAGAGAAGCGTGGTTAAGATATATAATAGCATCTCATTTGTTTGAATTTTGTTAATTAAAGTTACATGTTGTTAAATAATCACTTTTGGTTTATTAAAAAGTGAATACTATTATCTTAGTTTTTAATTATATTTTAAGATATTAACTACGTATACAATATTAACAAAGAACATGTTGATTAGTTCTGATCCCATATGTTTTGAACTGATCAAACAAAAAACATATTGAACTTAACTATAGTTTTATATTGACGAGTAATAATCATAGGTTAACACATTGAACTCGACATGAACCCGACAGCTACCTATTTAACCTTTTATATTTGTTTCTTTTACACATTGCTACTCAAAATTATGTATTTACGGCAAAAAACACAATCTCTATAAAACATTTGAGTTTAAACTTTAGTACCTTAAAAACTATTTCTCTTCACCTTCCAGTATTGAGGGTGACAATTTATTATTTTATTCTATATTAGCTAGATCTTGCCTATCGATAAAGTTGAGGAGCAATAGTAAATAAGTGTGTGGATCCTCGTTTTAGATAAATATAAATAAATAAATAAATAAATTTATATCTATAGTATTTAATAAAAGAAGATTTTTTTTGCCACTTGTCATGTTTTAACCCACTTTTTTGCCACTTGTCAAATTTCTATACATTCACACTTTGATTTTCCCTCCAAAAGAGTATTATAGTAATTTAAATGCTAATAATACTTTTCCCTTAATGGGACGGACCCTCCCTGGACCCTGCGAAAACGCGGGAGTTCTTTGCAGCACCAGGTACGCCCTTTTTAAATGCTAATACAAGTTTCTCTCTCTTACTAAAAATTAATTTATTAATTGCTATATTTCTCTCTCTTATTTAGATTTTATAAAATCAAACTACATTTTTTAAAAAATATATTTTATGAAGTAAGTTAAAAATCACATCTTTTAATTAAAATCTAAATAATAAAAAACAAAAAATTATATAATATAAAATTTTCTAAAACACTAAACATTTTTTAAGCAAAATATTTTAAGTCGTTTAGTTTCAAAAAAATTATAAAGGCGAAATCTTTTAAAAACAGTCTTATTAAAACGACCAAAATAATTACAAATCATAGTTTTTTTTTTAAAAAACAAGATTTTGATAAAAAAATTATTTTTAATAAAAAAATCTTAAAACGAATGTCCAAAAATGAATATATTGAGATAAGAGAGTTAAAAATAGTATAGTTGTTTTATTTCTTGAACTATTATGTATATATAATTTTAATTATAGTTAATATTAAAATATTATAATCTAACTCTTCGTGTTATTACTAACTATAATTCATTTAATTAATAGGATTTTAGCCTATATATCTATCTATAAAAAAACTAAAAAAATCATGAAACAATTGTAAGGCTTATCATATTAATTTTCTCATTTCTCTATATTATTAATAATAATATTGAATACTAATAATTTTACTCATACTATTTTTAAATTAAAAAATATATAATTTAATAAATAAAAAACCTATTTTTGAAGTAAAACACACTTTTTAAAAATAAAAATTTTATAAAATACATATTACAACGAACTTTTCTTTAAAAATCATTTTTCTTAAAATAAAATATTTAAAAAAATTTATAAAACAAAGTTTAAGAAAAATATATTATTGTTTATTTACTTAAAGTAGCTATTTATACGTAATTATAATCATGTTTTATCTTCAAACATGAATTTATAATGTATAAATTTTGATTACGAATTATTTGATATTTTATTTATTCATTCCGTGTAATACACGGGAATTAACCTAGTAAATAAATAAATAAATAAATAAATAAATAAATAAATAAATAAATAAATAAATAAACTTAACCAAAACATATAAGCTTTTAAATGCCAATTACCTTCAGCTCAAATAGTTGATTTGAAATATTCAAAACTATATTAAAATGAGAAAGTATTTGATTCAATTCTCACTTTAAACCCATGATAAAAAAAATTTCAGGTTAAACATGTAGATTTTCTAATCTTAAGTAAGTTTTCTTCTAAATCTCAAGTTCCAGACAAATTGAGACGAATTAAGTAAGCTTTCTTCTGAAAGTCTCCAGTTCCAGACTAATTGAGACGAACTAATATACAAGATGTCTTTTGGGAATTTGTCAGGCTAAAAACCCAAGAATTCATGTAAGTAACGAAGATAATCAGATAAACTAGTGTCTTGTTAGTAATCCAAATACATTATATAAAAGCATGAGTTTGTGTGATAAATTTATGTTATAATTTTGAGATTGATGTAGCAATGATGTAGCGCACGGAACAAATTGAAGTACTATCACGTTGATTCTGTGAATACCCGTGAAGTTATTCACCCAAACCCCCAAATTCGACCCAAAAGTCACGAATTTGAAAAGACTAAATTCTTAATTCTCAATAATGTCAAGTGTCCCTCTACATTACAAGAACTGAACTTAAATAAGAAAACAAACATACGGGATGGGCCTAAAACAAGCAACCCTAGGCCCAAACAAAAGCCCAAAACCAACTCGAAAACTAGAAAAAACATAAAAGTGGCCCAAAAGCCCATTTAGAGGCCTTATTTCAGAAAATTAACGTGATAACCCGCCTATGATGGTTACCATAACATGGTCATCGCTTCTGCGGTCGTTTTGACTGGTAGCACGTCGGAAACGGAAGCTCACAGCTCAGTTTAGACCAATTTTCGTGAAGCGCGGTGTTTAGCTTCAAGAAAAAAATAAGAGCCCGGATCAAGCAACCACTCTAGATCCAAGATACTTCCACTTGTCAACACAACTCCACGCGACCGCCATCTTTCACCTGTAAAATCATCATCATCATCGTCATCATCATCACACACCATTGCTCCTATAAAGCTTCAACCCTCTTCTCTCACCTCACTCATCCTCTTAATCTCCTTTCATGGCGGTTTCCCGCTAACCACCATTAATCTCCACCATTCACAATAACTCAATAAACAACCACCTTCTGCAAATGTCTCCATCATCGTCTTCTCACAAAGCTTCCGCCATTACACTAGCTCTTCTCTTCCTGTTATTCTCAACTGGTATGCCTATATATCATTCCCCCAATTGTTTCAATTGTAATAGTTCCTTCAAATCGTTTAATTTCTTCAATCTATGTTCGATTTTCATTTCGCATTTCAGGATTTGGTAGAAAACTGAAGCGATCGTCATCGATCGGCGATGGTTTCGAACATCCTTCGTCACTGATTCAGGTAATGATCGTGTCGATGTCGCATTTGTGTAATTTTGGGTTCAATTTTAGTCGATTATGGCTTAATATTCGATCGATAATCTACTTTTATTCCTAATTTGAAGTTCATTGGACTGAAAATTGATCATTTACAGGAATTTGGGGGAAAATCGAGGGAGATGATGGAGTTGGATTACGAAGATGCAGGTCCCAACACCAACAGAAGATCTGGTAATCTGCTTACCCCTGATCCTGATGCTCAAGCACCAGCATCTCAACCCTAATTGATGCCTTATTTTTACCAAAATTTCTGAATTACATTCATTGTTGTTGATTATTCATCTTCAGTTTCAAATGTTCAATATAATTGGTTATTTCGTGTTGCTCTATCAATCGATCATGAATTTGGGTTTTGTTTCTTGGTAATGATTGCTAACAAGCTTAATTCGGTTTGGATCGTTCGCTCGGTAGGTTTATTATTGATTAGATCATAGAAAAGATACATTATGTTATTGTTTTGGTTTTATTTATTAGAATTCAGTGAGGCATACAACTGATAGCGTGATACAACATGAGGGTGTTTTTTTCCCTTTAATCTCAATGTGCTAATTAAGTTGTAAGACTTACATGTGGAAACAATGATTAAAGTGCAATTAGTCTAGGGAGACTAAGGTGTTGTGGTGTCTCTTAAAGTGGCGAGTGTTCAACTCTAGTCGTGAATAAGTGGTGTGGCTTAGGACTAAGTTTTGTGGTTGTGTAAGTTTGGCGTTAAGAAAACACATGGACACAATGGCCTGAATTGTGTAGTTAAAGGTGTTGTAAAAGATGTGTACTCGAGCAATCATATGAGTACCATAATGAAACATAAAACATAAATACATAGCTAGAAAAAAAAGGCTTATACAATAACATATACGATGAGGTCATCTTAGGGATGATGATGGGATATGTATTGATAATCTCAATACCATACCTGATTGTAGATAGTGTTTTATATCCGGTCCAATAAATGTTCGGTATTTAATATACCTTTGTGTGTCTAGTATATCGTTAGTTTGTTAACAAAACATATTTTTTGAGATTTTCAAATACATTATTTTCTTAGTGTTTATTCTAGTATGGTTTTGGGTTTTTGACAACTGCTAACAAATAATTTCATATATAGTTCGCTAATTTATACCGCAAAAATAACTAAATCGCACGAATAACCCGACGGTTCAACTTGTAGTCCACAAAAATAAAATAACCAAACCGGAGCGATCCCTTGCATGTTACATGATTTCTATATATTTTTGTAATATGTAAGAATGAACTTGAAGAGTTGAAGTGAGGATCTATTAAAGCAATTCATCCTTAATATATATGAAAAAATAAAATGCATGAGCTGGTTTATATGCAACATATCTAGCAAAATCATTCCAACAGCCATCATCATCCAACAAAATCATTCCACCAATTCATGAGTGGAAATCTCATAATTCACATTTCACAATAACTAAATGATTGTTAGGTTTAGCTTCTTGGTTGCTGCTTAAATTGCAGCTTAAGTAGGTCAATGTCAAATGTCCCACTGAAAACTTTTGAGAATGTGAACAACATCAAGAAAAAGAATACTGATTATGATTCAATAACACTTTCAGAGTACAACAACAACACCAACTCTTACAGATCAATACAACCTCTAACAATCTAGCAACGATGAGTTGCTAGATTACACTGATTGTAGAAGAAACAGAAAGATCAAGAGACTAAGGTGAATCAGGGTGAAAAATACAAAACCCTAAACAAAACTTGAAGAAGAAGACAACTACACATTCTGAGAAAAAATGAGAGAGACTAGATCTGTACTTTATAGATCTAGAAGAGTCGTGAACAAACTCAACAGACGCACGCGTACATATAGCTGACATTTACAACGAAGACCTCAGAGAAATAAGCAGCAGCAACATCAGTCCTCTAAGCAACAGCATAAGTCCTCGAAGTTTCCAAGAACAGCAACAGCAGTCCTTCAACTTCTTCTAATCAGACTAATCAACCTTTATATATTCTAAACACAACAATAAACAAAAAACTAATAAGAACAAGAATTGAATTGACAATATAATAGAATTTTAACACCCCCTCCCAATTCAATTCCCAAAGAAATCAAACAACCCCAATTTATTACACAAATAAACATGTTGACCAACACTAAGACCTTTTGTGAATAAATCTGCAGGTTGTTCAAGAGTATCTATTTTTTCAATTTTAAAAACTCCAGCCATCACTTTTTCTCTTAAGAAAAACAAGTCAATTTCAAAGTGCTTAGTCCGTTCATGAAAAACAGGATTAGCAGAGATTAGTACAGCAGCATTATTATCACAGTAAATAGACACAGGAAGAGAATACTTAACCTTGAAATCAACTAACAGTTTTAATATCCAGATTACCTCACACCCTGCCATATTCATCGCACGATATTCTGCTTCTGTTGATGATCTTGAAACAGTACTTTGTTTCTTACTTTTCCACGATACAAGACAGTTACCCAAAAACACATAATACCCAGTAACACATCTTCGAGTAGATAAACATCTACCCCAATCAGAGTCCGAAAAAGCATTAAGTACAAAGTTATCAGTTTTATTAAACAACAACCCTTTCCCAGGAGAAGACTTAAGATATCTCAAAACTCTTAATGCAACTTGAAAATGTGAGTTTAAAGGTTTATGCATGTATTGACTTAAACACTGAACAACATATGAAATATCAGGTCTAGTCAATGTTAAATAAATCAACTTACCTATCAACACCTGATATTTTGTAATATCTTTTAATTCAAAATCCTCTTTAGCTATATTAGACACATCTGACAAAGTTGTATTCTGTTCAAGAGGATTTCCAACAGGTTTTGAACCAAGAAGCCCAAACTCACTAATTAATTCTAAACAATATTTGCGTTGAGATAAACATAAACCAGTTTTAGTTCTCAATACTTCAATACCAAGAAAATACTTAAGCTCTCCCAAATCTTTAACACGAAAAATTTCGCTTAATTGTTGTTTAACTTTATTGATCTCAACTACACTATTTCCTGTTACAATTATGTCATCAACATAAACTAACAAAAACACCACAGACTCAAGACTAGATTTTATATACAAGGAGAAATCATTTCTACTTTGAACAAACCCAATATCAATCAAAGCAGCAGTCAATTTTTCATTCCATTTTCTAGGCGCCTGTTTAAGTCCATATAAGGACTTAACAAGCTTACAAACTTTACCTTTTTTAAGATTATCAGAATCATTACCGTATCCTTCAGGAATAGTCATGTAAACATCTTCCTCAAGATCACCATAAAGAAAAGCATTATTAACATCCATTTTATATACATTCCAGTTATTCTGAACAGACAAGGCAAGTAGCACACGTATAGTAACAATCTTAACAACAGGAGAAAAAGTTTCATCAAAATCCAATCCCTCCCTTTGACTGTACCCCTTAGCTACTAACCTGGCTTTATACCTCTCAATCTCTCCTGTAGATTTGTACTTAATTTTATAAATCCATTTACAACATATAGGCTTACGATTAGGAGGTAAATCAGTAATAACCCAAGTATTATTTCTACTTAACGCAGCCATTTCTTCATTCATAGCATTAATCCAGTTTAAATCTTTTGAAGCCTCTTTATAAGACTTTGGTTCAACAGATTTATCAAGCAAAGAAATAAAACAAAAACTTGCAGGATCAAGATTTGAGTAATTAATATATTTCTCAATTCCATACTTAACTTTTCCCTCAACAACAAAGTCTGAAAATTTCTTAGGAAAACTACTGACCCGACCAGACCTCAAACAACTATTTTTGGAACTATCAGATGTGCCCTCAGGGAAATCTATAGCTTCTGATTCTTCATTAGGTGGAATATTAGTGCTAAGCCCACCAGAACCACGACTATCCTCCACAGGCGACTCAGTACCAAGTTCTGACTCAACAACAGGTGCCTTCCCACTATCAGACCTATGTCTGTGTATGGTTGCATCCTGAGAAGTCTGAACGCTGTTTTCTGAGTCAACCATCTCAGCAGTATGTTTATCACTGCTGGACTTGGGATCAGAATCACAGCACATTTTATCAAAGTCAAGCCTAGGTCCATAGTCAATAGCATTAGATTGCCTAGACCCACTAATATTTCCATTAGATTCCTTCCCTTCATCATCGGGCAAAACAATTTTATCACTTTGACCATTGGTTTCAAACAAATCATCAAATAAGTTTGACTGACTAACATCCATTTCAGTATTGTCTTTATTAACCAGTTTACTTAAAGGAAAACAACTTTCATAAAATCTTACATCTCTAGAAAAAATACAGTTTTATCATCAAGAGAATAAAGTTTATAGCCCTTTTTATCAAATGCATAACCAATTAAAACACATTTAGATGCTCTACAATCAAACTTATCTTTAGGATTTAAATTTGTAGAAAAACATAAGCAACCAAAGGACCTAAGATGAGATAGGGAAGGTTTTTTATTCACAAGTAATTCATACGGACATTTACCACCTAACACAGAAGTTGGAGTCCTGTTAATAAGATAAGTAGCAGTTAGAACACATTCAGTCCACATATTTAGAGGAACACCACTTTGGAAAAGTAGAGACCTAGCAACATTTAATAGATGTCTATGTTTCCTTTCAACAATACCGTTCTGCTGTGGTGTATACACACATGAAGTCTCATGACGTATTCCATTGTTACTTACAAAAAACTGAAACTCTGAGTTTACAAATTCGGACCCATTATCAGACCTAAAGCACTTAATTCGTTTATCAAACTGATTAAGTAACAATTGTAGAAAACACTTAACATTATTAAACACTTCATCTTTAGACTTCATAAGATACACCCAAACAGCTCTAGAATAGTCATCAACAATGGTCAGAAAATATCTATACCCTTCTCGACTCCTTATTCTAAATGGACCCTAAACATCAAGATGAATCAACTCACCCGCACTATTAGACTTATGATCACTAAGAGGAAAGGAGTTTCTAGTCTGTTTAGACCTATGACAAATTTCACATGGAACATCTAAGTTGTCACCAATTAGTCCTAGTTCAGGTTTTAATGTTTTTAAAACTTGATGAGATGGATGACCTAACCTAGAGTGCCACATCAGAACAGTATTTTTGGAGGAGTCACAACTACTTCCACACACAAAAGTACCTGGGGTAGAGTCTCCAAAATAGTAAAGACCATTGACCTGTTTACCAATCAGCAGTGTCTTGGTACGAGACAGGTCCTGAATTAAAGATTTATGTTCATCAAACCAGCATCCCAAACCATTATCTTTAGCCAGTTTGTATACAGACAGCAAATTTACACAATACTGAGGAACCACAAGAACATCTGACAACACAATATTACTAGCAAGACTAAGCTTTCCCATATATTTTATGTATGCCTTAGTTCCATTTGGGTGACCTACAGTCATTCTATATTCAGAGACATCAACTAAATCAAACATATTCTTTTCAGAAGACACCATGTGTTGATTAGCACCAGTGTCTATAATCCAACCTCTACAAACAGTATCAGATTGAGAGGCACAAGAGAAAAACATATTATCAAAGACAGGACAACTAGTACCTGCCATATTTGAGGTACCTTGGTCAGTTGACACAGGTTCCTTTAATAACAACATGAGCTTAGAATATTGATCTGCAGTCAACTGACAAGGTGCTCCATCAGATTTAGTAGTATCACTACTGGTATTATTACTACTAGGTTTGACACTACTCATTTTCCCTTTAAAGTTGGGAGGGTAACCCACCAGTTCATAACATCTGTCAACTGTGTGACCATTCTTGTTACAGTGTGTACATTTAAAACTAGTTCCCTTACCAGGTTTTTTAGCAATATTAGTTTTAGCAACAAAGGCAGCAGGTTGCACTTTATTAGATCCTGTTATGCCTCTGTGAGATTCTTCACTTGAAATGATGGCAAAGGCACTCTTCACTGAAGGAAGAGGATCTTTTGTCAAAATGGAGGATCTCACAAAGTGATACGTATCATCAAGACCCATCAAAAACTGCATTAATCTGATGTTTTGATTGAACTCAGTCACAGGTTTTGAGGCATCACAAGTACATTCAGGCAATTTTGCCAAAGAGTCAAATTGTCTCCACATTGAAGTAAGTTTATGGTAATAATCAGAAATAGGTGTGCCATTTTGTTTTATTGAGGCAATTTTTTGATGCAAATTAAAGATTACCGACCCATCAATTTTAGAGTATGTTTCTTTGAGTTCATTCCAAACATCAGCAGCATTTTTTGAAAAAATTTGACCAACAAATAGTTCTTCGGATATAGAGTTCAAAATCCATGACAGCACTACTGAATTACACCTATCCCATTGTCTTCCAAGGTTTTCATTTTTCTCAGGTCTTACACAGGATTTGTCTATAAACCCAAACTTATTTTTAACATTTAAAGACAATTCCATGGCACTGGCCCACACATTATAATTTTCAGTTCCTTTCAGTTTAATATTCACAATGGTTAGATTATTAGTATCAGAGGCATGTAAGTATAATGGATTGCCAAAATCAAGATTACTCATTAGACTACTAGTGTCAACAACTTCTTTACCAGCCATATTATGTCAACCAGCACCACACCAGACAAGAATACACACACACAGATAATCACACAAGACCCACTGCGAAACCTCTTCAAGAACCAGATACCCGGTCACTATAGTGACTGGCCAGGTGTGAAAAGAGGGAGCAGTGACTATATGACAAACACAGATGATGCAGCGGAAACAGAAAACAACAGTACAAAGGAAGGATTATATACCCAACAATCACAAGAACCCAATACCAGAGTAGGCAGAGATAACAATATTAAGAACCGATAAGTAATAAGAAGGAGGGTTCTTACAGAGTACTCCAGCCGCAGATATTAGGGTTTAGAGAACTTACAGTGATTTAAGAACCCTAGTCCTTTGAGTTAAAGAATCTTTGAGAAAATACCAGATTCAGCAGATCAGGTTGAATCTTCAAGCCCACAATCACCACAGGATCCAGGGAGTCATCTTCAAGAATCAAACACCACGGATAAGCGAGAAAACCCTAAATCTAGGCGTTTTCGCAGAGATATCGAGCCTTGCGCTCTGATACCATGAAAACTTTTGAGAATGTGAACAACATCAAGAAAAAGAATACTGATTATGATTCAATAACACTTTCAGAGTACAACAACAACACCAACTCTTACAGATCAATACAACCTCTAACAATCTAGCAACGATGAGTTGCTAGATTACACTGATTGTAGAAGAAACAGAAAGATCAAGAGACTAAGGTGAATCAGGGTGAAAAATACAAAACCCTAAACAAAACTTGAAGAAGAAGACAACTACACATTCTGAGAAAAAATGAGAGAGACTAGATCTGTACTTTATAGATCTAGAAGAGTCGTGAACAAACTCAACAGACGCACGCGTACATATAGCTGACATTTACAACGAAGACCTCAGAGAAATAAGCAGCAGCAACATCAGTCCTCTAAGCAACAGCATAAGTCCTCGAAGTTTCCAAGAACAGCAACAGCAGTCCTTCAACTTCTTCTAATCAGACTAATCAACCTTTATATATTCTAAACACAACAATAAACAAAAAACTAATAAGAACAAGAATTGAATTGACAATATAATAGAATTTTAACACCCACAATCCCAGATCATTTGGATGTATAAAAAAGGGAGTGAACTTTAGCCTTGAGGCCCAATTGGTTAAAAATTAGTTACATTGCTAGTTCAAAATTTTGATTTTAGCCCACTGTATGAAACATTTGAACTTGGCCCAAGTCAACTTGAACGCTTGAACATTTAAACACTGCGGGGGCTTAAAACATACCAAGTAGCACAAGTGACGCATCATAATCGGTGACCATTAATACCAAAAGATTTCATATTAAAAAAATAATAAAAAACAAAAAAAAAATAAAACCAAACGAAAAGCAGACGTAAAAATACGTATTTGAAACGCAGAACATTAAAAACAATTAGTAAGTCAGTCTAAGACCAGCACATTGCGACAAAATCGTTAAACAGAGAAAACATAAGAGTAAAAATGTTAAATCACACACGCACGTTGTGACGCGTTAACTTATAAAATTTAGACCGAAATGTAAAACGAAAAATTTGTCAAATTTGAAAAGTATATGGGAACAAAGTTGAAAGTAAAAATATTAAGGCTAAGTTGTAAAAAAATGTAAAAATATTAGGTTAACATAAAAAATTAAAAAAATAAAAAAAAGTTGGATATAACCCACTAAACAAATAGTACAATCCATGATGCATAACCAAGTTGATAGTTAATATATATATAATTCTGGTTATTTCTAGAAAACCGAACTTATCTGATTAATCTGAACCGGTTGGTTTGCAAAACCTAAAACGAAAATTCGGTTTTTGGTTCACTTTTAACCTTAACACAACCCACACACCCCTCTACCATTATGTTCCTTCCACCGTTAACTTTATTCCTTCCATCCGTGATTCAGTCTTTTACCTTTAGTATTATCATAGTCATAGTTCCATCATTTTTCCAATTCATCATTATCATTATATAATTCACTAGCTTTAGTTACCCGTGTATTACACGGGAGGGGGAGAGTTAATTATTAAATAAGATAAATACATAAATAAAACCAAGTATCTTATATATTAAATAAGACATAATAACTTCCGATAATAAAATCACAAATGAGCAAAGACCTCCTTATAAACTAAATTTGTAGTAACATTAGTAGGTTTGCCATCACTATTTAAAGCTAAGAGTTTCAATCCATCTCTACTCTTGACTCGTGACAATGCAACATAAAGCTGACCATGTGTAAAAACATGCTCTTTTAAGTATAAACCGACTATTGACAGAGATTGACCTTGACTTTTATTTATTATCATAACGAAACATACAACCAAAGGAAATTGTCTTCTTTTAAACTTGAAAGGAATCCTTTTGTCGGAAGGTGTTAAACTCAATCTTGGAATGAATGTACGGCTGCCAACATTGCTACCTGATATAATCTCAGCTTTTATAACATGATTGTAAAGTGATATAACTTTAAGCCTAGTTTCATTACACAAACCACTTTTTTGATCAATATTTCTCAGAAGCATGACGGAAAAACCAACCTTTAATACTAAGGAGTGCTTTGGTAATCCAGAAACCTTTATTCCATTTAGAAAATCCGGTGAGCATAGATTCTCATCAAATGTATCTTTAATATACTCTTCTTGGCTTATAGAATCTGAACTAAGGTACTCTTTTTCGTCACCTGGAAACAACGAAAGTAAACGATCATTGATCTCTTGAACAACTTCAATTTTTGGAGCAAGAATCGCTCTCTCTTGAAAGAAAGTTGGGTTTTCAGAATTAGTATTGATAGAAGGATACACAAACTCGATTAAATCTGATATAGGGTCGACCGAATTAGTAATAAGAAGATCGTGTGGTATATCTATCGTAGCCTCCCCATCATTCGATCCGCCGAGGTCACCTTCACCTAATTTTAATAGCCAATTCGCAAAGTTGTTTGTTTCTGGGATATTGCATTGGCCGGCACCAACAGTTAATCTCATGTTTTTTGTGAGGGTATGTACCTTGTACTTTTGCCAATTATACGAAGAACTTAACGATGCGTTTACAATATCTTGTCTACTACCATTCGGAACAACAGGAAGAATCTGACAAAAATCTCATCCAAAAACAACAATCTTTCCTCCAAAGGGTAATTTGGTACTTTTTTCAACATCAGAGGTTAACAAGTCTTTAAGTGTTCTGTCTAAAGCCTCAAATGCATGTTTGTGAATCATTGGTGCCTCATCCTAGATGATCAACTTTGTCATTTTTAACAAATGAGCAACATCACTGTCCGCTTAACATGACAAACCGAATGCTCATTGATATTTAATGGTATTTTGAATCTTGAGTGTGTCGTTCTACCTCCTGATAGTAGTAAAGATGCAATTCTACTGGACGCGACATTTAAAACAATCTCACCTTTTGATCTTATGAATGAAGATAATGTTTTCCAAAGGAAGGTTTTACCGGTGCCTCCATAACCACAACAAAAAATACATATCCTTTACCTTCTTCCACGGACATAATTATATCATCAAAAATCTTTCTTTGTTCATTTGTTAAAGCGTCTAAAAGACCTTGAAATTCATGTGTTAAACAATCTCTGTCGTAAGTCATCTCCTCATTAATCAATAGGTTGTTCGAAGTAAGTATGGACTCATCATCCGGAAAAGGCATTGAGTTGTAGTTTCAAAGACTACAGTTGTTGCGTTGCAGAATACTCTCAAGCTCAAATAAAGTTAAGTTTTTAATTTGATCTTCATTAAGAGATAAACCTGTATTAAGATAAGAAAATTTGTTATTATATTATGTCATATATTATTTCATATAATAATAATAATAATAATAATAATAATAATAATGCAAAAAAAGTAATTATAAATTAAATATTAAATGAAAATTGGCTAACCGGGAGCGTTCATGAGATTTCACTGTTTGTATAGAATATCATCAGATAAGTATTTCAAGGTATTATTCCAAACATATTCAGGTCGGGATAGGCTATTAGACAATAACATTGTTACAAATAGACTCCTTAAATAGTAACCTAAACCTGAACGACTTGCTTCTTCAATGGCCTCGATGTATTCTTTGTCGCCATCTAAAAGTCCAAGAGCGTAACATGCATCTCTAAAAGTAGGACACAATTGATCATTGACTGTTCAAATTTCTTCAAATGACCTTGGACCTTTCACTTTGTTAAGAAGTATTCTTAAATAATAGGCTTCACTGAGGGAGGGTGAAACAGAGTGAATTCTACCAAGAGAAAATCCTTGTTTCCTAGGCTGCCAACACTTGCCATCAGCATTCCAAACAAACTTGGTAGGGAACTCAACGTAATTAAGTTCCCTTGCATGTGTGTAATATGAGTTACACTTCATCCACTTTAAGAACATCGTTGAAGCAACTGAAGTTTTGTTAAGAACATCTTTGATGTCATCATCTGTACCATATACGATGTGTTGTTGGCCAGGAAGATGAAATGGAAGACTGATAATCGAAGGAGTTCTGTAATGAACATCATACGCATATATGCGCCAAGATGCTTCACATGCAGAAAGATACCGACAGTCATAATACTCTTTAATCTCGTCAATTGAGCCGTTAGTACCATCATTTGTTCCATTTTTCACAATTGAAACAGTTGTTCTGTCTGGACCTTTATTAATATATTTGAATAAATATTTTATTGATCCGGCCTGGTTGCACCATTCGACGTTGATATGTTCCTGGTATTTTTTCAACAGACTTTTGTTATACGGGACAACACTTTTGTTATCGAGTATCACTCCTGACTTTGTAACAACACACCCATGGTCTCTTCTTCTATATACGGGAAAGCCATCAGGATCGATTGTAGTTTTTTCCTTGAATTTTTTTGGAAAATTTTTGAACACTTTCCATCTACCATACATGGACACTTTAAGTTATGATGCCCACAAGGTCCATGTATCATCAACTCACTAACAAGGGAATACAACTCCGGATCATCCTCTTTGTTGGGAATTTCAGCTGATATAACCGGATCAATTTGGTCTACACTTGCAATCTTATGATCAGGATGCATAAAAAGACAAATGTGAGTGTGAGGCAAACCACACTTTTGAAATTCAACAGTGTACACAACTACAAAAATAAAAGAAAAATAAATTAGGTGATATCTGAATGTAATGCTTTTTAAAAGTGATTTTTAGTCGCAATAGCATAAAAATAACAAAATAAAAAATTTAAGTTAGGTTATATTTTGTTGTACCTGCTTGAACCTTACCGAGAGGTGCATTGACTTTTAAGTCTTTGATCAACGAATCTAGTTTGATCTTAAAAAGTCTGCATAAAATATTTGGTCTGTCCTCTGGGTTTAGCGTTCCATCTATAAGAAATCTTTTCATTTCTGGCCACTTTGGATTACATGTTATGTTAATAAAAAAATCAGGATAGCCAAACCATTTACAAAAGGACATCGCATCTAAATAATTTTGCATCATGTATCGAGCCCCGCCTGTGAAAGAAGAAGGAAGTATGACACGCTGACCAATTTCTCCCATGTTTGTATTTCCTTGTGCTAACTCGTTGTGTACCTTTTCATAAGACTCACATCTCAATACCTTCTGTTGACAGCGTATAAACAACAACCTCTGACTTTCAATCATAGTATAAGCATCTACGAAAAATTGTTGTAATAATCTCTTTGAATTTAGAATCAATGAAAATTTGTTAGCTTTATCTTGAATTTTAAACGCAAAAAAACACCCTCATGGACAACCTATCACGTTTTTTCTTACTTTTCTCGTTGACATGTCTATGAAGAATATCAATTCTGTATCCATCTTCACCATACGGGAAAAGCAATGGATATTGTAGCGGTAAATATGAAGGATGGAGCTCACTTATACGTTGTAAAACACCAGATTTAGTTTTTACAATAATATCTCTTGGCTCGATCGAGTCACCAATGTCACCGACAATCAAAGCCGCAACCTCAGAAACCGTCGGCAAGTTGTATGTTCTGCCATCTTGCCTCCTTTTAGAGATGAGATGCAAATTCAGATTAATTTGTGGTTGATTATTAATACAATCTCAAACCATTCGATAAGTCGTCACCAACACATTTTGTGAATCTAACATAGCCGACAACTGTTGTATAATATGCAGATCTTCTTCTGAGAAATCAGCTCCAGTCCGATTTTTTGATTTACTGCTTAGAATAAGAAGATTTAAAAATGGGACGAAGTTAGAGTACATATATATAGTTGTTACGAACATAAACAAGAAAATGATGTTAAGAAAAATTGTTCTTGAAAATGACGTAGTTAAAACTGACCTCATAATTTCCTGTCTATTTGATATCTCATTTTCTATGTCATAAATATAAAGCTGCAAAAACTTTGGCTTGGATCCAGGTGATGGCAAAAGACTACCAATGCTATGGTAATTTTGTTCACTTGATCGTAAAACAAAGGGCCCACCCCCTTTGTTTATTTTAGAATCAATCTTGCCACCCATAGAGGTAAACGAAAACATTGAGTTGTAGCAACGAATGTTTTTCATAAAGAATTTACTCTTTTCATCAACACCATTAAAAAGATTTTGAGTAAATTACCATTTGCATTATTAAGGTTTGGTGATTTTAACCATTTGCATCCTTACAGTTTAAAAATCCTTATATACCCCCTAACGTTTCATTTTTGTTCCCATTTGAATCCAAAACACTAACACTGTTAAATTATTCCGTTAACTCTCTTGTTAAAAATTGAAACTGCCCTTAAAATTATAAAAACAAAAATATGGGACCCACCCACATTAAGCTCTCCACCCACCAAACCCACCGCCCTTAAAACGAATTGACGATGTCAAACGGGTTATTGAAATCATGTCGAAATCGAAGAAGAAGAACCCGATTATGGTAGGGGAATCGGAACCATAATCAATAAAAAACGAAATCTTGGTAAGAATTCAAAAGGGTGAGCTTTCAACAGAGTTCAACAATGTTGAGGTGATCACCGTCGATTTTCCGCCAGGGAAATCAGAAATTCCGGCGAAGATTAAGGAACTGAGCAACTTAATCGATGGTGGTGACAGAAGCGTTATTGTAGATGTAGGTGATTTGAAATGGGTGGTGGAACCACCACCCACGGCGATTGCGACCACCATCGTCGGTGAATGTGTGGCGGAGATGATGAAATTAGTGACGAAATTCAGGGGAGAGAACCGTCGTATTTGGTTGATTGGAGTTGCTACTTGTGAAACTTATTTGAGGTATCAAGTTTATCACCCATCAATGGAATCCGATTGGGATTTACAACCTCTACCCATTTCTTTAAGATCAATAATGGAATCAGTTAAGTCTTTAAATTCATCCAACAATGCTACCCAATAGAATCCGATTGGGATATACAACCTCTGCCCATTTCTGGAGGAGTCAGTTGACCAGCTGGAGCAGTCGCTAACGTCGCACGCGGCGCCGGAGGACATGGTGACGTGGCTGAGCGCGTCGCTGACGAATCAGGACACGTGTACGGAGGGTCTATCGAGGAGCGAAGAAGGGGCGGTGAGGAGAACATGCGGCGGTTGATGGCGGAGGAGTGGCTGGAGTGGGTGGGGGCGGGGGTGAGGCGGCTGTGGGAGATGAAGGTGGGGGAGATTTAGGTGGACATGGTGGTGTAGATGTGTAAAGAAGGTGATGTGGGTGGGTCCCATCTTTTTTTAATTTTAAGGACAATTTAGTCTTTTAACAAGAGAGTTAACAGAATAATCTAACGGTGTTAGTGTTTTGTATTCAAATAGGAACAAAAATAAAACGTTAGGGGGTATATGAGAATTTTTAAACTATAGAGATGCAAATGGTTAACAAAAATAAAAAGTTGTATTTGGTGCGATACAAGAAGAAGTAGATGGTGGTGTGCATCTTTTACGAGATGATTGTGGTGCATAAGAAAATTCTTCATATCTACGAGTTACTGAAATGAAAACAAATTTTGTTAACAAAAGTAAAGAAGTGTATTATTAATATAGTAAAATTATATCTTTTATCCGTAGAAAGATGCAAGAATAGAAAAATACCATTAGTATTATCTGATAACGGGGATCTGTTGTTTAAGCGTGAAGAAACATTTGAAAATAGTTGGTTCTGTAATTGAGAAGAGGTTTCAACTTTATTACCCTACATGTACACACCAGAGGTCCTGATCTCAGAAGATGCTATTATATTCTTTTGGATGTTTGAACGACGACCTGTAAAATGATACTCATAAAATATAGAATAAAATGATGTGAAGTAAGTAGATTAAATTACGAATATCATATAATTAGTTAATATTAATATTAATTCAAGGATCCAACTATACAATTTCCTTCCGTGTTTAAATTAGATTTGCATGTCTGATTATTGGAAGATGCAGACGTTGATTTGGTTTTCTTCGAGCCCAAATATATTTTCCTTAATTTCCGTCTATTTGCAGCATCATTAGATTCCACAATATAAATGGCTCCTGTAACCTCCCCAAAAATGGCGAGAGAAACGGAAGGATGGCGCACGGTTAACACTAAGAAGAAGAAGACGCACGTTCAGGAGCCTGCTTGGAGGATCTCTTCATCAACTTTCTTTGTCAATAACTTGCCGGAAGACTGCACCAATAACAGACTTTGGAAAAGTTGCCAACACTGTGGGAAGATTGCGGATGCTTACGTAGCAAGAAAGTGGGATAGAAACAACAAAGTTTTTGGATTTGTCAGATTCTTGGACGTAGAGGATGAGGAAAAGATGGCTTCGAAGATTAAAATTGGGAACCATTGGTTGCATGCGAACTTGGAAAGATTCACGCGAAGCAAGAAACCCCCCTCCCCCCACCCAAACTTTGCCGCTAAAAAACCGAGTGACCAACCGAGGGATAACAAGCCATGCATAATCAACAATAGCAGAAGGCCCAACGTTTCATTCAAGGAAGCCTTGACAGGAAAAAAGGGTAACAAAGTCGTGAATGTGGACGGGCTATCATTCTGGTCTCCAAAGAAAACAGCGGTTATTAGTGAGGCAAAGGATCTTATCTCACTCACAAATGTGAGCAGAGTCATGACACTACAAGGAAAAAGGTTTTTTGCGGCGATAATTATCGTCGCAAAAAGCTCCTTTGTCGTCGCAATATATCTTTTGCGACGAAATTTTGGTCGTAAAAAATTCGCCGTAAAAGAGTGGTCGCAAAATGTTATTTGCGACGAAATTTGCGACGATTTCTTTTGTGGGCTCCACTTATTATAAAAAGGGGAAATTCTTTTGCGACGATATATTTTGCGACGATATTTTATTTTTTGGCAAATATTTTGACCAAAAACTTTTTTGCGGCGAAAATGTCCATATGATTAAAAGTTTTTTGCGACGATATATCGCCGCAAAAAAAGAACCTTTTTTAAATAATTTTGCTGCATTTGCCGCAATCCACCCAGATTTTCTAGGTACCAAACCTGTTGTTCAAAATCACTAAACACTATCAAAACCATCAAACCATTCGCAAAACATAGCATATAAACTAAATATCGTCATACAAACAAATGTTTGAAAAGTATTCATAACAAACATCAAACTGAAAATATTCATAACAATCACCAACACTATCAAAACCATCAAACCATCCTACGACGACCCACCTTCATCATCTTCTTCATCTTCTTCATCTTCTTGAGAATGACCACTTCTCTTCAACGCACTCTGGACTTGGCTTTGTATTTGACTTTGCATTTGTACAATCATATTAGCCATCATCTGTGACTGCCATTGTTCTTGCTCACTGGCCAGTCTCGCTGCTATCATCTCCTCAACCTCAGATTGTGAGAACATCCGCTGATCTGTTCTATGAGGATGAGGTGAGGGTTGTGAAGGCACGCTTGGTATTGGACCGATGCCACGTTCCCACCCGGGCCGCTCCCCCCAACACCTGGCGCATGATCTGTTCTCTGATATTTCTGGATGTTGTTGTTGAAGCGCGACCATTTACTCCTTTACAGTTTACAAAAAAATAAACAATGTTATATATATGGTGATGTTATATATTACTTTATTTTTATAAAATTATAAGACATGTATATTACTTACATAAATACACATATACATCCATACACATATACATATACATCCATACATAAATACATATATACATCCATACACATGCACATATATATCCATACATAAATACATATATACATCCATACACACATATACATACATTCTAATATATACACATACACATTCATACACAAATACCCATGTACATTCATACACAAATATACATATAAATCCATTTTAATCTCAATACCCATATACATTCATACACAAATATATATTCATTTTAATCTCAATACCCATATACATTCATACACACATATACATACATTCTAATATACACACATACACATTCATACACAAATACCCATATACATTCATACACAAATATACATATTAATCCATTTTATATATCCAGAAATATATTTGTATAACAAATAAGAATATAAGTAACAACAACTTATACATTAGTGATCTCTTAAATTAATATGTATTTGTATACCAAATAAATACAAAACGTAAAATGGGGAACAGATCTTATACATTGGTGACGCGGCGGTGGAGCAGGTGGCGCGCGGTGGTGGTGACGGCGTGGTGGTGGTGACAGGGCGACAACAAGCGGTGGTGGTCCACACCCGGCAGACGTACGGCGGTGGTGGTGACAGGGCGACAACAAGCGGTGGTGGTCCACACCCGGCAGACGTACGACGGTGGTGGTGAGTGGAACTGCGGTGGCCGTTGGTGGCGGGAATTGCGGTGGCGGTGGCAGATGGCGGTGGTGGTGGCGGTGGGAGAGCGGGGCGGTGGTGGTCGCGGATCTGTGTTTGTGAATTGGTGTGTGGTGGAATGTTCTCCTTCAAAACCTTGGTTGAAGCTAAGGGATTCCTGGATAACAGTTCAAACCCGGTTCAAAGTCTCTTTAATAAGTTATGGTTGTGGAATGGAGAAGAGATCCAACACGAACGAGTCACGTATTTGAGAATGTACGGCGTCCATGTCAACCTTCGAAGCAGTGAAATATACAACAGAATTGGCGAATCATTTGGACGTGTCATAATGGCGTCGGATTTTTCATGGAACAACTATGATGTGTCCTTTGGCAAATGTATCATCCTCACGAATTAACTCTACCCGGAAAATCGATGAAACATTCACCATCCGTTGGAAGGGTAAGTCCATACTAGCAAGGGCAGTCGAAGATAACCAACCTTGGATTCCTATCCAGTTCGAAAGCTCGAAAGAATGTGTTCTCTCCAAATCGGAAGACGATGACGGAAACACCTAGCTCGGCCAAGGAGGACGACGATTCATTCTCTGATGATCTACGATCGCCGGGATCCGACACTTGGCTGTTAGACTCCCCACCTCGTAGTCTTCTACATAGAGAACCGCAAAGATCGGACGTCTCCTTGGTACCTGAATCGGTCATAATTGGTAGCCCCCTGGGAACTAACAACAATTCATTCGGCCCATGATCATCAGGAAAGGTTAAGATTATGGGATGAGCTTAACCAGCTTAGGATTTCTTTCAATGGACTATGGGTGTTCACGGGTGACTTTAACGAGGTTAGGAACAAGGCTGAAAGGTTCAACTCCGAATTTAATCCGGGCATGGCTTTTAAATTCAATAAAATTATCACTGAAGCCGATCTCCAGAATACCAAATGGGAGGGTCCAAATTCACTTATATGTCTTCCAATGGAAGTAATATGAGTAAATTAGATTGTTTTCTGGTCAGCTCCTCTTTTGTTAATTTATTCCCCAAGGCGGAAGTTCGTGCTCCGCCTCGAGTTTTATCCGATCACGCCCCTTTAATCCGTAAAACGAAAAACGCAGACTTTGGTCCAATTCCGTTCAAATTCTTCAACTCTTGGATGTCAATGGATGGTTTTGATGATGTTATAGCTAATGCGGTTGCAGAGGTGAGCCAAAATTCTGGTAATCATAAAGACCCAGTGACCAATCTCTCGGTTAAGCTTAGAGGAATCAAAGCAAACATCAAATTGTGGCTTAAGGACCACAGAACATCAATCGATAAAGAGTCGATGGATCTCAAAGAGAAGATCTCACTCTTGGAAGGAAACGCGGAATCGGGGCTCCTTAACAAGGTGGACCGTATTACTCTTTATGATCATAAGAAAAGAGTTAGAGAGATTGATAGACTAAAAACTCTGGATCTAAAACAGAAAGCCAAAATCAAGTGGGCTATGGAGGGGGATGAGAACTCTAGGTTCTTTCATGGAATTATAAAATCTAATCTCACCATGAAACGTCTTAATGGGCTCACTATTGATGGGTCTTGGGTCACGGATCTATTAAGGATTAAAGAATCGGCTGACAAATTCTTTGAACAAAAATTCAAAGAGCCCTACTAAAATCGCCCCAAGCTGCGTAATGATGGCTTCTCTTTAATATCCTCGGATCAATGCGCAAAATTAACCGCCCTATTTACAAGATTGGAAATTAAAGCAGCGGTTGTTGGCTGCTCTGGTCAAAAGTCGCCCGGACGGATAGGTTCACTTTTGAATTTATCAAGAGATACTGGGAATTTTTCGAAGAGGACTTCATAAATGCATTGAGCTATTTTCACTCTTCTGGCCGATTGCTTCCCGGGAACAACTCTTCCTTTGTTGCCTTAATTCCTAAGGAAGATGACCATTTATCCCTATTTGATTATAGACCCATTTCCCTAATTGGCTGTGTTTATAAGGTGCTATCCAAAGTGTTAACTGCTAGATTAAAAGAAGTTATGGATTAAATTGTTAGTACTAATCAATCTGCATTCATAAAGGACCGATCAATTATGGATGGTATATTGATCCTAAATGAGGTTGTATCATGGCTGAAATCAAAGAAAAAAGAAGCAATGTTATTCAAAGTGGACTTTGACAAGGCTTTTGACTCGGTAAATTGGGCGTTCCTTGATGATGTTCAAAAGAGTATGGGATTTCCGGTTAAATGGCACGCTTGGATCAGAGATTGCCTATCCTCGGCCAGGATTTTCATCCTAGTTAATGGATCCCCAACAAATGAATTTAGTATGTACAGGGGGGGTGAGACAAGGAGATCCACTTTCACCATTCTTGTTCTTAATGGTTATGGAAGCTCTTAATGTCTTCATGAAATCAGCCCTTCGTGCGGGGACTTTTCGAGGACTGCATCTTCCTAATAATTCTGCGACCTTATCTCATTTACTTTTCGCAGATGATGTGATCTTTATTGGCGAGTGGTTTCCTGCAAATGTGGAAAATTTTGCTTGCATCCTTAGAGTTTTCAACCTGATATCGGGGCTCAAATTAAAAAAGCAGACTCTTTGGAATTGGAGTTCACAATGACCAAATCCTTGCAATGGTCAACACCCTGCATTGTCAAACGGGCTGGACGCCCTTCACTTATCTCGGCCTCCCGGTGGGTGCAAACATGAGTAGAATCGATACATGGAAACCGGTGGTTGAAAAAATGCAAAAGAGGTTATCTTCATGGAAATCAAACACGTTATCAATGGGTGGCAGACTGACTCTTATTATAGCAGTATTAGGGAGTCTCCCCTTATATTATCTATCCTTGTTCAAAGCTCCTGAAAAGGTTATTGATCAAATAGAGAGCTTAAGGCGGAATTTCCTATGGGGATTCAATAATGGAAAGCCCAAGATGAGCTGGGTAGCTTGGAATAGGCTGCAGGCTCCAAAAAACAAGGTGGATGGGGCATTGGTAGTATTAAGGCAATGAACCTGGCTCTTTTGTAAAAGTGGCTATGGAGATATAAATCGGAACCTCACTCCCTTTGGGTTTGTGTCATCAACGCCATCCACCATAACAAACGAGGTTTTTCAAAGTTTCCATTCAAAAATCGCTCCCCTGCATCTGGAAAAACATTGCAACACTTCCGGACCAATTCAAAAATATGGGTATTGACTTTTTCTCAATGTTATCATGCAAACTGGGGGACGGGGCTAATATCAATTTCTGGATGGACGAATGGGCTGCAGTTGGTTGCTTGAAAGATATCTTTCCCGACATCTTTAGATTAGAGAAAAATAGAAGGTGCTCGGTCAAAGATAGAATGGAGAACACGGGGGGTTTTGACGACATTCAAATGGGTGTGGAAGTCCTCTTCCACAACCGATCAGGAGATTTCCCAGTTGATGAATTTGGAGACTGCCTTACAACATTCAAATTGGTCGGGATCTGAGGACCAGTGGTTATAGCACGGGAACAATGGAAATCCTTTCTCTTCCGGCTCCATCAGAAGATTAATTGAACAAGTGATGCTTCCTCACAACTCACTGGCCTTTAAATGGATCAAATGCCTTCCCTTAAAAGTTAACCTCATTTGTTGGAGAGCTATGATCGGAAGACTTACTTCCGGTTAACTACAACCTAAACAAAAGGGGCATGGCAGTTGGGCCTGCTTGCCATTCATGTGGCTGGATCTCAGAAACCACTGACCATTTGCTCGTCCATTGCCCGTTTGCTTCAAGGATTTTGGAGGCCGTTCGTACTTGGTGTAAGATACCCATGATCCATCCTACTTCGGTCGCTAACTTATTTAAGGAAACAGTGGACTACCCGATCCAGGCGACCACTAAGGAGATTATTTTGGCTATTTACTATGTGGTCATCTACTTCTTATAGAAAGCTAGAAACAAAAATACCTTTGAGGAAAAACCTTTGGATCATGTGGAGATATTGGGGGACATAAAATCTTTATCCTTCTTATGGATTAAACATAGAAAGAAATTGGGTTGTGCTGGGGACACCGCTGGGGTTTTTGGTGGTAGGCCGGTTCAAACGGTCAATGTTAGGGCTTGCGGTCACATTTTGGCCCTTAACCGTGACCGCAAGGCCTTGCTGTCACGGTTTACGCTGGTACTACCCGTGACCTCGTGACAACAAAACGACAAAATTGCCTGATAGAGTTGAAAAGCGGTCACCAAACCGTCACGGTTTGGCCTAACCGTGACCTCTAGGGTACGAGGTCTCAGTTTAAGGTACGAGGTAGACGTGATTTTGACAGAAGGCCGGGAATCGCGCCACGAATCGTCACGTGGAGGCCAAACCGTGACGGTTTGTGCACCAGATTTTCACCTTAAATACCTTTCCTCTTTCAACACTCTGCATCGAATCATCTCATTCGAAATTTTTTTCATTTGAGCTTTCATTCATCCAACACTCGAGTTTTTTCAGCTTTCGTCATTTCAAAAAACACGTTAATTCGAAAACAATGTCGGGTTCGGGAGATCATTGTCAAAAGCCGAAGCTTCCAAATTTGAATGAGGTGCCACATATCGAAGATTCGAACCAGGTTGAACTAGTATATGTTTTATTATAACTTATTATTTGAAATATCTAACCATTATCTTTTTAGGAATATTACGTATACGGGAGTCACCATCCATGGGGGAGGAGGAAACCAACCTGTCGAACACATTTGCTCAAGAGGCGTACAACTCTTTATTTGGACAGACAGGTTACAGTGAAGGGTACAGATATCCCCCTTGCAATTCTTACGGGCATGCCCCGAACACGTACCACTCACAAACAGAGCGGGATTACGGACATCCCCGTACCAGTCAGAACTAGAAATTACACATGTGTCGGATATTTTTAATGGGAATGACACAGATGAGAGTGACGGTTCGGTTCACCTCAAAGAAAACCATGGGGACACCGCGGAGCATGATGAGGATGAGGATCGGATTCGAAAGGCTACGATGTCTTATAAAACCGATAAAGTTACGAAGAGTTTTTATTCTTTTGTTTATTTTATTTTTTTTTTCTTTTATATATTGTTTTTTATGTTTAGCTTTATCATTTTTTTCAGTATTTTGATTCTCGTGAGGACTTGGAGAGCTGGGCTAAAATGAGAGGACGCGAGCATGGGTGTGTCATTGTGGTGGGTCGGTCACGAAAAAAGGATGTGGAACTATTATGTAATCGTAGTGGTGAACCTAAATTCACTGGCACAAGTAGACGTACTGGGAGCATAAAGAAGGGATGTCCCTTTAAACTCGTAGGGAAGTACGTAGGAAAGAGTGACAGTTGGATGTTAGAGGTGAGAAACGAGACGCATAACCACGATCCTGTTGTGTACGAGGAGGGCCACGCGCATCTTAGGAAGATGACTGCCGAAGAAATTGATCTTGTCGAGAAGTTACACAGGCAGCACGTGCGGCCATGACATATCCATTCAGCCGTAAGGGAGCACTTTCCCCACATCGTCTGTGTTGTTCAAAACATATACAATTTGACGTCGAAGTTTAGGGCTGAGGGGAGAAAAGGCATGACACCAATGCAGGAACTTGAAAACCTGCTACAATCTAAAGAGTTCGTGTATGAAACACGAACGAATGCAATTACTAAGGCCGTGGAAGATGTTTTCTTTTGTCATCCTACTTCGTATAAAATGTGGCGCGCATTCCCGCACGTGATGTTGATAGACACGACGTACAAGACCAACATGTACAACATTCCGTTTGTTCAGGTTATTGGCGTTACGTCGACGTCGAAGTCGTTTTGTATTGCGCATGCATTTATATCGAGGGAACGGCAGGACAACTTCACATGAGTACTGGAGCGGATCAGAGATATGCTCGATGGGTGTGTGGAGCCCCGCGTTATTGTCACAGACAGGGACCTGGCCCTGATGAGCGTGTGTGACACCGTGTTCCCGAGTGCTACTAAAAACCTATGCAGGTGGCACGTTAGGGAGAATATCAAAAGACGGTGGAATATGATATTCAAAACGGCATGTGGAAGGATTTTCCATACTGGTGGAAGACCTTGTGTTCGTCTCCCACAGAGGCATTGTACGATTACAATTGCAGAAAGATGGAAGAAAAGTTAACTGAAGATGGTAAACGTGGTAAGAATTTCATAGTTATTTTTACTCTAATAATTTATTTGTTCATTTTATAAATTTTGTTATTTCTTTCAGAGGTATGGGAATATATTTGGAATAATTGGTTGGTGCCGTAAAAAGAGAAAATTATTACTTGTTGGATGTACGACCGCCTTAACTTTGGTGAGTTTACAACTAATAGGGTTGAGCGCCAACATGCCAACTTCAAGAGTTACCTCACAGGGACCAATAATACGTTGCACACACTTGTCGGATATGTTTGTGACCTCGTGCGCGGCCAGGAGATTGAAATTTGTAAAACATTCGAGGTGTCCCGTGTGAAAATTAAAAAAGACCATCGACTGTCATTGTTCTCAAAGTTGCATTATAAAGTATCCATTTTTTGCCTTACCCTCCTTGAATCAGAGTTGACGAAAATGGAAATGATTCAAGAGTCTGGGGGTTCATATGGACACCAGTTGTTCACGTCCATTGGCTTGCCATGTGCTTGTCGTTTGGAGATATACATCCGAGAAGGTTATATTTTTCTTAATACATTTTTTTACTGTTATCACACGATTGCATATTTTTCACTAATAATTTAACCTTTAAATCCAGTCACAAGTATTCCACTCGATGCGGTAGATCCACACTGGAGGAAGCTTGATTTCGAGCCAGCGTACGTCGCGCCACCTGAACTCGACTACGATGTGAAATTTGATGACTTGAAACAAAAGGTTATGTCGTCTCCCAACCCTCAAGTAAAGAAAAAATTGTTTAAGAAAGTATTTGACTCTTTGTTTAAGAGCAAGTCAAAACTTAAAGAACTTGAGGTGCGTCATGACCGACGTGGTCGTCCAAATATTAAGGAGCAACAAAGAAGAGCGGACTCCAATACATCATAGTATGAGGCTGCTAGACACAGCTCCTATACTTCCTCACAACAAACTATGCCTGACCCGGCGAGGCATAGCTCATATACCTCTCAGTTTAAAATGCCCAACGACCGTTCTAATCAGGCAAAGGCTGCTTCAAATGTACCGATTACGGGAGCTGCCCAAGGGTTTCCTTTAATATTGAAACCAAAAGACGTGATAAAAGTTATGAAGTTTAAGGATCAGTTGCCCCAATGGATTCACCGGTACGTTTCGACTATAAAAGATGTGCGGCCTGATGGTAACTGTGGTTTTCGGGCGATCGCGGTGGATTTAGGGAAAAAACAAAATGAATGGGAATGGGTTAGGCGTCAAATGTTGTCGGAGATGGACAGAAACATGAGGTATTGGCGGAGCTATTTGAACCGCGAGTTGCCTGGCTATTATGATTCTGTTCGTAATAGCTTAAATTGGTTTGGCACGACTCAACCCGCACCCGATACCCATTGGCTAACTTTTCCGGCCCATGGACTCGTAATTATGGAAACATTCAATTGTATTGTGCATCTTATTTCTTCATTTGGCAGCCAGACATGGTTCCCGCTGAGAACAACCCCAGAGCCATTATTCACCTATCCAGTTATCGCACTTGCTCATGTTCACCAATGTCACTTTATTTGCATACAATTGGAAGGGGATTACCCAATGCCCAGTGTGGGCTATCATTGGCCGAGATTTGCATATCAACAAGCACTAAAATGGCAAAATATATATGTGGATCGTATAAATAATTACGTTAGAATAACGGATCGTCATAGAGGCACCAATGCCTCTTGTAAGTTATCATTTTCTGATACTTTATCATATTAATGAAGATTCCTTTATTTGATGATGATGATGATGATAAAAATAATAGTACAAATAATAATAATAGTAATAGTAATAATAATAATAATAATAATAATAATAATAATAGTAATAGTAATAATAGAAATAATAATAATAATAATAATAATAATAGAAATAATAATAGTAATAATAATAACAATAATAATAATAATAATAATAATAATAATAATAATAATAATAATAATAATAGTAATAATAGAAATAATAATAATAATAATAATAATAATAGAAGAAATAATTATAGTAATAATTTTAAAGTTAATAATAATAATAATAATAATAATAATAGAAATAATAATAATAATAGAAGAAATAATAATAGTAATAAATTTAAAGTTAATAATAATAATAATAATAATAATAATATTATTATTATTATTATTATTATTATTATTAATATTAATAATATTAATAATAATAATATAAAATAATAATTATTATTATTATGAGTAAATTACGTTTTTCGTCCCTGTGGTTTGGTGGTTATAACCATTTTCATCCAATAGTTTAAAAACGCCCGATTTAACCACTAAGGTTTGAGATTTGTCACAATCAAGTCCAAACCGTTAACAACCATCCATTTTTTCTGTTAAGTAGATGTCAAAAGATAAATATACCTCTAAGCTTTTATTGTTACTTTAATATATAGATATAAAAAATTATCTATAAATCACAATCTCTTTCTACTATCTTTTTCTACTCACCCTTCTTCAACCCTTCCTTTAACCCCATCACCACCACCACCACCCACCACCACTTGCACTTCAAACCACCCCCACCATCCACTCATCTTCATCTTTAAGCACCAGCCACCACTGCTACGCGTTGCCGCCACCACCATCACCCCGTTGCTGCGGCGTTACCGCACACCACCACCACGACAAATCATCAGATATCACCTCCAAATCACCTCCAAATCATCAGATATCACCATAGATCCATCTGCAGCAATGCCCCAATACAGCTTCATACCTCTATCAGCACCCTACAAATCATCATTTTCATTCAAACATTTTCACAAACACTTGGTGTGTAATAAAGAATGGGTCTTTGGGTCTTTAATCTTTACAACCATGGTCCATGAATACAAAATCTTACCAGTGCAGTGAAAACAGTACCCTTTTTGCTATCAAACACAACGAACCCAAAGCTACCTTCAAGATCGCTAATCACTTGATCAGCAGGGTACAACCCACGATCACGTAACGTCCGATAAGCTTCGATCACGAACATCGCTTCGTTGGTGTTCTTTGACAATTCGTATTGTTTGATTTGGGCGCAAAGATTGTTCAAACTCCCGATGAACAAGCAGTACACATCGTCAAAAATAATGAACAATCGTTGATGGGTGGAGTAATTGCGATAAGATTTGACATACGCAAGAACAGCGGCGTCACCGATGGTGATGGAGAAGGGATTTGTGGGGTGACTGGTGAGGAAGTGATCGAGGGTTTGTTGTGGGGTTTTTGGGTGTTTTGAATGGTGAATTGTCGCCGGACTTTTGAGTTCTTCCGGTGGGTGTGCGAAGGCCATACGGGAAATGGCTAACATGATCGTGTGGGGGTCTGATCTAGGTTGAGAAAGTGTGGGGGTTACGGTGGTGGTGTGGTGGTGGTGGTGATGGGTGATGGTTAGTTTCAGAGATAGAAAAATGGGTGTAGAATACATATATACATATATATATACACACACATGTGTGTGTGTATTTTATATATTTGTTTAAGAGTAACAATTTTAATCCAAGGGCATTATCGTCTTTATTAAAATATTTAACGGTGACATTGGATGGAGTTAACGGTTTGGACTTGATTGTGACAAATCTCAAACCATAGTGGTTAAATCAGTCGTTTTTAAACTATTGGATGAAAATGGTTATAACCACCAAACCAAAGGGACGAAAAGCGTAATTTACTCTATTATTATTATTATTATAATTATTATTATAATTATCGCCACGTCCGTCGCCGGTCGTGGGGTGGGGACCGACAGGGTCAACGCCGCCGACCTTTTTTTTCTACACACACCGACACTGCCACCTCGCGCATGCCCTTACTGATTATTTTGCTAGTTATTATCATCGGCAGTCGCGAGGGGCGTTAGTGGGCGGGAACATCGTTTTCCGGATCGCTCGGGGCTTGGGGTACGCGCACGCCATGTCCCAGCTCCCGCTACCACCGACTCCTGTGCGCGTGGCCGGCCGGACCACCGCCACTGGGATGAGGATCGTTCGGAGGTTCCCGGACGGCACGTGGCACCTGCTCAGTAGATACCATGAGCACGTGCCATGGGTGCCCGAGCCGTTGGTGGACCCCCCCGAGCTGGAGGGGGCTGAGGTCCACCTTCGGGAATGCCCACGAGCCCCTTGGCGGCGGGGATGATCAGTCCATTCCCCCGCCGCACGACCAGGACCCGCCCCAGCATCCTCAGCGCGTGTACCATGCCGTGCGATTGCCTGCTCATGTTCTTGATATGCTTCAGGACACACGAGACAGGGTCACGAGGCTTGAGGATACGACCACGAGGCTGCATGATATGATGGACTGGGTCATCCAGCACATGGTCGCGGACTATGCCGCCTCGGGTACCCCGTTGTTATCACAGCCACCGAGGCGGTTAGACCATGACGGTGCTGGCCCATCTGGCGCGGGCGGGTCTAGTCAAGGCAGCGATCCGGGGATGATGGATTAGATAGGTATTTTGTTTGTATTTTATTTCTTTTTGTATGTAAAAACTCGTTGTATATATATATATATGTGCAGTTTCAGTTATGATGACTTGTATATTTGGTTGTGTTTGTTTGGTTGTATTTCTTTGTTTGTTTATTTTATATTTGTAATGTTGATAATGTTAATTGTATATGTTTGATAACAACTGATTTTTACGATTAGGTTAACAATGTGATAAATTACAACCAACTTATTTAATAAATAATTAAACACAAAAATTACTTGTAATATGATAATTTAATAATAAACACAAAACACAAACACGTATGTTACGATTAGGTTAACCGTGTGATAAAATAAAAATAAAAACAAACTAGTGTGATTGCTCAAATTTAGAAAATATATACAATATGTCTGTATAATAATGACAACCGATTTCTACAAACTCGTAAACAAATTAAACACAAAACCGTCACATTAATAATAAATAAATACTTGTAATAAGATAAATTATTAATAAACACAAAACACAAACTTATGAGTTACGATTAGGTTAAACGAGTGATAAAATGAAAATAAAAACAAAGTGATATGATAAAAAAATATAAAAAATAAAGGCAATTTGTCACGGTTTGGCCAAACCGTGACATATAGCCCCCAAAACCCGAACTGCACACAATCAATTCCCCATTAATTACATACCCAATCATTGTTAACGGATCCCCAGAGCTAACTGTCACGGTTAGGCCTCACCGTGACAGTTAGGCCTCACACCTGATTGAACGGTCACGGGGAGGCCTAACCGTGACCGTTTGAATCGGTTTTTTACAGGAAACTGCGGTGTGTGCAAAATTCCCGAAGAAATTAGATCATCTTAATTGGAAGCTTTGGTGTAATTTTCAAGTGTAGCTTTAAAATTTTGTATCCCCTTCTAGCTTCTTGCTAGTCAGTTTTTATATATGATAATTTTGATTGCCGTTCAAAAAAAAATAAATGGCTCCTGTAACGAAAGTTATAAGAGAACATAACAAATTGTGATATGAATAACGATATATCATTTGAATAAATGAAATGTTTTCTAAACTAAAGGTTCTGAATACATAAAAAATAAATTTAAATTTGAGTTAAATCTCTATTAAATTATATAATTCTCGGGATAGCACATGTAAATGATACATCTCATATATATTATTGTTATATATTATCGTTATTGCTATTAACACAAACCTTGAACAACTGTTATAATATTCAAAGGCTTTGATGATTTCGAGGACATATTGACAATTAAAGTAAACTAATATAAAGCTTATGAGTGAATCATATAGTCACTTGTGGTATGTATTTCACATCTTCACGTAATAATTGTGAAAGTAACTAATAACAATAAAATGTAAAGTTGATTGGTATATAATACAAAATGTCATAAATTGATAAAGTGTCATAAAGACATTGTATCACAGGAAACAAAAATTATAAGAAAATTGTTTGATGTAAAAAAACAATTAAATAAACGGTGAAAGTAGACTTTCAAAAAACATCGCATCCCTAAAACCACGAAACGCAATCATCGGGAAATATGCCTTAAAAGCATTCCATTGTTGTATGAATCTTGTAAGTCTCTCCCCTAATATTGTATGAATCAACTAACATTATCAATTAAAAAAATATAAATAAAGTCGTTGACTATGGGATTTGTAAAACAGCAAATAGCATATATTAAGTAATGAAAGATGTTAAGTGTTATTTTTGTGTTAATTTTGTAATAATACAAAAGGCGAATGAATTTTGTAATAATACAAAACATGTGATTATGTGTTAATTTATATGTTATACATAAAGGTTAATGATATGTAAATCTAATTTTTAAAAACATTACATATATTCATGTCAATTGAGAACACATATTATAACCGAAACATGTTTAGGGATTGTTCCGAAGTGGGAGAAATGTTTTTGCAAAGTAACGTACCTCACCCGAAGATTCACCGGTCCCTCTGTGTAATGTGATACTAATATTGAGATTAAAATAATTAGTTGCAGCAAATAAACAAAGAACATGTGATGGATGTGAGTGGATAATAGAGATGGCTAAGTATATGTAGGTGAGTAAGAATGTTGATATTTTTAAAAAGGATTATTGTTTCCATATCTAAAAAAAATATTAATGAGTTGATATTTAATTCCATATTTTCGTGTAACTTTATGTATTGCTTTAATAAACTATTTCCGAAGATATATATATATGTTAAATATGGAAGGATGCGTATATTAAGTAACGAAAGATGTTAAGTGATGATTTTTTTTAATATATAAATTAAATTCAAGAAAAAAAAAAGTAAATATGTTTTATTAATAAAATCTTTTAAAAAATGGGTAACTTTTATAAATAATTATTGACAATTATTTTTTTATATTAAGTAATTAATAAAATACATTAAAAATTAATATTCATTAATAAAATTTTTATATTAATGATTTGATAAAAAAATACAACTACTATGTCATTTTTCTTTAAATCTTTGTTGATATTTAAGCGTAACATTTTTAAGCAAATAATATTAAAGCTTAGATCTATTTAATTTGTTAATCAACACTAATTATTGTAGTTATGTCTAATGATAGTTCCATAATACGGTGCGTTTGGAACAAAAAGATGCCGAGTGTTGCGTAGGAGTCAATTTCTTATTACTTTAGGGTTGTATAATGCATTCACAAGTTAGTGTTTTGAATTGTGCAAATGTATGAATTATTTTTTTAAGTTTTTTAATCCTAATGTAACATAACAAATAATAAGGGAAGAGCACGTTAACATTATTTTTCATACAATGAAAGCTACCTTTTAAATTGAAATGTAAGTATTAGTTATTAGTCTAGACATAGTGGTTATTTTGAATGATTCAAACATGATGATATGAACACAAATGGAGCTCCAAACACCATTATAAAAAAATTAAAAAGGGCTAAAAACGTATAGGGCTCCAAACCACTAACAGCACCAAACACAACTTTTTCTATATTAGTGTATCAATAAGGGCTCCAAACATAAGTTAACCACTATACTTAATTTAAAATACACTCAAATGAAATTTGTCTACATGGCATGTATATGACATTTTAAATAAACAACCACTACACATGGTCTTATAAGTGTGATGGAAAGTAAACAATTCACAATAACATTTCTATATTTTCAAATCAAAACAATTGTTAAATAGGTAAAACTGTAGGTAGCATAAATAAAAACACCATAAATGTCATAATCTTAAGTAAAACCAAAAACAAATCTCAGACAATGTAAAAGGTAGCCCAAATAAGAAAATCACCACAAAATTAAACATTAAACATGAAACATCAAACAGCAAAGAAATTCTACTTTTCTAGCTTTAGAATTAGGAGTCCTCCGGTGATTTCAAGACTTTTTTTCTCTGCATCTTTCTTGGCCGGTTTTGTTGCTGACGAGATATCCATTTCATCAATGTCATAAACTTCAACCAGAGTGTGTTTCAAAGAACCTTGAGAATTCTTAGAGAGTAGCTGCTTTCCATCATCTGTATTCATTGTTGATACATTTTTACCAGGAATGGACACAGGTGTCTCATTATCACCAATGAATGAAATAACATCCTGTTACAACAATAATCTATTTTTAGGACTTAATAATTATTTTAAATATATATAAAAAGTCAATGAGAATATTAAGCGTAAGGTCTGATTAAGTAAAGGGAAACCTTGTAACAACTGATGTCATGGGATTTGTAGTCCTGTGAAGAGAGGTTAAGGGAATCTGAAAGAGGTCCCTATTTTTTGGGCCGGACAGTGAAGGTTAGATTTCATAAATAGTATGGAACAATTAAATGAACATAAATCAAAAGTCAATACGTGCCATATGTTGGTGCCTATGATCCATGATATATACTAAGAACGTTATACTGCATTACAAACTACATAACAATGTGGTGTTTTAAATATTGATACATTGTACGCTATAAGGTATGTTAAAATTACCTGCTCCAAGTGATATTTTTTCTCTAGCTCAAATATAATTGATACGTCATCAGTCATCTTAGACACACCAAAAAACTTGTAATTGTTCTCCAAGTTGAAAGTGGTGATGTCTATTTTAAAGGCAAACTTCCTGTCCAGCAAAGTATTAAAAACCTCTGGATAGACACACATTTCACCTCCCTAAAATTAAATAATGTGTTAGTTGGTGACACGATATCTATAAAAAAACTAACATAAGTAATTCATTATAAATAAGTTTAAAAATCACCACATGCACGTAATCATCAAATAACTGCTCAGCATTTGTTTTCATGAATTTTTTTGCCTCACGATCAAACACTGGTAAGGAAACGATGTCAGTTGAGTCTTGTACTCGTATAGGAATTTTGAACCTAAAACACACAAAAGAATATATTAAAAAAATCTTGTAAGGGTATGCGATATAGGTGTCCAAATTTTATTGCAGTATATGTATTAAAATATAATACCTTGGAACAATTGCAATCTGTTTAAGTTCAAAACACTTGCTGGGGCATCCATAAAGGATTGTTTCTTTCACTACATTTGAGCATCCACAACAGTATTGTTATCGTCTAGTCTAACAACTTTTTTCATGCAATATTTGCATGATTGGTTGAACCACTCTACATATGAGCTTCACATAACCAACAACAATAACTGACTTGACCTGATGTTTTGTAAAACGACCAATAGATTATAGTTTGTTAATTTAATTAACTAAACAATAATAACAATCATATTTCACTATCCTTGGTGTAATGTTAAAATAAATTCACAATAGATGATAATGAGTAGGTGTAGGTTTAAAAACAAATGTAATAATACCTGCACAATGTCATGAACCTCTACAATACTGTTAAACTCGGTTCTAATCAGAAAATCTTCTTTCAAATTAACCAACAAAGATGAGGCTGGTAGACCGACAGTTAAAGAGGATTCCTTTCAGTTATTCTCCAAAAAACTATTTATATAATAGATAAATAAAAATTACATAAGAAACAAATTGTATTAACTTAGGTGGATGATTAACAAACGGTAAATAGCGATATAAGGTGAAAAACTAACCACTTCTTAAAGTCATTAATCTCATCTATGTCAGAGTCGATGAACAAACGGGAAACATTGTATGAGTTTGAAACTGAGTAAGCATCTGGCATGTGTATAAAAAATAATTAAATTTTTTTATAAACATGCTTGAAATAAATGAACTGTTGCTTAAAGGTTATGATCATACTATGCATTAATAATTAATGTGAATAAGTTATGATTTTAATATAAATAGAATAATAAATTGATATTCAAATTAACATCTATGTATATTAGGCATTACCTTTGAATCTTCTGAACTTTCCAAACTGCAAGATAATGACAACATTTGCTGCTTCAGGGTTACTTTGGAGATACTTAAATAGTTGCTTCGCATAAATATCCCAAAGAGTGACTGATATTTTAAGACCACTGCGTAACTAAACATTTATTTAGAGAACTTACAACAAAATAGTTGTAACGCCCGCCTCCCAGGGCTCACCGTAGGGAGCGTTACGCATCGGATATACAGAACACATAGTAATCAGAGAATACACAGCGGAAGTCTAACTTTAATTATACATCAAAAGCGTATAATACATCTGTTATAATAGATAATATCATTACATCAGTTTAACTATACTAAAGATCTAAATCTTCAACAACATTCTAGAACTTTTTTTTTTCTCATAAACTAGCTCGTAATCTTCAATCCCTGCAATCACTTGGCACCTAGGATGTGTGTCCATAAAAATAAAAAACATTTGGGACTCAGCATAAAGCTTGTGAGTTCATAAACATGGCATTCATCAAAATTCAAAACATGTTATCATTGACTATTGCATCAAGCAGATACAGCCATGGCAAACAGATAGGAACAGAGTAAGCACAGTATAAATTCATATAACCAGGCTATGTATACAAAATCCACTGGCTAAAGCAGAATCATACAAGCAGCCCCTCAAGCATCCTATCAAGCATTGCCACATATCACAGATGCTATTGATAGTCAATTCTACAATTATTACCAGTTATCAGAACATCACATCCCGTTTTATAAAATAGTTCAGAGGAACTCACCTTGGTCTTTAAATATTATTGGGACAAATAGACAGTTTCAGAGTCGTATTCCTGATTAGGATTGAAACAAGTCTTAGCAACTAGCTAGATAAGAAAATACTGCCTAATAATAATAATGATTGGTTTTGGATAACATTTACCTTGTGTAAGCATGGTTGATCAGTCCATGCCTAATCAAGGTTAGGCTACCCAACACCTACCACGATTATGATTCTAAATCCTACTCCTAATAATATATTAAGTCTTAAAAATATAATTAGAACTTTAGAGATTACAAAACTGTATACTAATTATATACTAAATCTTAAATTTAAATAAATTAAACTTAAAACATTAGAAACTAACTACGTACCTGGAGTGGATTCAAAATTGTGTGAAAGGTATGAAGATAAATGAATACAAATTTTTCATAATACACATATTTATAAACGAATTGAAAAGTCAGTTCAAAAGACATTATATATATGTATGCTTTGAAGATTTATATGAGACAAATGCATAACATGTGTATACATAACATACACGTTGCAAGCATGCATACATGATTTGCATAACACGTATGTATACACGTTGCAAGCCCACATACATGATTCTTTCTATTATTTATATTGTTTTATTATTTTAATGTTATAATTAATTTAGCTGCTTAACTCGTTTTTCTCTTATAACTTTTAAAATATAACGTTCTACAAAGTTTCAAATACGTCATTGGAACAAGCTTATTTTTCTCTACGAGTCGACCTAAGTTTCGTTAAAAACGGGGCACGTTTAAATATAATATATTATTATATTTATATAAATTTAAACGGTCTCTTACGACATTAAAATGCATCTAAAACTTTAAATTTAAAATAGTCATTTCACTCGTTTCTTACTCCTTTAATAATACATAAAATGTAAAGTTTATATTTCTTTTATTTTAACTATTACGTTTGACCCCGAACTCGGGATGTTACATTATTCCCCCCTTAAAAGAATTTCGTCCTCGAAATTCGAAGGTCACTCGAACAGTTGAGGATACTTGACTTTCATTTCTTCTGCTAATTCCCAAGTCTTCTCTGGTCCTTTCTGACCTTGCCATTGGACCAATACTAGTGGAATTATTTTCTTTCTTAATTTTCGTTCTTGAGAATCAAGAATCTTTATTGGTTTTTCAGTAAAGTTTAATTTCTCGTCTATTTGCACGTCCTCCAATGGCATCACTTGAGTCAGATCTGCCAAACACTTCCTTAGGTTTGATATATGAAAAGTATCGTGAATACCTTTCAAAGTTTCAGGTAATTCTAGCTTGTATGCTACTGGACCAATTCTTGCGATGATTTTGAACGGTCCAATGTACCTGGGACTTAACTTCCCGCGTTACCGAATCGCATTACTCCTTTCCATGGTGAGACTTTTAACATCACATAGTCTCCTTTTTGAAACTCTAAAGGTCTCCTTCTGTTATCTGCATAACTCTTCTGTCTATCCTGAGAAGCCTTTAGTCGTTGTCTGATTTGTTGGATTTTCTCAGTTGTCTCGAGAATAATTTAGGTTTTGGTCAACTGATCGTCCCCTACTTCTGTCCAACAGATGGGAGTTCTGCATTTCCTACCATATAAGGCCTCAAATGGTGCAGCCTTAATGCTGGAATGGTAGCTGTTGTTATAAGAAAATTCAATCAAAGGCAAATGATCATCCCAGCTACCTCCAAAATCAATCACGCAAGCACGTAACATGTCTTCTAGAGTTTGAATTGTTCGCTCACTCTGACCGTCCGTCTGAGGATGATATGCAGTGCTTAAACTGATTTTGGTTCCAAGTTCCTTTTGGAAACTTGTCCAGAATCTGGAAGTGAATCGGCTATCTCTATCGGAGATAATGGATAAAGGCACTCCGTGCTTACTTACTATTTTATCAATATATATCTTGGCTTGTTTTCCTATTGGATAGCTCTCACTTATGGGTAGAAAATGTGCTGATTTGGTTAGCCTGTCAACCACGACCCATATAGCATTATATCCTTTTCGTGTTCTTGGAAGTTTTGTGATAAAATCCATGGTCACTCTATCCTATTTCCATACTGGCAACTCCAACTGTTGTAACTGACCAGCTGGCTTTTGATGTTCAATCTTAACTTGCAGACATGTTAAGCATTTCCCAATGTACTGGGCTATGGATCTTTTCATGTTAGGCCACCAGTAGTGATTCGAATATCCTTATACATTTTGTTTGCTCCAGGATGCATTGTGTATTTAGATTTGTGGGCTTCATCTAATACTTTACCCTGAATACCTCCAAATTTTGGGATCCAAATTCTTTGACCAAATCGTAGGACTCCATCCATTCCTTGAGTCAATAATTTCTGGTTACCCATCATTCTTTCAGCTTGAATATTCTCATCTTTTAACGCTTCAGTTTGAGCATTCTTGATTTGGTCTTTCCAATCAAGCTTGACATCTATCTTTAATGCTTTTACCCTAATCGGTTTAACTCTTTCTTTCCGACTGAGAGCATCAGCGACTACGTTAGCCTTTCCTGGATGGTATTTGATTTCACAATCATAGTCATTGAGAAGTTCCATCCACCTTCTTTGCCTCATGTTTAACATCTTTTGATTAAAGATGTGTTGTAAGCTCTTATGGTCTGAGTAGATTACACACTTAGTACCATACAAGTAGTGTCGCCAAATCTTTAAGGCAAACACTATGGCACCCAATTCAAGGTCATGCATAGTATAGTTCTTTTCATGAACTTTTAGTTGTCGTGATGCATAGGCTATAACCTTGTCACGTTGCATCAACACACAACCTAAACCATTATATGAGGCATCACAGTATATTGCAAAGTCTTCATTACCATCTGGTAATGAAAGTATAGGAGCACTACTAAGCTTTTGTTTTAGAAGGTTGAAAGCTTCTTCTTGCTTTGGTCCCCAGTCAAACTTTTCATTCTTTCGAGTCAAAGATGTTAAAGGGGTAGCAATCTTGGAGAAGTCTTGAATAAACCTTCTATAGTATCCTGCTAATCCCAAAAAGCTCCTAATCTCACTGGGATTCTTCGGTGATTCCCATTTCATCACAGCTTCTATCTTAGCTGGATCTACTTGTATTCTTTTCTCATTTATTACGTGACCAAGGAATTGAACTTCTCTTTTCCAGAAGTCACATTTAGAGAATTTTGCATAAAGCTTTTCTTGTCGAAGGGTTTCTAGAACCATTTTCAGATGTCTAGCGTGATCATCATGGTCCTTAGAATAAATAAGTATGTCGTCTATAAAGACAATGACAAACTTATCCAAGTATGACTTGCAAACTCTATTCATCAGATCCATGAATGCTGCAGGAGCATTGGTTAGTCCAAAAGACATAACCAAAAATTCATAATGCCCATAACGCGTCCTAAATGCAGTCTTAGGAACGTCTTCCTCGCGCACTTTCAACTGATGATAACCTGATCGGAGATCAATTTTTGAAAAGTAGTTGGCTCCTTGAAGTTGATCAAATAAATCATCTATTCTTGGTAAAGGATATTTGTTTTTAACAGTTAACTTGTTTAATTCTCGATAATCAATGCACATACGCATTGAACCATCTTTCTTTTTGACGAACAATACTGGCGCTCCCAAGGTGAAGAACTTGGTCTAATAAACTTTTATCTAAGAGTTCGTCAATTTGCATCATAAGTTCTTTCATCTATGAAAGGGCTAGACGATAAGGAGCCTTCGCGATTGGTTTAGCACCAGGTACTAAATCAATACGAAATTCTATCTGACGATCAGGTGGAAGTCCTGGTAAATCTTCCGGAAACACGTCTGGGAATTCACACACTATAGGTATTTCATTCATCTGCATTTCCTTTTTAGCATCTACCATGCATAAGAGAAAGGCTATGCATCCTTTCTGAATACACTTCACTGCCTTCATTGCTGATATGATACTGGTCTTATGGTTTCCATCACTACCATGAATTAGTAGCTTTTCCCATCTGGCTTACGTACAGTCATCGTCTTATGTTCACAGTCGAGCCGAGCACAATTCTTATTCAACCAGTCCATCCCAAGAATAACATCATATTCACTTAAAATGGTCGGCATTAAGTTTACAGAGAATTCAGTGTTAACTAAGGTGATAACACAATCCTTAAAGATTTGACTTATCTTATCTCGCTCACCGTTGGCAGTTTCTACAACATATGCACATTCTAGAGTTTGTGGTACTAAGTTCAAATAAGGTACTAAGACAGTTGAAATGAAACTTCTATTTGCACCAGTGTCAAATAAAACTCTAGCATATATGTTGTTAATGAGAAACGTACCAGCTATGGTTTCATCTCCAGCTTCATTTAACACATACACTCGACCCTTGGACCTGTTCTGATTCTCCGTAGGTTGTGCTTGTGGAGGGTTCTTGCAATCACTTCGGAAATGTCCATACTCCCAATAGTTAAAACATCTAATTTTCGGGCAGTTCTTTCGTGAATGATCACCTGTTGGACATTTAAGACATTTGGAATCTTGATACTTTCTCCAAGACTCATTTTTATCGTTCCTCCATGGTTTGTTGACACGGTTCCCTTCATTTCGTGTGATTTTTCTGTCCTTTCTTGGCATCTGGTTTCTATCCTCATTTCTCTTTCTTTTGTTATTATCAGTCATTATGCCTTCTTCTTCATATGCAATGGCACTTAATGCAATTGCAGACTCATAGGTTTTAGGGGCAGACATTTTAACTAATTGTCGAATATGAGGGGGTAACCCCTGCACGTATCTTTTATGTGCTTTGCTTCAGGTGTTACATGCTCAGGAAGCAGTCGAGCCGTCTCATCAAACTTGGTCGTGTACTGACGATGTGTCATGGCTCCGGCCTGTAGTTGTAGGAATTCTCTTTCAATTTTGTCCCTTTCAACTTCAGGACAAAATTTTTCCATCACCAGCTCCTTCAGTTCATTCCAGGTTAAAGTAGCAACAACTCCAAGTCCTTTAGCTTGTTTAACATTGTCCCACCAAAACAATGCCTCAGACCTGAATGAGTGAGTGGCATACATGACGGCTTGTATGGCTGTGCATCCACTAATTTCAATAACAGCTTCCATCTCATGGATCCACTGAAAAGTCGCCATGGCATCTCTTTTGCCATCAAATATTGGAGGTTCACATCCCTTGAAAGCTTTGTAGGAACAACCCTGCTTAGGTTCAGTTTCCATAGCAGCATCACCATTACCATTGGTGTTATTTATATGATCATCCTGCCCATTACCACTATTGCTCACATACCCTCCAGAGGCGTTCATAACCTCAGCTATAATAGTTGGCAAAGCATCTCTAATTATGCCAGCTACAGCTGCTTCGAATTATGGTCCAACAAATTGTTGTGACTCATGTTCAGCATGATGAAGATTTTCATGATCATCGTTCGTAGATGACATGATTTGCCTTCTACTACCAGGAGGCCTACCACGACCCCTACCATGAGTATTTCCTCCTCTTGGCATAGTCAAAGCCTACATTAAGGAGCAGGGATTTAGTATTCACATGATGGATTATGATCCAGAACATGATAGTATTAATAGACAAGAAATAACATTGGCCAGGTGTCATTGCTTATCTATTGCAATTATAATGTTCTAGCTATTATCCTCCATGGTTCACCAAAACCTATTACCCAATACCTATGCAATTAATCAATTTATCTTAAAGCATCTTTCCTAGTTTAAGTCTAGATACTATCTTTGTACCTAGTTCACTTAAACTATGGCTCTGATACCAACTTGTAACGCCCGCCTCCCAGGGCTCACCGTAGGGAGCGTTACGCATCGGATATACAGAACACATAGTAATCAGAGAATACACAACGGAAGTCTAACTTTAATTATACATCAAAAGCGTATAATACATCTGTTATAATAGATAATATCATTACATCAGTTTAACTATACTAAAGATCTAAATCTTCAACAACATGCTAGAACTTTTTTTCTCATAAACTAGCTCGTAATCTTCAATCCCTGCAATCACTTGGCACCTAGGATGTGTGTCCATAAAAATAAAAACATTTGGGACTCAGCATAAAGCTTGTGAGTTCATAAACATGGCATTCATCAAATTCAAAACATGTTATCGTTGACTATTGCATCAAGCAGATACAGCCATGACAAACAGATAGGAACAGAGTAAGCACAGTATAAATTCACATAACCAGGCTATGTATACAAAATCCACTGGCTAAAGCAGAATCATACAAGCAGCCCTCAAGCATCCTATCAAGCATTGCCACATATCACAGATGCTATTGATAGTCAATTCTACAATTATTACCAGTTATCAGAACATCACATCCCTTTTTATAAAATAGTTCAGAGGAACTCACCTTGGTCTTTAAATATTATTGGGACAAATAGACAGTTTCAGAGTCGTATTCCTGATTAGGATTGAAACAAGTCTTAGCAACTAGCTAGATAAGAAAATACTGCCTAATAATAATAATGATTGGTTTTGGATAACATTTACCTTGTGTAAGCATGGTTGATCAGTCCATGCCTAATCAAGGTTAGGCTACCAACACCTACCACGATTATGATTCTAAATCCTACTCCTAATAATATATTAAGTCTTAAACATATAATTAGAACTTTGGAGATTACAAAACTGTATACTAATTATATACTAAATCTTAAATTTAAATAAATTAAACTTAAAACATTAGAAACTAACTACGTACCTGGAGTGGATTCAAAATTGTGTGAAAGGTATGAAGATAAATGAATAAAAATTTTTCATAATACACATATTTATAAACGAATTGAAAAGTCAGTTCAAAAGACATTATATATATATATGTATGCTTTGAAGATTTATATGAGACAAATGCATAACATGTGTATACATAACATACACGTTGCAAGCATGCATACATGATTTGCATAACACGTATGTATACACGTTGCAAGCCCACATACATGATTCTTTCTATTATTTATATTGTTTTATTATTTTAATGTTATAATTAATTTAGCTGCTTAACTCGTTTTTCTCTTATAACTTTTAAAATATAACGTTCTACAAAGTTTCAAATACGTCATTGGAACAAGCTTATTTTTCTCTATGAGTCAACCTAAGTTTCGTTAAAAACGGAGCACGTTTAAATATAATATATTATTATATTTATATAAATTTAAACGGTCTCTTACGACACTAAAATGCATCTAAAACTTTAAATTTAAAATAGTCATTTCACTCGTTTCTTGCTCCTTTAATAATACATAAAATGTAAAGCTTATATTTCTTTTATTTTAACTATTACGTTTGACCCCGGAACTCGGGATGTTACAATAGTAATCTATAAATTAAATAAAATAAAAATTTTAAGTCACCCCAAATCACGAATTTGAAAATTTAACTTGGAAGCTGGTTTTCCATTTTTCGTGACACTATCTTCCAGCTTGAAGTATCTCACAAGCATACCAATGACATCTACGATATAAGAGTATGAAAAATATTATATACGACGACGTGTAAAAATAATAATGATGATAAATTAAGCAGTATAAAATAATAGATTACCTATGCTCCCAAACTCGGAAACCTCTCGATCCAATATTGACTGGAAATGTGTAAACGAAAAACCATACAATTGACCAGTAAAGTCGGAGCATGTACTAACAGTTGTATTGAAATACAGACAAACCTTCAAAGGGTTATCAATGTATCGAAATACAGCAGAATTGTCACCCAAGGTTGGTTTTTTGATAATCAGAGTTGCCTTTTCAACAAGGAATCTTTCAAAACAGGTGAACCACTTGTGGAAAACACTTGCTTGAATCTTATTTCCCTGTAGATCATATATCTATAAGTTGTATGAGATGATAAAATATTAAAAAAATCACGTGTAATATTTTACAAACCTGTTCATCAATGAGAATCATTCAAATGGAAAAAGTTTGAGAGGGATTTTTAAACATGGGTTGCCTCCACAACCTGATGATACGAACTCGAAGGGTATAATCATCCCTTGAAACATCCAAATCATTGATGAATGAAACAGTTGACATCTCCATTACACTGGTGAAACAACAGAAGCCGATAATCAAATTGAATATAAATAATTAGGAGTTAATATATGAGAATATTAGTTGAAGTTATTAACATAATAAATGAATAAGAGATTGTACCTTGATTGTTAAATGAGTGAAATAGGTGGAAACCAGTAGTTCTTGGGGAGGAATAATTATGAAAAGTGAGGTATGAATTGAAGAGTATATATAGATACTAGCTTTAGTAATGTGACGCCCTAAACCCGGCAGGGCACCGGAGGCACGTCACGCAGTTGGATTAATATTTTAAACACAAATCAGAGCTTTCTATTTACAGCGGAAGACTTTAAACACTATTATATATATTAACCCAACTTTTTAAAACATTTTACATATGATTGTATTTAATTATACATTGCCCTATTTACATTATTAACAAGTCCTAAATCCTATGCCAGCAGTTGCTCCAGGATAGCGTCCTCATCAGCTCATACTTGCTTTCCTCTATTATCAGAGGATCCCTCCTTACCTAGCACACACAACACACTCAAAACATTAGATAAACAGGTGAGTTTTAATTTTCATTAAAACATTAACAACATTTTCACACACACCACAGCTATCTTTTTATTGGAAATATTATAAATTCAACTTTTGTCATTATTCTGTCCCACTGGACCTGTCCCATCGAACGTCGGTTGCCCACATTTAGCAACTACCAGTTCCCCATACCCAGTAACGTCGGTTGCCCACATCCAGCAACTACCAATTACTACACTCAGAAACATCGGTTGCCCACATCCAGCAACTACCAGTTTCTCATACTCGGTAACGTCGGTTGCCCACATCTAGCAACTACCGGTTACCATACCCAGGGATATCGGTTGCCCACATCTAGCAACTACCAGTCTCCCATACCCAGTAACATCGGTTGCCCACATCTAGCAACTACCGGTTACTATCTCTCATCCAGTAGGATGCCAATTAATCATCTAGGGTCGTCACCACAAGATGTTCACAAAGCTGAGTGATCGTCATCACTCCTATCAAACTGTATAGTTTCACACCCAGGCATCTTACCCTAACTGGCCTGTTAAGATTTACATCACATTACCATTTCAAAAACATTTCTTTTACTTATTGCCAATATTATCACATTCACTTACACCCCACACATTCTTTCTTTTAGCACCAGTTTTTAGCATATTTTCATTAATCATTACACCCCATCTGACCCATTGGAATCATTACCATCACGTAAGGATTAACAATGTTCAGATAATCACTTATTACCCCCACTTTCCCTCTAACAACTTTACAACTGTTAGAAACATATCAACATCACTATCACAATTCTGGTACTAAAAACTTGCAATTCATTTATCATTATATGTGTGCTAGCCCGAATGTTAAAACCAAACATTTGAAAAGGGCTTAGAACTCACCTTATCAATTTCCTCACCACAGTCTACACAATCCACGTACATAAGGTAACTAGTCCTTCCTCTAATCAAGGTATATCTAAAGCAATAAACCCTGATTCAGTAAACTTATTCTCAAACAGGGCCCTCATGCGATTGAACACTTATGCGAATGAGCACTCATGCGACTGAATCTATGCGGATGAACCATGCGACTGAACCTTCAGTCGTACGACTAGCCATTCATTCGTACGATTGAGTTCTCATTCGTATCCAGTGTTCACTCTTCTTCATTCGGCCTTCTAACCAGGCGACTGGGTTCCAATCGTACGACTGAACCTCCATTCGCACTCAGTCGCACGACTAGACTCTCATTCGTACGACTGAGGCATGCGATTGAGCCCATTCGTCTGGAACGGATCAGCAGCTGTGTTATTGACGTTTTTGATCCAAACTCACTCAAAATTTGAGTTTTAACCATCCAAATCATACCATATTCAAAACAGATCCTATACACATCGTTTACAATGGTTTCGGACCATTATTTCATTGAAACTTCACAAAAACTTGGATTTGAATTCCTGGATTTTAAATTCAGAAATAAACCTGACCAATTTACTGATTTAAACAGGTTATTGGATCAAATTCAATCATACACACAGCTTATAACATCTCCGGATTAATCCGTGATGTTCAAAACTTACCGGAACGGAGTTTCACCTAATCAATTTCGCGAGAGCAGGGTTTTGGGTGTGAAGGGCACAAGAGAACAGAATAGGTGCAGATAGAGATCTGCCCTTAAACCCCCTGCACCGCCCTATTTATCCATACACTCAACTTAACCGCCTCACCTTCAGTCGCACGACTGAACCATTCGTACGACTGAACTGTGCGACTGAAGCTCATACGCCTACGATTCGTACGACTGAGTCTCAATCGCACATAAGGGGTGCGACTGAAGTTCATTCGCATATGACTTATGCGACTGAACACTTAAACACTCAATCAACTCAACTTAATTTAATTAATCATAACTATAATATAATTTACAAGTCCGGATTTAAAAACCGGATGTTACAACTCTCCCCCCTTAAATAGGTTTCGTCCTCGAAAACCAACTATTCAAACAACTGGGGATAATCTCTCTTCATCTCATCTTCTGATTCCCAAGTGAAATCAGACCCCTTTCTATTCGACCACTGCACTTTAACTAAATCAATAGTTTTATTCCTCAGCCTTTTCACCTTTCGGTCTACTATAGTAGTAGGTTTCTCAACATAGTTTAACTTATCATCCACTTCTATATCATCCAAAGGTACATAAGCATTCTCATCAGCCAAACACTTGCGCAACTGTGATACATGAAAGGTTGGATGAATTCCTTGCAACTGATCGGGTAATTCTAGTTTATAGGCCACTTCCCCAATTCGTTCTATAATGCTAAATGGTCCTATAAAACGAGGACTTAACTTTCCCCTCTTTCTGAATCTAATAATTCCCTTCCAAGGAGATACCTTCAACATAACTCTATCTCCTACTTCAAACTCTATATGCCTTCGCCTTTTATCTTCATAAGACTTCTGTCGATCCTGAGCTGCTCTAAACCGAGCTTTGATCTGATCCAGTTTCTCATTCGTAGCCTGTACAATTTCCAGACTGCCCAACTCTTTTGCCCAACTTCTCCCCAACATATGGGACTCCTACACTTCCTGCCATATAACATCTCATAAGGGGCTCTCCCAATCGTAGAATGATAACTGTTATTGTAGGAGAATTCAACTAATGGCAGATGACTATCCCAGCTACCACCAAAATCGATAACACAAGCTCGTAACATGTCTTCAACTGTTTGGATAGTCCTTTCAGTCAACCCATCAGTTTCTAGGTGAAAAGACGTGCTGTGTAACAGACGAGTACCCATATCTTCATGAAACTTTCTCTAAAACCTCGAAGTAAACGTGTGTCTCTATCTGACACAATAGACAATGGTACCCCGTGTCGCGCAATAATCTCTCGAATAAATAGTTCTGCTAATTCTCAGAGTTATACGTCTCTTTAATTGGTAAGAAATGTCCGCTACGTGTCAGTCTATCTACTATGACCCAAATGGTATCATAACCTTTAGCTGTACGCGGAAGCTTAGTTATGAAATCCATTGTTAATTCTTCCCACTTTCATTTCGGGATCTCTAAAGGTTGAAGCTTACCATATGGCTTTTGATGCTCAGCTTTGACCTGAAGACACGTCAAACACCTATTCACATACTGCATCACATTAAACTTCATACGGGCCACCAATATTCTTGTTTCAAATCCTTGTACATCTTAGTAGTACCAGGATGTATAGAATATCTGGACTTATGAGCTTCATCTAACACCAATTCCCTCATCTTAATCGGAACCCACATACGACCACATTTCGTTTTAACCCCAAAGCTATTTTCTTCCAAATCCTTTGTTTGACCTTCATTCGTTCCTGCTTCACATTCTCTTCTCTCAAAGCTTCTAATTGAGCTTCTCGTAATTGGTGCATAAAATCTGGGGTTATTACTAACTTGTATAACTTAACTCGAATTGGAGGGTGTTCATTCTTTCGGCTTAATGCGTCAGCAACCACATTTGCTTTACCAGGATGGTAAAGTATTTCACAATCAAAATCCTTCACCAACTCTAACCATCTTCGCTGGCGCATGTTTAATTCCTTCTGATCAAAGAAATACTTCAAACTCTTATGATCTGTGTAAATTGTACATTTCGCCCCATATAAATAATGTCTCCATATCTTCAAGGCAAATACCACTGCTGCCAATTCTAGGTCATGTGTCGGATAATTCTTTTCATGTTCTTTTAACTTTCTGGAAGCATAAGCAATTACTCGTCCCTTCTGCATTAAAACACAGCCTAGACCTTGATACGAAGCATCTGAATAAATCACCAAATCTTCATTCCATCTGGCAATGACAATACTGGTGACTGGGTTAATTTCTGCTTCAGTTCTTGAAATGCATTTTCTTGTTCTGATCCCCAAACATATTCTTCATTCTTCTTCGTCAGTTTCGTTAATGGGGATGCGATTTTGGCAAAATCCTGAATAAACCTTCTATAGTAACCAGCCAGACCCAAGAAACTGCGAACCTCAGATGGCGTCTTTGGAGGACTCCACCTCACTACTGTTTCAATCTTGGCAGGATCTACTAAAATACCTTCTGCATTAATCACATGCCCTAAAAACTGTACCTCCCGCAACCAAAACTCACGCTTAGAAAATTTTGCATAAAGCCTTTCTTTTCTCAATCTTTCCAACACTTCACGAAGATGGCAAGCATGATCTCCCTCATTCTTCGAGTAGATCAATATATCATCAATAAACACAATTACTGATCGATCTAACATTGGCTTGCACACCCTATTCATTAAATCCATAAAAGCAGCAGGGGCATTCGTCAACCCAAAAGACATAACCAAAAATTCATAGTGACCGTAATGGGTACGAAACGCCGTTTTAGGTATATCTTCTTCCTTAACTTTCAACTGATGGTAACCTGATCGGAGATCTATCTTAGAAAACCAACTGGCTCCCTGTAGCTGATCAAACAAATCATCTATTCGTGGGAGTGGGTACTTATTCTTTATTGTCAACTTGTTTAATTCTCTGTAATCAATACACATACGCATACTCCCATCTTTCTTCTTCATAAACAATACTGGAGCACCCCACGGGGAAGAACTGGGTCTAATGAAACCTCTTCTAGCAAGTCTTCAGTTTGTTTCATTAACTCTTTCAATTCTGATGGAGCTAATCTATAAGGTGGCTTAGCACCCGGAACCAAATCAATTCTAAACTCAACTTCACGATCTGGAGGAATACCCGGTAATTCCTCTGGAAACACATCTGCAAAATCTCTAACCACAGGAATGTCTTCTATCTTTCTTACAGACTTTTGGGAATCAATTACATATATCAAATAAGATGCACATCCGCGGCTCATTAACTTATCAGCTTTTTCATAGATATTATTTCACAGTGACTCCTCTCTATCACCATATACATTAATTGTTTTCCCATCTGATGCTCTTAATTGAATTAACTTCTTATTACATATAATATGGGCTTCATGGTTTACCAACCAATCCATACCCAATACTACATCAAACCCCTCCTAACACCATTGGATAGTTTAACAGGCAACTATATCCTTCTAATTCAATATAACAACCATCAATCATATTACTAATCATCAAGATCTATCATTAGCAGTTTCAACTACAAATAGCTCAATAATCAAAACTTCACATGCAAATCAAATCAATATAATTCCATTCACTAAAAACGTACCTGAAACTACATCTGGCAACGCTTTAGCCTCACTGGCTGTCATAGAATATGCTCGCCCCTTGGCCACACTCGACCCTTCTCCTGACTCTTTCATCGATCTAACCGGCTCAGGCTTTCTAACGGTTAATCTTGGACATTCACTACGAATATGCCCCGTTTCTCCACACTCATAACATTTACGAGGGCTTTCATTACATTCATTAGCATAATGTCCTAACCTTCCACATCTAAAACAATTCCTGCTACCCATCATACATTCACCCCGATGTAGCCTACCACATCTCCCGCAACGTGGCAGCTCATTTCTGACATTCCTCGGGAATTGACCCCTTCCAAACCTACCTTTCTTTTGAGAACTTGGATTCTCAAATCTTCTTTGCACTACAGGTTCTTCACGCCTCCTTTTACTTCCATCAGAAGCAACATTACCACCATAAACTTTTTGATACATATCTGCAGCTAAGTTTACCGTCAACTGGTAACTACTCGGAGCAGATGATCTAACCAACTTTCTGACTTCTTGAGGCAACCCCTGTGTATACCTCAAAATCTTCTTTTCTTCAGGAACCACCAAATGAGGCACCAACCGCGCCATCTCCTCAAACTTAGACGTGTATTCCCTATGAGACATATTACCCGCTGAAGCTGCAGGAAACTCATTTCTATTCGAGCCATCTCGCCTTTCGGACAAACTTGTCCGACACTAACTTTCTAAATTCTGGCCACAACATTTTGTCAGTAGCCTCTCGCCTAACGTCTGGATAATCGTATCCCACCAATACAGAGCCTCACCTATAAACGAGTGGGCTGCAAACTTTACCTTCTGATCCTCCCTACACTCACTCAACTTGATCACGGCTTCCATTTCACGAAGCCATTTATAAGTGGCTACCACATCCATAGCCCAGAAAATCATGGAGGATTACACTCTTAAACTGGCTATACGTAACTCCCTTTCTCTCACTAGACCCTTTAGCTGTATCAACATTTCTACTTTCATCAGGTCTAGCTGCATTCAAGGTTTTACGAACCTCCTCAGCAATCGCATCACGGAATTGCTGCCTCGTCATACTAAGCACCTCGGTGCTTTCATCAACACTTCTTTCCGAGGTTCCACCTTGCATTCTTTCATTTTCCCTATCAGCCATAACCTATTAAAACGAGATCAGGATTATTTGGTACCCATATGTAAGTATATAACGAGAATACTATAATTAATAATGTTGGCCAAGTACTATTAATTGTTTACTTTACTTGTACCATTCTCGTTATTCTTCTCATGATAGTCCCATCACCTTTTCTTGTTTAATAAAACTATTCTATCTAGCTATCCCTGCTGGCATATGTATTTTCTAGTTAAAGCCTAGTTATTATGACACTAGATCCCTTTAACTACTGCTCTGATACCAACCTGTGACGCCCTAAACCCGGCAGGGCACCGGAGGCACGTCACGCAGTTGGATTAATATTTTAAACACAAATCAGAGCTTTCTATTTACAGCGGAAGACTTTAAACACTCTTATATATATTAACCCAACTTTTTAAAACATTTTACATGATTGTATTTATTATACATTGCCCTATTTACATTATTAAAAGTCCTAAATCCTATGCCAGCAGTTGCTCCAGGATAGCGTCCTCATCAGCTCATACTTGCTTTCCTCTATTATCAGAGGATCCCTCCTTACCTAGCACACACAACACACTCAAAACATCAGATAAACTAGTGAGTTCTAATTTTCATTAAAACATTAACAACATTTTCACACACACCACAGCTATCTTTTATTGGCAATATTATAAATTCAACTTTTGTCATTATTCTGTCCCACTGGACCTGTCCCATTGAACGTCGGTTGCCCACATTTAGCAACTACCAGTTCCCCATACCCAGCAACGTCGGTTGCCCACATCCAGCAACTACCAATTACTACTCTCAGAAACATCGGTTGCCCACATCCAGCAACTACCAGTTTCTCATACTCGGTAATGTCGGTTGCCCACATCTAGCAACTACCGGTTACCATACCCAGGGACATCGGTTGCCCACATCTAGCAACTACCAGTCTCCCATACCCAGTAACGTCGGTTGCCCACATCTAGCAACTACGGTTACTATCTCTCATCCAGTAGGATGCCAATCAATCATCTAGGGTCGTCACCACAAGATGTTCACAAAGCTGAGTGATCGTCATCACTCCTATCAAACTGTACAGTTTCACACCCAGGCATCTTACCCTAACTGGCCTGTTGAGATTTACATCACATTACCATTTCAAAAACATTTCTTTACTTATTGCCAATATTATCACATTCACTTACACCCACACATTCTTTCTTTTAGCACCAGTTTTTAGCATATTTCATTAATCATTACACCCCATCTGACCATTGAAATCATTACCATCACGTAAGGATTAACAATGTTTAGATAATCACTTATTACCCCCACTTTCCCTCTAACAACTTTACAACTGTTAGAAACATATCAACATCACTATCACAATTCTGGTACTAAAAAAATGCAATTCATTTATCATTGTATGTGTGCTAGCCCGAATGTTAAAACCAAACATTTGAAAAGGGCTTAGAACTCACCTTATCAATTTCCTCACCACAGTCTACACAATCCACGTACATAAGGTAACTAGTCCTTCCTCTAATCAAGGTATATCTAAAGCAATAAACCCTGATTCAGTAAACTTATTCTCAAACAGGGCCCTCATGCGATTGAACACTTATGCGAATGAGCACTCATGCGACTGAATCTATGCGGATGAACCATGCGACTGAACCTTCAGTCGTATGCTAGCCATTCATTCGTACGATTGAGTTCTTATTCGTATCCAGTGTTCACTCGTCTTCATTCGGCCTTCTAACCAGGCGACTGGGTTCCAATCGTACGACTGAACTCCATTCGCACTCAGTCGCACGACTAGACTCTCATTCGTACGACTGAGGCATGCGATTGAGCCCATTCGTCTGGAACGGATCAGCAGCTGTGTTCTTGACGTTTTTGATCCAAACTCACTCAAAATTTGAGTTTTAAACCATCCAAATCATACCATATTCAAAACAGATCCTATACACATCGTTTACAATGGTTTCGGACCATTATTTCATTGAAACTTCACAAAAACTTGGATTTGAATTCTTGGATTTAAATTCAGAAATAAACCAGACCAATTTACTGATTTAAACAGGTTATTGGATCAAATTCAATCATGCACACAGATTTATAACATCTCCGGATTAATCCGTGATGTTCAAAACTTACCGGAACGGAGTTTCACCTAATCAATTTCGCGAGAGCAGGGTTTTGGGTGTGAAGGGCACAAGAGAACAGAATAGGTGCAGATAGAGATCTGCCCTTAAACCCCCTGCACCGCCCTATTTATCCATACACTCAACTTAACCGCCTCACCTTCAGTCGCACGACTGAACCATTCGTACGACTGAACTGTGCGACTGAAGCTCATACGCCTACGATTCGTACGACTGAGTCTCAATCGCACATAGGGGTGCGACTGAAGTTCATTCGCATATGACTTATGCGACTGAACACTTAAACACTCAATCAACTCAACTTAATTTAATTAATCATAACTATAATATAATTTACAAGTCCGGATTTAGAAACCGGATGTACAAGTAAACCCGTGTATTACTCGGGTTGAATAAATAAAATATTTATATAATAAATTAATAATTATAAAATATATTTTAAGATATGATATGACTGAACTTACTTATCAAAAATGACTATAAATAATAAAACAGCGAAATCAATTTTTTAAAATTTTTATAAAAGAAAACATTTTATTCTAAAATAAACCGTATAAAAATGTTATTTGAAAAAAGTTTCTTATTACAACTCCCAAATTTGATATTTTTTGTTTTAAAAAATTGACATTTTAAAATTTCAATTTATTTAGAAATAACCTTAATATATAAATTTCTTTCTTAATTTTTATATATTAAAATAATTTTATTAGTAATTAAGGTAATTATTTAATAGGAGAGAGGGGCGGGAAAAATTGGTGAGAATGATTGTGATACTGACACATGGCACCATCATTTACCCTTTTATTAGAGTAGTAAGATTAAAATAATTTTATTAGTAATTAAGATAATTATTTAATAGGAGAGAGAGGCGGGAAAAAATTGATGAGAATGATTATGGTGCTGACACATGGCACCATCATTTACCCTTTTATTAGAGTAGTAAGATAACATAGGAAAGTACTCAATATATACAAGGCTGATATATTTTTGAAAAATAATAATTTTCTAGCAAATAAATACATAAATTATTTCCAAAACAATTTTATGGTTACCAAAAATAAATAGTAGTTTTTTGGTAATTATAAAGGTTATATTATTACTATAAATAATAATGATAATTGATGTTATGTTAAATAATTCAATTCAAATAAATGTGAATTGATATTAAATTAAACTTGAAAAAATAAGAAATAAATGTTTCCAAAAATACGTAAAAATCCGTTAATAGTATGATTGTAGTAAGGGGATCAAATCTGGGACAACATTAATCCAATTATTTAACTGACCGGATGGAATTTTAAAAAATAATTAAAATATATAAAAAAACACTTGCAAAAATGAAGGATAAAATAAATATTTGATTTTACATATTGATAGTATGATACCTGAATTTTGAAAGTATAATAGCGGTAATTAGACGGTAATTTGAAAAAAAGTAAAGTGTTATATTGATTGATTGAAGAAAAGAGTGTATTCATAGAAAGAATTGATAAATAACAAAAAAACTGCAACTAATGTTTGCGTATCAATTATAAAATAAAAAAGTCAAGTTAAATAAATAATCAAGATAACAGAAATGTAAGTTGAAAAAAATTGTAAAAAAAAATAAATGATATAAAAAGATTGCATTTAAAACTGTCAGCATTAAAGGATCAGATTATTATTCACAATAAGGGTGATATGTATTATATTATTAAAAATTAAGAAAAAACATAACACTATTTATTAGGTAATGATTTGTTATTTAATGTCATACTTTTTTGTTTTAATCTATTCCTTAGTTAAATAGGTACATTATTTATTTAATAATATAAAATACGCGTACATAGGAGCTCTATTGTTATTTAAAAATAAATTTAACATGTATTATATTATAAAAGTACCTTAAAAATATAAGAACTAAACTGAAAATTACCATGCAACCAAAAACAGTTGAGTTCCAAAATTCTCCGTATGCTAAACCTACTATTCAAAATACTACTTGAATAAAAAGGGATGATCTGTTATGAATAATATCAAAATGATAACCAAACACATATTAGATGCATTACATTAAAATTAAGAGTAATTGCATATTTCAACCATACACGCTTATTTTTATTCATAAGATGTGTGATGTTCAAACAAATTAAACATTAACAAAACCAGAAACTTTCATCATCTAATGACAATAGAGCAAAAATATATCTTGCCATGTAAACTATATACATATTAGATTCTAAAACTAAACAACATCTTATATATGTGTATATATGTATGCGTGTATACATACATGTGTATACCAAAATTTACATTTGCATAAGCCTATAGCAGGGGTTAATGGGTTATTACAAAATGAAAGAATACAACATAGAAACCCAAATTTGATTCATCTTTAAAAATATATATAATGAACATACCTGTATTAGAAACCTAAAGGTAACAATAGAAACCCAAATTACAATCACACCTAAATGGATATAGATATGCAAAATTGACATTTAACCCATACGAACCTATAATGGCTTACAATAACTAGTTTTATACCGTCCGGTGGTCGGGTACTTTAATGTCCTAATGTCAACTATTTTTCTTCAGATTTTAAACAAAAATTATATTTAGATTAAGGTCATAGTATAATTCGTTTAACTTATGAATAAAAAAATAACCTACAACAATAATATACCAAAATTCATAGGATAAATTCTAATAAAGTTACTTATTAACTTTAACACCCAACTTACTTTTTTATCAACTGAAATTATAACACAACTCATCTAATTCAGAACTAAAATAAATATGAAGTTACTTAATCATAAGCAATTAGCTAGAAGTCTATGCGAGCATTCTTATTTTCTAGCCTATTTCTCTTCGCGCGTAATTCATCAAATAAATAAACCGATTACTCTTCACTTGGGATTATTTCAATCAAAGTGAAAGAAATCATAAAAAAACAAATTACAAACCTGCTTTTTCCCAAAGCAATTTCGTCTATCTAGTCTAGGGCGTGATTTGATTGATTACTGCTGATTTCCTTGTTTTAGACCGCGTTCAGCGAACGTGAAGCTTGCAATTAGATCTTGCGAGTATAGAGGATTACATGTTTTTACAAGTTTGCTTTTAAAATGTTCCTGAGGGTCCTGCCTCAAAGGAGCTCATGAAGATGCCCCAAAACATGGAGTTTGTTTGGTCTTTTTAACATATGCAAAATGATCTGCAAATTCAAGTGATGCTTTATAAATGATCAACAACAGTGTAAAGATTGTTGCATGAAATGTTTATTTGATGTTTAGGTATAGTCAAAACTATAAAATGTCATTTGAGATGAATAAACTTTATATGCCTATACATAGAAGAAGATTGAAATCCATTTACCAATTCATTCAATTTGAAAATACCTAAACTTATCTTTGCTCTTACAATCCATAAACTATGTTGCATCACCATTTCTCAAATGGCTCAAGCTATTAAGAATGAATGACATCATCATTTCATAACAATATATATAACGTAACTATACTTCAACGTAAATAACCTAAACCATAGACATGCTTTATAACCTAAACAAAAAAAGTTATAGAAAAGAACGTGGAGCTACAAGAACTCCTATATATATTATGAGAAATGAAATGTGTATGTTTTAAAAAAGACAGACAATTTTATAATATATATTTATTTATATATTATATGAATGAAAATGAAAACTGACTTGACTTGAATGCTCCAAGCTATAAGTCCCAATATTTCATTAGCATTCCAATTTGATGTTCTTTCCTAAACTTGCTCAGGTGAATATCATAATTCAAATGATATGAAATGAACTTATCCTTTTACATGACAAATCACTAAAAAATTTGGATTGAAATTAGCTAATTAAAAAAGGCCATGTTACATGAATAACACAACATTCAAGAACACATACACATATGAACCAATATAATGAAAAAGTCAAAAAACAAGTTTAAATAGATTTAGAGAAAGTGCCTTTACTATAACATGATCTATTTATATATACTTAGAGAACCATGATCAATGTTTTATATATTAAGAGAAATCTGCTTTTTGGTAACTAAATGAACTACTGAAAATATAAAATCACCTAAGCTCCTCCTCGATGAGTTTATAACTAATAACTCTTTGTGCTTGGCTGCTTGCTAATTAACTACACACATAAAGTGAGCTCATTTAAGGTGGCAGCTTCTTCATTATATCTTCTTAAAATCCCGTCATTTACATACATCAAAAGATCATAAATTACTAAACAAAAATAGACACAAATATGTTTACTTTTTAAAACATGCGGGGTCAACATCTTATGTAGCCTTGAAGCTGCTCCTGTTGATTGATATACTTGAAACTCTTCATGTAACTATTCCAAACTTGTAAACTGCAAACAATTTTTTTTAGTTATAAAGATGTTCTACAAATACTCACATCTCAATGCTACTATGCTAGCACAACTCTTGAATGAAGTTTACAAGGTTAAATTTAAATGTGCATACATCTAAGGAATGTTGAAACAAATTAAAGAAAAATATATACGAAAATGTTACCTTATCAAGCCAGTTTACACGCCTTAGTGTAGTTTCTTGTTGAGAACTCTTTACGGTATCTTCTGACTTTTCTTCGTATTTATATTAACATAATGGGATTGACCAAATATTTTCTTGACTAAATAAGTAAAAGTAGTCATATGGGATTATAAACATGTCAAAAAACATATTTTTTACATTTATTTTTAGCAGATTATGTCTCTATGTTAAACATAACCATTGCTTTCCAAAAGTGTCTTCACAGCTCTTATTTGTGCATTCATTGTGATAGGTACCTGTACATGTGCCTGCAAAACACATTCTTTTGTATTAGTATCAAACTTCATCAATAACCTAAATTAAATGGCCTAAGATTACAATTCATACCTAGGTGATTTCACATATCCAAGTGTTTACTGTATGTAGCCTACTTCTAATAAATTATCCTTGCCAAACTAATAAGACAGGAAGTGCTGATCAACAAATATGATAATCTTGAAAGGTTATGACATTTGTCAATATAAATAACCATAGAAGTGTTGGGGTTTTAACATGTTTATCAAAGCTTCATACAACTTGTTTATATGAAAACGTAGCAGAATTATATTTTAAAACATGTCACAAAGATAGTTGTTAAACCATTTTTAACAAAGAACCCCAAGCATGGATCTTCATATACAATGCATACAATAATAAGAAACATAAGATAGTCAAGAATCTACAACCTTTGTAGCTTCCTAAAACCCAAGAACGAGCTGTGAATGATGAGTTCGTGACTGAGTTTCCAACCAAGAAAACCTCAAGAGTGATACCCCAAGCTTGCACAAACACCTTGCTTTGCTAGGCTTTGAACACCAACTTGTCTTCCTCTCTTTCTTTCGTGATTTTTCAGCCAAGAGACTTTCTTTTGAAGCTGAAAAACGTTTCTTTGAAGCTGAAAAAAAAATACTTCCTGCACCTTCAAACTTCCGTGAGATGAAAGGGAGAAAGAGAGAGAGATGGAGAATCTATTGCTCTTGTGTTTTGTGTGTATTAGAATTGTCAAAGTGCAAGCATGCTTAGTGGAGTAATTGCATGTATTAAAAGCAACATAAACAACTTCCAAAGGCATTATGGGCAGCCGAATCTTGGCCCCTTTTATGTCTTCCCTCCACTTTTTTTATAAACTTTATAAAACTAACATTCTTGCAATTTGAATTTTTATAAAATTAAACCATTTTAATTTTATAGATTTTACACACTATTATATGTCATTGTTTAACTTATTTAAGCAATGTAACAAAATAATATCTTATGAACAAATTATCTATATGTATAATCTTGTTCATTTACAAAAGCAATGAATTAGAAAACCCATTTCTAAGTTGGTGTCATAATTTATTTATATGATCTTATCAACGAATAAATTATCCATTGGTGTTTGTTTAGCTTGTTATTGGGTATGACCCGACTTGGATCATATTACACTAGCCACATCAATTTAATATGTATCTTGGGCAGATCAATTCTTTCAATCTCCCACTTGCACAAGATTCATAGAAGATTGATGCAAGCGCAAATAACGCCTAGCAACGGTTTGCTACCCCTAATGTATATGACTAAGTGCCATTCAATAACATCATCCTTTTCAAGTTCCTTACTTGAATATGTTTTAGGTGAATTAATCATCTATCCTTTCGTTTCAGATGTCATGTTAAATCCAAGAGACATAGAATTGTCATTCTCCGATGATTTAACTTTAATAGGCCTTAGACATCTAACTCTCAACGAATAAGAGGAACAAATCCCATCTTGACTACATACGTCTCTCACAATCACCTCATATCATACCTGAACACAGCCTTATGTACTGCCAATTTTCAGAACAGCAAAGTACTAAGTCAAAGTACAATACTTGGTGAATATCAAGACCCAATATGTATCTCAGGTCTGAGGATATAATGATATTCGCCTTTACTCAATATCTCTTATGACTAATCACAAAGATTCCATGCAGAATAATTGAGAGCGGGTCAGTCCAATATCTATATCCCATAGATATCAATGAACCTTGGTAGCAACCTCTTGCTTTATATTCATACCTTATGAATATCAACCAATCCAATTTCATTATAGTCTTACATTCATAATTGTTCCCACAAGTATGATCGACTACGGACGTTTAGAATAACTTATTTATTCACGGATTTAAACATGCTAAAATAGAAGAACAAATGAAAATTATAACCATATAATTAAGTCAAATAACATAAGTTCTAATATCTAAATACAACATCAAACCCAGTCACTTGAATATCTAAGTCCCATGGCACAAGCATGGCCTTCATGCTTTGCCCTTTCAAAGAGCTTTGTGAGTGGATCCACAATGTTTTATCAGTGTGGACTTTGCGAATACATATCTTTCCTTTTTCAACTTCATCCCTTATGTAGTTGAATCTCCGTTCAATGTGCCGAGTCTTTTGATGAGCACGAGGTTCCTTGATTTGAGCAATCGCACCCTCGTTGTCACAAAAGATCTCTAGGGGATCCTGAATGGAAGGGACTACCCCTAGATCGGCTATGAATTTCTTCAGCCATGCAGCTTCCTGTTCTGCCATTGAAGCGGCGACGTATTCAGACTCTGTAGTGGACAACGCTACGACTTCTTGCTTTGAGCTTTTCCAAGAAACAGCTCCGCCATTCAGAATAAAGATGTACCCTGATTGAGATCGTGAATCATCTCGATCGGTTTGGAAACTCGCATCTGTGTAACCTTTTACTACGAGTTCCTCTTCACCAGACCGTAGATCAAGAACATATCCTTGGTCCTCCTTAGGTACTTCAGAATGTTCTTGACAGCCATCCAATGACTATCACCAGGATTTTGCTGGTATCTACTTGTCATGCTTAAAGCGCATGACACGTCTGGTCTAGTGCATATCATTGCATACATGATGGATCCTATAGCAGATGCATATGGGATTGCCTTCATTCTATTTTGCTCCTCCTTTGAGCTTGGACATTGAGTCGTACTCAATATTGTCCCTCTTTGAATAGGTACACTACCTTTCTTAGAGTTTTCCATCTTGAACCTTTTCAAGATTTTGTCAATGTATGCACTTTGATTCAAACCAATCAGCCGCCTTGATCTATCCCTATAGATCTTTATTCCCAGAATATAGGCAGCTTCACCAAGATCCTTGATGGAAAAACAACTTCCAAGCCAGGTTTTTACACCTTCCAAGGTTGGGATGTCGTTTCCAAATAGTAGTATGTCATCAACATACAATACTAGGAAGATTATTATGCTCCCACTAGCCTTTTTGTACACACAAGCCTCATCAGCGTTTTTGATGAAGCCAATTTCTTTATCTCCTCATCAAAACGGTGATTCCAGCTTCTCGATGCTTGCTTCAATCCATAGATTGATTTCTTTAACTTGCATACTTTATCAGGATGTTTTGGATCGACAAAACCTTCAGGCTGAACCATATAGACATCTTCCTCAAGATATCCATTTAGGAAAGCGGTTTTGACATCCATTTGCCAAATCTCATAGTCATAATGAGCAGCTATGGCAAACAGTATCCTTATAGACTTTAGCATTGCAACAGGTGAGAAGGTTTCATCATAATCAACCCCTTGAGTTTGAGTGAAACCCTTTGCTACAAGTCTAGCTTTGTAAGTATCCAAGTTTCCATACATATCGGTTTTCTTCTTGAAAACCCACTTACTTCCAACTACTTTGGAATTAAGAGGTGGTACGACAAGTTCCCAAACTTGATTGTCATACATGGATTGCATCTCAACGTTCATGGCTTCAAGCCATTTGTCACAATCCAAATTGGACACTGCATCATGATATGTGGTTGGTTCATCTGAATCTACCACGTAGCATCCATCCATGAAAAATCCGTATCTTTCAGGTGGATTACTAGTTCTACCACTTCTGCGAACGTTTTGTGTGTATTGATCAACCGCTTGATCATTCTCAACATCCTTATGTTAAGTGCTAGTTTCAACCAAACGTGCATCGGGCTGTGAATCTTGATCCTCCTCAAGATCCACTGTTCTACTGCTAGTTCCTTTGTAAGGCCCCCTTCCCGGGCACCTCACAGTTGGTCGTCATTGCCCATAAAACATACATTTAATATAACTTAATAAAAACCATGCAGCGGAAACTTTAATTTTACTATAAATGCTTTTGCAAAGTAATACAACACCTGTTATAAAATATCATTTGTTTGCATTACATTACAAAAACATTAACAAAAGAATGCCATCCCAAAAGAGCTGAGTAGCCGCCTCGTGCCATCCTCAGCAACACTACCTGCCAACTGGAAAACACATAAAAGTCAGCGTTGCTGAGTGAGTTCTAGTTTTGTATTAAAACATACTTTTACTTATTTAAAAGTATCCTTTCGTTCATGCGTTCATACATCATACGTATACATAGATAATATTCATTATTATCTTCATCATTCGTTATTCATCATTATCTTTAACTTCTCGTATGGATTCTGTCAGGCTTTACCCACTTCATAGCACTCGGCTATGATTACTGTGGTCGAATGACAAGAATCCCGTTCATACTTACTTGCACGCATTGAAAGGTTAATTGTACCAATACCATATGCTACACCCCAATCAGTCTTAGCTACCGGGCCGTAGTCAACATATGACGGGAGCGTATGCCCGGTACTAGAGGTAAGCGATCAGTCTTAGCTACCGGGCCGTAGTCAACATATGACGGGAGCGTATGCCCGGTACTAGAGGTAAGCGGTAGAGGTACCATGACCATGGTCAATCACATAGAAGGACCAATCGCGTTATTCAATGCTTGCAAGACATAATTCATTCGTTCATTAATGCATGTATTCATCATCATTCTTCATTTCGTTCATTCGTTAATACATGCATTCGTCATCATGTTCCTCTTTCATTATCTTTCACTTTACGATACATAATACTTCATTAATTCATTTCTCGTTATTCGTAAAGTTTCAGAAAGATAAGCATACACAATCACAAGGAACATACACACATCATACTTATTCATCATACATTCATCATCATACATTCATCATCATACGTACATCATCATGCATAGCATCATACCTTACTTAACAATATTTTAATAATATTGTTATCAATAATATACTAATAATAATATTAGTAACAATTAGGGTTAATCATTCTCATCATTATATGCATGAGACATCGTTATTTATAACCCTAGTCAACCCTGGTCAAACCTCGAACTTCGGACTTTACTGGAAATTCCTGAAAAATGCTAAGTGTTCTAGTCGTTTTAGCCCTGTTGGGCGTATAAGCCTCTGGGCGTATGAGCACTATTAGTCGTATGAGAACTGCTGGACTTTTCACTTAACACTTAGATTTATCAACTGGTCATACGACCACACTGTTGGTCGTATGACCACTGCTGGTCGTACCACCCCTGGACTTAGAAACATATTCTGATCATACGACCACTGTTGGTCGTATGAGTCCACACTTAGAAAATTTTACATTGTCATACGACCACTGTTGGTCGTATGAGTCCTGTGGGACTTTTCAGTACTTAGAAAAAAATCCTGATCATACGACCACTGTTGGTCGTATGAGTCCTATGGGCCTCATACTTAGAAAATATCACATATTCATACGACCACTGTTGGTCGTATGAGTCCTATTGGGCTCAACCTTAGAAAAATATTCTGGTTATACGACCACACTGTTGGTCGTATGACCACTAGTGGACTTACCAACTTTTGCTTATTTATTCTAAGTCCCATTTTCAGACACATTAGCATCCTACTCATATGTCTAATTCATATTTCAAGTCCAGAACATCAAAATGCCCAGTTCTAAATATATGCACATAATTCTAGGCATAAATCTAACATAAACATAAACATACATACAATTATTTCATACGGGTATTAACCCACAATTTTATAAAAACATATTTACATGCATTTCCAGCCCCAAAACATTTAAAAACAGTAAAACGGGGTCTAGAACTCACCTTAATTTGTCTTCGGGTTTTGGATGCCCTTTCCTTGAGCTTCTCGGTCGTTTATACACCTAAAACACATACACAGTGCAACCCGAACACACTAGTCACATTTATAAGCTCATAAATGGTTCTAGAATCGTCCTAACATCATGAATTCGGGATTTCTTACCAAAAACTTCGAATTTCTCAGATCCTTCTTCAAAATTCCGATGGTTTTCTGCTCCTGCTACTTTCTCTCTCTAAAAAGTTCGAATGGAGTGAAATGCAGACAACATGGGTGGCCATACCACCTTTTGTACAAAGAATTAATAGAAAGTTTGTCAAATTGACACTTTTGGCCCTTAAACAAAAGAAACTTTTGTTTTTCTTTCCTTTCTCTTTCTATTTTATTCTTTTAGATTCTTTACTAAAAATTTACGGGTGTTACATCCTTCCAAAAGGAACTTTGTTTCTAAGAACTCGCCATTTCTGGCAACAAACACCTTTTGTTCCAGTGGGTCATAGAAATAATATCCCATAGAATCTCTAGGATATCCAACAAAGATGCACTTGGTCTTGCCCGGATCGGCTCAGGCTCAGGCCTTTCTTTTCGGCTAAGGGCATCGGCCACCACGTTGGCCTTGCCCGGATCGGCTCAGGCCTTTCTTTTCGGCTAAGGGCATCGGCCACCACGTTGGCCTTGCCCGGATGGTAATGGATTTCGCAGTCATAATCCTTTATGAGCTCCAACCATCGCCTTTGCCTCATGTTTAGATCTTTCTGCTCGAAGAAGTACTTCAAGCTTTTGTGGTCTGTGAAGATAGTGCACTTCGTCCCGTATAGATAGTGCCGCCAAATCTTCAACGCAAAAACCACCGCGGCTATTCTAGATCGTGTGTGGGATAGTTGACTTCGTGGGTCTTCAGCTGTCGAGATGCGTAGGCTATCACCTTTCCACGTTGCATCAACACACAACCTAGCCCAGAATAAGATGCATCCGAATAGACCACTAAGTCTTCACTTCCCTCAGGCAAAGTCAAGACAGGAGCTTGTGTTAGTCTTGCCTTCAACTCCTCAAAAGCCATCTCCTGCTCTCGACCCCACACGAATTTCACGTCCTTACGAGTCAATTTTGTCAAAGGTGAGGCGATCTTTGAAAAGTCTTGAATAAATCTTCTATAATAGCCCGCCAATCCCAAGAAGCTACGAATCTCGGATGGCGTCTTTGGTGATTTCCATTGCATCACCGCCTCAACCTTTGCTGGGTCCACCATTATTCCTTCTGCATTCACTACGTGACCCAGAAATTGCACCTCGCGTAACCAAAAGGCGCACTTGGAGAACTTAGCGTACAATTTCTCCCTTCTCAATGTCTCCAACACCTCCCGAATATGCCCGGCATGCTCTTTTTCACTTCTTGAATAAATCAGAATATCATCGATGAATACAATTACTGATTTATCCAACATTGGTCGGCACACTCGGTTCATCAAATCCATAAAAGCAGCTGGCGCATTGGTCAACCCAAAAGACATGACAAGAAACTCGTAGTGACCATAGCGTGTACGAAAGGCTGTTTTAGGGATATCTTGCTCCTTCACCTTTATTGATGGTAACCTGATCCTATCCTTGAAACCAACTGGCACCCTGAAGTTGATCAAACAAGTCATCGATCCTTGGTAAGGGGTATCTGTTCTTCACCGTCAGCTTATTCAGCTCGCGGTAGTCGATGCACATCCTCATACTACCATCCTTCTTCTTTACGAACAGAACCGGAGCACCCCAAGGTGAGATACTCGGTCGAATGAACCCCTTATCCAGCAGCTCCTGCAACTGATCCATCAATTCTTTCATCTCCGTCGGAGCCAAGCGATACGGTGCTTTTGCGACAGGTTGGGCACCCGTATCAGGTCGATCCGGAATTCGATCTCTCGGTCAGGTGGCAATCCCGATAAGTCTTCGGAAACACGTCCGGAAAGTCACGCACAACTGGCACATCAGATAGTTTGTGGTGTTGGTGTCTCTACATTCTTTACATAACATAAGTAGGCGCTACATCCGCGCCTCATACACTTTCCCGCCACCGCCATCGAGATCACCCTCGGAATTGTCGTAACCCGATCGCCATAAATAGTCACCGGACTCCCGTCGGTCGCCGTCAGTCTAATCATCTTCTTTCGGCACACGATATTCGCTTCGTAGGTTGCTAACCAGTCCATCCCTAACACTACATCAAATCCTCCTAGAGGCATCATATGTAACATGGCAGCAAACCTATGGCCCTCTAATTCTATGGTACAGCCCTCTATCACATCCGTAACCCTAGTGGATTTACCAATAGCGGTTTCTACGTCAAAGGACTTATCAAGGCATTTACTCCTAACAGGCAATTTAGCACAGAAAGTAGCAGAAATGAAACTCCTACTAGCACCAGAGTCAAATAACACAGAAGCAAGAGTTTGGTTTACTAGAAACGTACCTGACACCACATCGGGGTCCGTCCTAGCCTCTTCCTGCGTCATCGTGAACGCCCTAGCCTTTGCCCTCGGTGCTTCTCCTCCCGTCTTCTTCTCTCCCGAGCCCTCAGCCCTCGGCTTCTTGCAGTCCTTGCTCATGTGGCCACTTTCTCCACAGTTAAAGCACTTGCCCGTCCGGCAATCTTTTGATATGTGCCCTGTCCTTCCGCACTTAAAGCAGAGATTAGATCCCCACTTGCACTCCCCTGAGTGCTCCCTTCCACACTTACCACACTTCCTTATCCCAGCTCCAGACACGACCACTCGGCGGTCATCCACCCTTGTTTTCTTGTTGTTTGTCGAAGTATCACCCCGACCAAATCTCTTCCCCTGCCAATTCTTCTCTCCACTTCCTTTCTTGCTTCCCTCAGCCTTCATCAAAGCAGCACGTTCATCGAATAACCTTCCCGCCAAATCCACTGCCGACCTGAAAGTGCTTGGTCGGGCAGAAATCAAGTGCCAACGAATTTCAGCTGGCAGCCCCTGAATATACCGGTTGATCTTTCGAGACACCGGCGTCACCTGCTCCGGCACCAACAGCGCCAACTCGTTAAACTTGGTGGTATATTGTTGGTGGGTCATCGTCCCCGCCTCCAACTGCAGGAACTCCCTTTCTATCCTATCCATTTCCCGACGAGGACTGAATTCCTCGATCACCAGCCTTTTCAACTCAGCCCATTTCATCTTCCCTATAGCCCTGCTACCCTCGGCTTGGACTATATTTTTCCACCAGCATAAAGCCGACCCTGTAAAAGAGTGGGTAGCAAACTTCACCTTCTTGTCCTCCTGGCAATCACTAATATCAAGGACAGCTTCCATTTCCATTACCCATTGGTGAGCATCAGTAGCAGTACCAGACCCATCAAAAGTTGGGGGTTTGCACCTCATGAATGCCCCGTAGTTACAACCCCGGGCGGTCTCCCGTAACTGTTCTTCTTCCTCTTCATCATCAGATAGTACCGTTTCTGTTTCCTCCTGTTGTTGTCTACCTGAGGACCGATTCCTTCCTCGTCTATCGTCCTCACGCACTGCCTTTATCACTTCAGTCACTACAGACGGTAAGATCGTCTGCATGACTTGGTGCACCTCCTCGATCACCGTCTCTTTCACCGAGGCTCTCATATTATCACTCTCATCCGCTCCCCCCGAGGGAGTGGTATTAGGTCCTTCGGGAACCTTCTTCTCTTGTCTTGGCCTACCTCTTGTGGCTCGTGGTTCCACACCACTTCCGCCACTGCCTCCACCAATTGGGGCTTTAGATGATCTACCACCGACCATCTTCTATCACACTGAAAGATTTAAACACCAATACTGTCATTCAAGGAAATAGCTCAGTTTATGTTAAGTATAGTAAGTCCCTAATTACAGTGGCCAGTTGTGATTAGCCACTTACTCTACTCTTCACACCCCGAGCATTACATGTCCTGACTACATTAGTATCTAAGTCTAACAGTACACATAACACATAACATGCACACGTAACACTGGTTAACTTTCAAGGAAATACCTGATGGCACGCAGCTACTCAGATGGCATTCCCATTTCCCCCTGTCCCATTCTCAGTTTAAGTCTTAGGTTTATTCTAAAAATTTTACCCATTTCACTTAAACTTTGGCTCTGATACCAACTTGTAAGGCCCCCTTCCCGGGCACCTCACAGTTGGTCGTCATTGCCCATAAAACATACATTTAATATAACTTAATAAAAACCATGCAGCGGAAACTTTAATTTTACTATAAATGCTTTTGCAAAGTAATACAACACCTGTTACAAAATATCATTTGTTTGCATTACATTACAAAAACATTAACAAAAGAATGCCATCCCAAAAGAGCTGAGTAGCCGCCTCGTGCCATCCTCAGCAACACTACCTGCCAACTGGAAAACACATAAAAGTCAGCGTTGCTGAGTGAGTTCTAGTTTTGTATTAAAACATACTTTTACTTATTTAAAAGTATCCTTTCGTTCATGCGTTCATACATCATACGTATACATAGATAATATTCATTATTATCTTCATCATTCGTTATTCATCATTATCTTTAACTTCTCGTATGGATTCTGTCAGGCTTTACCCACTTCATAGCACTCGGCTATGATTACTGTGGTCGAATGACAAGAATCCCGTTCATACTTACTTGCACGCATTGAAAGGTTAATTGTACCAATACCATATGCTACACCCCAATCAGTCTTAGCTACCGGGCCGTAGTCAACATATGACGGGAGCGTATGCCCGGTACTAGAGGTAAGCGATCAGTCTTAGCTACCGGGCCGTAGTCAACATATGACGGGAGCGTATGCCCGGTACTAGAGGTAAGCGGTAGAGGTACCATGACCATGGTCAATCACATAGAAGGACCAATCGCGTTATTCAATGCTTGCAAGACATAATTCATTCGTTCATTAATGCATGTATTCATCATCATTCTTCATTTCGTTCATTCGTTAATACATGCATTCGTCATCATGTTCCTCTTTCATTATCTTTCACTTTACGATACATAATACTTCATTAATTCATTTCTCGTTATTCGTAAAGTTTCAGAAAGATAAGCATACACAATCACAAGGAACATACACACATCATACTTATTCATCATACATTCATCATCATACATTCATCATCATACGTACATCATCATGCATAGCATCATACCTTACTCAACAATATTTTAATAATATTGTTATCAATAATATACTAATAATAATATTAGTAACAATTAGGGTTAATCATTCTCATCATTATATGCATGAGACATCGTTATTTATTAACCCTAGTCAACCCTGGTCAAACCTCGAACTTCGGACTTTACTGGAAATTCCTGAAAAATGCTAAGTGTTCTAGTCGTTTTAGCCCTGTTGGGCGTATAAGCCTCTGGGCGTATGAGCACTATTAGTCGTATGAGAACTGCTGGACTTTTCACTTAACACTTAGATTTATCAACTGGTCATACGACCACACTGTTGGTCGTATGACCACTGCTGGTCGTACCACCCCTGGACTTAGAAACATATTCTGATCATACGACCACTGTTGGTCGTATGAGTCCACACTTAGAAAATTTTACATTGTCATACGACCACTGTTGGTCGTATGAGTCCTGTGGGACTTTTCAGTACTTAGAAAAAAAATCCTGATCATACGACCACTGTTGGTCGTATGAGTCCTATGGGCCTCATACTTAGAAAATATCACATATTCATACGACCACTGTTGGTCGTATGAGTCCTATTGGGCTCAACACTTAGAAAAATATTCTGGTTATACGACCACACTGTTGGTCGTATGACCACTAGTGGACTTACCAACTTTTGCTTATTTATTCTAAGTCCCATTTTCAGACACATTAGCATCCTACTCATATGTCTAATTCATATTTCAAGTCCAGAACATCAAAATGCCCAGTTCTAAATATATGCACATAATTCTAGGCATAAATCTAACATAAACATAAACATACATACAATTATTTCATACGGGTATTAACCCACAATTTTAAAAACATATTTACATGCATTTCCAGCCCCAAACATTTAAAAACAGTAAAACGGGGTCTAGAACTCACCTTAATTTGTCTTCGGGTTTTGGATGCCCTTTCCTTGAGCTTCTCGGTCGTTTATACACCTAAAACACATACACAGTGCAACCCGAACACACTAGTCACATTTATAAGCTCATAAATGGTTCTAGAATCGTCCTAACATCATGAATTCGGGATTTCTTACCAAAAACTTCGAATTTCTCAGATCCTTCTTCAAAATTCCGATGGTTTTCTGCTCCTGCTACTTTCTCTCTCTAAAAAGTTCGAATGGAGTGAAATGCAGACAACATGGGTGGCCATACCACCTTTTGTACAAAGAATTAATAGAAAGTTTGTCAAATTGACACTTTTGGCCCTTAAACAAAAGAAACTTTTGTTTTTCTTTCCTTTCTCTTTCTATTTTATTCTTTTAGATTCTTTACTAAAAATTTACGGGTGTTACATCCTTCCAAAAGGAACTTTGTTTCTAAGAACTCGCCATTTCTGGCAACAAACACCTTTTGTTCCAGTGGGTCATAGAAATAATATCCCATAGAATCTCTAGGATATCCAACAAAGATGCACTTGGTGGATCGGACATCTAATTTGTTTGGGGTGGGAGTCTTAACATAAGCCTCACAACCCCAAACCCTTAAATATGATAGGGATGGAACTCTTCCATGCCATATCTCAAAAGGTGTCCTTTCTACCTTCTTGGTTGGGGCCATATTCAAAATACGGGCCGCGGAGAGCAAAGCGAAACCCCAAAATGATAGAGGCAATGTGCTTCTAGCCATCATAGATCGAACCATATCCAATAGGGTTCGATTCCTCCTCTCAGACACACCATTATGTTGTGGTGTTCCAGGTGGAGTGAGTTGTGAGATAATCCCACAACTCCTAAGATGATCTTGAAAAACATCACTTAGGTATTCACCGCCTCTATCGGTACGGAGAACTTTAATTGATTTGTTGAGTTGATTTTCTACTTCATTCTTGAAGATTTTGAACATTTCAAAAGCTTCATCCTTGTGCCTTAATAAGTACACATACCCATAGCGACTATAATCGTCGGTAAAGGTAATGAAGTATCTCTCACCATTCCTAGTCATTGGCTTAAAAGGACCACATACATCCGAATGTATGATACCTAATAAATCTTTCGCCCTTTCATTAGTTCCACTAAAGGGTGCCTTAGTCATTTTTCCTTGTAAACAAGATTCACATACATCAAATGAATCACATTCATTTTTTTTTAAAAGACCATTCTTTTGAAGCGTTTGTATACGTTTCTTGTTTATATGACCAAGACGGCAATGCCAAAGGTAGGTATCACTCAAATCTAATTTGAGTCTTTTGGTGGTTGCTTGGTATATAGAGCTATCATATGTTGCGTTTTCATGAACTAATTCATAAATACCATTACAAGGTATAGCCTTAAAATAAAATACATGATTTAAGAAACATGAATATCATTGTCAACAAACTTGAAATCATAATCATATTGTCTTAAACGGGAAACAGAAATTATGTTCCTAGTCAAGCTAGGAGCATATAATACATCATTTAAAATAACTTCCAAACCACTTGGAAGCTTCAAAATGTAGTCTCCTTGGGCTTCCACATGAACCTTTGCACCATTGCCCATGAAGAGACTTATTTCCCCTTTTGCATAATGCTCATTTCTTCTGAACCCCTGCAACAAATTACAAATGTGAGTTCCACATCCGGTATCTAATACCCATGTGTTAGAAGAAATAACATTCAGCTCAACATGTATCATGTAAATTATACCTGAGGTTTGCCCCGCATCCCTCTTTTCTCTCAACTCTTTGAGATAGACTGGACAATTTCTCATCCAATGCCCTATCTCACCACATTTGAAGCATGGGTCGTTCACAGCAACCTTTTGCTTCTTCTCCTTGGGCTTTGGAGGTTGCGCCCTAACAGCCGTCTTCCCCTTTCCCCAAACATGACCCTTTCCTTTGGTAACAGTTGCCTTAGGAGGGGGTAGAGACTTTCTCTTTTTTCCACCTTCACTTATGGTGAGAACGGGTAAAACCCTCTTACCCATTCCCGCCTCAGCTGATTTGAGCAGAGAATGAAGTTCATTTATGCTCTTGTCCCATCCGTTCATGTTGTAGTTCATGACGAATGCCTCAAACCTTTTAGTTAGGCCATTAAGGATCAAATCCGTGGCCAACTCTTTTGAGACGGGACAGTTCAGCCTTTCAAGGCGGTCGATGTGGCTTTTCATCTTAAGAACATAAGATGAAACTGATTGGGATTCCTCCATCCGACATGCATTAAGCGCTTGAACCGTTTCGTAGCGCTCCACTCTAGCTTGTTGCTGGAACGTTTCCCGCAACTGAGTGATCATGTCATAAGCTCCATGGAGCTCATACTCCTTTTGGAGTTCGGGTGTCATACTTGCTAACATTAGGCAAGAGACTTGGACGGAGTCTTCTACATATCTAACCCAATCATTATATGCTTCCACATCTTCCTCGTCAGGTTCATCGGGGATGGGGTCATCAAGGATGTAGGCCCGCTTTTCTTGTTTGAGAACAATTCTCAAGTTGCGGTACCAATCCATGAAATTGTTAGGTGTTAGACGATCCCTTTGAAGGATCGCCCTTAGGGATTGGTTGTTTTGGTTTGGTACATCATTATTAGCGTTGTTGTTGTCGGCCATCTACAAGATTTTACAAAGTTCTATTAGTAATCGTTGATATAATTATATTTCATTTATCAATACCCTTTATGTCTCATAGACCATTAATAAATAAAATTTTAGAATCCAACGTTATATTTAAATATTGGTTAGGTGACCTTTATCCCATTATTTAAATAAACAAGGTAGTCATAAATGACAATTACAACCTATTGCAGCTTCTAGTGGTATGGGATCGTTTGAACATCTCATGTTTATAACGGCATGTTTATCCCATCAACACCTTTTTGTAAAACATATTTTAGGTGATCCATTCAATATATTTTACAAATCAAGTTGTCCTACTTACACACACGTGTGAGTTTACTACATAAGTGGTTAGGTGACCTTTATCCCACAAACATGGTATTCTCACCTCAAGTTACAAGTTCCCTCAAAGTGGTTAGGTGACCTTTATCCCACTAAGAGTTTGCAAGTAACCTAAGTGTTGTGTAAAAGGATGGTGTTTAACTTGTTTTTCAAAAGGGATTTATAATTTGACAATTCTTGTTTAGAAAAGTCTATGTACCATATGATTGTATGCATTCAACCATATGGTACCCTATTGGTTCTTTTAAATAAAACCCATTTTATTTTGTAAACCATTAACTCCTTTTATAGAACTATTCTATTTATGCTTAATGATTTGAGAACCAATTACTTATTTATTGTTTGTTTTAGTTGACGGTTTGTTAATCACATCCAAATATTCAAAACAAACATCATCATATGCATTCAACCAAACATAAACAAAACAAGTCATATATGCATAACAAAGCATACTAAGTTGATCACACTTGTTTAGCCAAAACAAGTGTGTCAAATGGTCATGTCCTAAGGGTTTAGAATCATGACACATGGTTGACCAAAGAGACTCCCACTTGAAACCATATCTTCAAGAATCCTCTTTGTCCATCTTTTCTTCAAGTCTTGATCTTGAGCTTCCTTACAAGATATGTATCCTAATACATTTTTCTAGTAAAGATAAACTCCTAATCTATTTATTACAAACCATATGAATAAATAAATTACAAGACTAGACTTGAAACAAAATTAAATTATTACAAGCCCAAATGAATATAACATTGCAACCAATCATTCAATCCAAATGGTCTAGGCTTTGTTATGCATAATCAACAACAATATATCCAAACATACATAAGAAGTCGATTTTTGGCAGCCCCTTAAAACCCATGTTTTTTGGCCAACATAAACCAAGAACTAATAGGTTTAGTCCATACAAACAATTATCTTATAAACTAGAGTTTTAAAGATCCTAATATGCATAATATAGCATCTTTAAAACATCAAAAGGGGGCACCAAAACAGCCCCTTAAACCCACGGTTTTGGTGCTGTCCAAATGAAATACAAAGTGTAATACATGTATGCATATGTATAAGTGGCTCTTGATGCCATTGTTGGGGTTTTAACATGTTTATCATAGCTTCATACAACTTGTTTATATGAAAACGCAGCGGAATTGTATTTTAAAACATGTTACAAAGATAGTTGTTAAACCATTTTTAACAAAGAACCCCAAGCCATGGATCTTCATATACAATGCATACAATAATAAGAATATAAGATAGTCAAGAATCTACAACCTTTGTAGCTTCCTAAAACCCAAAGAACGAGCTGTGAATGATGAGTTCGTGACTGAGTTTCCAACCAAGAAAACCTCAAGGAGTGATACCCCAAGCTTGCACAAACACCTTGCTTTGCTAGGCTTTGAACACCAACTTGTCTTCCTCTCTTTCTTTCGTGATTTTTCAGCCAAGAGACTTTCTTTTGAAGCTGAAAAACGTTTCTTTGAAGCTGAAAAAAAAATACTTCCTGCACCTTCAAACTTCCGTGAGATGAAAGGGAGAAAGAGAGAGAGATGGAGAATCTATTGCTCTTGTGTTTTGTGTGTATTAGAATTGTCAAAGTGCAAGCATGCTTAGTGGAGTAATTGCATGTATTAAAAGCAACAAAAACAACTTCCAAAGGCATTATGGGCAGCCGAATCTTGGCCCCTTTTATGTCTTCCCTCCACTTTTTTTATAAACTTTATAAAACTAACATTCTTTCAATTTGAATTTTTATAAAATTAAACCATTTTAATTTTATAGATTTTACACACTATTATATGTCATTGTTTAACTTATTTAAGCAATGTAACAAAATAATATCTTATGAACAAATTATCTATATGTATAATCTTGTTCATTTACAAAAGCAATGAATTAGAAAACCCATTTTCTAAGTTGGTGTCATAATTTATTTATATGATCTTATCAACGAATAAATTATCCATTGGTGTTTGTTTAGCTTGTTATTGGGTATGACCCGACTTGGATCATATTACACTAGCCACATCAATTTAATATGTATCTTGAGCAAATCAATTCTTTTAAGAAGAACATTGTAAAAATGATTAACTTGCTATAAAGTTGATGTACCTTGAACCGTCTTGTCAAGAAGAAGTTAGAGCTCTTCAAACGTTGATGCATTTTGTCCAAAAAGATTAGTATGACAACTATGCCAGACTATAGAAAAACAAATTATTATCACATACTAAATAATACAATTGTATGGATGGGTTGGGTTCATCTCAATTAAAACCATAAATATCTCCACTAAAACCATAAGCATCCAACACTAAATGAATGTGATACAGATAAATATAACATATATTATCAAGGGTATTCCATTAAATCAATAGGGTTAATTTCCAATGTCTAAAAACCCAAGGAACCCGACTCTAGTAACCCAAATACACAACCAAATTAAATGACACCCTATTTGTAATTAATTTTAGTATATATGATACCATGTTAATTTGGAGTGATTACATGTAAGATCTAAAACAAACTTCAAATTAGGTTTTCGTGTTTACCTTCTATAGGTTTTTTCTCGGTCGCTGCACCACTTACAACTCCACGTTGTTCCCATTAAACTCGTGTTCGTCACACCGATTGATCCCCGATTCTCTTCTTTTCCTCCTCATTGTCCACTATCTTCGTATCTAATCCATTTGAAGAGGCACTAACACCAAATCCTTTTGTATTCAATCGAGGAGATATTCTAACAATTAAGGAATTGATGGAGAAGAAATTAGAAATTTATGGTTCGTAAATGGACGTTGGAAGTAAGTACTTTGGGTTCACTGTCTTTGTGATATACATACCTCGTCTTCGGCATAACTGATAAATGGGTCAAATCATTCACGCTACAATTTGCAGGGCCTCCTCCTCTTATCATCACTGACCGGCCGACCACACACCTCAACCCATACATAAATGTATAAATGGATGTGACTCAAAAGTGTAAAAAAATGATGGATCTGAGTTGAATCTTCGTAACCTAATTCAAGACACTGAATGATGATCGGGATGAAGATGAACATGGATTAAATAGACGAAAACGAACTATGTGGTGATTTATGGTTCTTCATTTCTGAAACCCTACTTGCTTGAGAATTTATAGGGGAAACTCGGGCGGTTGTTATCCGGAGAAGGGGTAGCGATGATGGCAGGGTGGGGGGAGAAATACAGGGAAGAGATAGAAACCGCTGCCAACTGCCTCGAAAATTAAGGAACCTCTCATAAACCGTCTGAAACCACCCCGCAACCACCGTAACTACCTAATTTGAAGGGACAAGATTTGATTTCAGCCACTTTGAACGATCAAGATTAATCCTACCAGCGGTTACACTCACCGCTGGTAATATAATATATAATTTACAATCAACATAAAAATAATTAGCCAACTGTGACTCGTAAATCATAATAATGACTTTCAAATGAAATGTACATCAAAAACTTTATGTAGCAAAATCAATGTAAAACCAAAAACTAAAACACAGAAGTAAGCATATACAGATACAATAACATGTAGAATTTAAATAAGCCAATATAGAAACATCAATTCAATTAAAGAATTTGAAAGTAAAATACATTTTCAATCGCATAAACTTTAGCAAACAAAAGCAAAAAAAACATATATTTTCAAACCAAAACCAATGGAAAGAAACAAATATGGATGCATACCCGGAAAAAAGAAACATCAATGATAATCATTAGATCAAGAAAAAAAGACAGAATATGTTATTGTTTCTAAAGTGAATTAAATAGAAAAGAAGTGTAGTTTAGTAAGTTTTCTATTCAGGTCAAATACTCAAATCTCCCATCTCCTGGAAAAGGGATTTAAGTTTCTCATCCAGTAATTATTTGTAACCTTTGATTGCATCCTTTTGTTCTTTGGCACATGTTCTGAATAACTGATCAAATATGGTTCTCTAAGCACTATAACTTGGTATTGCCTGTAAGACGAACATTGTTAATATACACAGTAAATAAGAAACTATAAAAAGCTAAATATTTAAGCATTGGAACCCATAATTGATAATCTGTATTCATTAGTTAAATGTTTCTTCAGAGACTAACAACCAACTACACAATATATCATATATTTTTTCAATATGCACACTTAGATCATTTTGCAACTTCATATTGCAGTATTGCAAACAACATATGGCATGAGAAGATTAACAACTGAAACTACATATTAGAGAAGTACAAACAGCAATAATAAAAGATGTCGGTAACCTAGCATGTGACGAACTTTGGACATGATCAAACCTTTAAATGTGGATCAAAGTATCAAACACACATTTAGGAAGTTCTTTTTCCCATTATGAAAATGAGGCCACCCCAAGCTCCTTGAGCATCTCCTGGATATTGCACAAGGAAGAACTTAATATCAAAAAATAATAGTATATATTAGAACAATAATGGTGTCACAATTAGGACAATTCAGAGAACTTCCCTTCAAATGGTGTGCAAGGAAGAGAGTAGTTGTTAGATCTATAGTAAATAGATCTAGATCAAATTGTATAGGCTTAGAACTTGTAACACCCGTATTTTTTAGCAAGAAATAAAAGAAAAAGAAAAGAAAAGAAAATAAAAAGCAACTAAAAAGGAGGGACCAAAAGTGCCAAATGGGCAAAGTTGTTATTTATTTTGTACAAAAGGGAGGCATGGTCGCCCATAACCCCTGCACAATTCTTTGCATTCGGTTTTTAGAGAGAGAAACAGCAGGGACTTCGATTCTTAGAGAGAGAAAGAAGAAGAAATCGGATTCAAGGTAAGAATTGATGTTTTTAAGTTGTGTTTTGGCTAAGAAACCGAGAATGCATGTTCTTATGTGTGTGTGTTTGTGTTCGGGTTGCACTGTGTGTGTGTTTTAGGTGTAGAAACGACTGGGAAGTTAAGAAAGGGCATCCAAAACCCGAAGACAAACTAAGGTGAGTTCTAGACCCCTTTTTACCTGTTTTTAAATGCTTTGGGGCTGGAAAATGCATGTAAGTATGTTTGTATAAAACTTGGATTTTATACCCGTATGATTGAATGTATGAATGTATGTGTTATGTTAAGTTTTGCCTAGAATCAGGTGAGCATGTTTAGAACTAGGCATTTTGATGTTTGGGATTTGGAATATGAATTAGATACATGTCCAGGTTGCTAATACGACCAACAGTGTGGTCGTATGACCAGGTGATATTTTTTCTAAGTGTGTTGAAGAGTCCAATAGGACTCATACGACCAACAGTGTGGTCGTATGACCAGGTGATATTTTTCTAAGTGTGTTGAAGAGTCCAATAGGACTCATACGACCAACAGTGTGGTCGTATGACCAGGTGATATTTTTTTCTAAGTGTGTTGAAGAGTCCAATAGGACTCATACGACCAACAGTGTGGTCGTATGACCAGGTGATATTTTTCTAAGTGTGTTGAAGAGTCCAATAGGACTCATACGACCAACAGGGTGGTCGTATGACCAGATGATATTTCTAAGTATAGGATCAAAAGTCCAATAGGGCTCATACGACCAGCAGTGCTCTTACGCCTAACAGGGCTCATACGCCCAAGGGGCTTATACGCCCAACAGGGCTCAAACGTCCAGAACACTTAGAATTTTTACAGAAATTTCCTACAAATCCGAAGTTCGAGGTTTTGACCAGGGTTGACTAGGGTTAATAAATGATGATGTTTTATGCATGTAATGATGATTATGATTAACCCTTATTATTACTGATATTATTATCAGTGTGTTATTATTGTTAACAATATTATTAATAAAATATTGTTAAGTATGGTATGATGCTATGTATGATGATGAATGTATGATGATGAATGTATGATGAGTGTGTATGTTTCTTGTAATTGTGTATGCTCATCTTTCTGAAACTTTACGAATAACGAGAATGAACCAATGAAGTATTATGTATCGTAAAGTGAAAGATAATGAAAGAGGAACATGATAATGAATGCATGTATTAACGAATGAACGAAAGGAAGAATGATGATGAACACATGCATTAATAAATGAACGAATGAACGTATGAAAGGCTTGCAAGCAAATGAATGGAGGTGCACACCCCTGGCAGGTGTTAGCTCAACTGTGATGCGGGTTAGCTACCCCGAAGGATGCACACAGGGTCAATCTTTAAGATTGATAATGAGGTGAGCAACTTTGTGTTTCAACAGACTCGGTTAGCAGGCAATCCGTGGGGTTGCCACTGAGGTGAGCAACTATGTGTTGCAACAGACTTGGCTAACATAGTGATAATGAGGTGAGCAACTACGTGTTGCAACAGACTCGGTTAGCAGGCAATCGTGAGATTGCCACTGAGGTGAGCAGCCGTGTGCTGCAACAGACTTGGCTAACATATGATAGAATGAAAGAATGTAATGTGAATGCATGAATGGAATGAATAAACGTACGAAGGAATGTAATGAACATATGAATGAAAGAAATGATCGTACGTATGCAATGAATGTATGAATGAAATGAACGTATGAATGTATGTAATGTATGAATGAAAGAAAGTAAGATACATACGAATGGAAGAACTAATATGAAAGAAAGAATACGAATGTAAACGATGAACGGCACACTAACGAAAGTTAATGAACGAACGACGAGGATAATAATAATATTATCTGTGTACGTACTTGTGTGATCGCATGTAAGTAAAGAAAGGTTTTTTTCTTGAGAGGAAAAGCAAAGTATTTTAAACTATAAAACTAGAACTCACTCAGCAACACTGACTTTTATGTATTTTCCAGTTGGCAGGTAACAGGTTGCTGAGGATGGCACACGGGGATGGCTACACGGAGGGCAAGACTGACATCCATTTATGTTTTTGACGATACTGTTGTTTTGTAATTCATTCGACTAATTATTTTGTGACTAATGAACTAGAATGTATTGCTTAACAACAGCATTTTAAAATGAATGAAGGGTTTTGCCAACTTAATTCTGCTGCTTAATTTATTAATATATATGTGTTTTATGCTGTGAATGACCAACTGTGAGGTGCCCGGGAACGGGGCCTTACAAGTTGGTATCAAAGCAAAAGTTTAAGTAAAATGGGTAAATTTTCAAAATAAACCTTAACTTAAACTGAGAATGGGACGGAAAGAGGGATGTCAGCCCGAGTAGCCATGTGCCATCAGGTATTGTTTTTCTTAAGAGTTAATCAGTATTATGTGCGCGTGCTATGTGATTTATGTGTTCTTAGTAGATTTAGATGCTGATGTAGTCAGGATAGGAAGTGCTTGGGGTGTGAAGAGTAAAGTAAGTGGCTAATCACAACTGGCCACTGTAATTAGGGACTTACTATACTTGACATAAACTGAGCTGTTCCTTGAATGACTGTTTTAGTGTTTGAATCTTATAGCGCATAGGAAAATGGCTGGGAAGAAACCTTCTAAGTCTGCTAGAGGTAGAGGTCGTCCGCGTACGACTAGGAGCAGTGCTAAAGCTCCTAAGACGACTCCTGTGAACCCCGATGTTCCTGACCGGAATGAAGAAACTGAGAATGCTAGTCTGAATGCCTCAGCTAGGGAGGCGATTGCTGATGAGGTACACCAGGTCCTACAGGCAGTTATGCCATCTGTAGTGACCGATGTTATTCGAGCTATGAGGAACGAGGAGAGGAAGGAGAAGGAGGACAGGAGAGGGTCGACTGGAAAGGAAAGCAAGGAGAAGAGGAACGACCGGATCCTGAGATTGTAGTATCTGATGAGGAAGGGGATGATGTAGTAGGGGTGACGACCAAGGGATGCAACTACGGGGCATTCCAGAGGTGCAGGCCCCCGACTTTTGATGGAAATGGCAATGTTGCGGCTGCCCATCGGTGGGTAAGGGAGATGGAGGCGGTACTCGAGATCAGTGAGTGCCGGGAAGATCAGAAGGTGAAGTTTGCCACCCACTCCTTTACTGACTCAGCCCTATGTTGGTGGGACAATATTGTCCAGGCTGAGGGCAGCAGGGCCATAAGCAAGATGAAGTGGTCCGAGTTAAAGAAGCTGGTAATTGAGGAATTCTGTCCTCACAGGGAACTCGATAAGATTGAGAGGGAGTTCATACAACTCGAAGCGGGAACCATGACCCACCAGCAGTACACTGCCAAATTCAATGAGATGGCGAGGCTGGTGCCAGATCAGGTGACGCCGGTATCTCGCAAGATTAACCAGTATGTACAGGGGCTGCCAGCCGACATTCGTAGGCATTTGATTGCTGCACGACCAAGCACTTTTAGGTCGGCAGTAGATTTGGCTGGGAGACTTTATGATGAGAGGGAGGTAGCAGATGCGGAGGTGAAGAAGGCTGGTGGTGGTGACCGAAACTGGAATGGGAAATGGTTCGGGCGTGGTGGCTTTACCCCGAACAACAAAAGGATGAGAATGGATGACCGTAGGGTGGGGTCATCAAGCTCGAGGCCCAAAAGGTGTGGCAAGTGTGGGAAGGAGCATACGGGTGAGTGCAAATCAGGACTCAACGTGTGTTTCAAGTGCGGGAAGCCGGGCCATATCTTGAAAGACTGTAAGGAGCTGAGGTGTTATAACTGCGGTGAGGCGGGCCACATGAGCAAAGACTGCAGGAAGCAGAGGGTGGAGAGTTCCGGGGCGAAGAAGACGGCCGGGGCTGAAGGGCAGAAGGCAAGTGCCAGAGCTTTCACCATGACCAGAGAGGAGGCTAGGACGGACCCCGATGTTGTGTCAGGTACGTTTCTAGTAAATCAAACTCTTGCTTCTGTGTTATTTGATTCTGGTGCTAGTAGGAGTTTCATTTCTACTACTTTCTGTGCTAAATTGCCCGTTAGTAGTAAATGCATTGATGATCCCTTTGATGTAGAAACTGCTATTGGTAAGTCCACTAACGTTACTGATGTGATAGAGGACTGTACCGTAGAGTTAGAAGGCCATAGGTTTGCTGCCAGATTACATGTGATGCCCCTAGGTGGATTTGATGTAGTGCTAGGGATGGATTGGTTGGCAACCTACGAAGCGAATATAGTATGTCGAAAGAAGATGATTAGATTGACGGCATCTGACGGAAGTCTGGTGACAATATACGGTGATCGGGTAACGACGATTCCGAAGGTGATCTCGATGGCGGTGGCAGGAAAGTGTATGAGGCGCGGATGTCGCGCCTACTTATGTTATGTAAAGAATGTAGAGACGCCAACACCACAACTATCTGATGTACCAGTTGTGCGTGACTTTCCGGACGTGTTTCCCGAAGACTTATCGGGATTGCCACCTGACCGAGAGATCGAATTCCAGATCGACCTGATACCGGGTGCCCAACCTGTCGCAAAAGCACCGTATCGCTTGGCTCCGACGGAGATGAAAGAGTTGATGGAGCAACTGCAGGAGTTGCTTGACAAGGGCTTTATTAGACCGAGTATCTCTCCTTGGGGTGCTCCGGTCTTGTTTGTGAAGAAGAAGGACGGTAGCATGAGAATGTGTATCGACTACCGTGAGTTGAACAAGCTAACGGTAAAGAATCGGTATCCGTTACCGAGGATTGACGACTTGTTTGACCAGCTCCAGGGTGCCAGTTGGTTCTCAAGGATAGATCTTCGATCTGGCTACCATCAATTGAAGGTGAAGGAGCAGGACATTCCTAAAACAGCTTTTCGGACGCGTTATGGACACTATGAGTTTCTCGTTATGTCATTTGGTCTAACTAACGCGCCAGCTGCTTTTATGGATTTGATGAACCGAGTGTGTCGGCCAATGTTAGATAAATCAGTGATTGTGTTCATCGATGATATCCTGATTTATTCGAGGAGCGAAGAAGAGCATGCCGGTCACATTCGGGAAATATTGGAGACTTTGAGAAGGGAGAAACTGTATGCTAAGTTCTCCAAATGTGCTTTCTGGTTACGCGAGGTGCAATTTCTGGGTCACGTGGTAAATGCAGAGGGAATCATGGTGGACCCAGCAAAGGTTGAGGCTGTGATGCAATGGAAATCACCAAAGACGCCATCCGAGATTCGTAGCTTCTTGGGATTGGCGGGCTATTATAGGAGATTTATTCAAGACTTTTCAAAGATAGCCTCACCTTTGACAAAATTGACTCGTAAGGACGTGAAATTCGTGTGGGGTCGAGAGCAGGAGACGGCTTTTGAGGAGTTGAAGACAAGACTAACACAAGCTCCTGTTTGACTTTGCCCGAGGGGAATGAAGACTTAGTGGTCTATTCGGATGCATCCTATTCTGGGCTAGGTTGTGTATTGATGCAACGCGGAAAGGTCATAGCCTATGCATCCCGACAACTGAAAACCCACGAAGTCAACTATCCCACACACGATTTAGAACTAGCTGCGGTGGTTTTTGCGTTGAAGATATGGCGGCACTATCTATACGGGACGAAGTGCACTATCTTCACAGACCACAAAAGCTTGAAGTACTTCTTCGAGCAGAAAGATCTAAACATGAGGCAAAGGCGATGGTTGGAGCTCATAAAGGATTATGACTGCGAAATCCATTACCATCCGGGCAAGGCCAACGTGGTGGCCGATGCCCTTAGCCGAAAAGAAAGGCCTGAGCCGATCCGGGTAAAGGCATATCAGCTAATTATGACCTCAGATGTAATGACTCGGGTTAAGGAGTTTCAAGACGAGGCTTTGAAAGAAGATCGTCTTAACTCCGAAAGGATGAGAGGTCTAGTTACGGAATTGGGTGAGAACACTCTTGGTGTTAAGACTCGATTGGGACGAATGTGGATTCCTCGATACGGGGATCTACGTGGTAGAATTATGGACGAGGCCCATAAGACCCGATACTCCATTCACCCCGGTGCTACCAAAATGTACCACGATATGAAGAAAGACTATTGGTGGCCGGGTATGAAACGCGACGTAGTGGAGTACGTAAGTAAGTGCTTGACTTGCTTACAAGTGAAGGCGGAACACCAGAAGCCCTACGGGAAGATCCAACCGTTGGATATACCCGAGTGGAAGTGGGAACACATCACCATGGATTTCATCACGAAGTTACCACGTACCCCTAAAGGGTATGATGCCATATGGGTGATAGTGGACCGTTTGACAAAGAGTGCCCACTTCCTACCGATCCGCGAAACGTACTCATCTGAAAGATTGGCGGATCTGTTCATCAAAGAAATTGTAGCTCTTCATGGTGTACCGGTGTCTATTGTGTCTGATCGTGACACCCGGTTTACCTCCAAGTTTTGGAAGAGGTTTCATGATGCAATGGGGACGAGGCTACACATTAGTACAGCATATCACCCTCAGACGGACGGTCAGTCTGAGAGGACGATCCAAACACTCGAGGACATGCTTCGGGCGTGCGTGATCGATTTTGGAGGAAGTTGGGACAACCACCTGCCGTTAGCAGAATTCTCGTACAACAACAGTTATCATGCCAGCATTGGCATGCCACCTTACGAGATGCTATACGGTAGGAGATGTAGGACGCCCGTGTGCTGGGGAGACATTGGGCAGAAAGAGTTAGGAGGTGTTGAGGTGGTCGAAGCAACGACTGAGAAATTAGAAAAGATCAAAGCCTTCATGAAGGCGGCGAAGGATAGGCAAAAGTCGTATGCTGACAAGAGGCGAAGACCGATAGAGTTCAAGGTTGGTGACCGAGTTATGTTGAAGGTCTCACCTTGGAAAGGAATCATTAGATTCAGGAAACGAGGTAAGCTAAGCCCGAGATACATAGGACCTTTCTGGATTGTCGCACGGGTAGGAGAGGTGGCCTATCGACTTGAATTGCCAGATGAGTTAAGTGGAATTCATCCTACATTCCATGTATCTCATCTGAGAAAGTGCTTAGCTGATGAAGGCATGGTTGTACCACTGGAGGATATTGAAGTAGACGAACGGCTCAATTACGTTGAGCAACCAGTGGCAATCATTGATCGTAAGGAGAAGAGGTTGAGAAATAAAGTGGTTCCTCTTGTGCGTGTACAGTGGAAGCACAGGAAGGGATCCGAGTCTACGTGGGAGACTGAAGAAGAAATGAGACAGCACTACCCACATCTGTTTGAGGAATAACAGGTTTCGGGGACGAAACCTATATAAGGGGGTGGACTTGTAACACCCGTATTTTTTAGCAAGAAATAAAAGAAAAAGGAAGAAAAGAAAAGAAAATAAAAGCAACTAAAAAGGAGGGACCAAAAGTGCCAAATGGGTAAAGTTGTTATTTATTTTGTACAAAAGGGAGGCATGGTCGCCCATAACCCCTGCACAATTCTTTGCATTCAGTTTTTAGAGAGAGAAACAGCAGGGACTTCGATTCTTAGAGAGAGAAAGAAGAAGAAATCGGATTCAAGGTAAGAATTGATGTTTTTAAGTTGTGTTTTGGCTAAGAAACCGAGAATGCATGTTCTTATGTGTGTGTGTTTGTGTTCGGGTTGCACTGTGTGTGTGTTTTAGGTGTAGAAACGACTGGGAAGTTAAGAAAGGGCATCCAAAACCCGAAGACAAACTAAGGTGAGTTCTAGACCCCTTTTTACCTGTTTTTAAATGCTTTGGGGCTGGAAAATGCATGTAAGTATGTTTGTATAAAACTTGGATTTTATACCCGTATGATTGAATGTATGAATGTATGTGTTATGTTAAGTTTTGCCTAGAATCAGGTGAGCATGTTTAGAACTAGGCATTTTGATGTTTGGGATTTGGAATATGAATTAGATACATGTCCAGGTTGCTAATACGACCAACAGTGTGGTCGTATGACCAGGTGATATTTTTTCTAAGTGTGTTGAAGAGTCCAATAGGACTCATACGACCAACAGTGTGGTCGTATGACCAGGTGATATTTTTCTAAGTGTGTTGAAGAGTCCAATAGGACTCATACGACCAACAGTGTGGTCGTATGACCAGGTGATATTTTTTTCTAAGTGTGTTGAAGAGTCCAATAGGACTCATACGACCAACAGTGTGATCGTATGACCAGGTGATATTTTTCTAAGTGTGTTGAAGAGTCCAATAGGACTCATACGACCAACAGGGTGGTCGTATGACCAGATGATATTTCTAAGTATAGGATCAAAAGTCCAATAGGGCTCATACGACCAGCAGTGCTCTTACGCCTAACAGGGCTCATACGCCCAAGGGGCTTATACGCCCAACAGGGCTCAAACGTCCAGAACACTTAGAATTTTTACAGAAATTTCCTACAAATCCGAAGTTCGAGGTTTTGACCAGGGTTGACTAGGGTTAATAAATGATGATGTTTTATGCATGTAATGATGATTATGATTAACCCTTATTATTACTGATATTATTATCAGTGTGTTATTATTGTTAACAATATTATTAATAAAATATTGTTAAGTATGGTATGATGCTATGTATGATGATGAATGTATGATGATGAATGTATAATGAGTGTGTATGTTCCTTGTAATTGTGTATGCTCATCTTTCTGAAACTTTACGAATAACGAACCAATGAAGTATTATGTATCGTAAAGTGAAAGATAATGAAAGAGGAACATGATAATGAATGCATGTATTAACGAATGAACGAAAGGAAGAATGATGATGAACATATGCATTAATAAATGAACGAATGAACGTATGAAAGGCTTGCAAGCAAATGAATGGAGGTGCACACCCCTGGCAGGTGTTAGCTCAACTGTGATGCGGGTTAGCTACCCCGAAGGATGCACACAGGGTCAATCTTTAAGATTGATAATGAGGTGAGCAACTTTGTGTTGCAACAGACTCGGTTAGCAGGCAATCCGTGGGGTTGCCACTGAGGTGAGCAACTATGTGTTGCAACAGACTTGGCTAACATAGTGATAATGAGGTGAGCAACTACGTGTTGCAACAGACTCGGTTAGCAGGCAATCGTGAGATTGCCACTGAGGTGAGCAGCCGTGTGCTGCAACAGACTTGGCTAACATATGATAGAATGAAAGAATGTAATGTGAATGCATGAATGGAATGAATAAACGTACGAAGGAATGTAATGAACATATGAATGAAAGAAATGATCGTACGTATGCAATGAATGTATGAATGAAATGAACGTATGAATGTATGTAATGTATGAATGAAAGAAAGTAAGATACATACGAATGGAAGAACTAATATGAAAGAAAGAATACGAATGTAAACGATGAACGGCACACTAACGAAAGTTAATGAACGAACGACGAGGATAATAATAATATTATCTGTGTACGTACTTGTGTGATCGCATGTAAGTAAAGAAAGGTTTTTTTTCTTGAGAGGAAAAGCAAAGTATTTAAACTATAAAACTAGAACTCACTCAGCAACGCTGACTTTTATGTATTTTCCAGTTGGCAGGTAACAGGTTGCTGAGGATGGCACACGGGGATGGCTACACGGAGGGCAAGACTGACATCCATTTATGTTTTTGACGATACTGTTGTTTTGTAATTCATTCGACTAATTATTTTGTGACTAATAAACTAGAATGTATTGCTTAACAACAGCATTTTAAAATGAATGAAGGGTTTTGCCAACTTAATTCTGCTGCTTAATTTATTAATATATATGTGTTTTATGCTGTGAATGACCAACTGTGAGGTGCCCGGGAACGGGGCCTTACAGAACTTTAATCAATTCTTGTAATAAATTATTGTAACTGATTATCAGTATATATATATGCATTGAGTATATAGGTTAACCCATATAATATATGTGTTGCTTTTTGTATGATGACAGAAAAACAATATACTTGGAGAATTCCTGTAATTGGCAAAGTGTAAGAAACATCTACGGATGAACAATTTTGTTAATCCGTAGATATAATTCTTACAAGTTTTCTAAGGAAGAACAAGAACTCCTACGGAAGACAAGTTTTCTATGGAAGAACAAGAACTCCTGCGGAAGACAAATATCCTACAGAAGAACAAGAACTCCTGCGGAAGACAAGTTTCCTACGGAAGACGAAGACACTTGTATGAAATTGTCAAAATTCAACAAGTCAACGTCAATTTCAAATCCCAAAAGATCCGGTATTTCCTTAACTGACTCAAAGTGCCTTTAAATATGAGTCCTAGGTTTCACATCAAAAAGATCAATATTACGGCTGTCGAGTATCACATCACCTTTCAACCCTAGCCGCCGTCAAATCAACAACAACAACAATACGATTCAAGATTCATTGTTCATAGCATTCATAATTATTCTTTTGTAATCATTATTCAATATTAATGAAATACATTTGAATTAATTCTTGTGTGCATGTTTACTGTGTTTTCATAATTGTGTTCATCATAATTAAATTCAATATTTGATAGCAACTATCAATTAAAAACCAATTAAACAACAGTTAATGACTATTCCGCATTCATTAACTTATCGTAATTTTAATACTGATAATTCCTGAATTGAGATCCTTGGATTCACAGTAGTCTTCAAGGCTATTTTCACGAACTTACTTGCTTTTTACCTGAACAAATTCTGAATATCAAGGGAAATATGAACATGCAAAAACAGAATAAATAAATATAATAAACTTTTCTTCATCTCTGTGGACCTTTTGAAACAAACGTTTAAAGAGAGAAGACAAAATAGAAATGGATAGAATGAGAAACCATCAACGTCGTTGTCTAATAGAAAAACACTTAAATTAAATAACAATTCTGGTCAACAAGAACTTAATAAAGAGAATGAGGTAACTTACAGTGTCTTCAGCCAAAAACAACAATCCTCAATCATAAGGTTTGGAACGCCTTGTTCTCGTGGCTATTAATCATTGAAGAAATGAACATTAGAAAATATAAAAAGGAAATAACAGTTCAGAAGATGGATGTTGTGTTGAATTTAGTGTTTTGGGATCGCCATTAACTGAAATTGGAAACCCTAGAAGGGGGATTACGACTATAATACGCTATTTAATCCGAAAGATTGCTCTAAAATAACAAAAGAACACGAAACAATTGAACAACAACATACCTTTCAAATGCAATTGAAGATGACAGAGATGTATTGAGAGAGTTTGACAGGACTGCTGAATACAAACGAACCAAGAATCTCATATATAATTAGGGCTATCAAACAAGAAGCCCTAGATGTCTGAATATGAAGCGATGAAGAAGAAATGATCGAGAAGGGCAGGAAGAGCATGAATGCGGCTGAGAGATTCTAGGGTTTGGGAGATGAGGGTATGGAGAAGAAACATACGAGACTAGTGGGTAAAAAGTGGTTTGGTTCGACCCGGAAAAAGATCCGTGTGTAATGAAAATGGGTTTGTAGTTTGGGCGGGAAATAACAATTTCAAGTGTCCTAGAAACACGCCAAGTGTCCCCAAAGTTACCTTTATATTATAATAGGTAGATAGGTAGATTTATACCCTTTCATTACCTATATACCTTAACAAAACTTCCAAACTAGCTTCACCGTCATCTTTTATAAAAGCATTAACATTTCACCGACTAAACTTATACAGTTTTGTGGTAACTTAGGGTGGTGGGGGCATCCACACCATACACACCACATTACAACACATACTCGCAAATAACAATTTGTCACGTCACACCACACCACACCATGCCACGTGAAGGGGGTACTCGCATCGTGGTGGATGCCGACATGGGGAAGAAACGCAGGCATTAAAATAAGGAGAAACCATCAACAATGTCCTGACGTGAGGATGCCATGAAACGGTTGAACGGCGTGGCGTGAGGGACCGACAGCGGTGTTGCCGCTCAACGCCACACACCGTCGTGGGTGCCCCCACTGCCCTTATCATACATGTATGAATGTTAAAGTCTTTATCAGGGCCGGCCCATCTGTTATAAAAAAGAAGCACTAGGCTTGGGGCCCCCAAAAAATAGGGGCCCATTTTTCAAAAAAAAATACTGGTATGCTAGGCCCATTTCACCATTTGTAACCCTTATCTTCAACAACAATGTGGAACGGATCTTGCTAGTATCCCTTTTTTCTCATTTAGGGCTCTTAAGAGCATTCACAACCCATGCCTTATAATTATGTGAGTGTGAGTCCTTAAATTATATGGGATAATTTTGAGTGGTCGTGAGTGGAGTAGAGAAAATGTTACTGTTCATCTGTAAATTTAAGGTTTTACTGTTCAACCCTTATAAATTTTTTAATATTTTTGAAAGTGGTTGTGAGTGAAGGAGAGAGAAAAAGTAATGAAAAGGTAAAAAAATATATTATTTAATTGAAAGAAGAGAGAAGAAATAGTGATTTTTAGTGTAATTATATAGATAAAGATAAGAAATGAGATGTGAATGCTCTAAGTCCCAACTTCCCTTTCACCAATTCACGGTTTACCCATGACCCATCAGTCCATCACTTCAATCACAGACGGCCAGACGGGTATGAGCCGCAGAGCCGGCTGCCGCCTGCTGTAGACCGCGGCCTGCATTTTAAAGGTGACATGCACGACTGCACGGCGGCTGCACTCCGATTGTCCGATGGTCCACTGAACGACTCGATCTCTATTTTGAAATTCCAATCTCCGCATGTTTTAATGTCGGAAGTTAGAAAGGAAACGAAGACGGAACATCTACTTGAGATTCCATTTTGAATGTCCTCTACTCCTCTTTGAATCAGAACCGAAGGTCCAAGTGTCCAACCGAAGTGCTAAGATCTATTTGAAATTCCAAGTTTCCAACCGAAGGTTCCAACCGATGAACCGAAGGTGCTTTAGGAATTCAGAACCGAAGGTCCTCTTTCAATCGGTTATCGGCTCTACTCCTCTTTCAGTCGGTTATCGGCTCTACTCCTCTTTCAGTCGGTTATCAGCTCTACTCCTCTTTTGCTTTAATTTGGATTAGTTTAAAATTGTTGTGGTTTGGTTTTACATTGATCTGATATTATTTGAGATTAGGGTCTTTTGATTAGTTTTAAATTTTAATTAGGCTATTTTGACTGCTTAATTAGGTTGTATGACTGTTTAAGTAGGCTGTTTTAATTATAAAAAAGGCTTGGAAAGGGCCCCATTTTTTAATTTGATTGGGGCCTCAAAAAAGTTTAAGACGGCCCTGATCTTTATAGTAAAAATGTCAATAAATACTTATTTTCTTAGAACGGCAACTTCAATGAGTTATGTGAGCGGTACGATTGATAATCGATAATTGGGTAATTCTGCAAGGTTTTTAAAAGTGGTCGGATTATTAAAGTAGACATGTGAATGTGCAAATTTATATTCAATTGACCATGGCGAGTTTCAATTGTTTTCCGTGTAATTGCGACCGTTGGATCGTCTCAACTTTTAATCTGAACCACTCAATTTTCCCCCAGACTATTATCTAACATTTATTTATGGTGGTTCTACTCTCTAGCCCCTTTCTGATTTTCTCTATCTTCTATTCCCCACCTCATTTGTTATCCTACATGTAGCGTCCTTTAATAGGATTTTTTTATTTGATTATAAATAACTAATTTTTTACCCGTCACGCGCTGCGACGGGACCATATATAAAGACGTAGTAAAGTATATAATATAATCGACCAAACTCATTTTAGAATTATTACATCAATGATATCAATTTTATTTGAACCAATTCGTTTCCAAACGAAATTTATATCGAAATGTAGACCAACTCGATTCGAAAATAAAAAGTCCGATTTTAAAAAAGTAATTTAAACCTAAGGCCCATGAGTTATAGAGTAGTAGTATGATTTAACGACATGTTACGACACGTATGATCTACATTACGCTCGTGCGGCCATTAGAAAAGGTAATTTAAATTATATAAATATTAGAAAGTAAAAGATAAAAGATAATTTAGATGAAATAAATATTACCAAGTAAAAGATAAAAGGTAATTTAAATGAAATAAATATTACAAAGTAAAAGATAAAAGGATAAATTAATGTAAAAAAATTATATAAAGCAAAAAACAGCGTTGCTTGGGTTTGAACCCCGAACCTACGGCCGGTTGCACTTTAACACCACTACAACCACCTTAGAACTAAGTTACGCCCCGGTTAATAATTATTTATTGTTAAGAGAGTTCGGAAAAATAAAAAAAAACACAAAGGTTGCTGTCCAATCAGGTTCTGCCAAGTGTCAAGACCAGTAGAAACAAACCTACTTACTAAATGAGTTATAGTTAATATGTTGTAATCATTCCATTACAAAACAAATCTCATTGTTACATCTTTAAAACGTTTATGACGATTATAACCTCTAACTCATTCTTTCATTCTGTATAACTCCCCGTTCCCACGACCCTCATTATCCTACATGTCCCTTCTTTAAGATGGCTATCATTCCACCTATAAAACCAACTTCATTTTCTCAAATATTATACATGTCATGTTTCTCCAAGTTCATGAATGACTCGTGTTTTACGCTGCACTAGCTCAATTTCAAGTTCCAACCGCTTTGGTGTCTATGCCCGTTATCAATTTACAACACGTTAAATCTAAATCGTTATGTAAACATCTCAATCCTAGCTCATTTGTTATTTGTACTGTGTTTCTTAGTTGATATTCATATACATGTTTTATAATTTACATTCTCCTCTTTTAACTCAATTGTACCGTCATATTTTCCATCGTGGTTTTGACTACTAATGGTTGAACCAGCGAGGCGTGGCCGCTGACCGGACCAAACTTTATCTGTTATTTATGTTTTCGTAGTGCTGGAGAGGAAAAGTTAGACGGAGATGATGATGAAGACGAGTGCAACCTGCAGAAAAGACATCGATTGCTTGTTGCAAGTACCATGGCAGAGTGGAAGACGAATTTTTGTAGATCGATGGATTCAATTCGGTTCTCGTGTTTGAGGTTTTCTTTGAAAATAGTAGGATGAAAAGAATTAGAGAATTAAACCAACAGAATAAATGAATGGTAGTGTTTGAAGTTTGATTGAATGAGTATGGGAGTAAAAAGGAAAAAGTGAAACATGAAGGGTAATTATTATTTTGCTTGAGAAACATAAAAAGTATATAAATATGAGAAACATAAAATAACAATTGTTATAATAATAATAACAATTGAGATGAATTTGATAATAATTGAGTTGATGAGTTGATGAGTTGATGAAGATGTAGAAGAAAGATGAAGAAGTATATGGAGAAGAAGAGTGGAGAGAACAGGGTTAAAATTATCTAATTTCTGGCACCTCGCAAATATGCATATATATATACACATTGATAAAGTAAAAGAAAAAGGGGTGGGACCCATATGACCCCATATGTCTGCCATCATTATAACACTCCCCCTCAGACATATGGTCTAAACATTTCTCTAATGTAATATGAGTGGATATACTGCCTCATTAAAAACCTTGCTAGGAAAAACCCATTGGGATAAAAACCATAGCTAAGGGAAAAAGAGTACAGTATATAGCTCCCCCTCAAATTATCATTTGTGTACATGACGCATCCCGATATTATAAATGTGCTTTCTGAAAATTGTTGTAGGAAGCGCCTTTGTGAAAAGATCTGCGGAATCATTGGTAGACTGAACGTATCTCATTTCAACCTGACTATCTTTAATAAGTTCTTGAGTATATGAGAAAAATCTTAGGGGTATATGTTTCGTTCTGTCACTTTTGATATACCCTTCTTTCATCTGTGAGACACAAGCTGCATTGTCTTCATAGATTAGAGTTGGATTGTTATCTTTCTCTAGTCCACAAGAAGTCAATATATGTTGTGTCATGGATCTCAACCACACACATTCTCTAGAGGCTTCATGTAGTGCAATAACTTCAGCATGATTTGAAGATGTTGCAACAAGTGTTTGTTTTTGAGAACTCCATGAGATTGCAGTTCCTCCGTTCATAAATACATATCCGGTTTGAGATCTTGCTTTGTGAGGATCGGATAAATAACCTGCATCTACATAACCAACTAAACTTTCTTTTGATTCGTTAGAATAAAATAAGCCTAAATCAACTGTTCCTCGAAGGTATCGAAAAATATGTTTAATCCCATTCCAGTGTCTTTGGTAGGGGATGAACTAAATCTTGCTAGCAAATTAACTGCAAAAGAAATGTCAGGTCTTGTACAGTTAGTAAGATACATAAGAGCTCCAATTGCACTAAGGTATGGTACTTCTGGACCAAGTACTTCTTCATTTTCTTCACAAGGATGAAATGGATCTTTTTCAATGTTAAGCGATCTACCAACCATTGGTGAGCTTAATGAATTTGCCTTGTCCATATTGAAACGTTTCAATATTCTTTCGGTATAATTTGATTGATGTATAAGTATACCGTTGTTCATATGTTCAATCTGTAAACCAAGACAATATCTGGTTTTTCCAAGATCTTTCATTTCAAATTCTTTCTTTAAAAGAATAACTGCTTCATGAATTTCCTTATACGTACCGATTATGTTCAAATCATCAACATATACTGCTATTATCACATATCCTGATGTTGTCCTTTTGATAAAGACACATGGACATATAAGATTATTTGTGTAGCCTTTACCTATCAAATAATCACTCAAACGATTATACCACATTCTCCCAGATTGTTTCAATCCATATAATGATCGTTGCAGTTTGATTGAATACATTTCTTTAGACTTTGATTTTAATGCATCTGGGATTTTAAACCCTTCTGGGATTTTCATATAAATATCATTATCAAGTGATCCATATAAATAAGCCGTAACTACATCCATAAGACGCATTTCTAATTTTTTAGAAACTGCTAAACTGATTAAATATCTGAAAGTGATTGCATCCATAACTGGGGAATATGTTTCCTCATAGTCAATTCCCGGCCTTTGAGAAAAACCTTGGGCTACAAGTCTGGCTTTATACCTTGTAACTTCATTTTTCTCATTTCTTTTTCTTACGAAAACCCATTTATATCCTACAGGCTTTACTTCCTTAGGTGTAAGTATAATAGGCCCAAAAACCTTTCGTTTGTTAAGTGAATTTAATTCAGTTTGCATAGCGTCTTTCCATTTATCCCAATCATGTCTATCACGACAATTATCTACAGATATTGGCTCAGAATCATCATCTTCATTCATAATCTCACTGGCCATAGAATAAGAAAATATATAATCATTTTCTATTTCATCTCGGTTCCATACTATATGTGTATGACCATAATTGATTATAATTCTTGGTCGTTTACTTTCCCCTGAGGGAAAGTAGTATCATTTACATTTTCCTGAGGAAATATTTCAATATTTGAATCATTTTCTTTATGGTCAATTTCATTTTCAGTACATTTTCTTTTTCTAGGATGTTTATCCTTTGAACCGACTGGTCTACCACGTTTCAACCGTTTCTGTGATTCATTCGCCATATTATCCTTTTGTTTGTCGGGAATCTCAACTCGAGCTGGAGTATTTACAGCTGGTATATAAGATTTTGTTACCCTTTTTGTATCAGTAAATGCATCAGGCAATTGATTTGCAATTTCTTGTAGATGTACTATCTTTTGAACCTCTGTTTCACATTGTTTTGTTCTAGGATCTAGATATAACAATGAAGGTACACACCATGAAACATCATTTTCTTTACTTTTATTTTCTCCCCCTAATGTAGGGAAAACTGTCTCATCAAAATGACAATCAGCAAAACGTGCTGTAAAAACATCACCTGTTAAAGGTTCTAGATATCTTATGATAGAAGCGCTTTCATATCCAACATATATTCCCAACCTTCTTTGAGGTCCCATTTTGGTGCGTTGTAGTGGTGCAACAGGAACATATACTGCACAACAAAAACTCTAAGATGGGAAATATTTGGCTCTTGACCAGAGACAAGTTGTATAGGGGAGTACTTGTGATTTGCACTTGGCCTTATACGAATTAATGATCCAGCATGCAAAATTGAATGACCCCAAATAGACACAGGGAGTTTTGTTCTCATTATTAATGGTCTAGCTATTAGCTGGAGACGTTTAATTAATGATTCCGCTAAACCGTTTTGTGTATGTACATGGGCAACTGGGTGTTCCACAACAATTCCAACAGACATACAATAATCATTAAAAGCATGTGATGTGAATTCTCCCGCATTATCAAGCCTTACTCTTTTAATTGTATAATCAGGAAAATGTGCTCGTAATTTAATAATTTGAGCCAAAAATTTTGCAAAGGCTACATTACGAGTTGATAATAAACATACATGAGACCATCTGCTGGATGCGTCTATTAGGACCATAAAATATCTAAACGGTCCACACGGTGGATGAATTGGTCCACATATATCACCTTGAATTCTTTCAAGGAATATTGGTGTTTCCTTTTCGATTTTTAATGGCGAAGGCCTTGTAATTAATTTTCCAAGAGAACATGATGTACACAGTTGCATTTTATTTGCTTGGGGAATCCTTTGATTTTTTAATGGATGTCGATGTGTATTTTCAATGATTCTTTTCATCATTGTAGATCCGGGATGGCCTAATCTGTCATGCCATATGTTTAACATACCAGGATCATAATATTTCTCTTTTACTGCCATATGTGCTTGAGGCACATTTATATATGTATAATGCAATCCGGAATGAAGCATTGGCAATTTTTCCAATATGTGATTTTCCTTCACAATATATAGATATTTCTTGTTACCAACAGTCATTGACTGGGTATCATATCTATTTTGATATATATTTTTGAAACTTAATAAGTTTCTTGTTGATTTTGGGGAAAATAGAGCATTCTCTATTAAAATCTTTGTACCGTTAGGTAATTCTAAATTTGCTTTTCCCACACCCTCAATCAAATCCGTAGGACCTGATATTGTATCAATATTTCCCTTTGTCGGTTTCAATTCATAAAATATTTTCGATATTTAAGAATAGTATGTGTAGCACCACTATCTGCTATACATAAATCTCCATTACTTGTTCGGTCTTGTGCTCCATTGGAATTCATTTTAATCTTCAATTATAAGAAAATAATAATAATAAGCACATATAATATTATACATTTTAAACAAAATATGTTACATGAAAAGAAAGAAATATATTACAAACATAATTAAACATAATTATAAAAGAAATTATTATTATTCAAAAGCATTTAATTTCTCCGTCGTTGAAAAAATCCGAGTGGTGTAGTTCCGTGTTGACATCATCAATTTTATCTACATGGTTCACTTCTTTCTCTTTTAGAGATGCTTGATATAATTGACATAGATGTGAAGGTGTGCGACAAAGTTTCGCCCAGTGGTTATTACTTCCACATCTATAACACGAACTATTATTAGTTTGAGATGTTCCAGCTTCATTTGTGAACTTATTTTGCTGGTTAAACTTGTTACTTTGTGGCACGTTTCGTCCACGGCCACGACCACGACCACGACCTCGTCCACGGCCTCTATAATAATTGTTGGTCGACTTGAACAAGTTGTTATGACCACTAAAATGGTTTTTATTATAATAACCACGACCACGGCCGCGGCTACGGCCTCGACCACGAACTTGGCCTTGTTCCCATTTTTCAAAATTATTAGCAACATTTGCTTCTGGTATTGCTAGCGATCCTGTGGGACGAGTTTCATGGTTTTTCATTAGCAGCTCATTATGCTTTTCTGCTACGAGGAGATATACATTGAGATCAGAGTATTTATAAAACTTCAAAAAACGATATTGTTGAGCCAAATTAATATTTGAAGCATGAAAAGTGGAATAAGTTTTCTCCAACTTTTCCTCCTCGGTAACAATATGCCCACAAAATTCTAGTTTTGAGCATATTCTATATAAAGCAGATGTGTAATCATTTACTTTTTTAAAATCTTGGAACATCAAATTGTTCCATTCATATTTGGCAGTAGGAAGTAAAACTTCCTTTTGATTATCAAATCTATTTTTTAGATCCTTCCATAACTCACATGGATCATCATAATTAAAGTATTCATGCTGCAATAATTCATCAATGTGTTTATGGATAAACACATCAGCTTTAGCCCTTTCTTCTTCCGAACATTGATTATTATCATTTATTGCTTCTGATACACCAAGTGATTTTAGGTGTCTCTTGATATTTGCTGACCAAGACATATAGTATACGTATATGTATATGTATATGTATATGTATATGTATATGTATATGTATATGTATATGTATATGTATATGTATATGTATATGTATATGTATATGTATATGTATATGTATATGTATATGTATATGTATATGTATATGTATATGTATATGTATATGTATATGTATATGTATATGTATATGTATATGTATATGTATATGTATATGTATATGTATATGTATATGTAGATGTACATCTACATGTGTATGTATATGTGTATGTATATGTATATGTATATGTGTATGTAGATGTACATCTACATGTGTATGTATATGTGTATGTATATGTGTATATGTATATGTATATGTATATGTATATGTGTATTTATATGTATATGTATATGTACATGTATATGTACATGTATATGTACATGTATATGTACATGTATATGTACATGTATATGTACATGTATATGTACATGTATATGTACATGTATATGTACATGTATATGTACATGTATATGTACATGTATATGTACATGTATATGTACATGTATATGTACATGTATATGTACATGTATATGTACATGTATATGTACATGTATATGTACATGTATATGTACATGTATATGTACATGTATATGTACATGTATATGTACATGTATATGTACATGTATATGTACATGTATATGTACATGTATATGTACATGTATATGTACATGTATATGTACATGTATATGTACATGTATATGTACATGTATATGTACATGTATATGTACATGTATATGTACATGTATATGTACATGTATATGTACATGTATATGTACATGTATATGTACATGTATATGTACATGTATATGTACATGTATATGTACATGTATATGTACATGTATATGTACATGTATATGTACATGTATATGTACATGTATATGTACATGTATATGTACATGTATATGTACATGTATATGTACATGTATATGTACATGTATATGTACATGTATATGTACATGTATATGTACATGTATATGTACATGTATATGTACATGTATATGTACATGTATATGTACATGTATATGTACATGTATATGTACATGTATATGTACATGTATATGTACATGTATATGTACATGTATATGTACATGTATATGTACATGTATATGTACATGTATATGTACATGTATATGTACATGTATATGTACATGTATATGTACATGTATATGTACATGTATATGTACATGTATATGTACATGTATATGTACATGTATATGTACATGTATATGTACATGTATATGTACATGTATATGTACATGTATATGTACATGTATATGTACATGTATATGTACATGTATATGTACATGTATATGTACATGTATATGTACATGTATATGTACATGTATATGTACATGTATATGTACATGTATATGTACATGTATATGTACATGTATATGTACATGTATATGTACATGTATATGTACATGTATATGTACATGTATATGTACATGTATATGTACATGTATATGTACATGTATATGTACATGTATATGTACATGTATATGTACATGTATATGTACATGTATATGTACATGTATATGTACATGTATATGTACATGTATATGTATATGTATATGTATATGTACATATACATGTTATATGTATATGTACATATACATATGTATATGTATATGTATATGTGTATATACGTATATATGTATATGTATATGTATATGTATATGTATATGTATATGTGTATATACATATATATGTATTTGTATATATGTATTCACCCTATACGCCGCGTATAGGGCTATACGTCGCGTATAGGGTAGCAGCGTATGGGTCACAGGGCCACGTATAGGTCAACACCGCCCCTATAAGCCGCGTATAGGCCTATACGCGGCGTATAGGGCACCCACGTATGGGCCACAAGTCACGTATGGTCACCCCCCCTATACGCCGCGTATAGGGTACCCACCGATGTGTCTTCGTCCCCAACCATTATACGCTGCGTATAGCCCTATACGTGGGCTGTACTAGCGTATAGTTCTATATACCAGTTTTTTAAATCACCCATTATAAGGCATAAAACACTACTTTAACGTTTAAATCAATGAACGGTTAACATAATAATGATGTAGGAACAATAATACGTACCTGGATGTAGAAAAATCGAAGATCAAGACGTGGAGTATAGGGCTATACGAGAGAGTTTTTTTTGAAGTGTGTGTAAAAATGAGAAAGTTTGAAAGATATAGTGGTTCGAGGATCTATACGCCGCGTATGGGACCATACGCGGCGTATACATTATATTCTCTTTTAAATCGACACCGACCTATACGCGGCGTATGGGCCTATACGCCCCGTATAGGTAAACTGATGTGACGTCGAGTGTCAGTCATTAATGTCGCATTAATGGTCGATACCTATACGTCGGGCATAGGCCGCGTATGGACCCATACGCGACGTATAGGGGGGTGTCGATTTATAAAACTGAGTGTCCCTTTATTAGCACCATTTTCTAAACTTTAAAAGGTTACAATTTAAAAGCGTTTCTTTCTAAGAAGCTTGAAAGTAAATGTCCATTTATGCACTATTGTGGTCAACATGCATGCTCATTTTGTTGATTCTCTCAAACTTAATTGCTGGTTAGCTTTTTCATTTCAACAACACCCTCTTAAAAGAACTCTCGATAAAATAACACCCTGTTGAAAGAACTCGATAAAATAACAACTTGATTTAAGTGAAATACTAATTCCTAAAATAACTATACCTATTCTTCTCCTACCAAGAAACATACTAAACAAATAAACCGATACTATATCTTTTTTTAACAACAGAGAACTCTGAATCTGATGATCTATCGGGACTGGTTACCATGGACCTAGCCGTCAGTCGCAAGTATACCCCCCATATGCGCGGGAACTGGATTGGATCCGTAAACCCTCGCCCCCCATCAGGATCGAGCCCAGGATGAAACCCCAAGCCAAACACTCATCTGGATGCCGCAGAAGTTAAATGGAAAGGGTGAGATTTGAACCTGGATCACTTAGTACACAAAGTCAACCCTTTAACCACTCCACCACTTACATCATTGGCAACCAATACTATATCTAACTAATTAAATCCAAACCAAACTTTATATCTTACATATATATGCATACTTTGGGGGTGGATTATTTTTCTATTTATATATTCATATAGCATTAGTGAATGTGCTGCATTTCTGATAACCATTACTTTGAGCTTCTTTAGACAATTAAACTTTGGTTAGTTGGGGTGGGTCATCTTGGATCAGAGTGGTCACACAATGGCTGCATACGTATTAAGTGTTTCTGATCAATATGATATCAAAAGGTACGTTTAGATCGCATGGTTCTTTATTTCGCTTTCATATTGTTGAAGAGCGGAAACAGGTTGTTGTTTATTGAAACATGAAAAGATTTCGCGCATGTGCAAACGTGTTGCGCATATGCTTAAGAAGAATCAGTTGGAGCAAGTGATGTAGAAGAGGTTTGGAGTAAACTGTATTGTGCATACGGTGACCTTTGTATTTTTGGCCAATACTTTCTCCGGGTCAAACATTAGGAAAGATGAGGGTAGGTTGAGGCTATTAATGCCTTTGAATATGAATTGAATTGCACCGTGAAATCATGTTAAATGCAAACCTTCACTTTTCAAGACTATTGACCTATATGAAAAAGAAGCTAGACTCTCTTATGTTATTGTTTCATTGTATGAGAGACAAAAAGAGACATAAAACTACCCTTTGTTTGTATACATGATGCATTCGACTACGAATACCTACCACCTTCGTTGTGTCTAGCCTTATGTAAGAAAAACAAAAACCGCGGTGGGATTCTTACCCAATTTGATAATAGTTGGTAGTACTTTTGTCGTGGTTGTTGTACCATGGTAAGTAATTGTAAAATCTCTTTAAGGAAGTGTATCAAAGACGGGTCTCAACCAATAATGTTTTCACGCTCAAACTAGAGACATATCTTTTGATTTCAATTTTGGTTATGCACGTTTGTAGTTAGTTAGAGTTATCGTTAAGCCCACGAGGGGATTCTTCTACTCGACCCCAACAAGGCAACGCGAACGTTGATTTCATTCATTATTGTAGTGATGAGCTATCTTTGAAAGCCATTAGACTTCTCGACTCGACAATTTGGTTTTAACTTTTAAGTATATAAGTCAATTTCAACACATGTGAAACCTAATCGACGGGTGGGTTTTTATCTGCAACAGTAAAAAGTGGGTAATATGCATAGACTAGCTATAAATAAGAGTTTCTAATAGGACATTCTGGTGGTTAAACAGATACCCTAGAACTAAAAGATCGAATATTTAACTCTTGCAAGATACAAGTTGTGGTGTATTTGTCCTAGAAAGTTGAGGTTTTGGGAGCTCGTTTGTATGGAAGAACGGGCAGAATGGCACAAGTGACTAGGATTGGGACGCACAGGTTGAAGCCATAAAAATGGATTAAGATACGTGTAACCTTTTAAATTATATAACAAACATATTAGAGGATATTAGGATAATAAGTAGTTCTATAGGAAATTAAAATTTTCAAAGCTAGTCCTCCACTGAACCTCTTTTGGTTACATAGGAAAATGTAAAGATTTAGAGGCTGTTTGGTAGGATCTGAATCATTAATTGCTGAATGGTTAAGAGGTCTGAATGGTTAAGAGGCTCTGAACCGGTAGGTGCTGAATCAAAAAATATTGTTTGGGTGAATCTTTGAATAGTTTTGTAAATGACCATTTTACCCTCATGATATTTTCATTTTCTTTCACCACCATCAAGACATCATCCAAACCCACATCTTCCCACATGCAACCCCTTTGCTCCGGCGACACCCTCTGGTCCTGCAATCCATACAAAACTAAGATTAATATAGATTTCTACAGCAAATTTTGAATGAAATATGAAGAAAAAGAAAGAAATCAAGACGGTAGAAGGAGCTGCGACAGGGGAGGCGGAGCTGCTACGGGGGAGGAGTAGATGCGATTGTGACAATCCGAGTTTTTCCATTTTATTATAATTGATAATAATAATAATAATAATAATAATAATAATAATAATAATAATAATAATGATAATAATAAAAATAATAATAAAGTTCAGGGGGCTGTTGTGTCATTTTTAAAACTTCAAAAGAAGTTTAATTACATAAAATAACAATAACCTAAACCCGAGGGACCATTTGTGTAACTTCGGAAGTTTCAAAACCAACCCCCGCCCAAACCCGACTTCCCGGCGCCGGCTCCGGCCGAAGTCCGGCGATACTCCGGCGAGGCCAATACACAAAAATTACCCCATTTTAAACACAAAACCGGTTCTAATCACTTCGTGGATGAGATTCGAATCTAATGCACCCATAAAAACGCGTTGTAACAGTGAATTAACGGGTATAAACTTTTCACTTTATTTTTCGCCCGTTCAACGGCTAGAACACCCACTAAAAACACCACTTTAATCAAATTAAGTCAACATGAACGTTTCTATATACCTTTCCAATCGAATACAACCTGAACTCACACCTGAAACACACAAAACATTGAATCCGATCACCACCCTCATTCTCGACCTGCAACTCTATCAACAGCCACACTCCGACCCATATACACTGCAATTAACATAGGGCTTTCAATCATTAGCCTCCTTCGAAGCTTTCTGTGAAATTAATTTGATTTTCATCAAGTATTGATCCCCATTCGAATTCGAGATAGCCGCGGTTGTTCTTCGAAGTGTTCATCCACGATTCGAAACATAAACAGGTAATTGAACACTCTAATCTACTCGTTTTTATACAAGGATTAAAAGCCCCATGATTTTAACTATTAACTATATCAAATTCGTGTTCAATTGGACTGAAATCAAATTAGGGTTCTTGGAAATTGGGGGAAACTGGGAAAACTGAGTTAAAAACAAATCGAACAAAGTTTCATCGCGGCCACGGCCCTTTGGTTCACTGGTAAGCGGTTGGGAGTGTAAGTGGGAGGTCCCGGGTTCGAACCCGGTTACCTACATTTATTTTTTTAAAGCTTTTTAAGCTTCCAAAAATTATATAAAATTTCTAAAAATTATAAAATAAATTTTATAAACTAACTGTATTTTAAAACTCACAAAATTATTTTCCTGTGAATTTATTTTATATTAAAAACCCTAATAACTTTTATAAATTATTATCTACAAATAACCATTTTTATAAAAATGGGTACTAGATCGTGTTTAATTAAAGAATAATTGTGGAAAAATCATAGAAATTATATATATTATAATTTCGCAATTATTTACGAACGTAATTGTAGGTTATATTTATATACTCTAATTAATAAGTTATTATCGGATTATGTGTAATCGTAATCAATGTTAAACAATATTTATTTCAAAGGATTACAAAGAATATATATATCCAATCGTGTGCGTCTAACCCGAACCAACCCGAATCCAACCAAATATATCTATTCGAGTTGAATACATATTTAAGACTTAATTACAATTAATAATAGGTGTTGATCGTGTTTGATCGTGCATTGCCTTATTCTGTGAAGCTTTTGTTCATAACTTCAATTCAATGTGAGTTTACAGCCCCACTTTACTATATACTCTTTTGGGGGAGAGAAACATGTGTTTTCATAAACGTTACATTACATTGGATTTTTGTAATACTGCATATACTTGATACTATGGTGTTATACTTGCCCAACGGACTGTTAATATGGACTTAGCGAGGTAATTGTTAGTAGTACTACTGGGATTGACATACCCCACCGGGCTAGTCGCGCTAGCACAACGTTCGTCAAACGGGTGAACGGTTAGCCTAATTACAAGTGTTGTGGTGTGTGATCCACATCCGGGCCTGGTTTATTATTTGATTACATGTCAGCTCGGCCACGCCTTCATACACATAGTGATCATTATGGACTAGCTACCCATTATATGCTTTAATTACTAATCCAGGAATTTCATTATACTTATCGGATTACATAATCCGGGAATTTCATTATACTTATCGGATTACTAATCGGGAATTTCATTATACTTATCGGATTACTAATCCGGGAATTTCATTATACTTATCGGATTACATAATCCGGGAATTTCATTATACTTATCGGATTACATAACCGGGGATTTCATTATACTTATCGGATTACATAATCCGGGGATTTCATTATACTTATCGGATTACATAATCGGGGATTTCATTATACTTATCGGATTACATAATCCGGGGATTTCATTATACTTATCGAATTACATAATCCGGGGATTTCATTACTGATACCTACTGTTTTTTTATAAACCTGTGAACTCACCAGTCTTGTACTGAGATTTTGCATGTTTTCTCTCAGGACATTGATGTGGCACGTTTAGGAGCACAGCATCTACCGCATGTCATTCAGTATTCATCACAAACTGTTTTCAAGATTAAATCTTCATTTATTTTGTATAAACTGGATTGGAAGCGTGTTTACGTGTTCCAAAACTATTGTTAAAAGTATCTTGTTTACACTTCCGTATTACTTAAATATAAATGGATTGTTTCAGTATTATTAAGCAATATATATGTTTTGTAATTATCGAGTCGTTTGGTGTAACTGATGCTTATCTGAGATCCTGGTTATGTCACACGCCTGACTGTAAAACCCCGTTAGTGGATTTTGAGGGTGTGACAGCGATTGCCTCGGCGGAGGTTGACTCCTCACGGTGGAGCTGGAGGTGAGATTGCAGAGGCGGAGGTGACTGGCGGCAGAGGCTCATTTCTGACGGGGGGTGAGACTGGGAGACGGAGATTGGGACTGTTGCAGCGCCGATGGGTGTGGGGGAGGAGGTATACGACGGGAATAAGAAATGGGGAGGAGGTGGAAGAGGGTAATATGGTCACTAACTTCATTCAACTTTGTTTACAATCTGAACCATTCAGCACTGAATGATTCAGTTCAGAGGTTCCTTTTCTTTGAAACAAACATGTAAGCCTCTTAACCATTCAGAGGCAACCTCTTAATGGAACCATTAAGAGGCTACCAAACAGCCCCTTAAAGAAATATTAACTTTGCGTATATTTTAGGTTTAGTATATCTTTTAACCCAATGAATCAAACTAACCAAGCGAACTTGAACAAGAAATAAGAGGGTTTTTTCATTTTTTTAATAATATTGGTTACAGTCACATGTAATACACGTGTTCAATAAATCTATTGTTATATAGTTAACAATAAAAAAGTAATGTCTTAAACATCATGTATTATACAGATTGAATAAACTTGTGTATTGCACATATTTGAAAATTTATAGAAATCATTCATCAAAAAATTAAATATCATTATTATTCATTTTTTCTTAATATATTAACAATATAATTTTACATTTGATTATATTTAAATAATTAAATATAAACTTTTGATTAAAAAAACAAATAGTTAATAATTTTATGAGTAAATTACGCTTTTCGTCCCTGTGGTTTGGTGGTTATAACTGTTTGCATCCAATAGTTTAAAAACGCTCGGTTTAACCACTGTGATTTAAGATCTGTCACAATCAAGTCCAGAACACTAACCTCCATCCATTTTCTCAGTTAAGTATATGTAAAAAGACAAAAATACCCTTGGACTTAAACTGTTACTTCAATATCTATGTATAAATATTAATTATATATATACAAACACTCACTCACTCTCTCTATTCTCTCTCTCTCTCTCTCTCTCTCTCTCTCTCTCTCTATCTCTATATATATATATATATATATATATATATATATATATAATAAAACTAGAGCCACTGCACCTAGGCAGCCCTACCGCCCACCCACCCAACCCATCTATTCTGTCACAAACTCACAACCATGGCACCACCACCACCCACATCCATCGCACCACCGCACCACCATCATAGTAATACCACGACAGACCACCCCACCATGAGTTTCAATCACACGTCCGCCACACCACCACCTCACAGCCACCGTCGTAGCCTCACAGCCACCGTCGCCGCATTGCAGCCATCACCTCGGACCCCGAATCGCCACAAAGCCGTCAACCATGAACCACCACAAAGCCGACCACCAATGCCGAAGCGTCAACCATCACAAAGCCACCGACACGTCAACCACCACCAACACCACCACGTCGCCGGATCTAGGATGTGGTGAATGGATCTGGGCTTTGATTTCACCGGTGATGAATGTTCCTGTTTCAATTAGAGTTCGTGAATCTTTTTTCCTGATTTAAATTGAAAATAAGGTTTGGGGGTATGAAGGTTTAAAGCACCAATATTAGTGGAGAAGATGATGGTGGATGATAGGGGAGGTGGTGAAGATGATATCATGGTGGTTGTTCTTGTGATGGTCTTCATATGTGATGTTTAATTATAGATATATATATACACACACACACATATATACATATATATACACACATATATATACATATATATAGATGGGGAGGGTTCAAGAGAAAACCATTTTATACTAGAAAACCAAAAAAACCATTAATCCACCATTGATTAGTGTAATCAATAGTTGAGATCATGTAATGGTAATATTGTAAATAAATGTTGTTTTAAGGATTAAATCAAAAGCCTCTAAGGGTATTTTAGGAAGACTAAAAGTGGTTTGACTTGAAAGTTTCTTAATAACTAATTATCTCCGAAAATATGCATTATCTCTCCTATCTCATCTCATTTATTATTTTTTTCTCAACATTATTGATCTATTTATAATAAACTAAACTGAAGAAAAAAATAATGAAGAAGTTGATAAAGAGTAAATCTAATAACCGATTCATGCTTTATGACGTGTCAAATATGTATACATATTTAAAACGCAAGCTTACGTATATGTAAGCATGGGTTTATATGTATGTAAATGCATTGTTTATGTATGCGTAAGCATAATTTGAAAAAAAGAAGTGTGAATGAAAAGACAGGAAATAGAATTGAGAGCTCATATGTAAAAATACACTAAAAATCTTTTAAGCCTAGATGCTTACGTATATTAAGCATAAATTAATGTGTATGTAAATGCACCGTTTACGTCTATGTAACCAAAAAAAACACTAAGAGTGAAAACATGGAGAAGAAGAATTGAGAACTCATACGTAAAAGATACTAAAATTCTTTGGTTACGTATGTAACTACCTGACACATAGTTTCATCTTTTGAACCCACATGCTTACGTATATGTAAGCATAGACGTAATTGAGGTTATAAGCAACTTAATTTAAGTAAGAAGAACCAAATGACCTACTTACATATACACAATTCAAGTTACAGTCAACTTAAGCTTGAGTAAGAACCCAATACATATACATAAGATCCAAGTTACGTATACGTAACTGTAGTTATAAAGTACCAAATCAGGAAAAAACATAAGATTAGGTTGTTCTTAATGATCGATTGAAGTATAAACAAGAATTCTTCAACTCGATTTATTGAGATGGCAATGGAGTTATAAACAATAATTCTTTAAGATCAAATTATTCCTCCTTCAAAAATTGCATCGATTCGAGTTATCGATGGATATTAATCTTGTTGTTACCAGGATCAGGATCTTGAGCTTGATATTCTGCATCTATAGAAGCGAAATATTTGATCGAATTTGTATTCCTTGATGGTTAGAGTTTAGCAATCTATTTGTAGTAAAATTGTTACGCATAGTATGAACTTAATCATTGTAATCTTCATCTCTAATTATCATCTTCATATTGATTCATCATCTTCATCTTGATTCATCATCTTCATATGTGAACGTGAATGGCATGTTTAATAAGATTAATTTTAGGGTTTTAGATGAAAGAATCAGGGGGATAAACGTAGAGAGAGAAAGAGAAATCATATATTTAAATTAAATAGATACCAAAAATATTGGAGGTGATTTTTACAAAAATACCCTTTAAATAAAAAGAAAATAGAAATGATTATAAATAATCTGATTGGTTAGAATTGGTTTTCTTGGTTTTCTCATAATTTAGTAGTTTTCTTAGGATCCCTCCCCATATATAGATACATATATATATATATATGTATATATATATATGTGTGTGTGTGTGTGTGAATATTTAAGATATATGTTTGATTTATATATTGAATATTATAAGTATTTTATATATTTGTCTAAGAGTAACACTTTTAATCCAAGATTATTATTGTTTTTTTGAAATATTTCATAGAGAAATTGGATGGAGTTAACGGTTTGGACTTAATTGTGATAGATCTTAAACCACAGTGGTTAAACCGGACGTTTTTAACTATTAGATGAAAATGGTTATAACCACCAAACCACAGGATGAAAAGCGTAATTTACTCTAATTATTTAATTTTATAATAAATTAATCCAGTTAATGCGATAGTTATTTGGGTAACCAGTGGTTAGTGTTTGGTTATCGCTTTTAAAACAATACATTTAATTATAGATAGTTATCAATGATAGTTATTATAGCATTCGTAGTTAATTTACAATAAATATATAAAATTTTTAAATATTCTTATTAAGAAGAGAGAGAGATGAGAAAATCAATTATTAAATGACCTATAATGGTAACAAGTGACCTAATTAATTTTTATTTTTATTTATTAATACAGAGATAAATAAAAAAACAAAGAGACGTGAACACTTCAAAGAAGGAAGCCTGTTGTTCTTGTTACTTCATTTAGGACATGGATGAGTTCATGGTGGTTTATTTTCGTTCATTAATATCTTGACAAACAAAATAATACATAAACAAACATTAATTAAAAGTAAACAACAATGTTCAACTTGAAGTCTAATTATTGTAGTCATCATATGATTTAGAGTTAAATTTGATTTTGTTTCCTGAGTTTTGATGAAATAATTATTTTTCTCTAAAAAATTAAAAATATCAATTTATCTTCAAAATATTCATAAATTGTTTCAATTCAGTCAAGAAGTTTCATAAGTTGTTCCAACTTGAATTCAAAAAATGAATCTTTGGACTGAAATTGAAAGAAATGATGAAACCTTTGGACTAAAATTAAAACGAATGATGAAACCTTCGATTGAAATTGATGTTTTTAATTCTTAAGAAAAATGATTAACTTTGTCAAATCTTAATGTAAAACCGAAATTAGTTTTATGATTTACAATATTCCTCGCCTCACCCAACCTCTTAAAGGGATTTCATTCACCTACTTTTCTTGCGACTTAGACCCGCCCTTTCCTCCCTCTTTCACATCGGCCACGGCATCTTCCATCCACAACATTTGAGAAGGTTTTATATTTCATTTTTCCAAATTTATAGTTCTTTTTAGGACTATGGTTTCTAGTTAAATATTAATAAAATTTCTGTTAAAGGTTTTTGAAATTAAAACTTAGTTTTTTTCTAATATCAGTAACCCACTCTATGGTTTCAATTGGATTTAACACAAATTTTATGACCCCCTTTTTTCTTCTAAAATTCGCTTTATTTGTAAATGTAGTATTGAGAAAATTTCTGTTAAAGGTTTTTGAAATCAGAACTTTGGTTTTTTTAAGGGTTATTGGATTATAATAATCCTAACTTTCGTTTACCGGTCGTGATTAATCTTAACTCAGTAAATATTTACAGATACTCCTAACTTTAAGCTTATTTTCCTCCAGCGATCTTTTACTAACTAAGAGTCAACCTCCGTTAGTTTTTTTTTTATGAAATGGAGCAAACTTTGAGTCATTTTTCAAATCCGCCGTCGCCAGCCTCTATCATGTCCGCTTTTCGGTGTCTAGCATTTATTTTCACCTGAAATCTACCTCCTCGAGTCAACTGGTTCAGATCAGAAGGTAAAGATTGATGGGTTTCAGGGTGCAGAAGTTTTAGATTGACAGACCCAGACGTTTTTTTTAACTTTATGCTTATGTTTTGGTCATATAAATAGTCCACGTCATAAAAAAACTAACGATGTTAATTCTCAGTTAGTAATAATCGTTAGAATAAACAAGCTCAAAGTTAGGTGTCTATAAACATTTCATGAGTTGAGACTAATCCAACTAATAAACAAAAGTTAGATTATTAAAATCCAACACCCTTTTCTTAATATCGGCAAGTCACTCTATGGTTTAATTGGGTTTAAACACAATTTTACTACCCTTTTTTTTCTAAAATTCAGTTTTATTGTAACTGTAGTTTTGAAATGAACTAATAATAATAGTTTTATTTTATTTCTTGTAACAGTGTTTATGTTTATTCTCTATTAGTATGCAGTATGAAAGAACACGTTAAACCATCTTCATTGCTATCAACTCACAAATGACCCGTTGACCCTGCCCCTTTACATCGACCTGTCTATACAAATTTCTCATCACTCTGTTCTCGCCACATCCTCAACTTAACGCCAGCAACATATTTCTTCCACTTATTAACGTTGGAGTGTCTTAAATCTCAGGTACGTAATGCTTTTGAATTTAATACACTCAGATAAATAAGGGTCCTAATATACAAACACCTCACATTATAAATTGACACCCCTATACGCATTGTATGGCACTATACGTGGGCTATAGGGCAGCAAACATTAAAAATGAGAAAAATTTAGGGGTTGTCATGGGCTATACGTGTCATATAGCCTTATACGACCCTCTATACGACACATATAGGTTATACGATCCGTATAGCAAAATTTGACATTGACTACAAGGAAAAATTCAGGGCTGTCAGAGAGGTTATACGCCCTGTATAAGACTATATGACCCCTCTTATATGACGCGTATAAGGCTATACGACATGTGTAAAATTTAAGGTGCTTGTTTATAATTTTAACATGTTTAAATATCCCTTCACATGAATAATGAGGGAAAGTAAGAGATATTACCAATGTTTTCAAAACCGGACCGGAAAGCGAACGGACGGCCTAGTGGTTCACTGGTCGGACCGGTCGGACCGGTCGGACCGGATTACGAACCGGATGACGTCATAAATATTTAAAAAATATAAAAAAAATTCAAATATTTATATTAACGAACCGGTGTTCCTTAATCCAAAAAACATCCAAAATACATACCATTCAAGTAACATAGTCCAAATTAACGAACCTGTGTTCCTTAATCCATATCCAATATATTTTTATATTAAAATTAAAAAAAATCCAAAACCGGTTCAACCCGGTTCGCGCCGTTCCGGTCGGACCGGTCGACCGCACGAACCGGCCGGTTTCAACCGAAAACGGTCCAAACCACCGAACCGAACCGCTTCATCACCGGTTCCCGGTCGGACCGCCGGTCCGATCCGGTTTCGAAATCATTAGATATTACATAAGGAAAAGAAAAAAAAAGTACAGAAGTGTGTCACATCACTTTCCTGCGCATTGCCTGTAGAAATTATTTAGATGAAGTAAATTGTGCCCAACTAACTCCACAACTTCTCAATCTCAACTCAACATACGGACACACAGGATGACTCAACTAATAATTTTTGCATTATAATTTAAAATTTTCCATACAATATATAAATAATTAAACATTTAAGATTGTTAATTCATAGCTAATATTAAAATGCTTTAATCATATAAGATTTAATACTTTAACATCTAGAACAGTTAGATAGTTTTCTTTGATAAAAAGATTGCTTGTAATGACGGACATTCGTTATACCTCTAAGAAATTAAAATTTTTGTAAGATTGTGTTCCATCTATAAGAGCTTTTTCCTTATCGCTACCACCATTACGGACGGTGTTTATATTTATATTATTTGATCGTTGTATCATTTTCATTAGTGGACTAAAACATTGAACCCTCTACGCCCCGTAACTAGTTTCCTATATGTGAAGTTACAAGAACGTCCTCCGAATCGATAACTTCACTATTCGGTCAACAGGAAACGAAAAATGATGATGGAGCCTTGAAAACAAATTCATACTTTGAAAAATTGCAAGTAATTATAACTACTTTGTACTTTAAAAAAGATGCAATAACACATGTAACATACGTGTAATATATAACTAAATACAATAATACCTTTAAATTGAAAATTATATATATATCCCTTCTATACTTGCAAAAAACATATTTTCCCAAAACATAATTTTAGTGCATGATGTACAACACTTTTCAAGCACAATTTAGTAAAATTTGTAATTCAATTTTACAAGTTTAGAAGTAGATATATGAAATTACCCCTAAAGTAATGGTTAATGGAAATAACAATTTGCCCCTTGTCGAACATATTGTTGGTTTTTTTCTTTTTAAGCGTCAGATAAATGATTATTTGTAAGTATCATCATGTTAATAATATTCGCCAATATTAAAGTTTTAACTTCGATCTCGGACCTCAGACCTCCAAAACAGGCAAAAGCCTCCGTCTCCTCCTTCCTCACCAGACCAACTAATCGTTGGCAAATATTATTATTATAAGAAAAAGGGCGTACCTGATGCTGCAAAGACTCCCGCGTTTTCGCAGGGTCCAGGGAGGGTCCGTCCCATTTAAGGGAAGATGTACGCGGTCTTTCCCCATATTATTATTATAAGAGTGACACAATTATTATACGGAAACCTAAGAAGGGTAGGCCCTAGGAGATTGGTGGTGGGGAGTTCTTGTTGGGTACATCCTATTCATGTAATCTTTACATTAATGCACACCATCTACAATTGTACAGTGGTTAATGCACTAGTAAGAATGCAAATAACCTACGGATTTTACCCAAATCTATTGACTTCCCTACAAATCAACATTATAAATGAGACCTTCAACAATCACATGCAACTCAATTGTCCAATCACTTGTCTTTCTTCTTGTTTCATTAGAATGGCAACCACTTGTTTTCTTCAAGAATCTTGGTTTCTTTCTCCTTTGGGCAATTCCCATCTTTCTTGAAATCATTGAATCTTTAATGATTGTTTTTCGGTTTTATAAAGAAAACATTGTTACTAAGATTTCATATGTGTAATGAAACAAAACAAATGTCTTTCGATAATTTGAGTCCAAAGATTTTTAGGGTTATGTTGGCTTTTGGGAATATGGTTTGTGAGGTAAAATTAGTGGTTAAGTTGAGGGTGATCAACTGGTTTGTCCTTTTTCATCTATAATCTTGCATGTGGGAATAAGTTTTTATGTGTTATAGCCAAGGATGACTTGCCGGAGACTTGTAATTTTTGTATTGGTTGGTGATCGGCAAGTCATTTTACGGCTAAACCACTACCTTGTTTTCTCATGCTAGGTTTAAGATGATATTCTCATGCCATGTTTATGTGTTATTTCCTCAAGTTGAAGATATCTTGTTCAGGATGATGATGTCTTGCTGATGATAAGACACATATTCTATATATGTATGCAATTTTATTGGCATTATCTTATAACTTCTGGAAAAACAAAACATGATTTTTGTTTTGTCCAAATAAACAATCTACGCTCACTTGAATTTTAGCTTCTCTTTCTTATATACTTAAGTACGTATGCATGAGTTTTTATGAGAGAACTTATTTAGGTAAGAAAAAGAGTTAATTTAATTATGCTACTTAAAGTTTGAATAAATTAACTATTTTCTTCAAACAATTAAAATCAATTTACCTTTAAAAGTTTTCATATATTGTTTTTAATTTCACTCTAAAAGTTCCATTATTTTGAAGAAATTTGAAACAACTAATGAAATTTTTTGGCAAGATTAAAATAACTTTTGGAGATAAATTAATGTTTCTACTCTTTTAAGTGAAAATGATTATTATAATAAAGCTAAATGAGCAAAATCGAAATTAACTGTATAAAAAATCCAATCTCAAAAATAAGTTAAGGTGCACTTATAACTTTCAATAATTTATAATTTAAAATGTTTAATCATACGAATGTATAGATTTAGGAAATATCCAATAAAAAGACTTTAAAACTAAAAGTGTAACGGTTGAAGTTAATTATAGAAAAAATTTGTTAGAGTAATATTAGAATAATTTCTTATTGACTTTTTGCTGCAAGTTCTCATTTTTTTTAACGTTTATACATTTTGTGTTTGACATTATATTTTAGAGTAAATTGCCATTTGCATCCCTGTGGTTTGCGCTTTTGACCATTTGCATCCCTGTAGTTAAAAATCCCTATATCCACCCTACATATCGTTTTTGTCCCCGTTTGCATCCAAAATCCAAACGCCGTTTATGTTTGCCGTCAAGTAGGATTTCATCCAGGGGTATTTTAGTCAATTCGTTCCCTACCCCTTTAAAGGCCATTAAAAACCCCTGAACAACCATTTCAACAACCTAATTTCTCTCATCTCTCATCTCTCTACACCTTTGTAATTCGAAGAAGTAATTCGAAGAAGAAGATGGTTAGATGCTCATGTGGACACGCTACCTTTGTTTGCACGTCGTTGACCCACAAAAATCCAGGCCGTCGGTTTCACTGCTGTGCAAGAAAGAGGTCTAATTGTGGTTTTGTAAGTTGGGCTGAACCTGCCCTGAGTCCAAGATCTACTGAAATTATCAATGGGCTGCTAAAGTCGAGCAACAAGAAAGATGAAAGATGCAAGAGGTTGAAGTTTGAAGCTAGAAGGATGAAAATTTGGTTAATTGTCAGTTGGATTTTATTTATAGTGTATATCATGTATAAGTGATATGAATTGGCTGTTATTTGAACGAATGACCTAATTTTATAGTAGTTTTGTAAAGGTCAATTTGTAATGATGTATCAGAAGGTTACTTGGTTAATTGAATATGAAGGTTAGTTGGTTAATTGAGTGTTTGAAATGAATATTGCGGTAGTGTAGTTGGGCAGCACCATTTTGACCCATTAAACATAAGCAACCACCCCAACCAAAATGACCAAAATGTAGCCCCAACATAAGCAACCAAAATAAGCAACCAAAATAACCAAAATGCAGCCCCAAAATATGCAGCCCCCAATACGCAGCCCCAACCATTTTGACCATTCAACATAATGCATAAGCATTACCCATTGAAACATAACCAACCAAATATGCAGCCCCAACCATTTTGACCCATTCAACATAATGCATAAGCATTACCCATTGAAACATAACCAACCAATATATGCAGCCCAAACCATTTTGACCCATTCAACATAATGCATAAGCATTACCCATTGAAACATAAACCAACCAAAATATGCACCCCAAACCATTTGACCCATTCAACATAATGCATAAGCATTACCCATTGAAACATAACCACCAAAATACCAAACTGCATAAGCATTACCCAAGCATTACATAGTTTCAAAATACATACCAAATACATACAACCCAATTAAGACAAGTTAGATAGTTTTTGTTCGAAACAAACCACATCAAAATACATATCAAAATACATTACACAGCTAATGACTTTCATGTGGAGCACCTGTGAAACTGGCTGTGATGAACCTGTCCTTTGCAAGATCTTTTGTTGTGACCAAATTCTTGCACAATCCACATCTAACAGAGAATCCTTTTCTCGCCAACTTCCCTCCTTGTCAACCCTACCTTGAGCCACCTCCTCAGCTGACTTCTTCCGCTTCTTTTTAGGCCTACCCACTGGAGTATGATGCTTTGGTGCGGTTAGTGTAGTGGGCAGGTTGATGGTATCCACATGGGCCTCCCATTGATAGGTTCAAGGGTTTTTGTACACATCCTTCCAAGTCTCTAACAGATGAACTTTGGAAACCCAAGACTCAGGAATTGCAGTCTCCTGGTCATATGTAGCCAAATCCCATATGCAAGCAACTGCATGTTTACAAGGCATGCCTGTAAGCTCCCATTCCTGCACGTACATGCTCTTTTCTCTAAGTCACACATACTTTATCCATCCACGGCCCACTAACTTGGTATTTCTTATGTCCTGCCATTATAAGAGTGTACTCTGCTGCTTGAGATTTAATATGTGCAAAGGTTTTGGCTGCAGAGGTGTAAGAGGCCCTTGACATTTTGAAATCATCTTCTGAACCACAACAATCCTCTTTAACAAGTATTCCCTGATAAACTCTAAACATGTAATAATTGCCTTGTCTCTGCCTCCTACCGACTGCTTGTTAAAACCTCACAAAGGTTGTTTAATAAAATATCACATTGTGCTTGGCCTACATTGAACATGTACATAAATTATATAATTATGAATCTTATTTTATGGGTAGTTCAAATAGAGCATACCAGTGAAATGAGCCCTGCTCCAATGTCTCGCTGGGATTTGTTTCAACCATCATACAATGATGAATCTTGTTTATTATTGACTCCATGTTCTTATCAAATTCAGGTATTGTGGTTGCACTTGCACATTTCCATAAAAGATCCTTGTACATGTGGCCTCTCCATTTAGCTTTCATGTTTTCATGAATGTGCCTTAGACAATATCTATGCTCAGCAGCTGGAAAGACATTCTTAAGAGCCGGTATAATGCCCTACAAAGTGAATATAAACAATAAACTTAGACTGTGAGTAAGATTTGAAGGAACATTTGAAAGAACAATAAACTTACCTCTGTCTGTCACTTATAAAGGTAAAATTTGAGTTCATCTCCAGATCTAAATCATCTCCAAGATTTTGAAGGAACCAAGTCCAGGAATCACAGGTTCCAGCCTCAACTACTGCAAATGCTACCGGGTATATTCCATTGTTTGAATCAACTCCAACTGCAGAAAGAATTTGTCCTGGGAATGGCCCTTTCATGAAGCTCCCATCCAGACCCAGCAACTATCTCCCACATGCTTTAAAACCAGCTTTTAAAGCAGCATAACATATGTAAATTCTTTGAATTGTCTTGTGTACTACTTGGGTTACAATGACTTTCAACATCAAGCTTTACAGTTGATCCAGGGTTGGATCTCAATAACTCTTCATAGTAATCCCTCAATAAACCATACTGATATGTAATCACCCTCTATTTTCTTTAACGCCATCGACTTTGCCACAAAAATCTTTTTTAATGAGATCTGTACTTGGTGTTTCCTCTGTAGAATTTCTTGAAGTGCCTTTAGAGGTATATGAGGGTTGCACTCAAGTATGGGTTCAGCCTCTTTAGCAATCACTGAGCTTGTGTACAGTCTAATCTTTCTTGTTTGCATACACCTGTGTTTCTCCTATAAAAGTCTTGACTAAAAAAAGTTCTTGAATGTTAGGCCTTGATATATGCAGAGTCCATAGACAAGTGGGTGGTGGGTACCTATTTTTTGTCTTATTATAATTGCACCACCAACACCTTTACATGCATTATCTTTACCAGATTCTTGTGTCTTGGACCCACTAACATTTGAACTTTTACCATTTTGCCCTTGACTACAGACAGACTCAGGATTTGCCCCATAACATACCACTCTGATCCTTACTTTCTTATCTTTTACATATGCAAGTTGCCTCCTATTTTGCACAGCAATTGCTCTAACAATCTCTAATCTTATCTCTTCCTTTCTTTGAATGTTTGCCCAACATACAGTGAACATGATCCAAGTGACTTCCAATTTTTATTGTTCCTATTAAGCTTCTTAATTGCTTTTTTTGTAGAACATCATCTTCATCACTTGCACTATCAAAGTTATCTAGATCAACTTCAACATCATCCATCTCACCTTCATCACTATTCTCATCTAAGGGTGTCATCTTCTTCCATATCAACAAATGCTCTATACTGATCCATGTCAACATCAACATCACATCCTCCATTTCATTATCCATATCTACAATATAGTCAGAATCAGCTGATTCAGAAGCAGTGTTGTCACCCTCAATGTCATTCTCCCCTGTACCACCCCCTATACCACCCCTTGTACCACCATTTTCACCCTCCATATCATTCTCTCTATATGAAATGGTTCCAGAAAATTTGACAAGAAAATTTCATCTTCCATATTTGGAGTTATCTGCCCTTCAACCCCTGCTCATCCACTTGTTCATCCCCTTGTTCATCCCCCTGTTTATCCCTTGTTCATCCTATTCATCCCCCTGCTCATCCACTTGTTCATCCCTTGTTCATCCCCCTGTTTATGCCCTTCAATACCCTGCTCATCCACTTGCTCATCCACTTGTTCATCCCCTTGTTCATCCCCTGTTTATGCCCTTCAATACCCTGCTCATCCACTTGCTCATCCACTTGTTCATCCCCCTGTTTATCCCCTTGTTCATCCCCCTGTTTATCCCCTGCTCATCCCCATGTTTATCCCCATGTTTATCCCCTTGTCTATCAACATGTTCATCCTCTTGTCTATCATATTGTTCATCCCCTTCTTCATACCACCCAAGTTGTAACTGTCTACTACAAGGATTAGATGGTCCAATATCATCAATCTCTTCAATCTCACCTGCTACCTTGGTTAGGTGACTTCAAATAGGTGTTAACCTTTGTAACTTTATGCTCTATGTACAGTTCAATCAACTTGGTAGTGTTCACGTATTGTTGCATGTTAATCACATCCATATCACCTGCAATAGCTCGTAGCCCTACATCCAAGTCCCCACCAGGAATCTTAAAATTATAGTACATTACCTCATCCCCAGAGTAACCTAAGTCTTGCATCATGTCATCAAGCTCATGGACTGAAAAAACATCAATGTCGACCATGTCTACGAATGAAACTTTACCCTTTACATACCTTGCTCCTGGAAACTTTGTAAACTCTTCCCCATGGTGATTTTTAGTGAAAACATAGTGGGTTCATTAGCTGAAACAATCAAACAATGCTAACTAGAATCAAAATACCAAGATAAACAAAAAATCACATTTTTTATAATGATTATCAAAACACATACCGTAAACTACCATAGGGTCAAACCACGGCATCTCTTCTTCGCGAATAGTCCAGTTGTTAATCACCATTTCACTTAATGAAGATGAAGGTGCGGTTGAAGGTGAGGGTGAAGTACGGATCGAATTGACTAAATTGAAGGTTAGATATTGGGATTTTTAAACTGAGGGTGAAGTATGGAACGAATTGACTAAAATACCCCTGGATGAAATCCTACTTGACGGCAAACATAAACGGCGTTTGGATTTTGGATGCAAACGGGGACAAAACGATATGTCAGGGTGGATATAGGGATTTTTAAACTACAGGGATGCAAATGGTCAAAAGCGCCAAACCACAGGGATGCAAATGGTAATTTACTCTATATTTTATAATAAGCACATCATTAAAACAAACTTTTTTATACTTACTTAAACGAGTATAGTATTGATACATAAAAAGATAACAAGTTTTTTTTATCTTTTTAAACTCATAACTTGTCATTATGTCTTTAGTGTAGTTCTTGTGTCTTTTTGTTATTTATTATGTTTTTCTAAACACTATCGTGCTTTTCTATAATGCTAAATTTTAAAAAAATATATGGTTGAATAATATTGTTGTGTATCTCTTATATGTAAAATACAATAATAAATAAACAACTAATTAATTTAATACATTAAAAATAATGATAAAATAACACAATGTCTCAATGTGTGTTCTGATTGTCAATTTTTATCTTTAACACTATAAGTTTTGAAAAATGCATGGCTGTATAAACATATATTTAATTATTAAACACAATGATAAATAACAATAAATTTATATAATCTATAAAACAATGATAAAAATAGCATATTGTGTTATTTTCAACACTATGAGTTTTGAAAAATGTATGGGTGAAAGGATATCATGTGTACTTCAAATTGTAAAATATAATACGAGATAACAAGTTTATATAATTTACTTAAATATTGATAAGAATAAAATAAAATGATCAAAAACATAAAACACAATAATGAATACATATAACAAATAATATAAAATATATAATACATAAACTAATATTTGGCAAATGAATGTATAAGACATAATAAACTGACGTATAAGACATGATAACCAAAATGTCCGTGTATTTAAATGATAAATGATACATGTTGAGCCCAAAATCGTCCTTATGCTTTTTAGATTATATATCATTTTTACTATGACATTACTCTAATAATTTAACATTTGATTATGTTAAATAAAGCTTTTGCTGATAAAAAAAAAAAGAAAGTTGTTTGCAAATGAAGTACTAACTTAAGCGTTGACTGCTTTTTTTAGTTTATGCTAACTAACTTCGAAAATTATGGATTTTATATCAATTGTTTTGTACTGTGTGACTTTTTTCTTATAACCAACTATCGTTATATTTGGTTACATGTATATTATCAGTAACCAGTCATTGCCATTGTATCTCATCACATCTAGTCATCAACATTTTGTAATCAGTTGAAGTTTAGTGAATTATTTATAGTTAATAAGCGAGCGTAGAACAGGAATTTAGCATATTTACCTATTTACCTATATGTTAAAAATTAAACTGAATGAATAGTGATTTGCAAGGGTGATGCATTGTGTACAACCCACTGATGCAGGTATCAATTTTCAAGCTTCTTGTACAACCATGAGAAGCAACTTATGTCTTCTCCCCCTTTTAAATAAGGTTTCCTCTTTTGCATTTGTGTTTTTGTTAATAAAATGGTTTGGGTCTTTAAGTTAATAAATGGTTTCGGTCTTTTCGTATTTGAAGATTTTTCGAATTTTTAGATCTTCCAGATGGGTCTTTATGTTGAGAATGGTTTAGGTTGATGGTGTGGCTTTGCGTTGTGCGTTCGTTGAGTCTACTGTTCATTCTTTATGGACATAAAACCAATGTTGTTAGGACCGGATCGGACCGGCCGGTCCGACCGTCGGACCGCGATTCGGGGCCTGGTCCGGTCCGGTCCGGGGTGGATCGTTTTTGTGCAGTTGAACCGGCCGGTTCGAACCGAGTCACCGGTTGGACCGGCGAACCGGGCCGTTCCGACCGGTTTTCCGCGCATTTTTTTTTTTTTTTTATTTTTAGTGGGTAAAAACGGGTGTTAAACATAAATTAGTACTTTGTATATACAAATATAGTTAAGTTTTATATATAACTATAAAATATATGTATAAATCATATATAAATTACTTATTATTATATTACTTACATATATAAAAAATTAAAATATAGTTAAATCCGGTCCATCCGGTCCGACCGGTCCGACCGGTCCGACCGGTCGACCACCAACCAGTAAGCCGTCCGGTTCGACGTCCGATCCGTTCTGAGAACATTGCATAAAACTCTAACTAGCTAACAATGTTGCTTTGGTTTTGACCAATGAGTGTTATGATGATTCTTTTATCACATGAGACCTTCTTATGGTTGGCAAATCTTTTCTTTATATGTTTGCTAACCGGATATTTCTAAGTTTAGATTTGGTGTTGTTGCTGTAACTTTTATATAATTTGGGTTGATGATGGTGATAATTGTTACACCTGAGACTGTGTGGTTATTTCTACATTATAAGATTTGCATTGATGAGTATGTTTCGCTTATCTGAGATTTATGGATGATTTGATTATGAAAGCATATTGCTAATTAATTACTGATGCTAGATTGTTTTTGTTTGATGATTGTGATTGCTCTTTCACCATAGATCTTTTTTCGATCGATGATTATGATTTTCGGTTCATCTGAGACCGTCTTCAAGAACTCTTTTTTACAATTCCTGCAAAGTTGTTGGGTGTTGTATCATATTAACATATATGTTAAAAGTTAACTGAATGAATTGTGATTTGAAAGGTTTCATGTGTTTGGTAACATGGCGATGACGAGTAAAGCATAAAGCATACACATATGTTCATTGCTTTGGCGAGGTAAACATTAGTTTGCAGCCACGATGCGTCGTCGTTTTGGTGCCTTTAAAAATAGAAATCTATCGAATCTAAAGATTCGTTTCGATGATGATTTCAATCTGCGAACGAAACGAATAGTTTTGGCATGTTTCTACTTTGAAGCCACAAAATACATTTCTAAAACTCGATTCCTGTACTATATACGTAATTTTAAACTTTAATAACATAATTCATATATTTAATCATACAAATTACATAACGAGAATCAATATTACATATTATATAACAACTGAGGTACTATATGCTATAACCGAATTGCTGCATATATGTATGTACTATGTAATAATTAAGTTACATATATGTAATAGTTAAACTAGCCGCCGGATTACACACAACATATATCATAACCAAATTCCATAACCACTTCTAAGGAAAACGTATTTTCCGCGATGGTAATATTAGAAAAATAAAATTATACGTGAATTGGGCCTTGTAGGGAGAGTGACGGTTCATTCACCTTTCTACATAGCAATGTTTGTGTTAAAAGAGTTATTTCCTTATTGTTTTATCACAAAGGCTTGTAGATTATCTCTAATAAAGTAGTCATAATAACGATATTAAAAAGCTTAAGTTTAGGCTTATAGCTAATTAGACTATTTGTAGTAATTGATTAGTTAAAATATCACCTAAATGTCATACAAACAAATATCATTTTACTAAAACATTTTTTTAAATCAAGTGTAGTGATTAACTAATGTTGGAACCCTTATTGATGAAATAATTTAGGAAATATTGCGTTTGACATCCGTTAAACTTGGAGCCTTGTGGATTAAAGTTTTTTTTAATTAGCTTGTAATGGTGTTTGGACCACCACTTGTATCCATATTATTATGTTCGGATCCCTCAACATACCCACCACGTATAATCTGAGGTTAAACGGGTTACACACATTGAGTTAGAGTTCAAATGTGTTACTTTTCATATGTGTCACATGGGTTAATGTTAACTCTTCACAAACTTGTATCTATTTTTCTGTAATCCATCATTATATAAGGATAAATCATTCGAAAACTAACTAGTTTAAGAACCTTTAACGAATATCAATACTTGATATTCTTTAAATTTTATCCTTTTGTTACATAGTTATGTATTTTTTAATTGAAAACTATTAACATAAAAATCATCGTAATAACATATTCATCTGTTTCAGGTTTTTTAAAAACTGGTCCTTTCGGGTCGGTTTCAATTAACTAGGGCTGTTCACGAGCCGAGCCGAACCGGGCGGACCTTTGCTCGTCTTGGCTCGTTTTCAAACCGAACCGAGCCGATCGGCTCGTTTACAACCGAGCGGAAAATCGAACGAGCATATTTCGAGCGTTAAATTTTCGAGTGAGCGTCGAGTGAGCGCAAACGAGCGGCAAACAATTTATACAACTCAACTATCTTGTGTGATACGATTTATATGGTAGTGAATAAGTTTAATAACTTAAAAATCAGTCACATTTCATTAGATAATATTCCATCCAACAGTACGTTGTGGCTGACGATTAATCTAGGGCTGTAGCCGAAAAGCGGAGAGCGTATTGAAGATAATAATAACGGTGAGAGCGGGAGATGATCGAAAAAATATCTTTTAACGGTTTAGGATTTTACTTTTATGTTTAATGTAGAAATCTTTATTAGATTGATTGATCAAATATTCATAAATATATTTATATGATTTGTATATAATGGGTCAAATCTACTAGAGTGCTACGTATAAACTATTATACATATTAATTCGATCCGAACCGAACCGATCGGACCTTTGCTCATGCTTGGCTCGTTTACAAACCGATCCGAGCCGATCGGCTCGTTTACAACCGAACATAGATTCGAACGAGCATTTTTCGAGCAAATTCCAAACGTCGTCGAGCGATCATCGAGCGTCGAGCGATTTGAACAGTCCTGCAATTAACCATATTTCCATAATCGAACTGTACCAAGTGACCGACCAAAAGCCCACCAAACCGTTTAACCGCACCGCCTCATAACAGCCCCGTATAATTCATTTTATAGTTCTTGATCTGAAATTTAAACTAATTCGTAATTCATGTCATCAAATATCATTTATTTTAGTTTGTGACCATGAATTTCAACTCTTTGACGTCAATGAAGTTGTTATGAATCTTGAAATTTTCGATCTTGTATTAATGTGAATCGTATCTTAAAAGTTAAAACTTGAAGATAAAACAACACAATTACCATCTTAACAAATTCAATTATTCACAATAACGAGGATTCTAATATCGAAAACATTTAAACATAAACACACTAAACGTAACAATCAAAATCCAAATAACTCCACTCATCACATCAAACATATAACTTATCATCAATTATAGCATAAATATAATTAAAAGGATAATATAATTCGACTAAACATATATTTAAGGTTCTTGATACATCCGTTACAACTTCAAGAAATCAAGAATACAAAAAGATAATTAAAATGGATCCGATCCCCATAAGGGGCGCGGGTCCATTTTTTGGTTTAGATCATCTGTTTCCAAAGAGGATCTAAACCGCGTTTTTCAACAAAACGAGTAACTTAAAGGGGGAGGAAGCCCTCACCAACAAGAAGCCCGATGATTAGTACGAAAAAGCCGGTGCCGATGCACTGAGTTGGAGTCATGTATGTCTGTGAATATGCAGAAGTGTGATCCCTGCACCTACAACTCCAATCATCAAAGCTTTCATCTTTCATTCATCATCTTGTTTGTTGTTGTTGAATCTGAATGACCAGAGAGAAAGTCAACTCTATGTTTGTGACAGAAATTGAAGGAGGATGAGGAACAAGTCAAAATTGGAGAGGGGGATCAATTTAAATCAAGAAAGTCAACTCTTAGAAGCTGAGAAGAAATTTCATTAATAATTAATTTATTGAGGGTTGTGATGTGCCCAATGTTCTCAGAACCGGATCGGACGTCGAACCGGACGCCTTACTGGTTTGGTGGTCGGACCGTCGGAACCGGTCGGACCGGTCGGACCGGATGGACCGGATTTAACTATATTTTAATTATATTTATATGTCATTAAATATAAGTAATTTATATATGATTATACATATATTTTATAGTTATATATAAAACTTAACTATATTTGTATATCCGAAGTACTAATTTATGGTTTAAACACGCCGTTTTTTACCCCTAAAATCAAAAAAAAAAAAAAAAATTCAAAAACCGGTCGGAAACCGGCCCGGTTCGCCGGTCCACCGGCGACTCGGTTCGAACCGGCCGGTTCAATGAACAAAAACCGATCCACTATGGACCGGACCGGACAGGGCCCGAATCGCGGTCCGACCGGTCGAACCGGCCGGTCCGATCCGGTCCTAACAACATTGGATGTGCCCCTCCAACTTTTCTAATAAATAAAATAAAATATATATGACTAATTGTCTATTCCCCTGGTTTTGAATTTTTGTATTACTAATGTTCTTTTTGGTAAAATAATGTTAACATAAATGAATGTAATAATCGTATTAAATTAATCGAATTACACAAAAACATATTTGTCATAATCGAATTCCTTAACCACGCTCGCTAATCTCACGTTCGCAACACCCATAACAAAGTTTGCAGAACGTCACATCGTGCGAGTTTAATTTCTCGTTACTCCTTCTAAGGAAAACTTATTGTCCGCTATAGTTATATGAGAAAAGTAAATTGATACATCTACGAAATTACGGAAAGGTTCAGGTTCATTCACCTTTCAGATAACTAAAAACTTAAATAAACACTAAACTCAACCATCAAAATCCAAATGATTCCACTCATCATGTCAAACATATAACTTATTATCAATTATAGCATAAATATAAATAAATAAGACATAATATGATTCGACAAAATATATTTTCATCATCCGTTACAGCTTCAAAAAATACAAAAAGAAAACTAAAATTATGGATCCGATCCGCAAAAAGAAAATTAAAATTATCTGGTAACAATGGGCTTTCTATATCACACTTAACAAATGATATCATTGTCTTTGGTTATGAACACCTTAAATATGGCTAAGGTGCTTTGATATTTCTTTCTTGCTGGTTGTTCGGTAATTTTTGAATTACTAAGTACTGAACCAATAAGAGGTTTGAACCATTAAGTGCTGAATCATTAAGTGCTGAACCATTAAGATGTCTAAACTATTAAGAGCTAGTATATCGTTTAACTATTCAAATACAAATATCTGACAAATTCAGATAAAAGATCTTAATCATTCAACATTAGTATAATGTTTTAACCATTCAGAGGCAAATATCCGAATCATTCAGACATTTGCTCACGAAACAAACAGTCAGAACCATTAACTGTTGAACCATTCAGAAATCTGAACAGAAACAACACCCCTAAGCCTCAAAGTTAATTTATCCAAAAGCAGATAGATGGTGCGGGTTGGATTTAACCATCTGTATCGGATAAGTGTTTGGCTCCCATAGATTCGAGTGGACTTGAAATTGGAAGCATTAAAGTTGCTAATATAACACTGTTATCCAGATTGTTTCATGATTATGACTAAACATTATTCATAAATTAACAATCGCAAGAAGTTAGTTAATCTTAATAGGTACAATTGACGTAATTTTAGTTGCCGTCTCTGTTTATGGAAGTTGCAACTTGTTTTGCTATCTAGTCCCGATCTCCTTGACAGTGTGCTTTAGGCTCTTCCATAGAAATTGATTGCAATTAAGAAAAAAAAAAGAAACAAGCTAGCCTATTAAAGAATTAAATAGTTTGCGGGTTAATAAAAACAAATCATCACATCACTAATATTTAAGGCTGTGACGGATCTAGAAGACAAGTTTAGGGGTAACATAAGTTTTTTACCATACATTTATATAAATAAAATAAAAAAACACGATAATAAACAAAGTTAAATAAATACCTAATAGATCTTAAAATTCTTCTCTTTGGTTTTTCATAGCTTGAAATAAAGCAATATATCATCATCCATTACTTCATCAAATATTTCCCTTTCAACCGCATATACTAGAACATTGTTCAAATATTCCTCCCCATTCGATTCCGTAAATCTATCTTGATAAGCTTCGGTTAAAACTTGTTTCTTCATCTTTTAAATTCAAATCCCTAATTTTAAAATTAAATCTCATTCACTATTCAAATCCCTAATTCACATTTCTGATTTCAAATGTCTAACCTTAATAACAAATAATATAAAAATATTAGAAATTGAACATCATAAACCCTAAATCCTTAATTTCATCATCTAATAGAATAAAAACTAAAATTGTTACCTTGAGTGAATCGTAGCACATGTGGAACGGTGGGTGGTCCGGTACTCAGATGGGCTATGGTGCAAGTGACAGCCGGCAGGTGAGGCCGTAAGGTGAAGAAGGCCATGAGTTGGGCGTTGTTGCTGCTCGATTGGTGCATTATCTTTTTTTATGTTTTATATTTTTTATTTTTGTGCTTATTATTGTATTGAGTTGGCTACTGAGTAATGGGTAATGAGTATTTTGAGTTTATTATGTTATTCGATAATGAGTAATAGGTTCGATCCGTGGAAACGGCCTCCCCACAAAATGTGGGGGAAAGACCGCGTACATCTTCCTTAAATGGGACGGACCCTCCCTGGACCCTGCGAAAACGCGGGAGCTCTTTGCAGCACCAGGTACGCCCAGAATGCATTATTTTTATAAATTATTAGACTTTTTTTTATAAAATTTAAAACTTTCTATAAAGTGTTAAGTTTAAAATATATTCAGGGCAACGTATTTTTTTCTCAGGAGTAACGTAAAACCATAACTTTTTTTACATAAAACCGTAAAAAAAATTTACAATACCCGTTATAAGTTTAGGGCCCACCCTGATTTAAGGTAAACTTAAATTTAAAATAATAATTATGTACTAATCACTAATTACCGATTATTTTTTAGAACGCAATGTCAACTTTTAATAGCGTGGTTCACTTTAGTCCTTGTGGTAGGACAGACTTAAAACACTTCTGACTTTTACACCATATAATTTAACCATTAAAAGTAAGGAAGTGGAACAGAGAAGAGGTGGTGAAAAACTGGTCGATACCACTCCTCTGTTCCGGTGATCGAAATAACCCTGGATCCTGAAAATATCTATGGTGCTTGCCGGTTAAATTGATGGTATGCGAGATGTATTGTACCACATGCACGTACACGTAGTAAAAATGAAGAAAAATTGAACGACACCCTCTAAACCCCAGAAAAAATAAATAATATGAAAGATATTGATATGACACTAATATATCATGCGAGAAAAATATGTGAAATAGAAAAACAAGACGACTCTCTCCACCTTTACTTAGAATTAAAATTATTGGTGGAAAATCATCTGATAAGTATATTTATAACTATTAATTTTATTTAAATAACATATATATTAAATATAAATAATAGCTACTTGATGATCTAAATATTTCTAAAATAACTTGACTTGTTTTTTAAGTGGACTGACCATATAGTAAAAGGAAAATCACGGACTCATTATACTCTATGGGGTGCAATTTGTAAGTTTTGAAGTGTATTATATTAGATATAATATATAATCTGTGAAGAAAAGATTTAATTAAAAACTAAATCAGGGTATGAAAATGACAATTTCTTTTCAGAATAGTAAATATAAGAATGAGAGATGATTGCCTAGCCCAGTGGTTAGTGTTATGGCTCCTTACGAGTGGGTGCAGGTTCGAGCCATCTATGTCGTTGGTTTCCCAGTTTTACTTGATTTTATTTTGCATCGAATTTCTTTTTTCTTTTTTCCTTCTTTTCTAACCTTTTTGCTTCGCAAGAAATATGAACAAATAAAAAAACATACATTTTCTTTTTAACGTTACATCTTTGAATACTCTTTCAACAAAATTTAAAATAATGTACATACGTTTTTTGTACAATGTATGTGTGAGAGGTGCCACCACCGTGACACCATCTATCCAGTGGTGTTCGGATTTTCAGTGAGCATAACCAAAACGCTTAATAGATGCGCTCCTCCAACGTCTGTGTTTGGAAGTGTTTGGAATTCAAGCGTCACCATAGCGTTAATTTGTATTTGTTGGTTCCTAACTTCCTACTGGAGATGGTATCATATTTTTATAATATATTGTATATAGCCTTATAGGCTTGTAGCATTAGGGATTGCTCTTCATGAGAAAAGAGTTTAAGTATTTATAACGGAGGAGGGGCGGTGCCCGAAGGGGGCTTCGGGTAGCACCTACCCGGGCGGTAACACCACCGCCACCCTCTCGGGTAGGCAACCGGGTAGCGTTGCTCGAGTTCCACTAACCGATACACAACCCCGACTTCAACGGCTTAATAGCCGTTATATGTTACCGTTGGCGAGCCGTTGAGGCCAAGAAAAAAATAATTTTTTTACACTATAAATACTAACGCACATACATAATATTAATCTATACAAACACACATATACTAACACAAACACAAACACATTCACAATATATTGTAATGGATCCCCGAAGGTCAAAAAAACTAGTAGGTCGTCATAATGATGGTTTAAGCGACCAGTTCGCGTCTTACGCTTCAATAAAAGAACAATTGGTCGCCGTAAAAAAAGAAAAAGTTTATAAAAGTATCGTATGTTAGAAGAACAAACACAAGTTATAAGAGAGCAGCGGATGGAGCGAGACCTAAAAATATTTATGAAACCGGACGATCACATCACGGTTTAATGTTGCAAATAATATTGGACCGAAAATAAAAAATAACCGAGAAATATAATTGACCTTGTGATTTTTAGTTTTTTAATAAAAGTTAATTATCTTTTGAATTACTTTAATATTAAATAAAAGTTTCAGAACAGTTCAGGGTAGCATTTCTAACTTTTTGGGTGTTTCATGGTAGTTTAGAGTACTTGTGATGTGACAGTGTATGATTGGTGGATTTCAGGGTAGTTCAGGGTAGATTAGAGGAACATGGTAGTTTAGAGGAACACCCTCCTCTCTAAATACAAGATTAAGATTAAGTAGTATTAGAACTAAAAGTAATTGCTATTAGAAATTATAATAAGTAAAAAAGATAACTGGAAGTATATAATAAACCAAAGTAGTTTCAGTAGTGTTTTAAAGTTTTGATTGGACCGGCCGGTCCAACTAGGAATAGGATGGTAAGCGAACCGAATAGTATTGACTCGTTTTGTAGTTATCGGATCGGCCGGTCCGGCGGTCGAATCGGGAACTAGGTTAGACTGGATTTCGGGTGTTTTTTTTATTTCACGGATTTAATGTGTTGGACGATAAATTAAAGTGTTTGACATAAGATTATTGCTAAATTTTATATATAATTATAATAGTATATATAAATAAATTATTATATGAAATTATATATATAATTATATATAACATCACACACACACATACACACACACATATATATATAAGTATATATTATATATATAAGTATAACATATATATATAAGTATATATTTATATATATAAGTATATATATATAAGTATATATATATAAGTATATGTATATATAAGTATATATATAAGTGTATATATAAGTATATATAAGTATATATATATCTGTACGGGAGGGATCAAATGAAAACCATGTTTATAATTGAAAACCGTGAAAACCAGGGGTTACATATATGTAAGTACGTATTACAAAGTGTATAACTAATAGTTACACATATGTAAGGGTTATATTTTTGTAAATACGTGTTACCAAGTGTACAACTAAGAGTTACGTACATCTAACTCATAGAAGTTACATATACGTACCTCGATTCGTTATCATCGTCAACCTTGGAGTTTAAATTAAAAAATAAACAAGGACCTCAAAAAATAAGGTTAAAATTTACTTAAATATACTTTAAACAATTAAAAATTAAATCAATTATAAATTATATGATTGGATAGTGGTGGTTTTCACGGTTTTCAATTATAAACATGGTTTTCATTTGATCCCTCCCCTATATCTGTATATCTATATCTATATCTATATATCTATATCTATATCTATATATTATATATATATATACATATATATATATATATATAGAGAGAGAGAGAGTAAGGTTCCTTTGTTAGAGAGAGAGAGAGTAAGGTTCCTTTGTTAACCCTTGTTTATTACGATAACCCGTTAACTCTAATGTAGTGAGCACTTACACCAGTGTAACTAACTTTTACACCGCGTTACACCACTAATGTAACGATTTTTCCTTAATTTTCAAATTTTCTCTCCATTTTTAAAAACTCCACCCCTTTTTTAAAACGTTTGTAACTTTTTTGTATAATGTTATTTTTTTAAACAAATTACATCATTAAATATATCTTTTTAATATCTTTAATTTGAGTATAGTCTTGCTATATTTTTTTAATTTTTTTTCAGCGTTCGTTTTGAACCACTAGTTTTACAACTGTAACTTCCAGTTACAATGTTGACGTGGCTTGCTGTGGACCACTAGTTGGGTTAATGGGTTATCGCAATAAACAAGGGTTAACATTTGATCCCTTCCATATATATAATATATATATATATATATATAATATATATATATATAATACACACACACATACATATGTATATATATATGTGTATATATATATACACACATATATATACATATGTGTGTGTATATATATATATATATATGTGTATGTGTGTGTGTGTGTGTATATGTATATATGGGTGTATATTTTCTTTCCTTACATCAGGGTGAAAAATAGAAGGACATTGGTCAAACTCTGAATCAATTCTAGAACCTACTCCCGGGTAGTCTTTGGGTTTTGTCTCAGCAGAGTGCGTGGATGGGAATATATATATATATATACATATATATATATATATATACATATATATATATGTATCTATATATATATATACATATATATATATAGATACATATATATATATGTATATATATATATATGTGTGTGTGTGTGTGTATATATATATATATGTATATATATATAAATATATATAGATATATATATAGATATATATAGATACATACATATATATATATATATAGAGATATATATATATATATATATATATATATATATATATATATATATATATATATATAGATACATGTATATATATAGATACATATATATATATATATAGATATATATATAGATATATATATACATACATACATAATATAATACACACACACACACACTGTCACACACACACACACACACACATATATATATATATATCACACATATACATGTACGTGTTACCAGTGTACAACTTACAAGTTACGTATACGTAATTCGTTTCGATATCATCGACGATCCTTGGAGTTTATATGAAAAATTATATAATGAACTTGAAAAATAAGGTTGAATTATACTTAAATATACTTTAAACAGTTAAAAAATTAAATCATTTATAAATTATATGATTTGTTAGTAGTGATTTTTACGTTTTAATTATAAACATTGTTTTCATTTTATTCATCCCCATGTTTAATACTCCCCATGTTTATATATATTAGGGGTGTTCACGGTCCGGTTTTCGCGGTTTTTAGATCAAACCGTAACCGAACCGTTAGTAACGGTTTTTATCACTTAAAACCAAAACCGAACCAATCAAAAGTAAAAACCAAACCAAACCGAACCATTGCAACCGGTTTGGTTCCGGTTTGGTTTCGCGGTTTGGGCTTTTCCATTTCAAATGTTACTGCAAAACATGAGCAATTAAGCAAATGTCACAAAAGCAAACAAAAAGCAACTTGTATCTTCATTAAATTAGCTAGAAACCTATTAGTTAAGGTAAGATATAAAAAAAACTAACAAAAAGCTTTCACATGAGCTTTGTATATCAATTCCTAAGTGGTTTGAAAGTATTTCGTGGATCTTACAGAGTTAATAAAGGCATAAGAGCACAGATAACAGAGCAAACTCGGGACACATAACGAGGAGATTCCCGAAGCAATTACACGACTTCTAACCAGTTCAAAGACAGGTGTGAAATTAGGGTTTTAGGAGAAGGATGTAAATGGTAATCGTAAATGGAAGAAACAACTGAAACTGGAAGAAATTCGGTGGTGTTACTACTGCTAATGTATCCGTTTTGACGCGATAGGAAGATGGAGTAGCCATGGGTGATTAACAGGAGATAAATCAATCCATATCTGAACCTACGTTTGTTTTTGGTTTTATCGAAATGTTGCGACAGCGGATGACGATAGAGACGATGATCGACATGAGAGAAAATATGTAACAGAAATTGATAAAACTAAGATACAAACCTGGATCTGTGATTAAGACTCTAATTCCATGACTTGATATCCATGAAACGTGTTATTGGAAGTCGATCTAGGGTTTAGAAGTGAGAACTGAGTTGATTTAGGGTTGGGAAGAAATGGTGTTTAGGTGTTTAGGACTGCAACTTGAGAACTTGAGTTAACAGGAGATGAATCAATCCATATCTGAACCTATGTATTTGGGCTTCAATTTGGGCTTCAAAGATGTATTTAGGCTTCAAAAGATGTATTTGGGCTTCAATATATATACACATACATATATGTGTATATATTGATATACGGTTCGGTCCGGTTTTTTACGACCGGTTTTTGGTACAAACCGTAAACCAAACCGTTCACAACGGTTTGAAAATTTTGAAACCAACCAACCGAAAGTTTAGAAAAAAAACCAACCGTGAAATCGAACCGATGACCGGTTTGGACGGTTTCGCGGTTTGAAACCGAACCATGAACACCCCTAATATATATATGCATGGTTTTCAAAGACAATGTTCCTTCTCCCACAAGGCACTATTTATGATCTTCTCTTCCTCTCCCCTCATCTTCTCTTAACTACAGTTCACACACACTTTTCAATCTTCCAAACCCCAAATTACTCCTCTGTTCTTCAATTTCACCATTAATTTTGCAGGAAAAAAAACACATCTTGACAAAAATGCAACACAATTTAAATCACAATGAACCAATTGACCTCCCTCCAGGTTTTCGATTTCATCCGACCGACGAAGAACTCATATCTCACTACCTTTATCGCAAGGTTATTGATTCGAATTTCATCGCCCGAGCGATCGGAGAAGTTGATTTGAACAGAGTAGAGCCATGGGAACTTCCATGTAAGTACTCTGTTTTCCTATATCTATTTATGCTCTATTTTCTTTTCTTTTCTTTTTTTGATCTTGAAGTTTTTGAATTTGAATCAATTTTGTTGTTGAATTCGCAGGGAGAGCGAAGCTCGGTGAGCACGAATGGTTCTTCTTTTGTGTTCGAGATCGAAAGTACCCGACTGGATCGAGAACGAACAGAGCTACAAATGCAGGGTATTGGAAAGCTACAGGAAAAGATAAACAAATCTTTAAACAGAAATCGCTCGTGGGTATGAAGAAAACACTGGTTTTTTATAGAGGAAGAGCTCCGAAAGGCGAAAAGAGCAATTGGGTGATGCATGAATATCGATTAGACGGGGTGTTTTTAGCGAATAATTTACCGAAATCAGCCAAGGTATGAAGAATAATTATCTATGAATTGATGTTAGATACTCTGTTTTTATCAGAAACAGAGCATAAAGATTTACAATTTAATTGTTATGCAGGGGGAATGGGTGATTAGCAGGGTGTTTCACAAGAATTCTAGTGGGAAAAAGATTCCAATTTCTACAAATTTGCCTCCATTAATGGAGATTTCAAGTGTGGAATCAGGATCAAGAACAGAGAAATTGCACTCAACCTGCTACTCTGATACCATGAAAGAACAGAAACTGAATAACAACGAAGAAACTACGCGAAGCTGGAGCTCGAGTAGTTCTCCGATCGCGTCAAGAACCGAATGTGTTGATCCGGTGGTCGGAGACATTGGTAACTTTGAGTGTCATGGCTTGACGTGGATGCAAGATCCGTCAATCCTGAAGATCTTGATGGATGCTAACAACATGAATCAAAACCCGAAAACCGAAATGGTGGATGATCAAGATTATGGTGTGAATTTGGGTGGTCAAGTTGATCTTGATCACATTTGGGATTATTAAGCGAGAACTAAACATGCTGGTTTGATTACTTTGATTGCTTTGATATTACCATTTTAGATTGATGCAATGATTTAATAGAATCACAAAGGTTATGCCATGTAGATATATATTGATCTTGAGGTATAAATGTTACTTACTATGATATACCTAAGAACTATTCAAAACATATACAAGTGAAGCTCATGAACTTTGATTGAATTATCAAATACATTTTACCCTTAAATTTTAGCTTTTCAATTGACCAATTGATCTAAATTGATCCATTGGTTTTTAAAAATTCAAAAGGCTTTAATTTAGCATTATCATCTTTCTCTCTCTCTCTCTCTTTATTTTAATGTCAAATGTAATAAAATATTAGAGTAAATTACTATTTTAGTCCCTGTAGTTTGGTGGTTATAACGCTTTTAATCCAATAGTTTAAAAACGCCCAGTTTAAACACTGAGGTTTTAAATTTGTAACATAAGTCCAAACCGTTAACTACCATCCATATTCTCTGTTAAGTTTATGTAAAATGACTAATATACCCTTGTTCCTAAATCTACACACCTAAATCTTTAGAGCCGCCACCATCACCACCTGTGTATCTCAGCCACCACCACCACCTGTGGACCTCAGTCACCACCACCACCTGTGCATCTCAGCCACCATCGCCGCCGCCACCTGTGCACCTCAGCCACCACCAGTGTTGTTGAGACCGGATCGGACCGGCCGGTCCGACCGGTTCGACCGCGAATCGGGGGCTGGTTCGGCCCGGTCAGGGGTGATTCGTTTTTGTGCCATTGAACCGGCCGGTCCGAACCGAACCGGCGGTTGGACCGGCGAACCGGCCCGGTTCCGACCGGATTTCAGTATTTTTATTTTTTGATTTTAGTGGGTAAAAACGGGGTGTTAAACCATAAATTAGTACGTAGGATATACAAATATAGTTAAGTTTTATATATAACTATAAAATATATGTATAAATCATATATAAATTACTTATATTTAATTACATATATAAATATAATTAAAATATAGTTAAATCTGGTCCATCCGGTCCGACCGGTCCGACCACCAAACCAGTAAGGCGTCCGGTTCGACGTCCGATCCGGTTCTGAAAACATTGGCCACCACCACCTATACACCTCAGCCACCGCACCACCTGTGCACCTCAGCCATTGCCACCGACACCACCTGTGCACCTTAGCCACCACCACCACCACCGACACCGCCTGTGCACCTCAGCCACCGCCACCGCCACCACATGTGCACCTCAGCCGGTAACGGCCGGAAGAAAGTACCACGACGTACGGCAGCGGCGGTGGAGATAAGAGATTTGTCGCGATGTGTACGGCTGTGGTTGGGGACCTTCGATACAGCAGAAGAACCTACGATCGTGTACGACCATGTTGCCGTACAACTCAGTGGCCTTTTCTCCGGCGACGGTGCCGGAGAGTGTATTCGGCTTCCCGGCGTTTGATGCCTCTTTCTTCGGCGATGATCTGTTCGATTTTTCAGATACCATACCTTATATTTTCAACCCAATAAACATCTCTATGGCCCTCAATTTCTACTTGATTTGGGGCAACCAATCTAATTCGTAAGGAAATCTTGAAGATGAAGATGAAGGTGATGGATATGGTGACTTCGCAGGAGAATATGATGGTGGTGGTGGCTATGATGACTTCACCGGAGTAGATGGTGGTGGTGGTGGTAGTGCCTAGATTAGTTTGGTTGTAGATAAAGTTTGCTAGAGAAGAGAGATAAGGAGTGTAAGGAGAGAGAAAGAGGTGTAGAGAGGGATATATATATATGTGTGTGTGTGTATATATATATATATATATCTATATTTGTATTATTGTAATTCCAAGGGTATTTTGGTCTTTTTTTAAAAAATTAACGGAGTAATTGGATGAAGTTAACGATTTGGACTTAATTGTTACAAATTTAAAACCTTAGTGCTTAAATTGAACGTTTTTTAACTATTGGATGAAAAGCGTTATAAACACCAAACCACGGGGACGAAAAGTGTAGTTTACTCAAAATATTATCTTGTTAGGTCAACAAGAAGCAGTTTGGATGGCCTCATTCAAGCGATGACATAAGTAGAGAGTTGTGTAGTAACCAACTCCTTTTAAATTATAAAAGAAATGACCTTACTATGTTGCATCATTTTATTTTATAATTATATTATCCTATTTATCTAACGAGCAATGTTATTTGCACTCCACGATACAACAGCTTGTAGCGTCATGTTTTTCGTTACATGTGTTACAACATGAAGGTTAACGCGCTTAAGTAAATACAAGAAACATATTAAAAAAATTATGCATCTGCACACAATAATTTTAAAAAGGTAATTTAACAAACGACCTGTGTGTTGTGTGTGTTGTGGTGAAGCCATACAATGACATTAACTTGGTTGATATCAAGTTGCAGCGCGTATCCAAACTTACTTACACTTGTGCGTCCGTATTTTAAATGAAACAAATATTAGAATGAAAAGGGGTAAAATAACTTAAATGAAGAATAAATATAAGAAAAGTAGCAATAACATCCCTGAAAAAAAAATTGTGGTCGCTGACGTCAAACCCCGCCCTGTGTAAGAAAACAAAACCAACAACTACATTAATCTCTCTTTCAACTCATACATGTATTTTCTTAATTACACATTTAAAGTACACTCCTAAAAGTAAATATTCTAACACTAGTTTTAAATTCACAAAAACAAAAAGGATAATAAGAAAATTTTACCTGAACTTATAAATGAGATTATATATTATATTGCCTTATGTAAATTTATGTTTATAAAAAATAATTACACATAACATACAAGTGGATCATGCATCTAACAATGCCTAGGCTTGAGTCCCGATAATGGTGTAAGATTGGGATTTATCCGACTCTCTGAAGTTCTTAGTGAGCGCATGGAGTTATTCTGCAACTTCCCGAACTTAACTAGATTTGTAACATCAAATAGGCTCGTTAAAAGGCCAGCCTCCGACACTCAAGTCAACATCTTCATCATGATTCTCAACGTATATAGGTAAATATATGTAAACATAAAAGAAATGAACGTATAAGAGTGAAGTAAGTTAATGAGAGATGGAACCCCCTACTAGTGAGATTAATACCTTATAATCTCATATAAATATATGATGTGTTTTCCTTATGGATTAAATATTAATGGGCTCAAGTTCTAATTTAAGGGTAACATCTTCATGCACTACAAGAAAAAAGGTTTTTTGCGACTAAATTTTTTGCGGCGACACGTGTTTCGTCGCAAAAAAGACGCTACACGACAAAAATAATTTACTTTTTGACTTTTTTCAGTCAATTTACTATTTTGCGGCGAAATTTTCGTCGCAAAAGGTTTATTTTAATTTAATTTATATTTTTTTTAAATTAATTTAATTATTTAATTTTATTAGCTTTTTGCGGCGATAGTTTCGTCGCAAAAGGTATATTTAATTTACTTTTTGTTTTTTTTTTATTTTCCAAAGCATCATTTGGGGGGGAAAATTTCCCGCCTCGTTATTTGCGGCGAAATTGTCGTCGCAAAAAACACATCAGAATTAATAATATTTAATTATTTTCTTTTTTGCGGCGATTTTTTGGTTTTTTGCGGCGATATTGTCGCCGCAAATGGGTTTCAGATCTGTGAAAAAGGGGATCGCAGAATGCAGTCCCCATTTCCCCACTATCTTCCAAACCTACACGACCGACCGACCTCCGACCGACCGCCGCTCCGACCGACCGACCGCCGCTCCTCCGGCCGCCGCTCAGCGCTTCACCGGCCACCACCGGCTCCACAACGACCGAGACCGTCTTCACCACTGCCACCTGCTCCATCACCGCCATCCACCACCTCCACTTGCTCCACCACCGCCCTGCCTCACCAGCGCCACCACCTCCACCGTCGTCTGCCGTCACCACCACCGCCACTCCACCACCATTACATACATACCACCGTAAGAAATTTTTTTTTAAATTTGAAAATAAATTATGATTATTATCTAAAATTAGAGTTAGAATGATGTATTTGTTGAACACTAGTAAGTAGAAGATGATGTTTTTGTTAAAAGATGATGTTTTTGTTAGCAGATTTAAAGTTAGGGTTAAAGGATGTGTATGTATGTGTATGTTGTTTTATGGCTTTGTGTTTAGTCTGTCATGAACAATAAGAAACAAAGCCTAGACTATTATGATGATGTGGGTTCATATTTTAAGATGTTTTATGTTTCTTGTCTTATTTCAAGTGATGTTATGATGCTAATATGTCTTTATAAACTAAAATACTCACAGTCTGTTAATATCTAAAACTAAAACTTACTGTGCGTAGCTGACTTTAAGTATGCATTTCATATTGAACCATGTATAGTTAGATGACATGATGAAATTCTTGGGTAAAATGTTACCTAGTACTTTAAGAGTGGCATTCCATTTACAAAGTAATCGTTTAAATGATTGGTTTCTAATTTTTGGACGCATTTGATAAGTGAGAGTTTCTAAAAGATTTTGTTGCATTGATTTAATGAATTGTAGTTTAAGAACTATCTATGCTTATGATTTATCTATAGTGGGACCTTCGGGATATGGGTCTTACATGTTTGTATCGGATTTATAGTTTAAGAGATTTAAGTGTTATTTAATGTCTAGACTTAAGCTAAGAATAGATTTTTTTGTTAGAAGATGATGTTTTTGTTAGTAAATCTAACTGTCGGCGAGTAAATAATGAATCTAGTGTTAGTCCTCAGTTATTTGCTTTGGCAAATGGACCACGACATGCAAACTCTTACACCGTTTGTATAGTTAACGATGTGAGGTTTTGGGTTCATAGCTGAGACTTACGCCGTACAACTCAAAACAGATGGCAGACATGGCACGAGGTCACGGTGGGTATACCTATGGTCGTGGTCCACCTGGTGGTGGTCCTCCCGATGATGATCGATCGTGGCAGCCGCCACGACAGTGCGAGATCAGTGATGACTCCGGCAGCGGCAGTGCTAGCGGGAGAGGTAATCCTCTTTTTATACTATTATATTTTAAAATGAACCTACTTGTGTTTTTTATTTTGTTCCATTGAATTTGCAGGACAAGGCAAGCGTGGGAAGACTACACTTCAGGGTATGCGCAAAAGAAATCCTCAAGGAAATTTGCTCACAATTGAATTTGAGCAAGGTACGCATGACACGTACAAACTTGTAGGTGCCAATCAGGCAACCTTTGCTTCACTGGTTGGCACCCTCGTTGACAAATTTCCTCAGAACTACAAGAGCTGGAGAAAGATACCTGCAGAGTTGAAGACGACTATCTGGCCTGACTTAAAGGTTAAGTTTTTGATAATTCAATTCAGTGTTTAAATATATATAGACTAAGCTATTTGTTTTCATTATTTGCAGATGTATTTTGATTAAACTTATTTGTGGCGATTTTTCGTCGCAAAAAACTGTTTTTTTTTAATTTTTTGTACTTTTTTTTAAAAGATGGGACCCGCATCCTTTTCGTCGCAACTTTCGTCGCAAAATATCTTTTGCGACCACTTATTTACGGCGACAACATAGCGACGAAACTTTCGTCGCAAAAAGTCTTTTGCGGCGATAGTATAACCTTTTGCGACGATTATTATCGCCGCAAAAACAGTTATTTCTTGTAGTGATGTCCTCGTCCAATATGAAGTGGAATTGACTACATTACACTAGACTAACAACTATTATCTTTGCATTATGTTACATTTTACTTTGTTTACCATGGAGAGTGGTTTTACATAAAATGTTAGTATCTTGGGTGCCACCTTATTGTCCCATCTGTCTCATAGGAAATTTAATCCAGCACGTATGATATGCGATATTGCACATGAGTGGTGTGAGAATTGTAACTCGTTTCGAACAATTAATATGCATCCATGATGAATGGTTGTTCGGTAAGATGGTGCTCCGTTTGAGAATAAAATGTAAATGTGCTCTAATCTGCTTTTAATTCGACTAGACGTATGATATGGTTAGGTTTGGTGAAAGATTGATCAAAGACTTGGATCACGTCAAGAGATGTTTGGTACCTATTGAACACAACCAGATTCAAATTTTGAGGAATCATGCACAATTCAATTGGAGGAAGAAAATATTAAAAGTTTCCAAACACTGACATAATTGAGGAGTATCGACAACCAAAGTTTCATGATTTTGATCAAAGTTTCTGAGAGAGTACTCATCGGTTTCAATGACCCATATTGTATTCATTTTGGCATGTTGGTGTTACGTTTCACACGCCTCTTGTAGTATTAGGTCAATTGTGTTATTACGTAGCTCAATGGGTGGTTTTATTTCCTTTACATGTTTCACTTGTTTGCTATATCTTATATTTAATTTGCTAAAGAAGGGAGTGAAAAATATAAATACTTCTTTCTTATATCTTGTTGTTTCCTCAAAGCTTAACAAATTGTCAAGGTGAATCCCAAGTCTAACATGATGTGTACGATGATTGAGGGGCCGACATCAGTTAACACAACTTCTAGGTCAAATGTTGTGCAGGCAGAAGGTCTTTCAATTCAGCTTCTTACACGAGCTTCTCGATTTAGGAACAATTGAAGAATCAGGGGTCTCATGTGTGGTAGGGTTGTGAGAGAGATAGGATTGGGAAGAAGATGAAGTATGTGATCAAGGGTTAGAGCTAAACAACGAGTTATTTTAGATGGGTAAATTGGTTATAAAACTAAAAAGTTAGTTTCGTTCGACTAAAAGATGACAAGTATGAAATCATATGAAGTTCAATAACGTGTTTTGTACTTATTAAAGTTAAATGATATTATCGGCAAGTTATCTCAAAGATAAAGAATGAAAGTTGCAATTTACTTGTATAAATTAATATATATTCAGTAATCTTTTCACTCTAACATGATGGATACATTATATATTCCATTTATCAAGTTGTATGTACATATTTTTATACATAAAGTACAACCAACTAAATCTTCTATTTTTTATTATTTTAAACCTAATATCATACTTTTTTTATAATTTAACCATTGTAATTTTTTAATTTTAACTTTGATCTGCCATAATTTTTATTTTTTACAAATTTTACATTTCACTCTAAATTTATGAGTTAACACGTTGTAAGATGCGTGTGTGATTCAACGTTGTTACTCGTATTTTTCCCGTTTAATGGCATGTCGCAACGTGCGGGTCTTAAATCGACTTATTATTGTTTTTAATGTTCTACGCTTCATGTGCGTGGTTCAACGTTTTTACATCTACTTTTTGGTCGATTTTTTTTTCGATTTTTTTTTGTATTACGAGATTTTCTGATACTAGTGGTCGTTGACGATGATATAACATTGATAATGTTTGACACGGTTGTACGTCTCGTACCGTAACACTATGAGCTTAATAATAGTTATCATTCTACTTTTGCAATATACAAAACTTGCGGTTCACTATTCATTTGAATAAGATACAATTTACAGATTCTTGTCTTCGTGTTCATAGCTGAAAGGTAATGGCACAGACTTAACAGCTCTGAATTTTCCAACATTGTTCAAATGCTCATTCTCCAACCTGAATCATCAAACACAAGGTTAGATTATCTTCTCATAATAATAACTTCATGCAATCTCAATCACTAATGCAATAAAACCTGAAGAAATTCCATACGCCACGACGAATGATCTCTAAACTTGCGATTATGGCAATTAGGGCATTTTTATGGAGGAAAGGGGCGTCATGGATACCCACAACAGTTTGCATCCACGCAAGTCTCAGAATCACATTCAATACCTGCAAATTTAGCCAATGTAAGTGAAGATATAACCTAATTGCATCTTAATTTCGGTTTTAATTGTTATTTGATGTTGTAAGTTGTAACTAGAAATTTAGCCATTACAGCTGTGACATTATGAGCATTAACAGTGAATTCCCAAAATACAAGTGTGTTTCATATATCCTCTAAAATATACGAGTGTGTTTCATATATAATACGGAATGATTTTGAGTGTTTGTGAGTGGAGGACCGATAAAATTTTACTGTATATTTGGAGTCACCGACTCACCGTATAACCCCTATAAGTTTTTTTAACATTTTTTAAAGTGGTTGTGATTGAAGAGGATGAGAAAAAAATAATAATAAAAGTATAAAAATTATTATTTAATTGAATAGTGTTTTTAAGGTAATTATGATTAAATGCATAAAGCAAACACATGAAAGTGGGTGTTTGGGATTGCTTCTTCAAAACTTCTTTCGACTTTTAAGAACAAGAAAAGTTAAAAGAAAATAAAATTATGTTTGGATGTAGAAATTATGAGAAGGAGAATGAGATTTTTGAAAAGTCAAAAATTTTAACTTCTCAAAACTACTTTTGAGAAGTTAAAAAGGATTTTTGAGAAGTTAAAAAGGATTTTGAGAAGTTAAAAAGGAGTTTCACCGGAATCTCAAACACGCCGAAGTTGTGATGTTCACCTATGTTCAGTGGTCGCTATCTACCAACACATTACCTTCGGTCCATATAACCTTAGATACTAAGACGTCAAAAAGTATACCCTAAACTTTGAATTTAACAAAAATTATGCTAGAACTTCAAGAATAAAAATTAAAAATAGCCATAAATTTGTTTTATTAAAACAGGATAACAAACGAAAGTTATTAATAAAAAATCAAATTAGTAAAAAGCATAATTGATTAAAAATGTATATTATATATACTCCAATAGTAAACTTGAAACTTTAGAATTTGAGGGGTAATGTTTTAAAATTTTGTGTTGAGTGAAGTGAAACATTTTGTAGGTGGCTTTTGTTGCGCCTGACCTTGCTAATTGAGTTATAGTATAATTTGTAGAGGTCACTAATTAGTAATTAGTAGCCCATGAGGAGCTAGCCCAAGTGGTAGAGATACAAGTCTCTTAAAATGAGATCCCGGTTCAAATACAGGGTGTAAAGGGTGTAGTTTAGGTGTAAAGGGTGTAGTTTAGGTGTTGAGTTCCATTGTCTGGTAAAAGAAGAATAGTAATTAGTATTTACCATTGCTATGAAGTAGATAGATTTGTTAGGTATAATAAGCTTGTCTCTTAACCAAGGATTCTCAGAATTCCTACATAGTAGACCCCAATCCATCACTACATCCCAGTAGGTACTGAAAATTGTTGCAACTCCTGAGGTAGATGCAGCAATGATCAGTAGTATTGTCCCTTTCTTTTGAACATGAATTATCCTTGCAACAACAGCAACAATGGTGGAGAAGTACTTGAGTCCATTTAGAGCTTGTGTGGAATCATGACCTCCCCAAAAGCGGCGTAGGCACTATAAGCATATTGACATTAGTTGACATGTATCTTTGAAATGAAACATTGGCGGGTCATAACTCATAACGTATAGGTTTGAAATGAGTTGTAGATTATGTACCTGTAGGAGTCGAATCCAGTATGGGATGACGGCGATGACTATAGTAATGATATTATAAACATCACTCTTGTTGCAAGTCTCGGCGTTCCTCTTCTTGAAATCTCCCCAACCGTAGTAGCATACATAGAACTGCAAGTTCCTCAATAACTGAACCTGAAACCAAAAGAATGTAAACAGTTTATGGCCCCTTGATAAGTATGATCATTGTTTCTCGGTTGTCTTTGAATCTTACCTGACTAGTAAACTGATCAGCCAAGAAGAAATCAGGGAGAGTGATTGCATAAAAAGGAGCACAAATGCAGTGCCATAAACAGACTAAGAGGAAGAAACGGTTTGCTCGATAGAAGATGTTAAATGGACAGACTGTTATCAGAAGTACAACCTACAAAACACAGTTTATGACAAAACTGCAACATAATACATAAATGTATGAGGGATTAGTATGTTATGTAACCTACATGATGATTAGTGCTTAAAGGAGATATACTGTGGGTACAGTTTGTAATCATTTTTATTCAAAAAAATTAGAACATTAATGAATTGTTTATAATCATATTAGACAAACTAATTGTTCATAATATAAGTGGACAAAAAGTGTTTCTGGTCGAACAGGCTTATTTCAACCCACACAAAAAATTCTCATTTGCACAAGAACCTGTTTGACATGTTACCCAACCCACCATTTTGCCACCTCTATGTGTACCTACAAGACGGTGGTGTGATATACACAATCACCCTTTAAGCCAACACCAAGCTTTGTTTCCATAAACACTATTGATTCATCATGGGAATACCTCAATAATAACTGCCTCATATATACTATGCAAATACAAGGGAAAAAGAGGAATTTCTTACAATGACTAAGCCTAGAGGGAGTAATTCAGTTAATGCACTATAACTTTCAGTATTTTGATCCAATTCCATTTCAAGATTTGAGAGTACAGCTGCAAGAGTGAGTACTGACAGGCCAGAACTGAGTAGTAGAACTTCAGTATAACCCAATTCTGTACCGGGTTTGAATCCAAATATAAATGAGTAATTCACACGATATCGTGTCCAATAATATACATTTGCAGCATACATCAGTATATGTAACACCAGGAATCCAAACAAACTGTATAGCGGAAAGATGGTATCCATGTACTGAGTTCGACCATTACTCTTAAGAAGATCTCTAGCATGTATACTTACAGCGATTGACACTACAAGAGCTAATGAACATCCAAAGAAGCAACCTGCAACAGAAAAGACATTGTTCAAGTTATACTTTCAGGTCGATAATAGGTTTCGTGGTGGCCTTCAACTATCTTGCAGTATGCCTATAACTTACCCACAAAAAATGTTACCCGGTGCCTCTTTCTTTTAGCATTTGGCTTTAGGATGGTCATTCCTTGATGGCGATTCCCATTAAAGAAATGCTTTACAAATGCTGATTCGACTCTCTCTATGAGCTTAGAAACCTGCAGGAAATTCTTTGTTAAATTTTATCACAACATGATCTGATTTGTAGGTGCCAAATTACATTAAGTGGTAACAAATTTAGTCTGATTTCTGTTTGAGGTCGCAAACTTTATAAAATTCTCATTTAGGGCTCCTCTGGTAAGTTAACTGGTTTCAAAGTTGGTTACATGTTTAAGTTTCAAAAGTTGATTTTGTTAAAATCCAAAAAAATTAAGTACCATACACAGACCTCATTAGATTGGCCCAAGTAAGACTCTTCAACCATCTGTAAGTAAGCATCTGATGCATTTCTTGATGTTATCTGGAGTAACAAGTTTGGTCAGCAAATGAACACTTGTTGACTTATATGACACCAAAAAAAAAAAACTAACCTTGTCATACTTCTTCATGATCTTGGAGAAGGCCAATTGATTCAGGAAGCTGGTGTGTAAAGCAAGATGCAACTCAGTTAATTTGTATCGAATCTTTATGTCATATGTACACGCTTAATTAATGCTTACACATAGTTCTTTAGAAACCGAAGCTTTTCGTGGAACTCAATAAAAGCTTGCTTCAACTTTTCTTTTGCATCTCTAAGTGCATTTTTGCTGAAATTCAGGTCTGACTTTGAACTTTGGAAAGCACTTTTGATGGCGGATAACGGTGATTCTGCAGTGGTGTTGATTTTTACATGATTTAAAACTTCCAAAGAAGCCATTTGGTATTCCTTTACACCATCTGATCTCTTTTCTTGCTGTTCTTCTTGAATCACCTCCAATGGATGACCTTAAATTCACCTAAAGTTTCAGTAAACATTTAGTATTTTACTTAATGATTTCATTTAGAATTGACTACCTGTGTTTCTTTGATTGATGAAGGTAGAAGCAGCAGCAGCAGCAACAGGATCATTGACTTTAATTCTAAGAGCAATGAGAGCATCCATTTGTACATTCAACTCTTCAGCCTCCTTCACCACCTCCTCCACTTTGGCTTTATAAAACTTAACCACTTTATTGAACTCATCATCAAGTCTTCTGAAGAACACAAGCTCATACTCGCCACCTTCCTCCGACGATCTAAGAAAAATCGTCTGGTAACTTTTACCATCTTCACCTTGTTCTTCATCTGCTGTATGCATTGCACTTACTAGAATAACTTCATCTTCTTTATCTTTTCCGGGACTTTTGTTACCATAGCGACTAGTTAGTCCACTAAAAGCTCTGAAAAGAGACCCCCGTCTTTTCAAAGACGGGGTCCTCAATGGCGGCGGCCTTGGGTTCACCTGATTCCCAGGTGACCTCTGCTGCTGCCGCCGGAAAATCAAGATTTCTTTTAAGAGATTCTTGAGGAAATTGTAATTCATGTATGCTTCTTGCCATTCAGGCACCATCTGAGAAGCAAATTCCTTTCCAAACTTCATTTTTGATTTTTTCCTTTAATGAAAGTTATGAAAAACCAAAGTCAAGATTATACAGAAATGATGAAATGTTCATATAAGGATGAACATTTTTATAATTGTTCTTGTCATGGTTTCTTGTGTTGTTTTAAAACATGAAACAAGTTGTCAACTAGCTTCCAGCCTTATGGCGTGTTTTGAAGAAGTGATCAAACCAGAGTTGGTCGATAGTGTCAAATTCTTTTAAAAAGTCTTTCTAAATATACATGTCTCGCCTAGAGCGTTAAAAACTCCCGGTATAAATGCTTGCGTCGAGTTCAAGCCGAAGGTGGCTAGCTCATATACCCTGTTGTCAATAGCGGCTATAGCAACCGCTATAGCGCGCTACATAGCATATAGATAGGGTACCGCTATTTGTGTTTTGCAACCAAATAGTGACCGTAGTGATTTTTTTATTTTTCGTAAATATAAAATCGACTCAAACAGAGTATTTTAGCTATTTTTGTGGTGTTTACTTAAGTTTTCTACTACTTAATAGCTAGTCATGTTTATTTATTGCATGTAAAACATTTATTAAAGTTTCTACTACCTTATCGTTAAACATCAAATAGCGGACACCATTTACCGCTATTCGTTACGTATCATATAGGTGACTTCTCGCTATTTACCTCTATTCTCTATTCATATAGAAACTCAAGCTGATATGGCTTGAGTAACTCCATCATTGGCGCTTTTATTATACGTTTTTAGTTTAGTATTGTACTATTTGAAAAACATATAATTTGAGATTGTTATTAACTTGTTATTTGTCACATTTATAAAAGGACACATAAAATCATCAAAACTGAGAAAAACAAGTTGGCTTGAGCTGATGGCTAGCTAAATACGAGCTTACTTTCTAACTCGACCGAAAACATAAAGTCCAGCTAGCTCGACTCCGACTCGTATTATCACAGGATTAAATCCGGCTCAACTAATATTTATTACTTGCTTAAATCCGATCCGAGTTGATGTTAGTGTGAACAACCCTACTTTTAGTAAAATTTATTTTAATACCTATAGCTTGTTTGACTGTTTTATTATTAGTTAAGAAATTTAAACCTACTCTGTTAAATTAGTCATTCCTAATCTCCGGCACCGGTGGGCTGTCGCCGTCAGCCTGACGCCGGTCTCCGGTGGTGAAAGTGCAACCACACCTGCCATATATAGACACCATTATTTAATCCCTTTTCTTTGTTAAGAAAGTCAACAAACAATATCCGCGTCAACGCATCAATCAATATTATAATTTATATATCGTATGTATTTCGTTCACATTAAACATCATTAAATTTTAAAAGTCTACTTGAACCGGTATTATATGTCAAGTTATCAAGGGGGAGGTTATTATATAAACGTATGGTAGCATGTTTTCAATATAAATACTATTTTTCACGATATCTGAAATAATTGTAGATGTTTGTAATTTTATACGGCAATTTGGATTTAAATAATTTAAACAATAACTTGTTGATTTGTAATAAACATATTATCATTTTGACTAGTTATATTTCTAACTTTCACTTTAATTGTTGAAAACTAATCCTAATAACATAGTTGTTATAGATTTATACTTACTTTTTCATGTATTTCGTTTGTATGTTTTATTTTTGTTTATAGTGTATACTATATCATGTATTTCGTTTGTATGTTTTATTTTTGTTTATAGTGTATACTATATAATTAAAAAGTTTTTTTACAGACACGTGTGAACTTTTGGGAAACCTAAACTTTTGTTTTTCGTCTATTTCTTCTATTAAATGACAATGAATTTAAATAAGTAAACTAAATAATTAAGTAATCAAAATTTTAATTACATTTTATCTTAAAATATAATTTTATAATTTTTATTTTTATTATTTATTATTTATAATCTTAAATTTTATTTATTGATTATTTTATTAATGAATAGTGACATGTAACATACAAAATATTAATAAAGTCTAATGATTTTAACATGTTAAATTTTTTTAGACATATAATACATGAATTTTTAACCTTGTTATTATTATGAGCTAAGTCGAGCAAAAATCAAGTATAAATAATTGTTTATTATGCTTTCAGGTTTGTTATTAATAATAATAGTGAAAGTTTTGGCTACAATTTATCTAATACCAATACATATATTTTTGCGGTTGAGTTTGAACAAAAGAAAATGTCCAAGTTGGTTACAAAGTTATATCCTGTTATTAAAAGGCAACTTAGCACAGCAAAATTAAAAAGTTATATCCTGTTATTAAAAGGCAACTTAGCACAACAAAATTAAAAAGTTATATCCTGTTATTAAAAGGCAACTTAGCGCAACAAAATTAAAATGGTAATCAACTTGTCAAACGTCAAATAAAAAAATTGTAATCAACTTGTTTTTAAAAGTTTTAGATGAAAAGTCATCTCCTCTGAACCAAAAAGTCATTTATCTTAATTTGCCATACACTTAGTTACATATTATAATATTAGACTATAAGCAGTAATGAGGTGCCACCTAGACCTATCACGCCAGAACACGCCCTTCTGGGCATGATAGATGTTCTCGTGACGCAAATTCCGAGCATGAGGCATATTTAATGGTTTTTAATTTTATACTTTTTTCTTTTTAAATTGAATATCACATTCACGCGAACCTCCATTACACATCTTTGTAGTGATCGCATCACTACTTGATGATAATATTTTTTTTCATCATTATCATACAATCATTATGAATACAAGAAGAAAAGGCTACTATATTAGAATGTTATGAGTATCATATAGTCATTACTCTTTTACAAATCCTGTAAAAACATTCCCACCTGATCATTTACTTTCTATCACCGCCCTACATTTAATGAAATTATTTATTAGTAACAAAGTATTGTTTTATAATTTTGAAGTTTAGTAGTAACATATTCTACGGCTTCTCCCTTGATGTTTTGTTTTCCTTAGGCGTGTTCAACGAACTGAATTCTAAATTATCGACTTAATCGAATCAAATTATTTGAATTTGATTTTTTAAAATCATATTCGAAATTGATTCGAACTAGAATTAGGTTCGATACATTCTTTTGCATTCAAATTCAAATTCAAAACCGTTCGAATTCAATTTGATTGTCAAATTTGAATGAATATGAATCGAACTCAAATTCACCAAAATATTTAAGTGTTTTTTCAACAATAATCATCTTTAATATATAAAATAACAAAAAAAGAAAACAAGGTTAGGAAATTAAAAAAATAAATTTAAAAGTATTAAACATATAGGATTAGGATCATTACAGAACCACGTTTTATTTTCAAAATCACAGAACCATTGATTTACATAAATGTAAATTAAGCCTGTTAATACTTGAGTTGTTTTACATATGTGTATATCAAACGTGAGTAATAAATTATATAAAACAACTAAATATCACCGGCTTTAACTTACATTTATGTAAATTAATTATTCGTAATTTATATTTATGTAAATCAATGATTCTTTTGGTTCTGCAAATAAAAAGTGGTTCTGTAATAATCCTGACCCTAAACATATAAGTGAATAAATATATGTATATATAATTTATTTGTATAAAATATGAAATAAAAACTATATTTTATAAGGGCGGGGTTATTGTAAAAATGAAGAAAAAACTAAAAATGATTAGCAAGATTATTATCCATTAGATTTTACATACAAGGGCTAAGAAAATTCGATAGTATAATGACAAATAATTAATAACTTAAATGATAGACAAATAATATTTTGGTCTTGACCACATTTTTAAGTTTTGTCTTTTTTTAAAAGCTCGTAACTTTTACATACAATATTATTTCTTAAAAAAAGCACACCATAAAAACAAGCGTTTTTTAATCTTTAAAACACCTATAATCTTATACATAAAAAATGAAGTTTTTTTCACGTTTATTTCAACTCATTGTGTAATATTCGTCAGCTTATTAATATTCGTCAGCTTATTGTGTAATATTTGTCAGCTCATTGTATAATATCAGATCATTGTGTAATATTTATCAGATCGTTGCGTTTAATGTTGGCCATTTTGTTATGCATTGTGTTTTTAAAAAGTAACGATTTTCAAACAATACAATGCTATAAATATAATTTTGTTATGTTTTCTAGTTTATTGTGTATCCTAATCGAGTCATTACGTAATTCTCATCAAGTAGCTCATTGTGTATATTGTTTATCATCGAGTCTAGTGCTAGTAATCGTATTACCCATTGTGTCTAATACTAACCATTTTCCTTTTTAAAATGGTGATATTCAAATAATACAATGCTAAAATATAATTTTTTACGTCTTTTCCAGTTAATTGTGTAATCCTGATCAGGTCATTTTGTAATCCTCGTCAAGCAGGTCATTGTGTCTATTGTTAATTGTCGAGTCTAGTGTTGGTCAATATGTGTACCTATTGTGTCTAACGTTGACTACTGTGTTATGAATTGTGTTTTTTAAAATGATGATTTTCAAATAACATAATGTGAAAATGTAATTTTTTTACGTCTTTTCCAGTTCATTGTGTAATACTAATCAGGCCATTTTGTAATCCTTGTTAAGCAGCTCATTTTGTCTATTGTTGATCGTTAAGTCTAGTGTTGATCATTATGTTACCCATTGTGTCTAATGTTAACTATTGTGTTATGCATTGTGTTTTTTAAAATATCAATTTATAAATAACACAATGTTGAAAATGTAAACTTTTTACGTTTTTTTAGTTCATTTTGTAATCCTGATTAGGTGGTTTTGTAATCATTATCAAGCAGCTCATTGTGTTTATTGCTAATTATCGAGTCTAGTGTTGGTCATTGTGTTATCTATTGTGTCTAATGTCGATCATTATGTTATGCATTGTGTTTTTTAAAATGATGATTTTCAAATAACACAATAATAAGAAATGTTAACATTATATGTTTTAAGTTTATTATGTGTTTCTCATTAGATAATTGTGTGATCCTCGTTAATTCAGAATATCATACAATTACATGATGAAATTACACAATGAGTTAAAAAAATGAAACAAAACTTTATTTTTTTTATATCAACACTATACGTATTTTTAAGATTAAAAAAATTCTTGTTTTTATGGTATAATTTTTTTGAAAAAAATAATGTTGTTTGTAAAAGTTTTGAATGTTTAAAAAAAGTAAACTTGAGAATGAAGAACATTACCAATTTTTCTCCTAACCTAATTTTTATGAAAATGACACGTGTTACATTTTAATAGTTCTTACACTTTGTATTTTTAGAACACTTTGTATTAGGACATTTCTCTATACATATATAACTATATATATATATATATATATATATATATATATATATATATATATATATATATATATATATATATAGAAGGGATCAAATGAAAACTAATATTATAATTGAAAACCATGAAAACTAGCATCCACCAATCAGATTTTTTATATTTTAATTCAAAATTAATAATGTAAAAGGGTAAATTAGTAATTTTTACATTATAATATTTATTAGATATTTAATTTATAAAACTAACTCCCTAATTTTTCTCATAACAATATTCTGTTTCCATATGCATTCTTCTTTTTCAAATCTTCTTCAATTTTTTTATGATTCGTATTATGCAATCAGTGGTAACAGTAAGTATTCTAATTTAACTTTGTAATTGGATCGGATTGTTCAGTTTTGTCAATTCATTGGTTTCGGAAGTGATGAAATAAAAAACGCAGCCATCTATTGCCGATTGTTCAAATCCAAGCAACGATGTAGTTTATTCGATTGGCAGTTCGGGTATTGAAGATGGTGCTTGTTCGATTCAGGAGTCGACATGTGATGCGTTATTACTTTATCCTGATCGACATCAGGATATTATGCCTGTTGATGTAGAAGATGAAGAAGAAGGTATGTATTCTGTTTTTTTATATTCCTTACATATATGTACCTATGAACTTTAAACGAAATGTACATTGAATATTAATTTGTGTTTGCTGTTTCTTATATATATATACCCACGAGCTTAATTGGTATCTTATTGTTTTAATGGTTTAGTTGTTGGTAAAGTTTTTAATTTATTAATGATTGTGTTATTTTGAATGTACATTGTGTTCACATTTTATTTGTATCTTAGTAAATGAAGTTGCAGACGAAGTTTTTTTTGTATATTATTGTTTTGAAATAGTACAATTTAAATAGAACAAATTGTTTAACATATTTTGTTATACTTGATGCTTAATGTGAATATATATTTTTTATATAATTTTACGTTAGTAATGTACATATATGTATCAAACAAGTGTGTTTTAACAATAATGTGTGTATGATGATACAGATAACGCCATTGATGTTGATTGCAATAAAAACCATCCACTTGAAAATCAGCTGTAACTAAATGTAAAAAATATAATAATAAACGAGCATTTTTGACCTTATGAAAAGTGTGCATATATGTACCACTTGTAGTCTTACACAAATGGTGATGTGGAGTTACTACAAACAGTGGTACATATATGTACATATACGTACATATATTTTCATTTTCATTGGATCCACATATGATGTTGTGGAGTTTTTACAAATAATGGTACATATATGTAAAATAATCAGTCAAAACATATGAACTTGATGGCTTTTCAACATTGTTCATATACGTACCAAATGTGCTGAAACACTTTTTATAATAAGTTTTGTAAGATACACATGTGGGTCTTATAAGTTTCATTATATGTATGTTCAATTGCTTTTGATTAATTATTCATCATTTTTATTTTTTTACACGTCCAGGTTAGTCTTCATTCGTCGGACCATTCAGTCTCATGTTCTTGCATGCCATTCACACGTGTTGGATACCTAAAACAGTCTTCATATCTTAAAATTCATAATAACATTAAAAAACATTCATAATTCGTCCATTCAAAATCACAATCATCTGTCAAATAATTCTAGATAAGTTATACTAATCTATACATGTTCATAACTGTATGTTGACCCAGAAAAAAAATCACATCAAAATACTTCCAAAATAGGATGCCATGATTTTATATCTACCCTCTTGATTCTTGATCCAATGCTTCAGCCTCCTGCATCACCTTAGCCTTATAGATATTAACGTTGGAGGTTAGAATTTTGAACGCGTATTTCTTCCTCAAATTCCGGATCTTTGACTTCATTTTGTTCTCGTCCGACGGAAAACCACAATCCCAATTTTTTACCTGACTTCCCATGAATGTCTCCATGTGTCTCATTATAAATATACCACAATCCACCGCGTTTTTTGTACACTGCACAAATAAGACAAAGTTGTACCAGGCCAATTCTTCGTTCCAAATATTTGTACACTGCACAAATAAGACAAAATGTATGTATAATAAAGTTACATCATTTATCACCTTAACAGGTATTGAAATTCATCATTGAACATATACGGTAAGAATTCAAAGTTACATATATATACAATGTTTTAATACATATGTGTACCAGTAGGCTGTGTACCAGTAGGTTGTGCAAAAGATTGTTCATATATGTAACATATACGGTAAGAATTCAAAGTTACATCTATGTACAATGTTTTTAATACATGGGTAACACATAGGCTGTGTACCGGTAACAGTTCTTGTACATATATGTAACTGTTTTATTTCAACAATATATACAGAACATAACATGATTCACTATAGTACATATATGTAACACATGTCTAGAAAACACAAAAAGCAAATGTTTTACCTTCTACTTTAGCCGATGGGTCTTCAATATCATCTACTTCAATCGGATCATCAGAAGTATTTGTGAACTTATTAAAACTTATCCGTTTTGCGATTCTTTCACTTTTCATTTTAACTGCATGCCAAATTAAAGTCTAAAAAGTTATGTAAATACAATATATATAGCAGAATTCACTATACATATCCAACACTATGGCAGGGAAGAGTCAAATCTTTTCCCACACAAAAAAAGTTGTAGGCTTGCTGCTTTATTGACAAAGATTAACTATTTGGGAGGAAAAGTCCAAATCTTTTCCCACACAAGACAACTCCTGATGTTTATTTGAAAACATTTACCCCCTGCATATGTTAATCTAAAAAATCCATATACGTACCACAATAATAGACTTCCATAGAATCACATATTGTTTAAAAATTTAAAGTTCTCAGCAATTTTACAAGTTAATTAAATCTTTAGACTCCTAATAAACTTCTTTTAATGTAAAAAATGATCATTATACACCACTCAAACTTTGCAAATTTTTGGTACACATATGTACCATCGGTGTATTCTACAAACTATTATGAACAAAAAACACCCAACATCCCCCACAACCTAATTAACTTCTATGATTCCTACTCGATTTAACATTCATCACACACAATACGAACAATAATCATCAAATTCCAAATAATCACATTGTAACAGCAGTCATAATTTTACCTATTTCGACTGCATTGTGTTTATTTTTAACACAATATCACTCTCAACACACAGAAAATACTTCAAAATCAACAAGATTGTCAATGCTTTATAGTTTTCGGAATTTATAAGTTACAATTTTGCAAAAGTTTACAATTTTTAAAGCTATACATTACGAACCTTCAATGTCGCTTCTTCGTCCGCCTATTCTTCATCTTCAAACCTCGTCTTCAGGAATGAGATGAAATTCAGATTCGGTTCGTAGTGTATCAATTTCGGTTTCTGCAAATCGATTGATTTGTTTCTTTGAATGAAGATTTCATCCGAGATTCCAAATTCAATATTTTTAGGAAATAAATTAGGGGTCAGTTACAATCTTGTTTTTTGTGTACCCAAATACCCTTTTTAATTATAAATCTATATTTTTAAATATTCACTTAACAAAAATAAGGCTAATCAATTAATAACCATTGATCTAAATGATCGATGGCTATTAATTGGTTTTAATAGTTTTCAACTTATATCTAGTTTTCATTGGATCCTCCCTATATATATATATATATAGGGGAGGGATCAAATGAAAACCATGTTTATAATTGAAAACCATGAAAACCACCACTATCCAATCACATAATTTATAATTGATTTAATTTTTTAGTTATTTAAAGTATCTTTAAGTAAATTTTAACCTTATTTTTGAGGTCATTGTTTATTTTTTAATTTAAACTCCAAGGTTGACGATGATAACGAATCGAGGTACGTATACGTAACTTCTATGAGTTAGATGTACGTAACTCTTAGTTGTACACTTGGCAACACGTACTTACAAAAACATAACCCTTACATATGTGTAACTATTAGTTATACCATTTGTAATACATACTTACATATATGTAACCCCTGGTTTTCACGGTTTTCAATTATAAATATGGTTTTCATTTGATCCCTCCCCTATATATATATATATAGAGGGAGGTTCCCCTACAAATTAATGTTTGCCTAAGTATGCTAAGAAGTAATCTTAGCCTTCTAATTATCTAATTAAGGGCTAAGATCAAAGTGTAGAAAAAATAACTAATCAAGGGTAATTTGGGTATTTTATTACATTACCCACAATTGTTGACTTTTTAAAATTTCCCCCTTATTTTTTTAAATGCTAATAACTTTTTCATACGACATTATTTTTTTAAAAAAATTACACCATAAAATCAAGCATTTTTTTCTCTTTAATTTGAGTATAGTATTACTATAGTTTTTTTTTAAAAAAAATCAAATTATGTGACGTTGTGCTGCATTTTTAACGTTTTTGTGCTGTATTTCATAAAACAGCACAAGGCTGTGCTGCATTTTATAAAACAGCACAAGGCTGTGCTGTGTTTCATAAAACAGCACAAGGCTGTGCTGTATTTCATAAAACAGCAAAAAGTTGTGCTGCATTTTATAAAACAGCACAAGTCTGTGCTGTATTTCATAAAACAGCACAAGGCTGTGCTGCATTTTATAAAACAGCACAAGGCTGTGCTGTATTTTATAAAACAGCACAAGGCTGTGCTGTATTTCATAAAACAGCACAAGGCCGTGCTGCATTTTATAAAACAACACAAGGCTGTGCTGTATTTCATAAAACAGCACAAGGCTGTGCTGTATTTCATAAAACAGCACAAAACGCACGAATCACAATACAGCACAAATCAAGAATACAGCACAATACAGCACAAATCAAGAATAAAGCACAATACATCACAAATCAAAGAATACAGCACAATACAGCACAAATCAAGAATACAGCACAATACAGCACAAATCAAGAATACAGCACAATACAGCACAAATCAAGAATACAGCACAATACAGCACAGATTGACTAATGCGTATGAACCAGTAGCATTACGAATACGCGCAATAGCAGAAATCTGAAACAGTAGCATCATAGGTTATGATCAGATATTTCTCAATTAAACCAAGCCAAACTGAATATGAACTGCAACTACAAAGTAAGAAGCTTAACAAATAGCACAAACATTTGTACTGTTACAAGCATAAAACTAATGCGTATGAACAATCATCCCTAACAAACCTTCATCAGTGATTGGCTCAAATATACCACAATAGTTCATCACAATCAAACAAAACACACGGAGACGATTGATTTCAAAGTAAGAAGAAGTCAAAGAGGATTAACATCAACTAACATCTCACGGAGATACGCAATGGGAGCGAGGATCGCTAGGGCAAGGATGTCACGGTACACGCAGAACACAATCTCGTTGACTCCGCCGTTGAGAGCTACCGTGGTGATCACGTGATATCCGCCGTTGAACACCTGCACCAGCGTCATTGCCACGTGCGCCTTCCATGCTACTCCGGCAACACCGCCTGATGACATCGATCGGTCCTTATCTAAGTGACGACAGACGCATACGAATTGAGAAGCGTGTTGGATGTGTATGGTGAATCAGTAGGTAGAGGTTTCGTGTGAAGTTGATCTGATTTGAGATCATTGAATAAAGTATTCGGTTGACTGTGAGATGATGATGAAAGAGATGGTAAAATACAAACGGGACTAATAACTGTGTTTTAGGACCATAATGCCCTTTAACTCTAATTTTAAGAGTGCCACATGTCATGTTTTTATTCCTTCTTAGCATACTTAGGCAAAAATTATTTCTTATTAGAACCTCTACCTATATATATATATATATATATATATATATATATATATATATATATATATATATATATATATATATATATATATATATATATATATATATATATATATATATATATATATATATATATAAGGAGGTTCCCCTAAAAAATAATTTTTCCCTAAGTAGGCTAAGAAGTAATCTTAGCCTTCTAATTATCTAATTAAGGGCTAAGATCAAAGTATAGAAAAAATAAGTAATCAAGGGTAATTTGGGTATTTTATTATATTACCCATAATTGTTGACTTTTTAAAATTCCCCCCTATTTTTTTAAATGCTAATAACTTTTTCATACGACATTATTTTTTTAAATAAATTACACCATAAAATCAAGCATTTTTTTCTCTTTAATTTGAGTATAGTATTACTATAGTTTTTTACAAAAAAAATCAAATTATGTGAAATTGTGTTACATTTTAACGTTTTTGTGCTGCATTTTATAAAACAGCATAAAGATGTGCTGTACTTCATAAAACAGCACAAAGCTGTGGTGTATTTCATAAAATAGCATAAAGCTGTGCTGTATTTCATAAAACAGCACAAAGCTGTGCTGTATTTCATAAAACAGCACAAAAGCTGTGCTGTATTTCATAAACAGCACAAAGATGTGCTGTATTTCATAAAACAGCACAAAGCTGTGCTGTATTTCATAAAACAGCACAAAGCTGTGCTGTATCTCACAAAACAGCAGAAAGCTGTGCTGTATGTCATAAAACAGCACAAAGCTGTGCTGTATCTCATAAAACAGCACAAAGCTGTGCTGTATCTCATAAAACAGCACAAAGCTGTGCTGTATCTCATAAAACAGCACAAAGTTGTGCTGTATCTCATAAAACAGCACAAAGCTGTGCTGTATCTCATAAAACAGCACAAAGCTGTGCTGTATCTCATAAAACAGCACAAAGCTGTGCTGTATCTCATAAAACAGCACAAAGCTGTGCTGTATCTCATAAAACAGCACAAAGCTGTGCTGTATCTCATAAAACAGCACAAAGCTGTGCTGTATCTCATAAAACAGCACAAAGCTGTGCTGTATCTCATAAAACAGCACAAAGCTGTGCTGTATCTCATAAAACAGCACAAAAGCTGTGCTGTATCTCATAAAACAGCACAAGATGTGCTGTATTTCATAAAACAGCACAAAGATGTGCTGTATTTCACAAAACAGCACAAAGATGTGCTGTATTTCATAAAACAGCACAAAGCTGTGCTGTATTTCATAAAACAGCACAAAGATGTGCTGTATTTCATAAAACAGCACAAAGCTGTGCTGTATTTCACAAAACAGCACAAAGCTGTGCTGTATTTCACAAAAAAGCACAAAGCTGTGCTGTATTTCATAAAACAGCATAAAGCTGTGCTGTATTTCATAAAACAGCACAAAGCTGTGGTGTATGTCATAAAACAGCACAAAGCTGTGCTGTATCTCATAAAACAGCACAAAGATGTGCTGTATCTCATAAAACAGCACAAAGCTGTGCTGTATCTCATAAAACAGCACAAAGCTGTGCTGTATTTCATAAAACAGCACAAACTGTGCTGTATTTTATCAAAATGTAGCACTCTTCAACTCATGTTCACCAAAAGATCCCGCCGATAGCCTCGTGTCCACCTTATGCATCAACTTCCCCTTTGGATCAAATTGCTGCATCAAACATCACTCAAACATCAATTAATAGAAAGAAAAACTATAACACCAGATCAACAACAGATCTAGAAATCACAATTAAAAGAAGAAGATAACAATTTAACAAATCTATCACAGTGTAAAATTAAATTGAAATTCAGATCAACAACAGATGATCAGACACAGCATATAAACCAGATCCATCACAAAGTAACAAATCATATACGATCGCTTAGATCTATGACAATATGACAAGAGGCCCGAATTCCCACGAAGTAGATCGTTGATCGGAGCGTACAAAACGGTGAGACACGAGACTGCGGTGGTGAGAACCATCTGGGTGGCGAGAATCCCGTAAACCTTACGGATGAAGCCCCAACGAAGCTCGTTTTCTCCGCGGCTGATACCGGGGTACAGAGTCTGAGAGAAAGATTTGAGAGTTTGTATTTGGGGTAGAGGAATTTGAAAGAAGAAAGCAATTGGAATTTGCGTGGTGGGTGCTGCATTTTGATAAAATACAAAAGGGATTAATGAGTGTGTTTTAGGACCATAATGCCCTTTAACCCTAATTTGAAGAGTGGCACATGTAATCTCTTTATTCCTTCTTAGGCAACTTAGGCAACTAATTATTCTTAGTTGAACCTCTACCTATATATATATATATATATATATATATATATATATATATATAATATATAAACTCAAATTTCAAATCGAATCAAAAATCCCGAATTCAAATTCAATTCGAATTCAATAAAAAACTTCGAATCAAATGTTGAACAGTCTTAGTTGGCCTTAGCATTCTCTGTGTCCATTGGGCCTTTGATGATCACGATATGTTGGCTTTAGCCTTCTTCATGCCCATAAGGCCCTTTGATCATCTACTAGCCTTAGCCTTTTTTCGTGTCCACTAAATATCACGATTCATCAACATCAACTTCATAATCGTTAGCTAACAAGGGAATATCGTTTACGTCCTTGTTGACTTTGACGTAAGTGTTAGTGTCTAAAAAGTGTTCTACTCACATGAAACGTGCGTTTTTATTTGGTCATTAGAGCAACCGTTTTTCTTCTGTCCTTTGAGTTGTATCGTGATGCTGATAAATAAGCGCACATGTTTTTTTTGTCATGTGCTAGTCTCTTTGGTTGTTAGTCGTTCTCACAACACTGTAATATTATATAACACTTATTTAGAATTGTCGGTGGTATTTGCCATCAACAACTTCACCCCTCCAACTTTGGTGTAATGGCAAAAACCACCTCTTTACTTTTTAAAATATCACTTTGACCCCCCTCAAGTTTTCAAAGTTTTAAGTTTACCCTCTATAGTATATAGAATATGATTATTCGTCAATAACTTACTTTCGTTAATTAAGTTATTTATTTTCTTGGCGTCTATGTATAAAATTTATTAAAAACAGAGTTGTATTTAAAATATGGTATTTTAACTCATAGGTTATCAACTGATGGTAACGTGTCTATGTATAAAATTTATTAAAAACATAGTTGTATTTAAAATATGGTATTTTAACTCATAGGTTATCAACTGATGGTAACGTGTTGGTACCATGAAAAATGAGACGGACACTGACCAAAGAACATCATTACCATTACATTACTATTTTTATATCTATAGTTCAATCTCTAACCGAATCATCAGACCTTCGTGCGTTTCATTTATTTACATAACCATGTTTTTTTGCTTAGCTATGATAATATGACCATCTCTAACTGTTTATCATGTTTCTTGTGCTTAGCTATGATAATATCACCATCTCTAACCGTTTAAAGTCAATCTCCTGCCACAAAGCGCGACATAATGTTTTGTTAAGCGCGACATAATGTTTTGTTAGATACATATATGTAACCCTTTGTATTAAAATTTTAGTAAAACTTTCCATCATATTGTCCCTCTATATACTTAACCCTTCCACTTCGGTCTTCGGATCATAATCTTCAACACTACTCTCAATAATATTTTAAGTCGCATTCTATTAAAGGTATTATCTAATGGAAATACGATCATATCTAACTTTTCATAACCGTTGGACATAACAATTTAAGGTTAAAACAATTTCTTTATTAACTTAATTACATCTTACCAAATTGGTTTTGCTGAACTTCTTTCCTTATTACAACAAAAAGTTTAAAACATATAGCCGTTACACTTTCATGCTTACTACAAAATTTCAACGTTAAAACACAATCTTCCACTAGATTTCTTCAATATCTCTAAAGTAGATTTCAATTTTGTGAAGATCTTCACACATCTAATGACTTCCACTCGATGTGCGGTTTGCAAGTATTTCAGACGAAGATGTCGCCCTGATTGTGTTTTCGCGCCACATTTTCTTAACGATAGTCCTGATCAAAAGTTCACTTGTGTTCACAAAGTTTATGGCGCGAGCAACCTCGCCAAGTTACTTCAGGTAAACCTTGACCATAATCTTGTTCAAATCTTGAGTTTGATAGTTTTTAGAACCATAACCTTTGTAAGTCAAAATGTAGGACATGCCGGTGCAACTACAAGCGGATGGAGTAGAGTCATTGTACTACGAGGCGAAATGCAGGATACGCGATCCAGTGTATGGGTGTGCTGGAATAATTTGGTCATTACATCAACAAATTCAAATAACACAAAGCCAACTAGCACAAGCTCAGGCTGAGATCGCGTTCCTTGATGCCAATGTTGTGATAGTGGAACCAACACCAACCACAGTAGAGCCGTTGGTGCGACAAAATGGTGTCGATTATGGTCTTGATGACCCTTATGATTATTGGTTTTACTAGATATCATGTGTTACGATTCTGAATTCTCTTTTTTTTTTGTGTTCTTTAAGGCACTAGTTTCACTTCAAATGATTGCAATATGTATGTCAAAAAACACTCAAAATTTCTATACACTTGTATATAAAACTGAATAAACAATCTTGAATACAAGAAAACAAATAGAACATCCTCACAAAACTATCCCTCAAATCTAAATTAAAATCTCACTATCATTGGGTTGTTACATACACGAAGAATGATATAACAAGAACTAAACTTATACATTGCTATTCAATCTTGCGTGAATTGATATTTGTGGACCACTGAATGTTTTTCATGGGTTATCAAAAATTTCGGTGTTTCGGATTTCTATCAAGAGAGATTTATTGTTGGGTCGAGTTATTGAGATTTTTCTATCAGATTAAGTTGTGTCACTTAAATATTTAGTATTTCAGTGCAAAGATTTAACATTTTCTATACAGTTCTTATATTCATAAACTATTTTATTTGGTTTATAACTTCACTAGGTTAGAGCCCATATATTATATGGGTGGAATAAATAAAACATATCAAAATTATTAGTTTTATAATTATTTTATTTTCTAGATGTTATTAGCCATCATTGAAATAAAAATATAATGAATATTTAACAGTTATAACAACTTATAAAATTAAAAATTATTACTCTATATGTAAAGATAAAATACGTCTAACATCATATAATTTAGTGTGTATTAATAAATTACTAAAATAATAATATTTATATTTTAGATGTTTAATAGTTTAGTTTACTTATTTAAAATAATTATCATTTAATATGAGAGAGACAATAAATACAAATACAGATATATTTTTTTAACATATTTTAGTAAAAAAGGAAAATCAAATTGATTGTTTTTATAATTTTCTTTTATTATGAGAGAGATGTGGGAAAACGATTTTTTGATATGCTAAAATGATGACATGTGTCTTTTAATATGTTAGAATAATGACACGTGTCTCATAAAAACCTTATTTTATTATATGTTATAGATTTTGTTGATTTTTATCATCTTGGTTAGAGTTAACAATGAACAGGTTAACTAGAAAGATAACTCTAGTAGGTTAATTATGGTGTATTTAGAATACTTTTTATTCAGAATCTCATCTTTTAACTGGATATATTCAATATAAACATAAAATAATTATCATTCATATAATAACTTGTGAATCCAAGGATCGCAATTCAGGAATTATCAGTATTAAAATAAATCAATTTAATGATCGCGGAATTATCACTAATTGACGTTTAATTGTTTGTAATGATCAATGATGAACACAACCACAGAAACACAATAAAGACGAAATCTATAATAATTCAAATGTATTTCATTAACTATAATGTAATGATTACAAAAGAATAATGAATAACTATGAACAATCGAATTCTGTGAATCGAATGATGTTTGATGTTGATGTGACGGCAGCTAGGGTTGCTCAATGAACTCTTGATCGCCGTAATATTGATTGATTGTGTTCACCGAGATGTGAAACCTAGGACTCATATTTATAGATGATTTGAGTCGGTTAAGGAAACACCGGATCTCTCGGATTTGTTATTGATTGTGTTGACTTGTTTGACTTCTTGGAGTTGTAATCGCACAAGTATAATGTTCTTCCGCAGCAATCTTCTCGTCCGCAGAACATTTGTTCTTCCGTAGATGACTTAGTCTTCCGTAGCAAAGTTGTTCTTCCGTAGGAAATTCTTCTTCCGTAGGAGTCTTCACTTCATGGTATTTGATCATCCGCAGGAACATGTACTTGGTCATTTGGTCTTGTAAGAAACATATCTACGGATTAACAAAATTGTTCATCCGTAGATGTTTCCTACACTTGGTCAATTTCAGGAAATCCATCCAAGTATATTGTTTCTCCTGTCAAGTCACAAATCAACACACATATATATGGGGTTATCCTATAGATTCAAATCACATATATATATACTTTGACTGTTACAAATAATAATTACAAGACTTGATTTTCAAGTACTAAGCCTATACAAAATTGATCTAGCCCTATACAATCTAGACCTAACAATACTCCCCCTTAGGCTTAGCTCCTTGTAATTAGTCCTTCAAAACAGCAAGCTCCTTAACTCTTGCTATCATTTTGTTGTAGAAGTAAGATACAGCAGTTTTCTGATCATCGTACTTGTACTTGATCTGCATCCTGCTGATCTTCTTCAATGTGTCATAGCTCAGACCCAAAACATCTTCTTCCGTAGTGAGTGTTTCCACTACACTATCATTATGTACAATCTCTAATTCATCTTCTTCTGAGATTCTGAGCTCAGACACTTCAGCTATGGTTGTCCCCTTTAGTAGCCCAGCCTCAAGTCTCCTTCTCTTGTGTGCCTTTGCATGCAGTTTATCAATAACTTGTATCATGTGCACGTACAGGCAGAGATCATTCTGGGCTTTTTCATCTGTTAGTTTTGGGAAGAATTTATCATGAAGATATGAAGTGTAGCTGGGATGCAACATCTTTAGCTCCATTGGATCAAAGATTCTTATTTTGTCTCCCTTCTTCCCTTCAACATTTCTCAGCAGCACCATCTCTTTATTCTTTTCAACGTATCCCCATTCTGAGATAGGACAAGTGAATTGATTTCCAGTGATGCTTTTGATGGTGTGTGAGCTTCTTGTACATCCCACTCTCTTTAGCAGATCATCATCTACAAGGGATGAGACTTCAGCTGTTTTTATTTTCTGATTGTGTATCATTCTTTTGTGCTCCTTATCATTTCTCTTTGCTTGCATGAGCACATCATCAGTAAAACTGGTCTTCATACCATTTACAGCTGCAGAGAAGTCTCTCCCCCTGAGATGGATTGGGTAGTTGAACATTGGGATGCTCTGTAGATCCCTCATATCTTGCTCCGGAAGACTGAGCATGTCTTCCACATCATGGAAGTATTGAATCCTTCCAGATGTCCTCTTGATTATTGCACAATCCCAGTCTGGATCATATTTCCAGGCCATAATCCTGTTGTCTTCCACAGAACTGGGAGTTGTGATATGATCATACAGCTGTACGAGAGTTGATTTCTTCTCGGTGATCTCTCGAACAGTTGTTCCCAGAGGCCATACTTTTCCGGGGATCACTGCCCTTGGCTCTCTGATGAGTTTTTCCTTTTCCTTGTGCTGATCTTTTGATTCAACAGTTACTGGATCAGCAACAAGTTTGCTTTGTTCTTTTGGATGTGGAGCAGTGGTTCTGAACTTAACTCCCGTTTCCAGTTCCACTTTCGTCACATGCTCCATCATCCTCCGCAGCTCTCCAGTAGTTCTACCTTTAAGTTCATGCGGCTTGTAATTGTGACCCTGTAACCAGCAAGTCATATTGTACTTTGAAAGTTTTGCTGTGTCACAGTGACCCAGGTCCTTCCTTATCTTCTCCAATGATTGAAAAGTTGTAAAGGCTTCATAATCACAATTAGGGATTATGAACCTTGCAAACTCAAATTCTTTCAATGCATTGGTCATCTCTGATGTGTTCATCCTCTCAACCATGTCATATGGAAACCCATGGTTGATGAGGGTCATAAACATACTTGAGTCAGGCCTCTCTTCCATGATATCAGCAGTCGTTAGAAGGTCATCGGCCTTTCCACCCTTATCATCAGTGGGGGACTCCATTCTTGTTAGCTCCTCCCACTCTTTATCACTTTCTTCTTCTCCGGAGGATACCTTCACAGCAGACACTTCTACTGAAGGTGTAGGTGCAGGAGATGGGAGTTTTGGTTTCTTTGGAGAGCTTTCATCTTCTTGTTTCTTTTGTGTGGCTCCAAATATTTTCTTTTTCGGGTGTATGAGATCAGTGGCTTAGTAGCTCTACCCGACTGTTTTGTTGGTTCTGCACTTGAGTCCACTTTTGTTTTCAGATCTGAGAGTTTTCTTTTCAGGCTCTCTATCTCCAGATCCTTTTGCTTTATTTGCTCAGCCTTTTCATTTTGCTCTTGTTTTAATGTTGCCTCCAACTCCCGTTTTGTTTGGAACAATGCATCAATAATTTCATTGTTGCATTGTGCATCTTCTCTCAGTCTTTTTAAACTGGCATCCTTCTTCGTCAGTTCTTCATCCTTTTCTTGGATTACACCGTACAGCTCCAGAATTCTTTGTTTTCGCTTATTGGATTTAAGTACCAACTTGTTGTACTTAGCAACCAGAAAGCTTTTGCTCACAGGAATGTCACTGTCACTTAAGTCATCTTCATGGTAAGCAGTGACATCCTGAGCAGATTCTTGAACTTCCCCATGTTCATCAGCATGTTGTTCATCTTCCAATGAAGGTATTGGCTCGGTATGTGCTGATGAAGGATGTTCTTCTGTGTGAGTTGGTGAGTAAGGAACAGTGCTGGCTTCAGATAATATTTCAGTGTCTCCTGAGTGTACGGAGTGTACAGACTCAGTTACCTCAAAAGGTTCAGTCCCAGCACTTTCCGGTGATTGATGTTTAGGAGATTCTGGTGGTGGTTGTACGGGGGATTGAATTTGTTGTGGAGAGAATGGTTGAGTGTGATGAGATGAAGACTGAGAGGATGATGATGATTGTTGTTGAGTAGGAGATACTGGCTGAGTATCTTTGGTGGATGATGATGATATTGGTACAGGTGATTGATGGTGGTGAATTGGGGAGATTGGTTGGGTGTTTAGGCTTGCTGGTGATTGTGGTTGTTGAAAGGGTGATTGGCTGGGTGATTGATGTTGTAGTGGTGGTGTTTGTAGTGGTGATTGTTGTTGGTGTTGTGGTGTTTGTTGTGGAGAGTGAGAAGATTGTGCAGAATCAGCAGATGATTCTGCGTCATCTGCCCATGCCAACTCTTGAGGCAGGTCAGCTTGAGGATCGATAACATGTGCGAACATTGGCATATCCGGACCCTCATACTTTCCACTAAGTTTATTCAACACTGATTTGCTCAGGTGAGCTTGTACAAACACATCTCCAACTCTGCTCAACCTCGGAAGTTCTGAGTTGATTATCAATTGTAGGAATCTCGGGAACATATACATCTTGTCATTCTTTTGCATTTTGACTTGTTCACTCATGCAGTTGAAGATGTATTTGGCGTAGTTGTAAGTTCTCCCCTCGAACACCCCAATGATTCCGGATGATATATGTCGAGAGAATCTGTCTAGCCCTGACTTCCTGTTCGACATGCATTTCAGGTAGGTGTGACACAAGAATCTGTACGGTTTGCACAGCCTACCCTTCTTGATTTCTCCTTTATCATAATCACCATCGTACCCCATGAGATTGAATACCTTTTCTATGTATTCATTCTCGAATACATCTGGGTGCCCTATTTCTCTATCTCCCAGTTCCAGACATCTTCTTATGGTATTTTCAGTGATTCGAAGACGCTGATTCAGAATCTCAGCCATTATCACCTCTTCATCGTCTTGTTCTTCCACTCGTGCTGAGTTCCAGAATCCGATAATGTGCGCCTGATGTATCACAGGCTCAGCCGTCAAGGCGTAGAATAGCCTGGATCGTCGGAGATATCTGATGATATCTCGGCATCCTTCCGCTGCTGGATCATCAGCGTTCAAGAACGCGCACACATTGTGCTCTTTAGCAAATCTATTTGCCATCTGCAAAGAAAATCAAGTTAAAAACCATGCATTTGAATCGTTTGAATGTCAATAACCGATTAAACAGTTCCGTATTGATGTTTAAGACATGATTTACCTTTGCAGTAACAGTAATCGGTTACTGGATAATGTTGATTTTTTGAAATTTTGAAAAAGAGGGAAAATGGGCGAATTTCTAGGTTAATCTGAAAAAGTGCTCTGTAAAAGTGATAAATGAATTTCAAGAGTCAGACACCTTATTTATAGTCGAACATAATTAACATCTTTTATTAATTATGTTGGGCTCACATTATGTTGGGCCCACTTCCATTTATTACTATGTTGGGCCCACTTCCATTTATTCCTTTTCGTATCCCAAGTGTTTAGAATGCATTATCTCTTCCGCAGACCATCTGCGGAACCTTGACATCTGCGGATGTCAACATCTGCGGAACCTTAATTTCTGCGGATGTCAACATCTGCGGAACCTTGCATCTGATGTAAAGTTCAAATAATGCATGTTTTGTTTTGCTGCTGAATCAGAAATCACATAATACTTCTACGGATGAGAGGTATTACTGTGACTTCTGCGGATGCAGAAATTTCACTGTTACTTCTACGGATGAGAAATATTACTGAAACTTCTGCGGAACTTAAAGTTTGAAAACTTTAAATGTATGATATCTACATAGTAGAATCAAATGTTGATGTTGGACATTGTTGACTTTATTTGCATGGCAATTAAGTACAGGGAAGCAAGTTTCCTGTATCCTGCATTCAAGTTAGTGCTCAAGTTCCAATTCCTTCAAAGTAATTTAAATCAATTATCAGCTTTGTATTGTTTTTCATGCATGAACTACTCCCCCTAAATTTGTGATTAATGTGAAACTGTTGCATTCATCATAAATTTAAGTTGTGAACAGGCATGACAGGCATATGACATCCTAAATGAGAGAAAGTCAGTTGAGAGAACAATTAAACATCTGACAAACAGTTACATGCAAGCATATATATTTAGAGGGATCATACTATAAATTGGCTTCTGCTGATGTTGATTAGTTGATTCAACACATATCTGATTGCAAGTATATAGATCCACTTAAATTCAAACATGAGTGTTGTATCAACTAGGCATGCGATTTATCATGTTGTGAAGTTTGTTAATCAGTAGCAATCATGAGTCCCACATTCAATTATCATTAGAGTATGTCTTCCGTAGGTGAGGCAAATCACTACATCCCACACTTAATGACTATGTACATTAAGTTATAAGTTCTATCTTGAGACAATTTTCAGTCTCATGAATGCTTTGATGTTAAAGCTCTTTGACTTGATGTTCAATGGATCACAAGTGATTCCTTTTTAGAGCGGTAATATGATCTTCATAGTCACCAGGTCTTTACTTTCGTAAAACATAGGTGAACTTTAACCCAGGTCTTTGTTTACACAAAACAGAGGGAGAATGAAGATCACACTTATTGATCACAGTCCCAGGTCTTTGTTCACACAAAACAGAGGGAATATGACTTTGCAAAGATAGAATATTATAAAGTATTTTACATAGTGTGCTTGTGTAAGTGATTTGATCACATCAGGAGAGACCATACCTTCCTGAATCTCAAATGGAATCCTCACAGACAGTTACCTCATGCTTTTAGTGTGACATGCTCTTAGCTTTGTTTCCACTCAAGTTGAACCTACTCACATATCAGTATGATATAAGTCAGATTGGGGTTTTGTTGAATAGCCAAGTATAGTCTACTATCATTTCCCATATATAATGCATGTATAGATGTTCTATCAGACACTTAAGTTATCCTTAACGCTTACTCTGCACAAAGTCAATCATATGCTTTTGTTGATTTATTCTAAGTTAATCATCCCTAAAGATTCTATCAGAAAATTAAATCTCACAGAATCAAATGCTTTAGTAAACAAATCAGCAAGCTGATTGGTTGTGTCTACTTTGACTAACTTGATTAGACCCTTTTCAGAGCAATCTCTCAGAAAATGGTATCTAATTTCAATGTGTTTAGTTTTACTATATTGAACTGGGTTAGCAGTTATAAACATAGCAGCTGAATTATCGATATGAATTGGTGTGTGAAGGAAATTGTAAACATAATCAAGTAATTGGTTTTGCAACCAAAGTACTTGAGAGCAACCTGCTGAAGCAGCTATGTACTCTGCTTCAGCGGTGGATACAGATACATTTGTTTGCTTCTTGCACTGCCATGAAACAAGTCTTGGTCCTAAAAATTGACATCCACCGGTTGTGGATTTTCTGTTGTTGTTGCACCCTCCATAGTCACTATCTGAATAGGAGTATAGGGTAAAGTCTCCATCTTTGGGATACCACAGTCCCAATGCAGGTTTGCCTTTCAGATATCTGAAAATCCTCTTTACAGCATTCAGATGTGACTCCTTTGGGTCTGATTGATACCTGGCACAAACACAAACAGCAAACATGATGTCAGGTCTACTAGCAGTTAAGTACATTAATGAACCGATCATTGATCTGTACAATCTTTGATCTACGGATTTGCCAGCAGGGTCAGGCACAATCTTGTCTATTGTTGATGTTGGTGTCTTGCATGAAGTGGAATCAGCAAGATTGTACTTCTTCAAGATTTGATGAATGTACTTCTCTTGATTGATGAAAATGCCATCTGATTTCTGGTGAACTTGTAAGCCAAGGAAGAAAGTCAATTCTCCCATGGAGCTCATCTGAAATTCAGATTTCATTAAGTCTTCAAAGCTTTGACACAGCTTCTTGTTGGTTGACCCAAATATGATGTCATCAACATATATTTGAACCACCAAAAGATCTTGATGTTCTTGTTTGAGGAAGAGTGTCTGATCAATAGTTCCTCTCTTGTACCCATTCTTCAGCAGGAAGGATGATAGTGTATCATACCACTTTCTGGGTGCTTGATGAAGACCATACAAAGTTTTATCAAGCTTGTATACTCTATGTGGATAATCAGGGTCTTCAAAACCAGGGGTTGAGCCACATAGACTTCTTCATCAATTTTCCCATAAAGGAAAGCACACTTCACATCCATCTGATAGACTGTGAACCTCTTGAATGCTGCATAAGCGAGGAAGACTCGTATAGCTTCAATCCTTGCAACTGGGGCAAAGACTTCATCATAGTCTATTCCTTCTTCCTGAGTGTATCCTTGAGCAATAAGTCTGGCCTTGTTTCTCACTATGATACCTCTGTCATCGAGCTTGTTCTTGAAAAGCCATCTTGTGCCAATTGGATGTTGACCCGTAGGCAAATCTACAAAAGTCCACACTTTCTGCTTTCTGAATTGTTGTAACTCTTCTTGCATAGCCTCAATCCAGCTGTTGTCTTTTAGTGCAGCTGTAATGTTTGCAGGAACCGTTTGGGACAAAAAGCAGGTGAACAAACAAATGTTTGCCACACCTCCTTTGTTCCTTGTGGTTCTAGCATGCAAGTCCCCAATGATATTGTCTGTTGGATGAGACTTGTGTACTCTGCTTGTTGAGACAGCATCAACTTGAACTGTGGAGTCTAAGTTAGTGAAACCCATTGAAGCAGATGGTGTCATCTGAGAAGTTGAGTCAGTGAAATAATCAAAAGGCTCATAGTCGTTCGGATCAGCTTGTGTTTGATTGGCTGCTTTGTCTTCTTCCGCAGGAAGCTCTATGGAAGCAGCATTTTGTTCTTCCGCAGGAGGGCTACGGAAGTAGTATTTTGTTCTTCCGCAGAAGGTGCTACGGAAACAGTATTTTGTTCTTCCGCAGGAGGTTCTACGGAAGCAGTATTTTGTTCCTCCGTAGGAGATATATCACCATCCACGGATGAACAATGTTGGTCAGCTGGCAATGGTTGTTGAATGACTACCTCCTGTCCATCTCTAGCATCAGTAGTTGCACCAGAATGTATATCTACGGATGAGGGAACATCTGCTGATGAATTTCCATGTGCTGGGGATGAAGAGTTTGCTTCTCCGGAAGTAGCTTCATGCTGCTGACTTGATTTTTGCTGTGGTCCAGGTGACACTTGTGCTCTTGGTGGGTCAGCTGTTAAAGGTACTTCATTCACACTTGGGGGCACAAAGGGATAACATGTATCCGCAGCACCTGCATTGATCAAATAACCAGAGTTAAATGATTCAGTTAATGCATCTATGTCAAATAACCAAGATGATCCTTTTACATTAGTAGTAAACATGGATTCATCAAAAGACACATTGGAGTCTCTTCAACTATGTTATGTTCTGGAATGTACACCCTATATGATTTAGAAGTGGATGAATATCCAACAAAGAAACCATCATAGGTTTTTTCAGAAAATTTTCCCAATTGTTCTTTAGTATTTAAAACAGACACATGACACCCAAAAGCTCTAAGATATCCTATAAAAGGTTTTCTTTTAATAAGAGTTCATAAGGTGTTTTATTATGTTCTTTGACTATCAAAGTTCTATTTTGAACATTGCAAGCTGTATTCACAGCTTCTGCCCAGAATGTAATGGGCAACTGAGAATCAGCTAGCATTGTTCTGGCTGCTTCTATCAGTGTTCTATTTCTCCTTTCAGCCACTCCATTTTGTTGTGGAGTTCTTGGGGCACTGAATTGTCTAGCTATTCCTTTAGTCCTGCAAAAAGAATCCAAATCAGCATTAACAAATTCAGTTCCATTGTCACTCCTAAAAATTTAACTTTTAAATCAAGTTGATTCTCAATCTTGATCACAAAGTCCATTAATGTTTCAGATGTTTCACTCTTATGTTTTAAGAAAAAGACCCATGTAAATCTAGTGAAATCATCAACTATCACCAAACACTATTGCCTTTTTCCAATGCTCAGCACATTGGTTGGACCAAAGAGATCCATGTGAAGCAATTTGAGTGGTGTAGTGTTTGTGTTGATTGTTTTGGATTTATGAGACACTCTGTGTTGTTTTCCTTTATAACATGAAGAACAGTGATTAGAACAATGAAATTCTTTCTTTGGTAATCCAATGACTAAGTCATTTTTCACCAATTTATTCATGTTCTTCATGTTGGAATGGACAAGCCTTCTATGCCACAATTGAGATTCATCTTCGGAAGATTTGGACAGCAGGCATGTCTCATGATTTGTGAGTGTTGTGTTGTTCATATCCAATATATATGTGTTGCCTTTTCTTGATGCTGTAAGAAGTATCCAGTCTGCTGGAACTGTAAACCCTGGCTTAAGAATGTAACAGTTAGTGTTATCAAAGAGTGTTAAATAATTTTGATCATAAATTTGGGAAACACTAAGTAAATTATACTGCAAATTTTCACAGTAATTTACTTTTTCAAATGTTAACACACCGTTAGTTACCATTCCCTCACCAACAATTTTACCTCCCTTCTTATCCCCACCAAATGCCACATAAGAGGCATGTTTATGTTTGAAGTCATGGAGAAGTGCACGGTTGCCTGTCATATGTCTGAAACAACCACTGTCAACATACCACTTGTTGTCAGCTCTCCATGATTGTTCCTGCACACAAAAAGAATTTAGTTAGTCTTGACAACCCAAGGCTTAATTGTCTTGGGTTTGCCAGTTGTGTCAACAATAGTTACTCCTTCATGAATTAATCTTGAAGTTTCAGTATTAGTTGTTTCTTTTTGATGTGATGGTTGTGAGGATGATTCTGTTGAAGATGATTCAAGTTTCTGAGTATCTTCAAGCTTATTCGAGTCATTCTTCAACTTGGCTTGTTTTGGTTGGTATCTTAACTTTGAAGAGGATCCTGTAGACTTGAAAGTTTCTTCATCTTTCTGTTTTGATTGAGACACGGGAGTTCCTTTAGCAAAGTTATCAAAGAAACCATCAGCTGCTTCACTTTGTTTATCTGTCAAATCTACCTTTTTGTGAGGTGTTTTAGACTGTATTGGTACTTTCTTTTTCAAAGTCTTTTCCGCAGCAGAGGGTCTTTTCTTTGACTTTTGTTGTTCTTTCTGAATCTTTGTCTCTTTGTCACTTTCTGAGGCTTGAGAATCTGATTCAGATGACGTATCTTGTGACTTCTTTTTGCTCTTTTTCTTGTTCTTCTTATTAAAATAACATTCCTGAGTGGAATGGTTATTTTTGTCACAAATGGCACAGTGTTTGTTGAAGAAGCAATCATCAGTCATGTGATTGTTCATGTTGCAAATGGAACAGTAGCTACTGAAATAGCATTCATCAGTGTTGTGATTCTTCATATCACACCATTTGCAATATTTCTCTGAAGTGTCTTCGAGTTCAGCCTTCTTTTTGTTGTTTTTGTTCACACTTGCTGAACCATCAGATGATTTTTTCTTGCTTTTGTTTGGTTCTTCATTAGCTGTTGTTTGTTTGTCTTTGGCTCCCTTTTGTTGCTTGATATTGAGCTTTTTCTGAGCATTTTTGTTTGTTTCTCTTGTTACCTTGTCCGCAGTATCAGGTTCTTTCTTCCGTTGCTTGTCCGCGGATTCAGTAGTTTTGCCTTCCGCAGATGATCTACGGACTTGGCAGTTTTTGCTTTCCGCAGATGTTCTATGGATTCCTCATTCTCTTTCCGCAGGTGTTCTACGGATTCTTCAGTTGGTGCTTTCTGAGGATTCTTGTTTGATTGTTTCTTACCTTTATCAGAAGATGACAAAGGTGCTTTTGTGCTTGATCCGCAGCTATCAATCTTGTGAAGATTCAGTTCTTGTAATCCTTCATTAAGTTCAGCAATCCTCTTGCAAATGGTCTTCAGCATGTTCCGTTGCTTTGGCGGATATTGCAGCTTTGATTCTTCAAGGACTCGCGGAAGACCAGTTTCAACTTGAACATTCTTACCAATGTTCAGTTGATCAGTATCATGTTCATCAGAATCATCCAGGTCATCATAGTTATCTAAATCTGATTCATTATATTTAATTGATTCTGATTCAGTAGATTCAGTTTCACTCATCTCAGCTTTATTGTTGTTTGTTTGACTATCTTTGATGTCAATTTTGGTGCTTTGCACAAAATGATTTGACAAATTGTTAGTCATTGTTTCAGGTAAAGGTGTGTAGTTATCATTAATAGGTGGTGCAACAGCATTATAACCCAACCCGTACCTGTTCTTTGATTCAATATGAGAATTTAGCAACTTCTCATATTGTTGAGATGATAGTTGAAACTTCTGAAGTTTCACTTCAGTGGATGCATGATCAGCCATGGATTTTGTTAAGGAAGTGGTCAGATGCTCAACTTGGGCTTTTAGACTGTAGTTTTCAGAAACATATTTTTCTAAATCCTTTTGCAAAGAACTTATTTTGATTTGATATAGTTTTTGTTCTCTTAAGTGTGATTCATTTAAAACCATAGTTTCTTTTACTTTATCAGCCAATTGTTGAGCATGGACTCTATATCTCTCAACTTCCTCAACACATGTTGATGAACATAACCTGTCTTTTACCTCTCTGGCCATAGGAGGGACTTTGTTTTCCATATGTGCCATCAGTGCTTGATTCTCCTCTATCACTTCCTTCTCATACAGGCTCCAGTCACATGTTCCATCCTGAAGTATGATCAGCCCTGTCTCCTTAGAGTTGCTTGGTCCTGCTGATGTATTTGTGGCTGGTGGGGATGTGAGCTGAGGTTGTCTATGCAGAGATCTTTGAGAGGTCTGCTGCTGATTCTGATAGTGTTGTTGCTGCTGATTTTGTTGCTGCTGCTGCTGATACTGTGGAGTTGATTGTTGATTGCATTCTCTAGAAAAATGACCATAGAGATTGCACTTGTAACATCTGACTTTAGACTTATCAACTCCAATCTTCGATGTTTTGCTTGCTGCTGCCAGATTTTTATTTCTTCGAAGATATTGCTTGGCTCTGTAAGCAATCATCGCCATCTGCCATTGTAGATCCATCTCTTCTACTACATCAGGAGGGAGTTCCTCCAAGTCTTGCTGACAGATGTTAGCTGATGTAAGGGAACTTCCAAGATATGCTTGGAAGCTAGAACTAAAAGCTGCAAAGGCTGCTTTTTGTTCTTCAGAATCTAATATCACAGTTATTGGTTCTGAGTTTGCTGTTGCTGATGTCTCTCTTTTCTCTGTAGATTTAGCCTTTTCCTTTTGATGTTTACTTTGAGATGATTTCTTAGTGGGTTTGGATGCATAAAAGCTTACTTCCTCTTCATCATCACTCAAAGCACAAGAGTTATCACCTTCATTATTAGAAATAAATGCACTTCCAGCATTCTTGGTTTCCTTGAAGTGATAAGGTGAGACATGAGTTCTCACACTCTTGTTTCTTGTTTGTTCATCCAGTTCAAGTGCTTCAACCTTGGCAACCAAAGTATCCAAACCAGTTGTCTTGAGATCTATGGTGTTCTTGAACATGGAGACTGTATGCTTCCAACTTTCAGGCAAAGTGTGGAACATCTTCTTGTTCAGTTCCTCAGTAGTATATTTTAACTCCAAGATGTTCATCTCAGTAACAAGTTGCATAAATCTATGGAGTTGCTGAGGAATTGACTCACCCTCAATATGATGAAAAGTTTCATATTGTGATCTAAGGGTGTCTTTCCTTATGCTTCTGATCTCATCACTCCCTTCACAGAGAGTGTGAAGTATCTTCCACAGGGAATTGGCTGTTTTATAGTTCTCGCACCTGATCAAGATTTCTTCAGGTAAAGCCATACTAAGCAAGCTGTATGCTTTAATATCGACTTTGACCTTCTTGACATCATCAGGTGGCAAGTCCTTAGTGCTGATTGGCTGATTTTTGTCATTATAATCCGGCCCAAGAGTGGGTGGAATATAAGGACCTTGTGTGATGGACTCCCACAAGTCAGAATCTGTGTAGTTCACATGATTCCTGAACTTGATCTTCCAGGATTTAAAATCAGCTTTTGTTTCTAACTTTGGTGGTTGATAAGATCCTCCTCCAAAAGTACTCATGTTTAATGCAAACGAATGAATAGAAACTTAAAAGCGAAAATTGACAGATCTATCAAAGACCCAGATCTAGTATTCAATTGATTTGAATATAGATCTAAATCAAACAAGCAATGAGAGAGTGCTTGCTGAAAAATCAGTCGTTGATTTAATTGTTTGAAAATCAATTAAACAATTTTAATACTGATAGATCAATTGATCTAAATCAATGAGCACCAAGCGCTCTGATACCACCTGTGAATCCAAGGATCGCAATTCAGGAATTATCAGTATTAAAATAAATCAATTTAATGATCGCGGAATTATCACTAATTGACGTTTAATTGTTTGTAATGATCAATGATGAACACAACCACAGAAACACAATAAAGACGAAATCTATAATAATTCAAATGTATTTCATTAACTATAATGTAATGATTACAAAAGAATAATGAATAACTATGAACAATCGAATTCTGTGAATCGAATGATGTTTGATATTGATGTGACGGCAGCTAGGGTTGCTCAATGAACTCTTGATCGCCGTAATATTGATTGATTGTGTTCACCGAGATGTGAAACCTAGGACTCATATTTATAGATGATTTGAGTCGGTTAAGGAAACACCGGATCTCTCGAGATTTTTTATTGATTGTGTTGACTTGTTTGACTTCTTGGAGTTGTAATCGCACAAGTATAATGTTCTTCCGCAGCAATCTTCTCGTCCGCAGAACATTTGTTCTTCCGTAGATGACTTAGTCTTCCGTAGCAAAGTTGTTCTTCCGTAGGAAATTCTTCTTCCGTAGGAGTCTTCACTTCATGGTATTTGATCATCCGCAGGAACATGTACTTGGTCATTTGGTCTTGTAAGAAACATATCTACGGATTAACAAAATTGTTCATCCGTAGATGTTTCCTACACTTGGTCAATTTCAAGAAATCCATCCAAGTATATTGTTTCTCCTGTCAAGTCACAAATCAACACACATATATATGGGGTTATCCTATAGATTCAAATCACATATATATATACTTTGACTGTTACAAATAATAATTACAAGACTTGATTTTCAAGTACTAAGCCTATACAAAATTGATCTAGCCCTATACAATCTAGACCTAACATAACTCAAACTATAACGTTGTAATAATCTTGATATGAAGTAATATATATATATATATATATATATATATATATATATATATATAAAGTACATGAAAACAGGGTTGTTTAGGACTATTTGAAGACTAGAAATGGACACTTTAACATGAGGAGTGTTTAAGCATTTCAGGTAATTGGGTAAATGGTAAATGGATACTGAGTAATTAGATAATGGATTTAATAACTAATGATGGACAGTATTTGTTAATAAAATATAATTACTATTTTGTTTATTTTTTTATTTTTTTATTTTTTTTTGGTATCTGCTTTTGCTATCGAGCCAGGGGTCTCTTTGGAAGCGGTCTCTCTACCTATCTGGATAGAGGAAAGACTTGCCACCACCTACCCCCTCCCAGACCCTGCTCTTGAGTGGGATATACTGGGTTTGTTTGTTGTTTGTTTGTTTTGATTTTTTTTGGTATCACTGGTAAAAAACAAGTTCACATACGCCATTGGCCAAAAAAAACATTACATGTTGGTTACGATTATATATATTACCTTATATATTTATAAACCAAACGAAGAAGCAATGCATATTAGTGTTTTTATGATTTAACCACATAACTTTAGGGGTGTTTATTTTTTGCCCCTCCATGTATGTTTATATGGACAGAAAATGGCTTTACCCACAAAGTGGGTTTTCTGGGTGTTGTGGTGGTCGTCGGCGATGGCAGAGGCGACGATGATGGCAATCGTTTCACCGCGTGCATCTATTTATCGCTCTTCATCGCGGTGGCGTGGGATCTGTTGCCGCTCCGCTTTCCCTCTGTGTGACATTCGTTATTTTGGACTAGCTTTGTATTTGTTATTCTGTATTGTAAACCCGACCCGTTTTAGTCTTCAGATCTTTGGATATTAATAAAATGATGGATTTTATGTTGTAATCATGTTTCATACTTGTCATTTTGTTCTGAAGTCTTTAACGGTGTTTAAAACGCTTATTTTGTGCAAACGACCTAAAATGAACTACAAGGACTAAAATTGCCAAAAAAATCAAAGTTTGGCCGAGAGCCCCCACCTCACTTGGCGCGTAGGGCTGGCCTCAGCTCGCTATGTGGCGTGACCCATAGTTAGTTTCAGAAAATTAATTTTTTTAACGTTTTCGGATGTTTAAGCTCGTTTAAGGCCCGGACTCGTGTTTTAACCATCCAAACCAACCAAGACCTAATCCATAATTATTCTAAAACCCTCCAAACATGTTTTTATACCTGATCATAATTTATTTAAATCAAAATTTATTTTAAATAAAATAATCAAAGTGCACCCTTTTACCCATCGGATAAACGCATTACCCATTTGCTCAACCCTAATCATTCCTTATAAATACCACTCATTCTCATCTATTTCACCTGCATATTTTCATCTTCCAAATTTTTGATCTTACAAGTTGTTCTAGCTAGTTTTGCTTAAGTTTAACTTTAAAAAGTCAACGGAACCGAATCTTGCATTTCAAACTATTTCGGGTATATGTTTTTGGATATTTTCAGTTATTTTAAGTTTTTTTATATTGACAAAACCATTTTCATCTTTATTTAAGGCTTGTGTGCATTCAAGCAAATATTTATGCATTTTAGGCCCGTTTGGGTCGTTTTCGGGAAGTTTACTCGCTCAACTTTCTTGTTTGATTTTAGATCTGGAACTTTTACCTTATTTTAGTACTATGGTTTTGGACATGTGGTAACTATTCTTGAGTTCATACCGAGTCAATGACCGAACCAAACCGAACACTCGTTTAAGCATTTTAAATAACTTTTAAGCAACCATGTTACATCAAACACTTTAGATCTGAGTTTTTCTTTATATTTTAGTTATTATATGGTTGATACGGAGGTGTAAAACAAATCTTGGCTTGAATCCAAGTTTCGGGTAAAAACCGAGTAAAACCGAACACCCGTATTCACGAGTTAGTCAATGTTCAAACCACCAACAGTTCAACCTATCTTTTTTAGTTATGTTTTACTTTATATTACTCATATTACTAAATATTTTGGTATGTTAGATTTGGATTTGGCACTTTATCAAGTCCCGAACCGATTAAACCGAACAAATATTTAAAAGTCGGATCTTGATTCTTACATTAGCGAGATCATGCACACTAGCACTAAACCAACTCCCCTATGTAAAACTTAACAAAGGTTGAGTAAAACTAAACATCAAGGACCCGGTTTATTATAAAACTCATTTTATCCTTACTTTATTTAAACACACTTTTATAAAATATAACTAAAACTCCCGAAAACCCAAGCCTTATTTTTATGAACTTTTATACTATTTATATTCCATCTTCAAGACTCAAAACTTACTCAAGATCTTTCATTCTAGGACACGCACGTTAAACCGCCGGGCTCGCTTACTTGAGGATTTTATTCTAACTTTGTTCATCAACACCATTTTTTTTTCAAGTGAGTAATTTCATCCCCGTTTTCTTTTCCATACTTTGAGGGTAGCAAGCATACTTACTCAAACAAAAATGATTTAACACTTAGATCCTCAAATCACAATCTCTAGGTTATGTGTTGCTTAGAATAATTATTCAATTGTATGTTATATACCTCATATGATTAATTGCTAAATGTTTATTGCTTTTAATCGGTTAGCATCATCCCCATCCTCAATAAGTATGATCATACGTTCCTCCTTGTAATATGGTAGTTATATCTATTAGAAAGGAGACTCATTTATTTATGATTTATATACCTCAATTGTCGCTTTTATTTACCGTTTCACATATTTGAGTTGCAGATTTCGCTTTATATTATATTTATAAAGTCATAGAATTGCTCATTAACATACATGTTGACAAAATATATTTTTTGCAATGCTACAGGTTTGATTGTCGGTTGATTGAAGATTTAAAGACGTTATTATATTTTGAACCGTTAGGTTATTAGTTAAAAGAACGATTTATTTTCTTGTATTTGTAAGAACATATTGTGAAATAAATGAGTTGATTAAATATTATCACTTTGATAGTGTCGTGTGCATTTGAACGATCATAGTCGTGTCCCGACATGTTCCGCCGCTTTGGTTGGGGTGTGACACTCTGTGGTCGAGGTGGCGCTGGTGACGGTCTGCGGGGTGACGTTCGATGGTTACTATGGTAATGTTTACCGCAGGTTTTTGGCGGCGTGGCCCTCAATGGCCGTCAGTGGCGGTCCCGCGGCGGTGGTGTCATCACCGCCTTCGCGATGACCTAGGGTTTTCAGATCTAAAGACGCGATGACTTAGGGTCTTCAGATCTGATGTTTTTTTCATGGAAGCTACGACTTTTTCTCTAGTGACCCTTTGGCCTCCCTTCACGGTTGAGGTAGGTCGGTTGCAATGATGATGGTGTAAGCGGTTTTTTGGCCCCTCTTTTCATGGTTCATTTTGCATGTTTTTGTCTTTAATATCTATTTCAATGACAATGAGCACTATTTCATCTGAGATCTGGTTCTATGGTCGGTTTGCATGTTGTAATATGCTGGTTTTGTGTGTCGATTAGGATGAATCATTGTTGATCTGAGACCTTTGGTTGTTGGTAAATTGAGAGCTATGATTGTAGAGCAAAATGTGTCGGTTGTCATGGCTTGGTGATCGTTTATGGTTTGCAGCCGCACCCGACTAACGGTTCTGAGCCTCATCGCAGATATTGCATTGCTACGCATTAGTGATTATTTGTGTTGTGGCAAAGGGTATATTTTGCGAGATTTGCCCCTGTTACTTATATTGTTGTGCAATGTGTTTATTAAGTATGAAAAGTCTGGTTATGTGTTTAGCTATGATGACGGATCTGAGCCTTTTTTTGCCCTGTCTATCACACGCACGAAGCGCGTGAATGTTTACCACTAGTTATACATTAAAAAGAAAATCCAGAAACCCATCCTGAAGCCTAGGTCTGCCTATGACTCATCCACATGACCAATAATTATCAAGCTGGAAATCCAGTAAATTCATTGTACACCGAGCCATTGCTTTTTTAGATCGAGGACGCAAATTAGACCACGCAGAAGGGTGACAAGAATGACTAAGTATACATTAGAGTAAATTGCCATTTTCGTCTCTGTGATTTGGTGAAAATTGCTACTTTAATCCAATAATTTGTTTTTTCGCATCTGGGTCCCTGTGGTTTACAAATCTTGTCATATTCATCCAGTCCGTTAACTCCATTCAAAATTTCCGTTAAATAAGGGGTATATTGGTCATTTTACATATATGTTTTTATTTTTCTTTTTTTTAAACCTGATTTAATATATACTCTTTAAATACATTGCTATTTTAGTCCCTGTGGTTTGAGTGTATTTGCCAATTTAGTCTAAAAATAACCACCACACCACTACCCGTCACAAGAACCACTGAACCACCACCACCGCCCCATCACAAAGCCACCAACACCACACCAGAGCACCCACCACCACGCACATTGGATCGTCGCTACCATGTAAACCCTAAAAATCGACAATCAATATTGGACTTGTAACATACTACTTTGAAAATGCATATCAAACCCTACTAATACCTCTACAATACTCGTTTTCAAGGGTTCCATATACGTTTTTGAAGGGGTTTGTTATAAGTTCGAGATTAACGGTTTGTTTCTAGGGTCTACATGGTGATGGTGATCTAGTGTGTGATGGCGGAGATCTAATGTGTGGTGGTGGAGATCTAATGTGTGGTGGTGGAGATCTAATGTGTGGTGGTGGTGCCCGTCTGGTGTGGTGTTGGTGGTTTTATGATAAGGTGGTGGTGATGATTTGGTGGTTCTGATGGAGTGGTGGTGGTTTTGCGGCGTAGTGGTGGTGTGGTGTGTAAATACGAGGTCCAACTCTGGATGGTTCCGGTCTTGTTGAACTTCGATTTACCGATGCTCTCTGAAGCTTCACACCTACGCACAATGAAAACAACACCAGTTAAGGCGTTCCAAGGGGTAAATATCCCTGGAACGACCCTCCGGCGTGAGAGTAAGTATTGGTTGAATGAAAATATGTGAGGGATAATTAAGGGGGAGCTTTTGTGTGTATTATTTTGTGAGGATCTCGATCCTCCTTACCTGGTATTTATAGTGTTTGCCTGCTGCAATCGTGTGCTGATTTACAGGGATTATTCCCCGACAAATCCATTACCTTTTATATTCTCCGACCGTTACTGAATTATCGGTTATGATTGGGTGATTCCGATGTAATTAAATGTGGGGCACATATCCTGCTGGCTTACCCGTTCCGCCCACATGGGCCGGGTTTTCGGGTTCGGGTACCCGGTCTTGTGTGGGTTATTTGTACCCTACATCTACATGGTGGTTTCATCACGGGTGGTGGTGATGTGGTGTTTTATGCCAAGGTGGTGGGATTTTTGGACTGAATTGGCAAATATGTCCAAACCACAGGGACTAAAATAGCAATTTATTTAAAGGGGATATATTAAATGGGGTTTAAAAAAATAGAAAAATAAAACATATATGTAAAATGACCGATATACCCTTCATTTAACGGAGAATGTTGGATGGAGTTAACGAACTGGATGAATATGACAAGATTTGTAAACCACAGGGACCCAGATGCGAAAAAATAAACTATTGGATGAAAGTGACAATTTTCACCAAAGCACAGGGACGAAAATGACAATTTACTCTATACATTATGTAGAGTTGTTCAAAAAAGTCATTCAGGTATATATTAGAATAAATAACCCACATTGGTAATTTGAGCATTATGTTATCAAACCCAAGATTAACAAAGAAATGAAAGTTATAATTTTGATAATATAGCTTTACCTATCAACATTGGGTGCCAACACCCTCATGGTGAGTCTTTGCTATATGAAAATTTTATTTTTGTTTTAAAATAAGCCATCTTGGTCAGACTTTGCAACACATCTGACCTAATAAGAGATTGAATCAGAGGTATTTATCATTCAGTGCTTATCAACCAAACAACCACAGGTCTGACCGAGTCAGACTTGTGCCTCTGACTAGAGTCAGACTTGTGCATCTGACTAAGTGATTAAGACCCAAACAAACAGGGCTTAATGAAGTTTCTTTTGTATGTTTCTTCTTTTTTCATAAGGTGATTTGACTATATGGCATATATAGACCTCAATAATTGTTTGATGCGCCACTGTCAAGGATTGTCTAGTTATATAAAACATCAAAGGAGGGCTTGGTGTGTCAACTTCTTTCATTAGACCCTAGTGGAAGTGTTAGAAAACCTTCTGTTTGTTTGGGTAACTTTATGTTTACGGATTTACTTTATAATTTGATATGATATTATACACTTTCCCCCGTATTCGATATTTTTAACTTTCTCTTGAAATTAAATTGTATGTTGTATCCATATTATTTTGCTACAAACTAGTCTGGAATCTAAATCGGTTTACCAGTTCGATTTCTACCTAGTAGAGTTTTCCTCCACCTTAAGTTTGTTCCAACCCAAATCGGTTTCTCTCTATAGAGTTACTTTCTTTTCTTTTTATTAACTTTTCAAACAAATTACTATATTTTCTTCGTTCTATATCGTTACGGCACACTTACTTTTACCTTAGTTTCAACCAACTTCCATAACGCATGTCTTTACCACTAGTTATTTATTAATTCCTCATACAACCTAACTTAATTTTTTTTCTTGAACGACAAATCCATCACACTTTTATATTAAACCAAAATAACTTACACAATATTTGAAGTTGAACTCAAAACCTCTTCTATAACAGAACAAACGGAAAATTCCTAAATTGTCCATTTTTACTGTGTTTTTTCTCAAAATGTCCCCTCTTTTATTAAGTTCTGAAAATATCCCTTGTTGATGAAGCGTTGACGCCTCATTAGATAGGACGCCAACGACTTACAAATGGGCGAATGACTTGGTGACACGTATAGGTGGCACACCGCCTATACGCGTTTAAGAGGCGGGACACTTTTACCATACATGCGGCCACCTCTATCATACGGGCGGCCGCCTTTTCACACCTCGTAACTAGTGAATGGTTGACGTCGCCGCCTCCTTACATGCGGCCATCTCTTCAGCATGTGATATTTTCAAAACTTGATAAAGGGACGACATTTTAAGAGAAAACGAACAATTTAAAATTTTTTTAAAAAAACAAAACCTTTACCAAACATGCTATCATTTACAACCTAACTTGCATAAATGCACCAAATTTTGATCACAAACAATAGTTACTTGCAACCTACCAGCCAATGATCTTTTGGCCTAGCGGTCAAGAGGGAGGTGGGATGCTTTGCCTTTCTTGAAGGTCCAAGGTTCAAATCTTGACATGGGCGAATATTACTAACTTGGTGATACTAATAATTAACAATTAACCGGCCGTTAAAAAAAAGAAACTTTAACCTACCAAAACTTCACTCCAATTGGAGCATCCATGGACCTATATCGCCATCTCATCCACTAACAACGTGGCACATAACCTCCACAAATTCTCTTTCAAGATAACTCTCTCAGGTGTCACCTCCGTCTGATCCTCCGTCAGCAACCACCATCTCCGTCATCATCTCCACCTCAAAACCCTAAATGCACCCACACAATCACTAATCATCATCATCTCACATATGTCAATTCTTCCGATGCTAAAATCATGCAACCACCACCACACTCTCTCAACAATCACACACCAAACCAATGCCTCCACCGCCGCCAGAATCGCCATAGATTCGAAGCGAAACTCACTGAAGCGGAATTGGCGGGAAAGCAAGCGACAGTTGTTATCGGAATCGCGAGTTCGAAGGAGATTGATGTGTAAATTGTCGAATGCTTCGACTTATTCGTCGAGGATTGCGACGGATATGTTTCTCTATGAATCACCTGACGTAATTGTGTACTGCATCTCTGTGTGTGTGTGTGTTTGTTTGTGTGGTTGTTTTGATGTTTGAATCTGGTAGTTGAATTCGTTGTGGTTGATTGTTGATGCAGGCTTCGTTTGATCAGTATTTGGATGATAAGCCGAGAGTGTTTAAAGCAATGTTTCCTGATAAGCGTAGAAGCCAGCAACTTAACGACGTATGTATCTTCTTCCTTAAATTGCAATTTACTGTAAGTTAAATTGAATCAACTATTGTTGTTATTACCAATTGGAACTGTAAATTGGAACAAATTCGCGATTTGATTGAATTTCGTTTTGATTATTCAGTTGATGAGCTTCAACTTTCCCAATGTTTTGTCGATGGAGAACATTAAGCGTCAGTGTTATCAGTATCTGTCAATTGTTCATCTTGCTTTGAAAGTTGTATTCCTCGTTAGGTTTGATCATCTAAATTGTAGGCTTTAGCTTACTGTAATTGAGACTAAAATGTGGCTAGTGGCACTATCTGTTGTCAAAAGCCCACAAGGCGCGCGCTTAGCCTCAAATGCCCCGCACATCCTTATTGCCTCGGTTCAAAACTCATTTTCAGACGCAACCAAAGTTCTGGTCAAATTTCAGCCGAAAATCGTCTGAATAAATCTGAAACAATTGCACTGGCCCTAAACAAGCCTGGATACAACTGGAAACAGCCTACACCAGCCTAAAAAAAGCCTAAACCATGTCTAAATCTCTTAAAAGTTGTGTTTTCATACTAGTCTCGTTTAGAAAGCCCTCGCTTTTTATTCGCCTTACGCCTAGGCCCAAGGCTTACTCTTTACACCTTGAGGTCAACAACCATAGTTATATTACAAATTGGTTATCATCTTCATCCTCTAGTGTGCAAATTGCAAATGTTTATGGTGACTAGATTAGGAGATTCTGTAACTTATGTTCATTGTATTAATTTATGTGACTAATATCTCTAAACAACACGTGGTTTCTACTGTTGAAACTGATATTGTGAGTAAATCTTTCACAGGAAGAATGGAGAGTACATATGTTACCTATACAATTCTTCTTCTTGACATGTTATCCAGTGATCGATATGCGGTTGAGGTGTAAATCAAATGGTTATGATTACCCAACTGGAGTTCCACCACAAGTCACCAAAGTTCTTGATCTTGACATTGTGAGTCTTGTGTTCATTATCCTTGTTAATGATCAATTATGTGTTTCTATAAGTTATGATTGTGCAGATACGATGGGAGCTTCTTGGGTTGGAAGACATTGTCAAACCATCTGAATTCTCCCTCGGTGTCAAAGGCGCATTGTACCCTTATAGACAAGGAAACCGTAGTCGCCTTAAAGGCCAGCTCTCGATGAGCATTACGTTCGACTTACCTCCTGTACTTGCATTGATCCCAGAGGATGTTCGTCGTGATGTTGCAGAGTCGGTAAGACCTTTAACTTCACTTTTGCATGATTCAGTCCTGTTAAGATTTATAAAGTAGCTTGCAAATAATCCGTATTAGTTGTAGCAAGTGGCTAATGGGAAGGTTGATATATTCAACAACACAAGTCAGCAAAAGCCAACATTTCTTTTGTTCTGTTTTTGTTGAATACTGTTAAATAGGGACGTAAACTGTATTAAGGGATGTCAACTGTATTAGGTTGACAAACTGAATCACTAAACCTAAACACGACACCCAATATTTATCCGTGTTAAAGACTCCAACCTTAACTCGAAACATGCTTAAAATCATGTAACTTGAACAGGACACAATTAACCTATTTATTTAAATGAGTCAAACAGTTTGCCGTGTTGATGAGTTATTAATCGGTTGTAAAGCTTTAAATTTTAATTTTGAACAATGGTGGCCAACCTCAACAAGACATGTTTGATTAGATAGATTAAGCAGACCTACACAAACATTACCTACATATTATATGGGTTGGATATAATGACCCATAAATTTTATTATTTTCGTGCAATGTTTATGTCCCTGTTTTGGATTGTGTCGTGAATTGTGATTCATAGGTGAACATTTTAGCTGCATTTTACCTGTTTTAACATTTACAGTTTCTCCGTATCTCACTACTCTAATAAAAGGGTAACTATGGTTGCCACATGTCACTTTTTTGACTCATCTAATGCCACGTGTCAGCACCACATTCATTATAATCAAATTTTTCCCGCTTCTCTCTCCTATTAAATAATCACATTAATTACTAATAATATTATCTATTTATTTTTACATTATAATTAGTTTTTTAATAAATTAAGAAAGATAAATTTTTATTAATGTTATTTCTATATAGATAGTTTTTTATACAAAGATTTTTTCCTAAAAAATAAAATTATTTTTACGTAATATTTTAAAATTAGTTTTTAAAGTAATTTTTTAATAAAACAAAAATAATTAAAAAAGGGATTTATAGTAAGGAAATTTAAAAAAAAAAATTTAATGTTGTTTTAAAACAAAATGTCTAATTTATCTTTAAAAAATAAAAAAATTAAAAATTTCATATTATTGTTTTATTACTTATAACTATTACTTATACATAATTTCAATCATATCATGTTTTAGTCTATCATTTTATAATTAATAATTTTTATTCAATTTAATATGTTATTTATTCAACCCGTGTATTACACGGGTTTACTAAATCTAGTAAGATAATATACGACGAAATCAACCTTCTTTAAATCAAATGGGTCAAAAGTAGAGGTGGCAAAATGGGTGGGTTGGATTGGGTTGGTTGTTAGGTTAGGATGGATTTGGTTTAGGATGGGTTTGGTTCAGGATGGGTTTGGTTCAGGATGGGTTTGGTTCAGGATGGGTTTGGTTCAGGATGGGTTTGGTTCAGGATGGGTTTGGTTCAGGATGGGTTTGGTTCAGGATGGGTTTGGGTCAGGATGGGTTTGGGTCAGGATGGGTTTGGGATAGGATGGGTCATTTAGAAAAAAAGGTCAAAATGGGTTTGGTCAGTATGGGTTTGGATCAGGATGGGTCATTTAGAAAAAAAGGTCAGGATGGGTTTGGTCAGTATGGGTTTGGATCAGGATGGGTTTGGTCAGTATGGGTTTGGATCAGGATGGGTTCGGATCAGGATAGATCATTTTTAAAAAAGTCAATACTATTTTACTAGTTTTCTACAATCTAACAACACGTATAGATAGATGCATATACGAGCTCAAAGAGATAGATATAAGACTTCATCTATAAAGGGTCGGCAGCTTCAATAAATCAACATTGATGATGCGGTGGTGAAGCGGAGGCCCGACTGTAGGTGTGGTGGTGCTGAGCGATGAAACTCAACGAAGGTGGATACTGATGCGGAGCTCGACTGTAGGTGCGGTGGTGGTGCATGATGAAACTTTACAGAGGTGGGAGGCTGTAGGTGCGGTGGTGGTGTGGTGGACCGATGGCGAGGCGGGGGACCGGTGGCGGACCGGTGGCTAGGCGGCGGATCGGTGGCGCGGTGGCGAGGCGGCGGACCGGTGTTGATGCGAGATGAAACTCGACAGAGGTGGGAGGTTGTATGTGTGTTGGTGGTGTGGTGGACCGGTGGTGATGCGATGGTGGTGTGGTGGACCGGTGGTGATGCGGTGGTGGTGTGGTGGTGGTGCCGTGATGCCTTGTGCGACGGAGGCAATCACTTTGAGTGAAAGAAACATTGAATTAGATCTAATTTTGAAAACCATCTTGACATATGTTTCTTTTTTTTCAAAAAAAACTTTTAACCTATCTTGACCCCCTTATGTTTTTTATTTAATCCATTCTAACTAATCTTTATTTATAAAACACCTATTACAAAAATCACATCCTTGGACTTCCTTTGCCACCTCTAATCAAAAGTATCGCCTCTGATATGCATTACTAATACTTAAATGGATAGGTATTGAGGCGGCTGGTTGAGAACATGAAGGAGAAAGTGAACAGTAGCTTGCTTGCCGATTATAGCAAATTTAAGAACGAAGGCATGAAGAAACTAGTTTGAGCTATCCCACTTGAAGATTCAGATCACAGATCGATCAGGAATCATCATTTTTCTGTGCGAAGATTCATGTACAAAGCCTGTAAAAATGCTTGGTTTTGTAACTAGAGTTCTTTCATCTTATTTCTCTTACTATTTTAAAGGTTGTTTTACGTAAAGAATAACTAAAATTTACATTTGATGTTGTCTATAACTTAGAGCATTCATAATAAGTTTTTTATATATATCTGAACGTATTCCTTATATTTTATGGAATAGTTATAAATGGTTATAAGTAGAGATGAGAGAAAAAATTATTATTTATCTGGATATTTGAGAAATTACTATTTAACCTCTATAAATTTTTTAATATTTTTTAAAGTAGTTGTAAGTGGATAAGAAAGGAAAAACAATGATAAAGGTATAAAAGAACTTATTATCCATACTACTATATAATAAGAAATCATGGCTAGATTTATAATTTTACATCAAATTTAAAACGGCATGTGAAAAGTTGCAAGCTAATATGTAATGTCATAAGATTTATTTCTATTATACTACTTTTAAGCTTTAAATACTTATTCCATCATTTTCTAATTAAATTTAAAGTATTACTATTATATTTAAGTTTATCTTACAAACAAACAAACCTAGTATATCCCACTCAAGAGCAGGGTCTGGGGAGGGTAGGTGTAGGCGAGTCTTTCCTCTATCTTGTTAGGTAGAGAGACCGCTTCCAGAGAGACCCCCGGCTCGATAGCATTTAAGTTTATCTTAATCTATCTATATTTATACTACTATATAATACGATTTTTTGAACAATATTGTAATTTTAATTCATTTTTAAGACACTTAAGAACAATTTTATTATATTTGATACAAATAATTATGCATAAACAACTTGTTATTTACAAATTTGTTCCTCCCTATAAGAATATATATATTTTATAGTAATATATATATGTTTGATATCCCACATTAATCAAATAAAAAAGCAAAATGAGAGTTAATATAATAACAGAGAGTTAGCTAAACACAGTTCTAAAAATATTTATACCATCACTGCACCGCGCGGGTTTCGTCCACTAGTTTAATTGAAAAAGAAAAAAAAAAGAATTAACTTTTAATGTAATTATAAGGATAACGAACCTTATATTAATGCATTTAAAAAACCAACTTAAATATATTTCATTTTGCATCCTCACAAGAGTGAATAATACTTCTTGAGTAGGATTAATACACAGATCAATTACAACACACGAGAAAAAAAGTAATAAAAACTTCCTTTCATTATGAAAAAGGGCATGAAAACGCAATGAAAGCACAATAACATAACTAAAAAAAGGGGTTGATCAAAGAAATGGAGTATCAAACAAGACAATCTTGCTTAATGCACTACTTCAACTTGAAGTAGATGATCAAGATGATAGCAAGAACAAGTACAGCAACTATGGAACCAATAATCCACTTATTCCTGCTCATCCGCCTTGCCATTTTGGTCAAAATCTTTTTACACCTGCTTATGCTGTCATCGACTCCATGAAGCTGAAACGTAGAAAGGCAAAACCGTAAGTTTCAGTTTCCAATAGATGAGACAATTTTGGCACGTTTACTACTTCATTTGGTTTATTGTATATTGCTAGAGTCAAATCTAACAAATGTAGCAAAAAGAAAAACATGTCAAACAGGTTGAACGTTGGAAAACGTGTACTTTCAATGTTTACAACCTCCTAAATCATTTTGAAAAGTCGGATGTCGGATTATTATCGTATTTAACTGCTTACATAAAAGAGAGCAAACTTTCCAAAAATGTGTGTGAATCAACCTAACCCCACCTGTATCAGCCCACATTAAAACAAGCCATTTTGACCTATTAACCAACCCACTCATTTTGCCAATCAAACATTCATAGAAAATTTATACTGTGCATATAGAGAGAGAAGTAACTAATAATTTTAGTAGTGTATGCAAGTAAAGCAAATATAATGTGAATGATGCTAAATAGACATACTGATCCATGGGCATGCAAGAGCGACTGTCGTTGTTGGTTTAGATCATAAAGAATAGAAACACCTAGTTCTTCAGTCACCAACATTATCCTTCTACTTTCCCTCACTCTGTCACTGGTTTTATTCAATCTTTCTGTTGACATAAGTAGTCTCGCTTTTTGATCTGCTGAAACCTGTGACATTAGAGATTGGTATAATTTCATTAAAAATATGACATTTTTTTAGAATGCGCCATAATTAAAAAAAAGTAGGGGTGTAAGAAACAAGATTAGTAAGCATACCGTTGCTGCATCAGCCATTCCTGATTCCAACAACTCATCTCGAGCAGCCTGATTTAAGTCGGTGGAAGAAATTCGTATAACTTCACTCTTCGTATTATTCAGATCACATTTGTATTCCCTTAGTTTGGCAAGGAGCACGGCCTTAAGATTTGGCTGCAGGCTTCTCGCCTCTAGGTCCATTTTCCGTATCTGTTTCAATATTCCAAGAATACATCAACCATCACATATACAAGAAATTATTTAACAACAATAAAGGACGATACAATACCAGAGATTCAGCTTCATCGAGTCCAACTTTTATTTCAGAAAGTTTCTGTTTCTTTTGCTCTGCAAGTGAAGAAAAGCGCATCTTCATTCTCAAAAGCCATAGGACGATAAGGTTGAAGGAAAAACATTGAAAACAACACAGCAGCCGTCGTAAAGGTAAGAACTCTATATCAACACTATAAGCATTAACGAAATGCTAAACATCCAATAGCGTCAAGAAATTTCATCAAGTATGGACCCATAAAGCATGTGAACCCATTTGAATTGCTTCACTGGGAATGTGCAAGCGAAGTGCAATGATGAAGAACTCACCATAGATTGTAAAAAGGTAAAAGCAACTCAGTTAAATGACAAAATTTTCCTTCAAAACCATAGTATCATGACAATGGTTTAAACAAAAGCTCCTGAGAATGGTTACGGCCTTGCTGACCTACTGAGCCAAGGTATCTTCCCTTAGTAAACTGCTAAATTTAGTGATCAGTGTATGTATTTAAATTCTACCTATGGTTGCTCATGTGTTAATATCCTATTTTCAACTGAATGTCACACCATAAAGAACCCAAGGCATGCTGCATATCAGTCTAACTTGGTGTACAACAATCACATCAAATCCCATAAACCATGTTGCATGTAGATGATCACAATTGCGGAAAAGAAAGGCAACTAGAGAAGCATTAGAGGCCTTGCTCAACTCAATCAATACCAAGTGAAAAAAACCGATGGCTTCAAACATAACAATCTTAAGGAAACTTTCCCAGTGCCTCTATGATACCCACATGATAAAACAATGTTATAATATTAAGGTGGTTGTTTGGTAACAAAGAGATAGAGACTAAAAAATGCACATAGGAAACAACCAACAATAGTTTTAGCTTTTAAGTAGGAGATCAAAGCTTATCCTTCTCTCATTGCATCATCTATACAGTAGATGACAAGAATAGACTCACCGACAGGACTTTAGCCAAGCACTATCTAGATATTATTATGGTGCTCCACAACCAAGGGCTTGTGAGTTCAAGGCCTAGTGGGACAAAAAGTGTCTCAATCCACATAGAAATTGATGGTGATCAATTATGATTGAGACGTATAGCAATCAACATAACCGGTGGAATACATACCATCAACAAACTTAAACTCTATATTATCTTATGTTTAACCATTATAACAAGGGAGAATCGAATTAGGATTTAGGGTTTCAACTTTCAACTCACCTCCATCAAGCAGACGAGCCGACGTACACTTGTTCGACAATCCCGCAGAGATCTCGCAGTATTGCCGTTCGTAACCTTCAAACACCTCACTCATCTCTTCTGCAAATCTTCAATTGAAAAATCAAACAACAGTTGCACCAATTGAAAAGACAAACGGACAACAATCAGTCTCAGGTATCATCATCAATACAATAATCTGCGAAACGAATGAAGTGTATGATACTGTGATCAACTATCATATATCAATTAGTGTAGATAAGACGAACCTGACAATTGACGAACTTAAAAGTATCAAATGACCAGAGAATTATGCTGATTTCTGCAGTGGATCTGATGATTAATATATGTATGCAGCAATTTGGATGAATAATTTGAATTGTGTGAGACTTGGGAGTGTATGTTCTTTCGAGAGGAATGTTTTTTGTTTTTTGTTTTTTTCAGATGAAGGATTGTGGAAAGGGGGAAGGAACGATGATATAACGATTGACGTGAGGCCCTCTATACAAACAAACAAACAAACAAACAGACAGACCCAGTATATCCCACTCAAGAGCAGGGTCTGGGAGGGGTAGGTAGTGACAAGTCTTTCCTCTATCCAGATAGGTAGAGAGACCGCTTCCAAAGAGACCCCTGGCTCGATACAAAAGCTATAACGCTCGCGATTTAACATATAATCAAATAATCAAATAAACAATCATATAATCAAACGTACGATTTATGATATATGGTATATGGTACAGCACACATCATACATGAGGGTTGATGATTTTAATCATTTGTATCCTCACAGTTTAAAAATCCTCATATACCCCCTAACGTTTTATTTTTGTTCTCATTTGCATCCAAGTGACTAACGACGTTAAATAATTCTGTTAATATTTTATGAAATGATAAAATTATCCTTTCTCTCTTTCTCTCTTTCTCTCTCTATCTTTTAACCCTTAACCCACAACCCCCACCCACTCCCCACTATTTCTCTCTCTATCTCTTAACCCTTAACCAGAACCAGAACCACCGTGGAGGCGGACGACTGTGGAGGAGGTGAGGGTTGTGGTGACAGGCGGGAGTGGAGGTGGTGCGGGTTGTGGTGACGCGCGGCGGTGGATGCGGTGCGAGTTATGGTGGGGCGACGATGGAGGCGGTGTGGGTTGTGGTGGGGGCGGCGGTAGAGGCGGTGTGGGTTGTGGTGGGGGACGCGGTGGAGGCTGTGTGGGTTGTGGTGGGGGTGACGGCTTCCCGCCAAGCCCTAAACCTAACAGAAGCCACCGCCGACAAGATACGCCACCACCTCAGCCACCGTCAACGCCCTTTTCTCAAACTCGGGGTCAAAGCTCGCGGCTGTAATGGCCTTTCCTACACCCTAAATTACGTAGGTCAGGGTTTTGAATTGATATTCAATGACATATGAGAACTTTGGTGTCTTCTGTTTGGATGTGAAATGATATTGTTGATTTAGTTTTGTGGTATGCATATTAGGGTTTTGAATGGATATTCAAGATCTGGTTTTAATGACATATGAGAACGCAGGTTAGGGTTTTGAATTGATATTCAAGATCTGGTTTTAATGGTGTGCAACAAGGAGTTGATGTGGACTATTCAAGAAGATCTGGTTTTGGCCTCATAAAGTATGAGAATTGACATTGAATAATAGGACTATTCACAATTGTGTTTCAAGGGGAGAGACATGTGTCACACCCTCAATTTCCACAAACGGGGTTTTACCGTTAGGCGTGTGACAAACCAGGATCTCAGACACGGTCATATCAAACGACACTATATGAATTTAAAAATAAACGTTTGACTTCAATCAGAGTAACATAAACGAAATAAACATCAGTGCGGAAGCGTAATATGAAATGTAACCAATACTGAAAGTCTCAAAATACTATGTCAAAACAATATTCAATGCAAAATAAATGAATTTGATGAATGCATGTCCTGAGTGTGTTCTTGAATCGTGCAACATGAGCTTAAGCGTTCATGTGACCTGAGAAAACATGCTAAAGTGTGTCAACATAAAGTTGGTGAATTCACAGGTTTTATCACAGATAAAATGTTTGTAACTGTTTGAATGGTAAAGTAATTAAAGCATATCGATAGGTAGCTAGCCTATAAACAAGTTACTTAGCGTTTCGAACCGAAGCTGACTGTTTGTATGTTTGTTGCCTTCCGGTCACGTCTCACCAGACAGTGACAAATGTTAGGTCAATAATGCACCCGTTTGACCTCCAATCAAGCTAGCACGACTAGCCCGGGCGGGGTTTATCAAACCCAGTAGTACTACTCAGAATTACCTCGCTATACATTACTAACGGTTCGAGAATGTAAGGACTTTTAAGTATGTTTGCACTAACGTAGCAGGCGATATCAATAATACTAAAAACCATTTTGTAAATATGTTTGCATGTTTTCTCCCCCAAAAGAAAAGAATGTAAAATAGGGGACGTGAAAACTCACCTTGATTGCACAACAAATAAATAATGTTCGCACAAAAGATCGGGTTCCGATTAACCTGAATTTCATTTAATGTTCGATTAATATTAAATATCAATAATATGACCGTACGGTTTCACGTTCTTGGTTCGGTTACAAGCTAGATACGATGCTCACTCATAACCGAATCCACTTATCACATATATTCTCACAACACATTATTTAATTAGTACATAATTAATTCATTCACAAGCATAAACCCATTTACTCATGCCTGTTCCACATCATACATGATAGTACTATATATATTTTTAATTAAAAGGCCTTTTTATAATAAGTCAGTACGTTTCATAATACGTGACTTGCACAACTCTATGTTTAATGACACTAACTAAACACACCCTTATGAAAGTTTTCATACACACAACACACACATACACACACACATATATCTATCTATCTATCTATCTATCTATATATATATATATATATATTGTACACACCGATAGTATCATATAATATATATGAACATCACCCCTATAAATATATATACGCGAACATGAATACCAATGCATCATCCTGACATTATTTCATACAACATACAACATACAATGTGTAGTTATATTATATATACACGTACAAGAAATATAAGATATAACTCAAACATAATACATATCACACATACAAGCATTACTACAAACACAATTCATACCCATAACACAAGCACACATACACACGACAGAAACAATTTCATCAAGAAACACCCACACGTGCACACACACATATGAACACACATAACGCGCGCACACATGTATTACACACAACCCACAACACACACATATGCAGAAATACACATGCATTACTCCTTCCCCCAAAACACCAATCGAAACCCCCATGGAAACACCCATACATATAAGCATCTCTCTCTCTATACATATATAATATGAACGGTAAACGCACTGCCAAACCTCCCTGCCGCAGCCCGCACCATAACGCATAAATACACACGCTTAAAGCAAGTCACACGCACAAGATTGGGAACATCAAACTTCAACAAGGGTTCAAGGTTGAACGACCGAACCGTATCGAAACCGTACGAATGAAACGAGTGAAAGGAACATACCTTACGGTGGGATCTTGCGGTTGCCAGTCGGGAAAGGTGTCGCCGGAGGGTTGCACAAGCACGAGAAGATCAATGGCAGAGGGTGGTTCGAGAGGTGAATGGCAGTTGCAAAGGTAGGGTTACGGAGAAGAAGGTTTTTTTTTGGTTTTCTTTCTTTTTCGTGATGTAGATGAGGAAACCGTGAGTCGGCTTCACCAATTATTAAAAGATCTATGCATTTCACAATGAGTCCCTCAACTTCACTTAAATTACATTATTAAGTAAATTGAGTTTAGTTAGTAAAAGTTAATTATGTTTAATTGGTGTTTAGGATTAATTAATAAATTTTATGATCCTTTAATAATAATCGAAATGATTTATTTAAATTTATCGGACATACGCTAGATAACTGTATCGATGTTGACTTGAAAAACTCGAGTTGTCACATTGTCCCCTTGTTGAAGAAATTTTCGTCCCGAAAATTAGAACATTAGGTTTAGTCAAAGCATGAGATTCAGCGATTTGTAACGTGTATAGAATGAAATTTCTGTGAAGCTGTGATGAATCCAACGAGAAAGACTTGTCAGGTTTTGACAGAGTTGTGAAATCATCCCCTTGTTGAAGGGAATTTCGTCTCGAAATTTAAAGAAAAAGGTATCTAAAAAAATGATACCTTAAGAAGTAAGTGCCTGATCCTTGAACAGTTGTGGGTATTTCTTCTTCATTTGATCCTTGCATTCCCAGGTAAATTCTGATCCACGCCTTGAGTTCCAACGGACCTTGATGATAGGAATACGACTATGCTTGAGAGTCTTGACCTCTCGGTCCATAACCTCCACCGGTTCCTCAATGAAACGTAGTTGCTCATCCACATGTATCTTCTCTAACGGAATGACAAGAGTCTCATCCGTAAGGCATTTCCTTAGGTTTGAAACATGGAACACATTGGGTACTCCACTAAGCTCTTCAGGTAGGTTCAACTGATAGGCTAAGGGGCCAACCCTTTTAACAATTTTAAAAACTCCGACGTAGCGTGGGTTTAGCTTTCCACATTTCCCGAAACGAATTACACCTTTCCAAGGTGACACTTTCAAAAGTAACTTGTCGCCAATTTAAAATTCTAATGGTCTACGGCGCTTATCGGCGTAACTCTTCTGTCGGTCATGTGCTGCTGCCATGTGGTTACGGATTTGCACGATCTTCTCAGTCGTCTCGTGCACAAGGTCAGGACCTGTAAGTTGGCTTTCTCCAACTTCTGCCCAGCAAATAGGTGACCGGCACTTACGTCCATACAATGCCTCGAATGGAGCAGCTTTGATCGATGTGTGATAACTATTATTGTAAGAAAACTCAACTAACGGTAAGTGAGTTTCCCAACTGCTGCCGAAATCAATCACGCAAGCGCAACATGTCTTCCAAAGTCTGGATCGTATGCTCACTCTAGCCATCAGTTTGGGGATGATATGCAGTGCTCATATCGAGTTGCGTTCCCAATGCTCGTTGTAAAGATTGCCAGAAACGAGAAGTAAATCGAGCGTCACGATCAGAGATAATGGAAATTGGCACACCATGCCGAGAGACTATTTCTCTTAGGTAAATACGTGTTAACTTCTCCATTCTATCAGTCTCTCTAACTGGTAAGAAGTGTGCGGATTTCGTCAAATGATCTACAATCACCCAAATGGTATCGCATCCGCTGGGAGTCCGAGGCAGTTTTGTGATAAAGTCCATTGATATCTGCTCCACTTCCATATCGGAATTTCTGGTTGTTTAAGTAAACCAGATGGCCTTTGATACTCCACCTTAACCTTAGAACAGGTTAAGCATCTGCTTACGTAGGTGGCAATATCAGCTTTCATGTTTGCCCACCAGTAAAGAACCTTCAAATCGTGATACATCTTGTCTGATCCTGGATGAATAGAATACTGTGACTTGTGGGCTTCGTCCATTACCAGCTCCCGTAGGTCTCCATACAAGGGAACCCATATTCGGTCCATGAAGTAACGGATTCCGTCAGATTTGGTTTCTAATTGCTTATCCATGCCTCGCAGGGATTTGGCTTTCAGGTTCTCGTCCTTCAAAGCCTCAAGTTGAGCATTACGGATCTGATCAGGTAATTCAGCATGGATGGTAAGCTGTAATGCTCGAACTTGTTTTGGTTTGAGTGTTTCCTTTCGACTTAGGGCGTCGGCTACTACGTTAGCCTTACCCGGATGATATTTGATTGCACAGTCATAGTCGTTCAACAACTCGACCCAACGACGTTGTCTCATGTTCAGCTCCTTCTGTTCACAGATGTGCTGGAGACTCTTGTGATCGGTGTAAATGGTGCATTTGGTACCGTACAAGTAATGTCTCCATATTTTGAGTGCTAACACAACGGCTCCTAACTCTAAGTCGTGTGTCGTGTAGTTTTTCTCATGAACTTTTAATTGGCGGGAAGCATAAGCGATCACTTTCTCGCGTTGCATTAGCACACAACCGAGACCTTGAATAGAAGCATCACAATAAACTACAAAGTTGTCTGTTCCCTCAGGTAGGGATAGAATCGGTGCCGTACAGAGTTTCTGTTTCAGAACCTGAAATGCGGATTCTTGTTAGTCACATCAATTGTATGTAGTGCCTTTATGAGTTAACGCGGTGAGAGGTTGAGCAATCTTTGAAAACCCTTCGATGAATCATCTGCAATAGGCAGCCAACCTAAGAAACTATCGTACCTCAGTCGGAGTCTTAGGCGTAGCCCAGTTCTTTTTGGCTTCTATTTTTGTCGGGTCAATAGGTATTCCATTCTCATTGACCACATGACCCAAAGATTGTATTTCTCGTATCCAGAAGTCACACTTTGAAAACTTAACATATAATTGTTCTCATTTCAACAGCTCCAAATTCAGTCTAAGGTGTTCCTCGTGTTCTTCCTTATTCTTTGAATAAATACGGATGTCATCAATGAAGACGATGACAAACTTATCTAAATAGGGTTTGCGCACTCGGTTCATGAGGTCTATGAAAACCGTTGATGCGTTGGTCAACCCAAACAACATAATTAAGTCTTCTGGAAATACTTCCGGGAAGTCTCTGATAACTGGAATATCTTTAACACGCTTCTCATCCGCCTTCTTCTCTGTAATTAGTGTCAGTAAAGAGAAATCCCTTTTCTTGAGACATTTATGCACCTTTATGTTTGAGATGATGCCAACCACAACACCAACCCTGTCATCTTCTACCGTAGGTATTTCATCACTAAGAAGAGATAACTTAATTAGTTTGTTTTCACAAATGATCTATGTTTGGTTTTTGGACAACCACTCTATTTTGACCACAACATCGTAGCTACCATGAGTAATAGAAATCAGACTTATATCGAACGATTGTCTAGACAGACCTAGATTACATCTGCCAAGCACATAGGTGGCGGTTATAGTTCTACCATCGGTAAATTTTATGGTAGGTTTTGGAAATAAAACCGGTAAGAACTACCTCTAGCTGTCCGCTCCAGTTACCAGGTATGAAACTTCTATCGGTACTCGAATGAGATAATGCAGGAGCAGAACTACCATTTCTGCTGGTTTCTTATCTTCTTGAGCCTTGGGCGGTTTCCCTTTAATGCATAGGTTTTCTGCACTCACAACATCCTTTTTTTGTGATTCTTGTGGCGGAGGGGACTTGGCCGGGATATTCACACGATGGTTCTTGAAGGTATGGCCAAATTTCTTTACAGTGCTCTCAAATGTTCTTATTGCACGAGTCATTGGGAGGGATAGTTGCACCTGTTGCTTATAATGGAGAGGCTGAGATATATTAGACAAGGTCGTCATGATGTCTTGCTTTTTGGTCCTACGCCAAGCCTAGTAAGCCAGAAAAATCCGATTGGATTCTCACCGCCAGGGAGACAAACAACTGTAACGTACGCTTAAACATGATAGATATCAAATGAAATGAATGCTGGAACACTGAAATTACCGAGACTCTAAGTCTTAAGATCAATCCAATGAGCAAGGACTACAAACGCCAAGAATATTATCACTTTATTATAACTTTTGAAGATCTGGCACAATGTAGATAGATAGTGTTACACGAACACTGAAATGCTAAAAAGAGCACGTCTAATAGAGACTAGGGCTAATATCATAACACGAATCTCATTAAGGCTCGTGGTATATAAGAACTTTCATACTAGTAGGAATGAAGGATTTGTTTGCATATCAATAGTGAGGTTTTATGAGAACCGAGACCTCATGTCTCCAAGTATAGAAATAAAAATTTGTACTGATTATGACTGTTATCACCCGATAGAGTTGCCAGAATTCTCATGCATGACAAATTACAATTACGTGTGCACCCGTGATTCTAATTTGCTTTGCATGGTCACCCATGGCTCCTCCCATTCGGGATAACATACCTTGTCAAGTACCGAGTGTTATCAATGATAGAGGTATCAAAGATATATTTATTATACCAAGGGTCAAATAACTAAGGTTTTACAAAGGATTCTGTTAAGATAACAACGGGGAATCAAGACGATTTGGCCTTTTCCCTTTGAAACTTTAAGCGTCTACATGTCTAAGTCTGATCCTCTGATAGACTTCAAATCTCTTCAGTTGTCCCACATTTACTGTTCAGGCGAGTGAGGAAGATGGGGTATGTTAGAAGTAGAAACAAGTGTGAAAGAGTTGAAAAAGTAAGATGTGTTGTTCTCTTTGTTTGTCGTCGTTAGGTTAGTTGTGTGTGTTAGAAAAGTTTTCTATGTTCCAAAGTGGTAATGTTAGGTTAAAGTCGTCGTTGCTTCAACTCCGGGAGTGAAGAAACAAGTGTAGATGTTGGAAGTAGGCGAGCGGGACTCTCCGCCCCTCTGTTAGTCAAGGATGATACAGGTGACATGGATAGTGCGGATAATGTTATGATCGTTCAGCAATGTAATGTTAGTATGCCGGGAGAATGTTCGTACAACAGTTGCAATCATGTAAGAGTGTCTGTGCAATACTAATGTTGTGTCTAAGGCTATAGTCTAGATGCAAATGCAATCCTAGTTCTCTATAACCAGTGGCTCTGATACCAATCTGTCACACCCTCAATTTCCACAAACGGGGTTTTACTGTTAGGCGTGTGACAAACCAGGATCTCAGACACGGTCATATCAAACGACACTATATGAATTAAAAATAAACGTTTGACTTCAATCAGAGTAACATAAACGAAATAAACATCAGTGCGGAAGCGTAATATGAAATGTAACCAATACTGAAAGTCTCAAAATACTATCTCAAAACAATATTCGATGCAAAATAAATGAATTTGATGAATGCATGTCCTGAGTGCGTTCTTGAATCGTGCAACATGAGCTTAAGCGTTCATGTGACCTGAGAAAACATGCTAAAGTGTGTCAACATAAAGTTGGTGAGTTCACAGGTTTTATCACAGATAAAATGTATGTAACTGTTTGAATGGTAAAGTAATTAAAGCATATCGATAGGTAGCTAGCCTATAAACAAGTTACTTAGCGTTTCGAACCGAAGCTGACTGTTTGTATGTTTGTTGCCTTCCGGTCACGTCTCACCAGACAGTGACAAATGTTAGGTCAATAATGCACCCGTTTGACCTCCAATCAAGCTAGCACGACTAGCCCGGGCGGGGTTTATCAAACCCAGTAGTACTGCTCAGAATTACCTCGCTATACATTACTAACGGTTCGAGAATGTAAGGACTTCTAAGTATGTTTGCACTAACGTAACAGGCGATATCAATAATACTAAAAACCATTTTGTAAATATGTTTGCATGTTTTCTCCCCAAAAAGGAAAGAATGTAAAATAGGGGACATGAAAACTCACCATGATTGCACAGCAAATAAATAATGTTCGCACAAAAGATCAGGTTCCGATTAACCTGAATTTCATTTAATGTTCGATTAATATTAAATATCAATAATATGATTGTACGGTTTCGCGTTCTTGGTTCGGTTACAAGCTAGATACGATGCTCACTCATAACCGAATCCACTTATCACATATATTCTCACAACACATTATTTAATTTGTACATAATTCATTCATTCACAAGCAATGTTTTTAAAACCGGTTCAACTGGTCGGACCGTATATAAGAACCGGACCGTATTTATGTAAAAATTACAAAAAAATAAAAAAAATTTATAAAAAAGCCGGTTCAACCGGTTCAACCACCGGTCCGACCGCCGGTTCGACCGGTTCAACCGGTCCGGTTACCGGTCCGACCGCCGGTTTGACCGGTTCAATCGGTCTGACCACCGGTTCACTGTTAAACCGGTTTTAATCACCGAACCGGACCGAATTGGAGTCCGGTTCCCAGTCGAACCGGTAGGACCGGCCGGTCCGGTCCGGTTTTCAAAACATTGTTTACAAGCATAAATCCAGTTACTCATGCCTGTTCCACATCATACATGATAGTACTATATATATTTTTAATTAAAAGGCCTTTTTATAATAAGTCAGTACGTTTCATAATACGTGACTTGCACAACTCTATGTTTAATGACACTAACTAAACACACCCTTATGAAAGTTTTCATACACACAACACACATACACACACACATATATCTATCTATATATATATATATATATTGTACACACCGATAGTATCATATAATATATATGAACATCACCCCTATAAATATATATACGCGAACATGAATACCAATGCATCAACCTGACATTATTTCATACAACATACAACATACAATGTGTAGTTATATTATATATACACGTACATGAAATATAAGATATAACTCAAACATAATACATATCTATACTATATTATAATACACGAAGGAGGGACGACGACCAAAGTTAAGAGATTTGAATCTTTTATGCATAACGTACAACTTAAAAACAATCATTTATGAGGGCAATATAGACAATCTAACCATGCAATAAAAGGTGAAATTCAAATACATTTACAAATTGATCCCTTTATTTGTATAGAATTTCATATTATCCTTGCTAAAAACGTGGTAACAAATTATATTTACACATTGATACCTTTAATTGTTAATAATTTAAAATTCCGGATGTTGTTAGATCATTATACATAAATTACAAAATGTTTATTTTACAACTAACAATAAGAAATTACGGATTTAAAAATAAAATCTTACAAATACAAACTAAATACAGTCCAGCTTATAAAGTGTTTACCAAAACATTTCGAATTATTAATTTTACAACTATAAATGAGTATCTCAGCATCTTACCACAAATGTCATATTATGTCGGTAAACACAAAAAACTATAATTTGTAAAACCATCAGCTTCATTTTTTTTACTTTAGACCTGAAAAAAATAATTTACGTAATTTAATAAAACCAAAATATTAAGCAAAAAAATATAAAATATATACCTGTTTCCCGCAAATGTCGCAACATTTATCCATAAATGCGAATAGCAATGCTGCAATTTTGCAAACCCAGTTACAACAAATCTGAAGGATAGTTTTTAGCTAATAATATTTACCCGAATTTTAAAAATATGTAATATAAACCTTTTATCCTTAAATCTTGGTAATTTTATACCACAAAACCAAGCAGAGATGCTGCATAACTTTAAAAATAATATGCAAAGCTAAAATACATACACAATTACACATACCTCTCAACTTAATTTATTTGAAACTAAATACAGTCGACCATATAAAGGGTTTACCAGCAGCTTTATTTTGTTACTTGAATCCTGAAAAAATTAAAATGTATTACGTAATTTAATAAAATCAGAAAATTAACTGAAAAAATATAAAAAATACATACCTGTTACCCGCAAATATAGCAACTGTTATACCAAAATGCGAATAGAAATGCTGTAATTTTTGCAAAACCAGTTACAAAGATTCGGAATAATATTTTTAACTTACAAATATTTACCCAAATTATAAAAATATGAAATATTTACCTTTTATCCTTAAATGTTGGTAATGTTATACCACAAAACCTTGCAGAAATACTCCATAACTTAAAAAATAATATGTAAAACTAAAATACATACACATCCCTTTGTAATTAAGTTCGAATACTATGACTTTAATTCATAAAAACCGAGTATAAATGAGAATACATGTTTTTATGTTGCATTAAATAAAATAGAACCATAAAATCATAAATATCGGGTACATACTTCTTTCAATGAGAATACATGTAAATATAAAATATACCTTATCTAAAAACAATTAATATAGATAAATAAATACAACATGACTCATTTCTTAAAAACTAAAATATTTGTTTATAAATATAGTACAAGTAATAAAATATTAAATATAACTATAATAAAACATGAAACATATACACATACCTCATATGAATATGAAACAATTTAACAGATTAAAAAGTATTTAACATATAACATACACTAATTTTGTCTAAATCCCCAAAAAAAGTTATATAAGCACTATAATACATTAAGATTAAACCATAGTTTTCAAATATTAATGCAAGTATTATGTTGTTATTGTTTTATATAATAAAATATAAACATAATCAGATTTTATTGTAATAAAAAAATTTTAAAAAGATTTTAATATACCCTTTTTATGTTACTTCAATTGGTTTTAAATTTACACCATATGGTAAAGATGGATAAACTTAAAACCTGAAGATATTTTATAAAAAATACAACCATTTACATAATATCATTAATAACAAACCAAATAACAGACCTATTTGCAGGGGAATCCCTAATTCGGTTGTATAGCAGGCGCCAAAAAATTATTCAAATACCCAAATATCAGCCTATAAATACATACCAGCACACAACATTTTAAAATCGATATAACTGACCATGGCTTTGGATGCTGCAAACATACGTGTATACTAACCGTTTAAGGAATCACCTCCAGAGCCTCTGCATACTGATATCAACAAATCAAACGTACAAACATCAAATTTTTTTGATTGAATTGAGAGAATAATACGATTTAATACCTTTTTTAATTGTATATTATCTAGTGTGCAGGTTGTTTCTCACAACAATGTTGGTTTTGTACTTATTTAGTCTTGTTTTAATTTTATATATTATTATGGTTGTAATTGTTTTTTTAAATCAGGTTGAGGATGAACATATAGTGCAGAATATTGCAGATCCTGATGGTGATTTAAAGGAACCTAATCATAATAAGGTGAATGAGTTCCATTTGTTTTATGTTTAGGGTTTACTTTGTAAATTAACTATATTTTTCAATATCATATTTTTTGTATACAGGTTGATAATAATACTGAAAAAAGTGTTGAGATCATTTGTTGTGGTGCAATGTTTAGTCCCTACAAATCAGATCTTTAACGTGAATTTAGTGAGGAGGTATTAATTCTACTATTGTTTTTGTTTTTTAAATGATGTATACTAACTATTTATTTTTTAAGGACTGTATGTCTGAAGCCAAGGCTAGGCTACTGGAAAACAAAAAAAGGAGAATCAAGAGGCTAGATGATTGGAATTGGAGTGAGGTTATTGAGTTAGATGGTCCAGATATCATTGAAAAAGAACATGAACTAGAAGACACAGCATGTTCAGCCAAGAAACATGAAATAAGGATTAAAGTACCTCGTGTGACAGTGCAGAAGCGAACTAGACCTCATCTTATTTAGGCTTATGTTTAACCATCGTAATTTAATTTGGTTTCTTTATTTTTTGCATGTTTAATTAGTATAATAAATGTTGTATTTGTTTTACAAGCATATCTCATACTATGTAAGTAAACAAATCTATCATATATATGAAAGTTGTTTCTTATTTTGTTTCAATATTTTTATTTATTACATTAAAGCATTAATTTTTTCTTAATGATGTAGGTTAAATGTTATAAATTATATAATATAAAAGTCTTTTAATTATTGGTATTAAGTTGGACAATATTACAACTTAGTGCATAATATATTGTTATGGTACAATAATTATTATATATAATTCAGTGACCAGAATGTTATTTAACTTTAATTAAATAGGTCATAAAACACCTAATTAGTTTGTTATTTAAAAGAATGTTATTATCATAAAATATGTAAGGCCCCGTTCCGGGACGCTCACAGTTGGTCATTCACAGCATAAAACATACATATTATAAATTTGAGCAGCGGAATTAATTTTTATCAAAAACCATTCATTCATTAAAACGCTGTTGTTAAGCAATACATTCAAGTTTCTAAGTCACAAAACAAGTAGTCGAATGAATTACAAAACAACAGTATCGTCAAAACATAATTGGATGTCAGTCTTGTCTTGCCGAATAGCCATCTCAGTGTACCATCCTCAGCAACCTGTTACCTGCCAACTGAAAAATACATAAAAGTCAGCGTTGCTGAGTGAGTTCTAGTTTTATAATTAAAATACTTTGCTTTTCATCTCAAACCGTTCATCATTTGTATGTGATCACACATCATACGTACACGTAGGTATTATCATTATTATCTTCATCATCGTTCAGTTCGTACTTTTGTCATTAATCTTTACTTAAGCTGTGAGTCTTTTGCGACACCAAGTCGCTCACCTCTAAGCCAATCACAAAGATTGACTTTCATCCTGTGAGTCTTTTACGACACCAAGTCGCTCACCTCTAAGCCAATCACAAAGATTGACTTTCATCCTGTGAGTCTTTTGCGACACCGAGTCGCTCACCTCTATGTCAATCTCAAGGACTGACCCTGTGTGCATCCTTCGGGGTAGCGAACCCGCATCACAGTTAAGCTAACACCTGCCAGGGGTGTGCACCTCCATACATTTGCTTGCAAGCCTTTCTTACGTTCATTTACATTCCATTCTTCTTTATCATTAATCTTTCACTTTATTAATGATAATAATTCCTGTCCTGATCATGATCATTCCACGTAGAGTCATACAATATTATTATTAATAAGCATATTAATAATAATAATACTAATAGTATTAATAATATCAATAATACTCTTAATAATAGCCCTAATCAAAATAATAATTAAAATATTAAGAAAAGGGGTATTATTACATTCAAACATAATCATACGCATTTAATAAAGTCCCAGTCAACATTCATGCGAAACCCTACTGTACAGTCTCCAAGAAAATTCTATTAAAAATTCTAAGTGTTTGGGCGTAAGAGCCCTGTTCAGGCGTTTCACCACTGTCGGACTTACCAGCTTACACTTAGAAAATTTTCGACTATGGGCGTATGAGCACTGCTGGTCGTATGAGCCCTGTTAGGCGTATGAGCCCTGTTGGACTTCTCACATTACACTTAGAAAAATTTTCTGGTCATACGACCACTGTTCAGACTTTTCACCTCCCATACTTAGTAAATTTTCTAGACTTATGAGTACTGTTGGACTCATTATCTTGAACTTAGTTTTCTAAGTTCCACATTTCAGACACATGACTACTATTTGGGCTTGTTAGGCGTATTAGCAGCCTGTTCATGTTTCCAATTCATATTCCAGTCCCCAAACATCATAATACCTAGTTCTAAACATGTACACACGATTCCAGGCATAAACTTAACATAAACATAACCATACGTTCATCCCAAAACATACTCTATACACATACACATGTACATATCATACGGGTATCATACCCAAATTTATAAAAACATACATACATGCATTTTCCAGCCCCAAATCATTTAAAAACAGGTAAAAAGGGGTCTAGAAACTCACCTTTGTTGTTCTTCAATTTCACACTCTTCACCCGAGCCTCTTCGACTGTTCTAACACCTAAAACACACACACCATACCACCCGAACACACAAGTCACATTTATAAGCTCATAAATGGTTCTAGAATCGTCCTAAGCATCATAATTCGAGATTTCTTACCAAAACTTCGAGTTTTCTGGTCCTTCTTCAAAAATCCCGAGAATTTTCTGCTCTTGCTGTTTTCTCTCTCTAAATGTCCGAAGATGGTGATGATGTGAAGCAAGAGTGGGAGGCCATACCACCTTTTTGTGTTAATAAATATGAACTTTGCACATTTGGCACTTTTGGCCCCTCCACTTAAGTTAACTTTTGTTTCCTTTCCTTTTCTTTCTATTCTGTTCTTTTAATTTCTTAAATAAGAAATTACGGGTGTTACAAGTCCACCCCCCTTATATAGGTTTCGTCCGCGAAACCTGTTATTCCTCAAACAGTTGTGGGTAATGTAGTCTCATCTCTTCTTCAGTCTCCCACGTAGACTCGGATCCCTTCCTGTGCTTCCACTGTACACGCACAAGAGGAACCACTTTATTCCTTAACCTCTTCTCCTTACGATCAATGATTGCCACTGGTTGCTCCACGTAGTTGAGCCTCTCATCCACCTCGATATCCTCCAGTGGTACAACCATATCTTCATTAGCTAAGCACTTTCTCAGATGAGATACATGGAATGTGGGATGAATTCCACTTAACTCATCTGGCAATTCAAGTCGATAGGCTACCTCACCTACTCGTGCGACAATCCGGAAAGGTCCTATATATCTCGGGCTTAGCTTACCTCGTTTCCAGAATCTGATAATACCTTTCCAAGGTGAGACCTTCAACATGACTCGGTCGCCAACCTTGAACTCTATCGGTCTTCGTCTTTTGTCAGCATACGACTTTTGCCTATCTTTCGCCGCCTTCATGAAGGCTTTGATCTTTTCTAACTTCTCAGTCGTTGCTTCAATCACCTCAACACCTCCCAACTCTTTCTGCCCAATGTCTCCCCAGCACACGGGCGTCCTACATCTCCTACCATATAGCATCTCGTAAGGTGGCATGCCAATACTGGCGTGATAACTGTTGTTGTACGAGAATTCTGCTAACGGCAGGTGGTCGTCCCAACTTCCTCCAAAATCGATCACGCACGCCCGAAGCATGTCCTCGAGTGTTTGGATCGTCCTCTCAGACTGACCGTCCGTCTGAGGGTGATATGTTGTACTAATGTGTAGCCTCGTCCCCATTGCATCATGAAATCTTTTCCAAAACTTGGAGGTAAACCGGGTGTCATGATCAGACACAATAGACACCGGTACACCATGACGAGCTACAATCTCTTTGATGAACAGATTCGCCAATCTTTCAGATGAGTACGTTTCGCGGATCGGTAGGAAGTGGGCACTCTTTGTCAAGCGGTCAACTATCACCCATATGGCATCATACCCTTTCGGGGTACGTGGTAACTTCGTAATGAAGTCCATGGTGATGTGCTCCCACTTCCACTCGGGTATATCCAATGGCTGGATCTTCCCGTACGGTTTCTGGTGTTCTGCCTTTACTTGTAAATAAGTTAGGCACTTACTCACGTACTCCACTACGTCACGTTTCATACCCGGCCACCAGAAATCCTTCTTCATATCATGGTACATTTTGGTAGCACCGGGGTGAATGGAGTATCGAGTCTTATGGGCCTCATCCATGATCTTTTCACATAGATCCCCGTATCGAGGAATCCACATTCGCCCAAATCGGGTCTTAACACCGAGAGTGTTCTCACCTAATTCCGTAACTAGACCTCTCATCCTTTCGGAGTTAAGGCGATCTTCCTTCAAAGCCTCGTCTTGGAACTCCTTAACCTGTGTCATCACATCGGAGGTCATGATTAACTGATAAGCCTTCACCTGAATTGGCTCGGGCCTATCTTTTCGGCTAAGGGCATCTGCCACCACGTTGGCCTTGCCCGGATGGTAATGGATTTCATAGTCATAGTCCTTTATGAGCTCTAACCATCGCCTTTGCCTCATGTTTAGATCTTTCTGCTCGAAGAAGTACTTCAAGCTTTTGTGGTCTGTGAAGATGGTGCACTTTGTCCCGTATAGATAGTGCCGCCAAATCTTCAACACAAAAACCACCGCAGCTAATTCTAGATCATGTGTGGGATAGTTGACTTCGTGGGTCTTCAGTTGTCAAGATGCATATGCTATTACCCTTCCACGTTGCATCAACACGCAACCTAGTCCAGAATAAGAGGCATATGAATAGACCACTAAGTCTTCATTTCCCTCGGGCAATGTCAAAACAGGAGCTTGTGTTAGTCTTGTCTTCAACTCCTCAAAGGCAGTCTCCTGCTCTCTACCCCACACGAATTTCACGTCCTTACGGGTCAATTTTGTCAAAGGTGAGGCTATCTTGGAGAAGTCTTGAATAAATCTCCTGTAATAGCCCGCCAATCCCAAGAAACTACGAATCTCGGATGGCGTCTTTGGTGATTTCCATTGCATCACAGCCTCAACCTTTGCTGGGTCCACCATGATTCCCTCTGCATTTACCACGTGGCCTAGAAATTGTACCTCGCGTAGCCAGAAAGCACATTTGGAGAACTTAGCATACAGTTTCTCCCTTCTCAAAGTCTCCAACACTTCCCGAATATGACCGGCATGCTCTTCTTCGCTCCTTGATTAAATCAGGATATCGTCGATGAACACAATCACTGATTTATCTAACATCGGCCGACACACCCGATTCGTCAAATTCATAAAAGCAGCTGGCGCGTTGGTTAAACCAAATGACATAACAAGAAACTCATAGTGTCCATAACGCGTACGAAAAGCTGTTTTAGGAATGTCTTGCTCCTTTACCTTCAATTGATGGTAGCCAGATCGAAGATCTATCCTCGAGAACTAACTGGCACCCTGGAGCTGGTCGAACAAGTCGTCAATCCTCGGTAACGGATACCGATTCTTTACCGTTAACTTGTTCAACTCACGGTAGTCGATACACATCCTCATGCTACCGTCCTTCTTCTTCACAAATAAGACCGGAGCACCCCAAGGAGAGATACTCGGTCTAATAAAGCTCTTGTCAAGCAACTCTTGCAGTTGCTCCATCAACTCCTTCATCTTAGTCGGAGCCAATCGATACGGTGCTTTAGCGACAGGTTGGGCACGGGTATCAAGTCGATCTGAAATTCGATTTCGCGGTCAGGTGGCAATCCCGATAAGATTTCCGGGAACACATCTGGAAACTCACACACAACCGGAACATCGGATAGTTGTGGTGTTGGCGTTTCCACATCCTTTACGTAACATAAGTAGGCGCTGCACCCACGCCTCATACACTTGCCTGCCACCGCCATTGAAATCACCTTCGGAATCATCGTTACCCGATCACCGTATATCGTTACCAGACTTCCGTCAGATGCCGTCAGTCTAATCATCTTCTTTCGACATACGATATTCGCTCCGTAGGTTGCCAACCAATCCATTCCTTACACTACATCAAATCCACCTAGGGGCATCACATGTAATCTAGCAACAAACCTATGACCTTCTAGCTCTATGGCACAGTCCTCTATCACATCAGTAACTCTAGTGGACTTACCAATAGCGGTTTCTACTTCAAAGGGCTCATCAATGCATTTACTACTAATAGGAAATTTAGCACAGAAAGTAGCAGAAATGAAACTCCTACTAGCACCAGAATCAAATAATACAGAAGCGAGAGTTTGATTTACTAGAAACGTACCTGACACAACATCGGGTTCCGTTCTAGCCTCCTCTCTGGTCATGGGAAAGCTCCGGCACTCGCCCTCTGCCCTTTAGTCCCGGCCGTCTTCTTTGCCCCGGAACTCTCCACCCTCGGCTTTCTGCAGTCTTTGCTCATATGGCCCGCCTCACCACAGGTGTAACACCTCAGCTCCTTACAGTCTTTCAAGATGTGGCACGACTTCCCGCACTTGAAACACACGTTGAGCCCCATTCTGCACTCACCCGTATGCTCCTTCCCGCACTTGCCACACCTTCTGGGCCCCGAGCTTGATGAACCCACCCTACGGTCATCCACTCTCATCCTTTTGTTGTTCGGGGTAAAGCCACCACGCCCGAACCGCTTCCCATTCCAATTTCGGTCACCCCCACCAGCCTTCTTCACCTCTGCATCCGCTACCTCCCTCTCATCATAGAGCCTCCCAGCCAAATCCACTGCCGACCTAAAAGTGCTTGGTCGTGCAGCAATCAAATGCCTACGAATGTCGGCTGGCAGCCCCTGAATGTACCGGTTAATCTTGCGAGATACCGGTGTCACCTGATCCGGCACCAGCCTCGCCATCTCATTGAATTTAGTAGTGTACTGCTGGTGGGTCATGGTCCCCGCCTCGAGTTGCAGGAACTCCCTCTCAATCTTATCAAGTTCCCTGTGAGGACAGAATTCCTCAATTACCAGCTTCTTCAACTCGGACCACTTCATTTTCCCGATGGACCTGCTGCCCTCAGCTTGGACGATATTGTCCCACCAACATAGTGCTGAGTCAGTAAAGGAGTAGGTGGCAAACTTCACCTTCTGATCTTCCCGGCACTCACTGATCTCGAGTACCACTTCCATCTCCCTTACCCACCGATAGGCAGCAGCAGCATTGCCATTTCCATCAAAAGTCGGGGGCCTGCACCTCTGGAATGCCCCGTAATTGCATCCCTTGGTCGTCACCCCTACCACATCATCTTCCTCTTCATCAGATACTACTATCTCAGGATCCGGTCGTTCCTCTCCCCTTTGCTTTCCTTCCCAGTTGACCCTCTCCTGTCCTCCTTCTCCTTTCTCTCCTCATTCCTCACAACTCGAATAACATCGATCACTACAGATGGCATAACTGCCTGTAGGACCTGGTGTACCTCATCAGCAATCGCCTCCCTAGCTGAGGCATTCAGGCTAGCATTTTCATTTCCTTCAGTTCGGTCAGGAACCTCAGGGTTCACGGGGGTCGTCTCAGGAGCTTTAGCACCGCTCCTAGTCGTACGCGGACGACCTCTACCTCTAGCAGCCTTAGAAGGTTTCTTCCCAGCCATTTTCCTATGCACTATAAGATTCAAACACTAAAACAGTCATTCAAGGAACAGCTCAGTTTATGTCAAGTATAGTAAGTCCCTAATTACGGTGGCCAGTTGTGATTAGCCACTTACTTTACTCTTCACACCCCAAGCATTTCCTATCCTGACTACATCAGTATCTAAATCTACTAAGAACACATAATCCATATAGCACACGCACATAAGTCTGGTTGACTTTTAAGAAAACAATACCTGATGGCACATGGCTACTCGGGCTGACATCCCTCTTTCCGTCCCATTCTCAGTTTAAGTTAAGGTTTATTTTGAAAAAATTTTACCCAATTCACTTAAACTTTGGCTCTGATACCAACTTGTAAGACCCCGTTCCCGGGACGCTCACAGTTGGTCATTCATAGCATAAAACATACATATTATAAATTTGAGCAGCGGAATTAATTTTTATCAAAAACCATTCATTCATTAAAACGCTGTTGTTAAGCAATACATTCAAGTTTCTAAGTCACAAAACAAGTAGTCGAATGAATTACAAAACAACAGTATCGTCAAAACATAATTGGATGTCAGTCTTGTCTTGCCAAATAGCCATCTCAGTGTACCATCCTCAGCAACCTGTTACCTGCCAACTGGAAAATACATAAAAGTCAGCGTTGCTGAGTGAGTTCTAGTTTTATAATTAAAATACTTTGCTTTTCATCTCAAACCGTTCATCATTTGTATGTGATCACACATCATACGTACACGTAGGTATTATCATTATTATCTTCATCATCGTTCAATTCGTACTTTTATCATTAATCTTTACTTAAGCTGTGAGTCTTTTACGACACCAAGTCGCTCACCTCTAAGCCAATCACAAAGATTGACTTTCATCCTGTGAGTCTTTTGCGACACCAAGTCGCTCACCTCTAAGCCAATCACAAAGATTGACTTTCATCCTGTGAGTCTTTTGCGACACCGAGTCGCTCACCTCTATGTCAATCTCAAGGACTGACCCTGTGTGCATCCTTCGGGGTAGCGAACCCGCATCACAGTTGAGCTAACACCTGTCAGGGGTGTGCACCTCCATACATTTGCTTGCAAGCCTTTCTTACGTTCATTTACATTCCATTCTTCTTTATCATTAATCTTCCACTTTATTAATGATAATAATTCCTGTCCTGATCATGATCATTCCACGTAGAGTCATACAATATTATTATTAATGAGCATATTAATAATAATAATACTAATAGTATTAATAATATCAATAATACTCTTAATAATAGCCCTAATCAAATATTAATTAAAATATTAAGAAAAGGGGTATTATTACATTCAAACATAATCATACGCATTTAATAAAGTCCCAGTTAACATTCATGCGAAACCCTACTGTACAGTCTCCAAGAAAATTCTGTTAAAAATTCTAAGTGTTTGGGCGTAAGACCCTGTTCAGGCGTTTCACCACTATCGGACTTACCAGCTTACACTTAGAAAATTTTCGACTATGGGCGTATGAGCACTGCTGGTCGTATGAGCCCTGTTGGGCGTGTGAGCCCTGTTGGACTTCTCACATTACACTTAGAAAAATTTTCTGGTCATACGACCACTGTTCAGACTTTTCACCTCCCATACTTAGTAAATTTTCTAGACTTATGAGTACTGTTGGACTCATTATCTTGAACTTAGTTTTCTAAGTTCCACATTTCAGACACATGACTACTATTTGGGCTTGTTAGGCGTATTAGCAGCCTGTTCATGTTTCCAATTCATATTCCAATCCCCAAACGTCATAATACCTAGTTCTAAACATGTACACACGATTCCAGGCATAAACTTAACATAAACATAACCATACGTTCATTCCAAAACATACTCTATACACATACACATGTACATATCATACGGGTATCATACCCAAATTTATAAAAACATACATACATGCATTTTCCAGCCCCAAATCATTTAAAAACAGTTAAAAAGGGGTCTAGAAACTCACCTTTGTTGTTCTTCAATTTCACACTCTTCACCCGAGCCTCTTCGACTGTTCTAACACCTAAAACACACACACCATACCACCCGAACACACAAGTCACATTTATAAGCTCATAAATGGTTCTAGAATCGTCCTAAGCATCATAATTCGAGATTTCTTACCAAAACTTCGAGTTTTCTGGTCCTTCTTCAAAAATCCCGAGAATTTTCTGCTCTGGCTGTTTTCTCTCTCTAAATGTCCGAAGATGGTGATGATGTGAAGCAAGAGTGGGAGGCCATACCACCTTTTTGTGTAAATAAATATGAACTTTGTACATTTGGCACTTTTGGCCCCTCCACTTAAGTTAACTTTTGTTTCCTTTCCTTTTCTTTCTATTCTGTTCTTTTAATTTCTTAAATAAGAAATTACGGGTGTTACAAAATAAAAAGTTCAAAACCATCTGGATTGATTATATTTTTTTTAATCGGCAATTGATAATTATATTAATTACACTATCTTAATTCACATCAATTATAACCATAACTATGCTTAGTTAGTTAGTGACAACCTCATAACCCTAATTATGATTCCGTTTTTAAGAAAAAAAATAAAATTATACGATCATATTTAATATGTTGTATATTTTTTTACATGTAATGCGAATAAGTGTTTTTTTTAAATAATATTTTCCAATGAGTAAGTAGGTATTGTTAGAAGCTTTAAAGACTTATAATATTTATAAACTAGTGATTTTACGATGTTTATTCGGTTCATAAATTAAATTCAAACATGAAATTTAATTACGATAACAATTATCACCAATAACAATAGCTTGAAATTTTAAAGGTAGAAGTTGTTGCAGCGTTTATAGGGCTGATTAGTTACTTCCTAAGTTTTAAAAATTCCCATATTTCCGGATTAATTAGCATTTATAATCCGGATTTGTTGATTATACTAGATACACTTTATCTTAATTCACATTAAACATTCGCCTAAAACTATGGATTAACGGGGTTTATCGTAATTTACAAATAAAAATTTGTTCCTATTTTCAGGGACAGTATTCGTGATATCCTCATCTATATATACAATTCCCAACCCAAGTATATTGGTGTTTTTGCTTTGAGCTTTGTGTTCTTATAAATTATTCTTCGATTTGTTAAAGGTATGTTTAACATATTTTGATTTATTCTGTGAATTGTATGTTGATTTTCATACGCATATTTGGATTAATTGTGTTGGGATAACATCTAAACTCATGTATCTATATTTTCAGGTATTTTGCCCGATAATTATCTTCATAGTTTTCACAGAGGTATGTATTTTTAACAAAGCTTTAATTAACTCTGTGAATAGTATGTTGATTTCATTTGCATTATTTGATTGATTATTTTTGGTTAACTTCTAAAGTCAAGTATCTATAGGTTCAGTTATTTTGCTCGACAATTATCCTCTTAGTTTTCTCATACTTATGTATTTTTAATATAGCTTGGTTTGTACCTTAGTTTATATAGAATTTATATTATAGTGTTATTTATTATGTTTACTGTTATAAATTTTTGGATATGTTTATCATGGTATACGCATACAGATTATAAAATATAGGCATACACAACTACACAAATACACAATCATACACAGAACTACATAAACATACAAAATGCACAAACACACAAATAAGACACAAAGCATTAACCATATCAAATATAGCTATACTTTAAACCACTTGATGTACAATTAAAAGGAGATAATCATATCAAACACAATCTCAGATATCATCATATTAATACTAAGTATAGAGACTGTACTAAAAACATTTAAAATCCAATCATACTAACAGTTAACGAAGCTTAGACGGTGGCCAGATTCCTAACCTCTCTGATGGAAGTCGGACAAGCACGTCTAAGGAGTTAAACGATCAGTATGATTGTTTAATACCGTAATACGAATTCGCAAGTATGACACACACATCAACCACAATAAATACACATAAAATAATCAAATAGTTATTAAAAACTAACAACAACCAAGTGATAAAATAGTACCTACCTATTGTCCAATGAATCAAACCAGTGAGCAGTTGATTTTCGATTCATGTCGGAAACTCAACAGTGAAAGTACTTTCTAAGGGTCTAAGGATTAGATGACTTACAGTGAATTGGATCCCATTACAGTTATCTATCAGAGCTAAAACCAACCTCAAGCTGCATCAAATGTCTAATCTACATCAATGAAATTAATAATCAATTTAGAATAATTTTTGTAAAACATATAGAATGAATGTTACAATAACAAAATCAAGAAACAAAATAACCAACATACCTGTAATATGACTAACATGGCACCTGTCGTCTAAGATTAATGTAGTTGAAGTGATCAGAGCACATGATCGATCCCATACAACTAAAAACCATAATCTTAGAGAAGTGAAACTTCCCTAAATAAAAATATCTCATATTCGATAACCAAATACCCAAAACAACCATATTATCACCAATTATAGCAACACTCATAAAATATTTAAAATCCAATCATACTAATAGTTAACGAAGCTTAGACGGAGGCCAGATTCCTAACCTCTCTGATGGAAGTCGGATAAGCACGTCTAAGGAGTTAAACAATCAGTATGCAACGTACTTTATCGTGATACTAATTTTTCAAGTATGACACACACATCTAACAAGGATATCATAATATCAAGCATAATCATATTAACAAGGAAATCATACGATCCTTCATATTAACATCACATGTGTTGAGTGTGATAATACCAAATGCTTCAAACATGTTATCACAATAACTATAAGTTAACAGAAAATTAACATTTCCTCATACATAGTTCCCAACAACATACAATTATGAGAGACACAACTACACAAATACAAAATCAAACACAGAAAGTTAACACATGCAAACCCTAAATGGAATAAATACTGGCCGAGTACACATAACCCGACAACATAAAATTATAAGACACATGACTACTTTTCACACACAATTCACAAACATACACATAAGACACACACATTATCCATACCAACTAGATTAAATGATATATTAAGCAAAAATTTAATTATTGTATAGTTTTAAGACACTTAACCCATGAAGATCCCATTGTAAGATTTAAATTCAAGACACACACAACTACACAAATAAACAACCATACACAGAACTACATAAACATACAAACTGCACAAACACACAAATAAGACACAAAGCATTAACCATATAAAATATAGCTATACTTTAAATCACTTGATGTACAATAAAAAGGAGAAAATCATATCAAGCACAATCACATCTAACAAGGATATCATAATATCAAGCACAATCATATAAACAAGGAAATCATACGATCCTTCATATTAACATCACATGTGTTGAGTGTGATAATACCAAATGCTTCAAACATGTTATCACAATAACTATAAGTTAACAGAAAGTTAACATTTCCTCATACATAGTTCCCACAACATACAATTATGAGAGACACAACTACACAAATAGAAAATCAAACACAGAAAGTTAACACATGCAAACCCTAATGGAATAAATCATGGCCGAGTACACATAACCCAACAACATAAAATTATAAGACACATGACTACTTTTCACACACAATGCACAAACATACACATAAGACACACACATTATCCATACCAACTAGATTAAACGATATATTAAGCAAAAATTTAATTATTGTATAGTTTTAATACTCTTAACCCATGAAGATCCCATTGTAAGATTTAAATTCAAGACACACACAACTACATAAATAAACAACCATACACAGAACTACATAAACATACAAACTGCACAAACACACAAATAAGACACAAAGCATTAACCATATAAAATATAGCTATACTTTAAACCACTTGATGTACACTAAAAAGGAGAAAATCATATCAAGCACAATCACATATATCATCATATTAGTATCAAGTATATAGACTGTAATAAAAACACTTAAAATCCAATCATACTAACAGTTAACGAAGCTTATACGGAGGCCAGATTCCTAACCTCTCTCATGGAAGTCGGACAAGCACGTCTAAGGAGTTAAACAATCAGTATGCAACGTACTTTATCGTGATACTAATTTTTCAAGTATGACACACACATCTAACAAGGATATCATAATATCAAGCATAATCATATGAACAAGGATATCATACGATCCTTCATATTAACATCATATTCGTTGAGGGTGATAATACCAAATGCTTCAAACATGTTATCACAATAACTATAATTAAACTAAAAGGTTACATTTCCTCAAAGATAGTTTCTGCCCGAGTACACATAACCCAACAACATACAATTATAAGAGACACAACTACACAAGTACATAATCAAACACAGAATATACAAGGATATCACCAATTCAAGCCACAATCACATGATAAGACTAAATACTCGATTATATCATAATATAAACCCTAAACTTACAGTTGATGGACATCGTATGATATGATTGTCTCATATCCTAAAACCCAAACCTGATTGTGCTAAACATATGAACAAATTGACTTCCATATCAACCAGTAACCCTGTTATACACCATGCATCCAAAATCGAACCAACAATATCATCATCGGTGAAATTTAGGGCTCAAAACTTACGCTTTGTAGATCCATAAACCCAAAACAGAAAACTCTAAAATTAAGAAAAGAAGATCCTAAATACTCGATTATATCAGGATATAAACCCTAAACTTATAATCGGTGAACATCGTATGATATCAGAAGCAACTTAATCATCTTACAGAATCGTACAACTGAAATCAACCTGAATTGACATGGAATAGGTAAGTGCTTCGCGATACCGTGAGCATCTAAATCCCCAAATCGTGCGCTTCGAATCCCATAACATTTGACGATTACAAACAAAGATCGCAGGGTTGCAAACACACGGACGTTTAAGAACGTTGTATGTGATTGATTCATTAAATCTGTAGGTATAAGGTGTTAGGATTCAAGGATGGAATTACAATCGAAGGATAATGAATTTGGTGTCTGGGTTTTGATTGTGAAACCCTAAGACACTACACCGACTCTTATGACCATCCATATTATCCATATTGGATATATGGATACCTAATTGCCCAAGACCCAAATAACCCAACATACATTACATATAAATAACCCAAATACACTAAACTACAAATTATTAAAAAGCCCAATTATAAAAATAATTAAATTTCTTTAACATATCAATATAATAAAAAATTTAATTATTTTTACCATTTAATTAAATTATTAAAGTTCTTTATATTAAAGCTGCTATATATTATAATCGACTTTGTATACGTGTATATTTTTTAAAGTTGCTAATTACATAATTTGATGTAGTCATGTTAAGAATTATAGTGAAAGTTTATAATAATATAAAAAAATGCTTTATTTTTACTTATATGATAATTAAGTGTAAAGACATACATTAAAAACTATTAAATATTTACTGGTTAATACAAATTTTTATCTGTGTGATATGCAAAATCAGTAATTTATATTACATGTCAACACTATTATTATATAGCATTAAAAATTTCTATTTGACTATCATTACTAGGTTAGTACCTCGTATGTTAAACATGATAAATTATCATAAATATTAAGCAGTTAGAAATAAAATTATATTATTTTATTAAGTTGCATTTTGATATAATATTTTATTAAAATGGTTTAGATCAAATCCACTATGCCTCCTCAGCTGTTTTTGATTCTTACGTTGGAGATAATTGCTCGGCTTCCCCCCAAGTTTATAGTGAAATGCAAGTGTGTCAGTAAAGAATGGTTAACGTACATGTCGACTTCAGATTTTCTAAAAACACATGCCCAACACATGCGAGAATCTCCGGATCAGAAAATCATAACCACGAGTCGTATGCCGTCATGCGTTTCTAGATTGTTGAATTATCATGATAGTAGCTACTTAGTCAGTAAGAACGTGACTCCACCGCTTGGTTTTCAACCAAAAAATTTAATATTCTTATCAAGCTTGGATGGCATGCTCTGTGTTAGCCTTCGAAACACGTGGGATTTGGTTGTGTGGAATCCCTTAATTGGTGCCGCTAAAGTGTTGTCAAACTCTTCTAAACAAGGATTCTTCAACGCAAGGAAAGATGCTGTTGGTTTCTATGTTGATGCCACTTTTGATTACAACATTATCCACATAAACGCCGGCGGGGTACACTTGCAGTTTTCGTGTATTCATTGCGTAGGGGCTCGTGGAAATCTATACCTTTCCTTAAAAAAACCATACATTGGTGAGACATACTGGTGGTGTTCTGGAACATTTTGTGGAGATGCAGTGTACTTCCCAGTCAAGGAATATTGGCTTGCAAGTAACAGACGAGTGATTCGCTTTGATGTTAACACATATCAATTTTCAGAATTGCCATATCCGAATGCCGGAGGTCTTGGTCCTAACGGTTCATTTGTTAGTATACGATCTGAACTTCATATGTATTGTTCTAGAGGTTACTACGAAAGGCCCCTGGAATTATGGAAGTTAAAAAATGGTACGTGGATAAAGTTGTTTACATATCCTTACAGGGTGTGCCTTCCATTTCCAACAATTACATCCTTGACGCATTACAATCTTAGTGGGTCAACTCTTGTGATCACGGAGTGGGGGCAGGTTTTTGAAATCGATCTCAGGTTTGATGTAGCGGAGTTTATACACCCTTCCATATTTGGTGGTATTATCCATGGTGCAATCTACACTGAGACAATATTGTCACCTTGATTTTAGTTTCTACATCCTTCTATCGTTTGTTTCGTATTTGTTTTACGTTTGGTTTGTTTTTCGTATATTTTATTTTTCAAGTACATTATCTACTTTGGAAATAATGAAACAAGTTATTATTCATTTATTGTGATGCTTTATTTTTTAAAATACATATATGCGCCTAATGTCATAATATTATAATTAAAATACTTAATTGTTGTATCCAATATATTAAGATGTTTTTTGTTAAATGAAGGACAAGTTGATGATGGAATTGCATGCCATTGTTGATGATTTTTCAACAGTCACACAGAACTATATTTGCTATACCGTGACTTTTATTTGGGTTGACTTCGTTTTGAATATCGTGTCTGAAAACAAACTTTTGGTTGTTTTTCTCGACCAACACGTAAGATTCATTTTCCATATTTTTTAAATTATATAAAATATAGAAAATCTTTGATATCTAAATCACTAGCTTTAATATTGTGTAGAGGAGAAAATTAGTCGGATTAATACCGGCTCATTTCATGAAAGGATACAATGAGTTGATCTGATGGGCAACATTATTGTATTAAGCCGCTTCAGAATAGAGAAATTTGATTACAAAGAGTGGCCAAAACATGATAACTATCTCTTATTTTGGAGTGATTTCAAGATTGTATTTAACGAGAACACTAAAATTATACGAATTTCAATACACATACCAAGAGGGTTCTGTGTGTATCCGTTGGTGCCTTCTATTAAAAAACTTATAGACGACAGCGGATATGAAAAAATAATTACCGGTACGTAAAACTTATCCAATACCCATTTTTTTAATAGTATTATTTATTTTTAAGTAAATATAATGAATGTCAAATATTGGTTGTAGATGTCGTCGGTAGAATTGTCAATGGTGAGCGGCGATTTGGACAATTTTGATTTTTCTTCGAGATTTTACGTAAGGCATTCTTTTATTTCGAATCTTTATATATTTATTTTAAATAAATTTTAATCTATTATTATTTTTCTTTTGATTTAACTCCACGTAAGGCATTCTTTTATTTCGAATCTTTATATATTATTTTAAATAAATTTTAATCTATTATTATTTTTCTTTTGATTTAACTTATATCTGGTAGCGGTCACATAATAGAATTAACGTTATATGACTCACGGGAGATTCACACGCTTCAAACATTTCGTTCAATTTTAGACAAATCGATTGTCTATATATCACGAGTGAAGTTGGTTCGTTTGCCACACAGTATGTGTTACTCAATGTTCTATACCTACTTAAATTAACTGAATATTGTTATACTTTAAAACTTATACGCATTTTATGTTTCATTTATAGGAAATGTTTTACGGTCAATGAATTTCACTCGAGTTGTCGTTGAACCCAAGATTCCAGAGACCCGTTATATTTAAATGTTCTTTCTATCTTAGATTCTAAGTTCGCTCATACTCAACTTTGGAGTACTTTAAAATTTTGTTTACTAATATTGTTAGATGTGTCTTTAATTATAAGTTTTGTTGAATTGTTTGATTATTGTTTAAATTTTATTGTTTATCTTTCTTAGGTTGTTAGATGTTTACATTTCACATTTATGTGTTTGTTAAATGTATTCATTTTAAATGTTATGTTATAATCTCTGTGGTGGTACTCTACTGCCAATTATTAATCATACGGTTATTATCTTTAAAAAAGGTATTTTATTAACTTTCCGATGAGCAACGGTCAAGAAAAAGATCCCAATGATTTCACGTCCTCAAGCGCATCTAATTCTGCTATAAAGCGAAAGAATTATAATAGACGATATTATTTGCAAAAAGAGAATGGAAAAGCAACGAAAATAACGAATGGAAATACGGCTCATGTGAATTCATCGGGATTAATTGGTACTAATAACTCAAGACAAAGGATGCCTCTAAGTACTTTACAAGATAATAGCAGTCACGTATCACGACCGAGGAACGAGAGCATATGTCGTAATGTAATTGTGAGGCAAATTGCACCGAGCACAATCCAGTCTGAACCGCCCCTGCAACATCATAACACACAAGAGGATCCATATGATTATGTTTTTGTTGGTATACCTAAGGAGTCTTTCAGCTTAAAAGGACAGAGTCCTTGTATGTTTTGCGGAGCTAAAAGATTTCAATTCGAATTTCCAACATTTTGTTGCATGTCTGGGAAAACAAAATTAGCACCCTGTGAAATACCGGTGGCATTGTACCTATTATTCACGTCGCAAGATGATATTGGAAAGATGTTTAGGACTAACATACGAGCGTATAACACCAATTTTTCTTTCGCGTCAATGGGTGTTTCTTTGGATGATACACTAACAAACATGAGAGATGGTGTATATACGTTTCGTGCACATAAGGGTATCTATCATAAGATCGACCAATTGGTTTCAAGAGATGGAACACCAAGGTACTTGCAATTGTATTTTTATGATCCTGATACGGAGTTACAGCATAGACTTCAATGGCCTAACCTTGATAAGAATATAACTGAGATGTTAACCAGAGTTCTGTCAACAAACCCTTATGTCATGACGTTTAGAAGTCTTGCAGAGCTGGAACCTCTAGACAACTATAAAGTCACTCTTAACGCTTCAGTTGAACTTGACCAGAGGGTATACAACCGTCAAACCACGTCCGAGGTTATAATAAAATTATTACTTCATTTAAAGTTTAAATAGTAATAATAATTCATATTAATATCACTTAATTATATTCGTGTTTACGTAGGTTACTGGTATTTGGGTTGAAGGAAATGATAATATCACAGCTTATAAAAGAAGTATTGTAGTCTATGGTAGGTCTGAATACAGTCAAACTATTCAGCCGTACTATGGATGTTACGATCCATTATGTTATCCTTTGTTTTTCCCAAATGGTGAACCGGGGTGGCATCCTAACATACCACGAGTAGGGGAATCAATCAACGAAGTTCGTAATGATAACGAGCCAATGAATGACGAAGTTGGAGGTACCATTTTCTTTGATGTGTGTTAAGTCATAACACGTTTTACCTTACGGTCATGCATGCTTTCTAGAATTATAACGTAATGTACAAAATTCATTTTCATACAGAGGCTAACCCACGGAGTAATAGAAGTACCGTGGCGATGCGTGAGTACTACTGCTACAGGTTCCAAACTCGGTCATACGACAACCTACTTCTCTTTGGAGGACGATTGTTACAGCAATTTGTGGTGGATGTGTACATAAAGCTTGAGACGTCAAGATTACAGTATTGTGAACACAACCAAGCTAAGATAAGAGCTGATTTGTACCAAGGTATTATGGATTGTGTCCATGCTGGAGAAGTTAATCCAAATAGAGTTGGACAACGAATTGTATTGCCTGCATCTTTCATCGGAGGACCTCGTGATATGCGCCGTCGTTTTCTGGACGCCATGACTTTAGTTTAGGATGACGGAAAACCAGATCTATTCATTACAATGACGTGTAATCCTCAATGGCCTGAGATATGTGACAATTTAATGCCTGGTCAAACCGCACAAGATCGTCCGGATCTTGTGGCTAGGGTGTTTCGTGCTAGACTCGAGCATCTGAAGGAAGTTCTTTTCAAAAAACATATACTAGGTGAGGTTAAGGCTTACGTTTACGTCATCGAGTTTCAAAAGCGTGGATTGCCACATGCACATTTCCTCCTTATCATGCACGGGCAACATAAAATCAGTAATCCAGACCATTACGATAAAGTGGTTTGTGCGGAGATTCCAGACAAACTCAGATTCCCAAGATTACATGAGATAGTTGTGAAGCACATGATTCATGGTCCTTGCGGGTTTTACGAAAAAATAGTCCATGTATGCAGGGTGATCCACCGGTCTGTCGATTTCGTTATCCTAGACAATTTAATGACCAAACAACACAAGGAGAAGATTCATATCCTATATACAGAAGAAGAAACAACGAAATAAATGTTGACGTACGAGGAACAATTCTTGACAATAGATGGGTTGTCCCATATAACCCAAGACTTTTGATGATGTTCAACTGCCATATGAATGTCAAGGTCTGCTCAAGTATAAAGTCGGTGAAATATCTTTTCAAATATGTTTACAAAGGACATGACAAACAGGTTATTCAAATCGATGAAGCCGAACCAGGTGTTGCTATTAATGAGATAAAAAGATATCAGGATGCACGTTATGTATCACCACCAGAGGCGATATGGCGTATCTTCTCATTCCCACTTTCTCACATACATCCCGCAGTCTTGGCCTTACAGCTTCATCTCCCTAATAAGCAGATGGTTAGATTTAGAGAGGATGATGTCATGTCTGAAATTGTTAATAGGGAAAGAGATAAGAGAACCATGCTTACTGCGTTTTTCGATACAAATAGAATGGATGTAACGGCAAGACGCTATTTATATAAAGATTTCCCAAAACACTTTACATGGAATTCTACCAATCGACGCTAGAATCATCGTTCAGCTAGGCCGCAAAGAGGTCGTATTGTTTCTGCTAATCCAGCCAAGGAGAGAGGTACTACTTACGACTACTATTGTCAAATATCAAAGGACCTACTTCTTATGATGATCTTTGCACGATTAATGGTGTAAAACACGCCACATTTAGGAAAGCAGCACTTGAGTTTGGGTTAATAGAAAATGATGACAGTTTATCACAATGTCTCGAAGAGGCGTCATTATTTCAGTTTCCCAACTTTCTCAGAAGGTTATTCGTAACAATAATGATATTTTGCGAACCTGGTGACATTCGTAGGCTTTGGAACACTTCGATTCACTTTCAGAAGATTATCAGTTACAATATCAAAGTGTTCAACGAGTTCAGAATATGGTTCTTTCAGAAATCAGGGTATTCTTACAATCCATGGGTAGGAATATAAAAGATTTTGATCTTCCAGACATAACAGATGAAAGCACCGAGTACTCATGTTCTCGTGAGGTAGTTGAGGAGTATGCGATAGTTGTTGAGCCTGAACACTTAGGTGCAAAGGATAACCTTAATTTAGACCAAAAAAAGGTGTTTGATGAAATAATGACACATGTGGATAACGATCATCCAGGCGTGTTCTTTATAGATGGACCAGGTGGTACTGGCAAAACATTTTTGTACAAAGCATTGTTGGCTTAAGTTCGTTCACGTGGTTGTATCGCTTTAGCCACCGCTTCATCGGGTGCGGCGGCTAATAATATGCCAGGTGGTAGAACGGCTCACTCAAGGTTCAAGATTCCAATTTCTCTTAATAATAATTCGATGTGCAATATTAAAAAACAAAGCGGGGCAGCGGAAATTATTAGGTTATCCAAACTAATCATATGGGATGAGGCCTCGATGGCAAAGCGCCAGGCAATAGAGGCAGTTGACCGAACACTACAGGATATTATAGGCGTCAGTCTCCCATTTGGTGGAAAAATAATGGTAATGGGTGGTGATTTTAGACAGGTATTGCCGGTCATTAAACGAGGAACGCGTGCGCAAATCGTAGACTCCAGCCTACGAATGTCACCTTTGTGGTCTGTTACCAAAAAAATGAGATTGACCTTAAACATGAGAGCGTTGAACGATCCGTGGTTTTCCGAGTTTCTTTTAAGAGTAGGTGATGGAACTGAAGAGACTATCGAAGGAAACTATACGCATACCTGAAGACATGTCTATACGATTCACAGATAAAGAAAACGCTATAAAAGAATTGATAAATGTTGTGTTTCCGTCTGTTCAGAACAACGTACATTCCTCGGAATATATAATATCAAGAGCAATATTATCCACAAAAATGAGAGTGTAGACGAGATTAACGATCAGATGATTGAAATATTTCAAGGAGAGGAAAAGACGTATTACAGTTTTGATGAAGTTGAGGATGACCGCCATAACTTTTACCCGGTAGAGTTCTTAAACTCACTAACTATTAGTGGTTTACCACCTCATAAACTACGTTTAAAAATCAGATGCCCCATCATATTGTTACGGAATATCGATCCATCGCATGGTTTATGCAATGGCACAAGGTTGATATGTAGAGGTTTCCAGCGAAATGTTATTGATGCTGAAATAGCTATTGGTCAACATACCGGGAAAAGAGTTTTTCTGCCAAGAATCCCACTAACTCTTTCTGAAGATGACATGTTCCCGTTCAAGTTGAAAAGAAAACAGTTTCCCATTCGACTTAGTTTTTCCATGACAATCAACAAAGCTCAAGGTCAAATGATTCCAAATGTTGGCGTTTATCTTCCTGATTCTGTATTTTCGCATGGTCAACTTTACGTGGCGTTATCAAGGGGTATATCACGGGATAATATCAAGGTTTTAGTACATCCTGAAAAAAATTTCAAACAACAGGGGGTATACACTTCGAATGTTGTATATCGGGAAGTGTTTCACGATTTATGAGATGTGTGTTTGCCTTAATGTAAGAATATGTTTTTATTAAATTTTCTGCCTTAACTTCTTATACACATAATGTCCGCTTAACACGATTACATGCTTGAATAGTTACTTATTATGACGATTAATGTTTTCATTTACTGTTGTAATATTATTTATTTGTTAACACTAAATTATTTTATATTCATTGTAGATAACACATAAGTCTATTATGGAAGAATCAAAGATTAATCCGGAAGACGTGCAAGGTATGACTTTATCTTTAGAATTTTGGCCGGTTCAACGTATCTACACATAATTATAATACAATAAAACTAATTATAACATTTGCAACAAACAATCTAACCAAAAGTTTCTTCTCAGTGACTAACCCTGCTCCAACTACTGAGGCCCCGGTCAAAGTTGAAAAGACGGATGATATTAGTTCGAATAAAGATGTGGCAGATAAAGACGATGAGTCACAGTATATTCCGGGGTCCCCTATGGACGAAGAATGGTGGTCGAAGAATATCGATGAGATCATCAAGCTCTGTGAGGCGTACGATTGATTGTTCTAATCATGCAACTATCTCCACGTTTATGATTTAACTTATGCTGCTTTGGTTATTCAAGACTTGAATTCTCGGATCCAAGTGCTACCTTAATTCATTATCGTTTTATTTTTCGTACTTTCATAACTAATATAAACTTTGTGCTCTAATATTACGAGTAAACTCATCTCAATGATTTCGTAGTAAAAGTTTAAATTAATATATTCGCATACGTTTTTTGGGAGCCACGAATCCTGCGATTAATACTGTCGCACCCGCCGCATCGCGCGGGCACGCTACTAGTCACACATACAAGCATTACTACAAACACAATTCATACCCACAACACAAGCACACATATACACGACGGAAACAATTTCATCAAGAAACACCCACACGTGCACACACACATATGAACACACATAACGCGCACGTACATGTATTACACACAACCCATAACACACACATATGCAGAAATACACATGCATTACTCCTTCCCCCAAAACACTAATCGAAACCCCCATGGAAACACCCATACATATAAGCATCTCTCTCTCTCTATACATGTATAATATGAACGGTAAACACACTGCCAAACCTCCCCGCCGCAGCCCGCACCATAACGCATAAATACACACGCTTAAAGCAAATCGCACGCACAAGATTGGGAACATCAAACTTCAAAAGGGTTCAAGGTTGAACGACCGAACCGTATCGAAACCGTACGAATGAAACGAGTGAAAGGAACATACCGTACGGTGGGATCTTGCGGTTGCCAGTCGGGAAAGGTGTCGCCGGAGGGTTGCACAAGCACGAGAAGATCAATGGCAGAGGGTGGTTTGAGAGGTGAACGGCAGTTGCAAAGGTAGGGTTACGGAGAAGAAGGTTTTTTTTTTCTTTCTTTTTCGTGATGTAGATGAGGAAACCGTGAGTGCGCTTCACCAATTATTAAAAGATCTATGCATTTCACAATGAGTCCCTCAACTTCACTTAAATTACATTATTAAGTAAATTGAGTTTAGTTAGTAAAAGTTAATTATGTTTAATTGGTGTTTAGGATTAATTAACAAATTTTATGATCCTTTAATAATAATCGAAATGATTTATTTAAATTTATCGAACATACGCTAGATAACTGTATCGATGTTGATATGAAAAACTCGAGTTGTCACAACATGGAAGATCGAATGAATTCTTGCTGAATCAGGAAGCTGGAATCTATAAGCTGAAATATGTATTTAAAATTTTAAGGGTGGCGGTTGATGGCGGAGGAGTGGCCGGAGTGGGTGGGGGCGGGGGAGAGGCGGCTGTTGGAGATGAAGGTGGGGGATATTCAGGCGGACGTGGTGGTGTAGATGTGTAAAGAAGGTGATGTCGGTGGGTCCCACATTTTTTGTTTTTTTTAATTTTAAGGGCAGTTTAGTCTTTTAATAAGAGAGTTAACGAATAATTTAACAGTGTTAGTATTTTGGATTCAAATGGGAACAAAAATGAAATGTTAGGGGTATATGAGGATTTTTAAACTGTAGGGATGCAAATGGTTAAATTCACCAAACCTCAAGGATGCAAATAGTAATTTACTCTAATTATTTTTTTAACAACAAATGTACGACCCTGCTATGGATGATAGATGTTATCTTATCGAGCTCACCTATTCGTTGCCCAGCCGGGATCGCACTCCCAACCCCCTTGGAAGGAAACTCATTACTGAGAAAACCCCCTAGCTCAACTCTGAAAATTTTGCTCAGAGTGAGACTTGAACTCATGACCTCCCTTTATATAACTAGTTTTATATATCCATGTATAAAAGATATATACATAATAATAACCGATAGTCTTATACTAAAAAAGCATGTTTAATTTAAAAATACTAATAAGTATTATGGGCTTGACATTTGTCGTTCTATCGTTTTAAAGAGAAGGGTAGTTTGGTCATTGTGTCAAATACATCAGCTAATTGTGTTAAATACGTCCGCTCATCGTGTCCGATACGTTTATTGTGTCAAATATCAGTTTATTATGTCATATAGTTTACATCATTTGTTATGTGTATTAATCATTATGTTTTACCTTTTAGATCATTTTGTGTTATTTTTGTCATTGTTTTTATAGATTATAAACTTGTTACCTATCATTGTGGTTACAATTAGATTACACAATGATATATTTTCACCAATCTAGTTTTCAAAACTCACAGAGTTGAAAATAACACATTGTGTTATTTTTGTTATTGTTTTTAATAGATTATATAAACTTGTTATTATTCATTGTGTTTTACCATTAGGAAATACATAATGATTTTATTTTAACAATGTATTTTTTAAAACTTATATTATTCAAGATAACACAATAACAATCAAAAGACACAATGAAACATTATGATATTTTGTCATTGTTTATAATGTATTAGAATAATTAGTTGTTAATTCATTATTTTATTTTACATATTAGAGATACACAACAGTGTTATTCCATTATTATATTTTTATAAATTTATCATTTTAGAAAAAAACACAACAATATTCAAAATTAACATAAAAACCAATAAAAAACACAATGAACTGCACTAAAGACACATGACATAAAATGAGATTAAAAAGTCAATTTGTTTTACCTTTTATATAGAATATTGTACTCAAAGATAAAAAAAGACTCGTTTTTATGGTGTAATTTTTATTAAAAAAATTTGTCGTATATAAAAATTATGAACGTTTAAAAAAATGAGGAACTTACAAAAAGTCACAAAAGTGGCTATTATTAAAATACCCCTCTAACAAACTTTTCAATACAATTTGATCTCAACCATTAATTAAGAAGTTGGATAGCTGAGATTACTCTTTAGACTTTTTAGTTTTAGAAGACTTTCTATTTGAACATTTCTTTAATAATAAAAGATTAATTTGTATGTCACATGGGTTTTTCTCTAAAATGTCCACTCCGGATTTGTTTGTGCTTCATCACCACAATAAACCTATTCTTTAAATAAAAATCAATTATGTCAAACATTTTAAATTAAATTTTAATTTTTAATTTTAATTTTTAATTTTAATTTTTAATTTTAATTTTTAATTTTAATTTTAAACAATATAAATAAAAAATCAATCAAGTCAAACTTTACAAATTTGTTAAAATTTTATAAATAAATAAATTTTTATTTGATATGAATAATATACTAATAGCCAAAAACTTATTTTTAATAATGCTAACTTAATTTTTAAAGTTTACATACCATAAGATTTAATATGCTAATGATTTTTCAAAATTAAAACAAATTAAATAAGTATTTTTATATATCTCTTTAATCAATCCGTATAATACACGGGTTTTCATGTAGTACTCCCCTGTTGCATGAATTTACCCCATTGTAGTACTCCCCTGCAGGAATTTTGAATTGGTTTTGTTAACGGTTTATTTAGTTTTGAAATTCTTTTAGGGTTTTAGAAACCAAACAAATCGAGAATATGCCAAAAGGAATTCAATTCAGTTTGGATTTCGTTAAAAATTTAGTTATTAAGATCAAATAATAGCACTTTAAAATTTTAAGGCCTAGATGATCAGACTAAACTTATAATGACAAATTCATTATAATATATTATATTCGGTTGAATTTGGTTCAATTTAATAAACCGAATTCAAAAGTTATATACAACCGAAAACCAAAGTCACAATTCGGTCTTGGTTAGAAACCAAACCAAAAAACAAATTTTATAATTCAAATTTTTTTGTTATGGATACGAATCGTTTTTTTTTTCACCTCTAGTTTGAATGACAAACAAGATACATTAATAATTGCAATAGGTTTTCTTTACTTGCAAACCAATAAAATTATAAAAAGTTAATAGGACAAGATGATAAATATCGACATTGTCATATATGAAGCTCATAGCATGCCACACTTTAAGCCAACTGAGATTAAAAGAAATTTAAACAATCGGTTTAGAACCAACAAACTAGAGACCAAAAGCAATTGATAAATTTTTTTTTCTTCTATAAAAGAAACGATCCAATAGTAACTTTTGGAGCATAGAAACAAAGGCATTGTCCTTTGGATTTCGCAAAGGGCGTTGCCCTCTTATTCCCTTAAGCCCGATCAATGTGGGGTAGCATTATAAAAAAATATTTAATCTAAAAACTTATAAAAAATTTCTAGTATTTACACATGTAATTCTATTGTTTTTAAAAAAAAGATATTTTAATAGTTGTGTTAAATAACTCAGGTTATTGAGATATATATATATATATATATATATATATGTGTGTGTGTGTGTGTGTGTGTGTGTGTTTATTATTATGTTTATGTTTTAAACCATTTCGTGTTATTTTTGTTATTATTTTTTATATATTATTAAAACGTGTTGTTACCGTATCATTGCCTATTATAATTAGAGGTACACACTGATATTATTTCAATAATATATTTTCTCAAAACTCATTGTGACTAGTATAACACAATCAAGAACAAAAAACAGAATAACACATTTTATCATTGTGTTTTACGTTTTATATAATTTATGTCATTTAGATTAATTAGTTGTTATTATACCATTGTATTTTATATACTAGAATTAGACAAATAGTGTTATTTCACCAACAAAAGTGTTCAGAAAATATAATAAATAACAAAAAGACAGAATCAACTTCACTAAAGACACAATAATGAGCAGATATCATATGAGTTGAAAACATAAAAATTATTATATTTTATATAACAATAATGTATTCGTTTAAAAAATAAAAACAATTGTTTTCTATGGTGCAATTTAATAAAAAAAATAATGTCGCATATAAAAGTCATGAACGTTTAAAAAAATGGGTGAACTTGAAAAAAAATCAAAAAGTTGTTATACCTAGAATACCTTTCTAATAAACTTTTTTTTTTATAATTTACTCTCAATTATTGATTAATAAGAATGATGGTTGAAATTTCTTCTTACACTTTTTACATTTATTATCTGTTTTATTTGATCCATTTCCATTAATGTGGTGTCCATTTGGAACCCTTGTGGTCTAGGGTTCACACCCCAGTCATAGTGGCTTCTCGGGGGCGTGATGACCATGAAATCATTTTCACTGATCAACCATTAAATAATGTCGCATATCATTTCCAAAATTAAATAATTGTTTATAAAGTTTAAGCGCGGAAATAAATGTAGAAACATAAATTGTTTTTAACACACGACATGAGAAATATTATATACTCAAAAGCATTGATGTCCCTGTGAGATGTGACTCCATGCAAGCCAACCTTAATGCAATTTCGATTACCTGAGAAAATATGTGATAAAAACTTCGATCAACAAATAGTGTTTGTGAGTTCACATGTTTAATGGTAAAAGTAAATAGTGTGATGGATCACAAGATTTTTCAACATTTGATTAATTTATATACAATGTGACAATAATACATAAGCACATCAAAAATTAAGCTAGATTTAGATATAATAGAATGCTCATACCTATGTCTACTGTATGCATCGAGGGTGAATAGGCTAATGATGCACTCATTTTGACATATAGTCAAAGTTGGCACACGGTGAGGGTTGTCAAACCTTAGTGTTAAAAATATAAACTTTATTGGGTCAATTTGATTTGCATTTTTCTTCATTTTTTAGTTTGTGTTTGTTTTGTTTGTGCAGGCTTTTGCATCGGGCCTTTGCTGCTGGGCTTCTGCTGCTGGGCCCTCTTCTTTGCTGCTAGAAACTCCTCTAGGGCATCTGCTCATTCCTTTTCAGAGATATATATTTTGTGCCTTGCTGTGTAGAAGCGGAAGAGACCAATATCTCTCTCTCTGTTCTCTTGGTTCCAGTGAACTATTGTCTCTGCTCTCTCTCTCCCAGTTAGGGTTCTATTGAAGATTCAAATTATTGATACTTTTGACATGGTATCAGAGCTCTGAGGTTGAGCTCTCGATTCTGGTTCTTGCGACGTAAGATTTGTCGATTGTGATTGGGGTTATCGACCTCCTGAAACCCTTAGTTCTGTATCGCTTCTGCATCTCATTCTTGACCGACGACAAACTGATTCATCAATATCCCGCTTCGTCGCAACCCTAGTTGGAGGCAAGACTGATTCTTCTAAAACACCCTGGTCATCTCTTGCAACCCTAGAAGGTTGCGTTGCGAAACCGGCTACTGTTGGTCTGCTTCTCTTTGGTATTCTGTCGGTGACTACAACCCTTGAAGGTTGTAAGTCACTTGACCTGCTTTGGATTACCCTAACTTGGGTGGATTTGGTGAGATCTTTCCATCTTACTTTTTCATTGTTTTTATCTGTTTAGTATATCTCTTAGGCATCTTTGGCTGGGTTAGGAGTACCAGCACCTGGTTCTTTGTCTCTGTGTGTCATTCATTCTTGCATGTTCTATTTTTGTCATTATGGCTGAAAATTCTGGTACTGTGGTTACTACTGAAACCCTTATTAGTAAACTTGATGCTAGTGATCCATTGTATCTTCATGCTAGCGATTCTAGTTGTCTGACTGTTGTGAATGTTAAATTAAAAGGAAATGAAAATTACACAGTTTGGGCTAACTCTATGCTACTTGCTTTAAAAGTAAAAAACAAAGTTGGATTTATTGATGGATCTTGTAAAAAACCTACTAATGATTCTGTTCTCTCCATGCAATGGGAAAGGTGCAACTCTGTTGTCCTCACTTGGTTGTTAAACTCTGTCTGTGAAGAACTGTATGTTGGTCAAGTATATTCTAAGTTAGCTTCTGAGGTTTGGAAAGATTTAAAAGAAACATATGATAAGGTTGATGGGTCGGTGGTGTTTGGGCTTTACCAAAAAATGAATTCTGTTAAACAAAACGGTTCATCTGTTTCTGAATATTACAATAAACTTACTTCAATGTGGAAACAGTTTGATGCAATAGTGCAACTACCTGCCTGTACCTGTCAAGCATCTAAAGAATTCAACGATTTTAATCACTTGATCAAATTAATGCAATTTTTAATGGGACTGGATGATGTATATCAACCAGTGAGAACCAATCTTCTAACCCGGGATCCCCTTCCCACAATAAAAACTGCATTTTCAATAGTATCAAGAGAAGAGTCTCATAGAGGTTCAAGTTCATCCTCAAAAAATCAGAATGTCAGTTTTGTCTCAAAAACAAATCAGTCTTTTGAAAATAAAAAGAAATTTTCACGTGGACCTAACCCTAATCTTAAATGCACTCATTGTAACAAACTGGGCCATACGATTGATAGGTGTTTCGAGGTTATTGGGTATCCCCAAGGATACAAACCTCGAAGTAGTCAGTCGAATAATCAGTCAAAAAAACCTGCCGTGTCTAACAATGTTACTTCGCCTAGCTCTCCTTCATTGTCTGCTGAGCAAATTTCCAAGCTACTTGGGCTATTAAATGAGAAAAATGATGATGTTTCACAACACTCCAATTTTGGAGGTATCTGTTCTAGTTCTGTATGTTCTAGTTTTTTTGGTGCACATGCGTTCAATTTTGCATGTCTGTCTTCACCCTCCTTAACAGGATGGATTGTAGACTCTGGGCTAACCAGCACATGGTTATGGATGACTCGTGTTTAGAAAATAAAATTGATGTGTCAGGATATGGTGTTAAAGTTAAACATCCTAATGGAACTGATGCTTTAGTAACAAAGATAGGGAGTCTAAAACTGAGTGAAGGAGTTGTTTTATCGGATGTGCTAGTTGTCCCTAGCTATTATGTGAACTTAATGTCTGTGCACAAACTTGCTAGAGAAAATAAACTAGAAGTTGTTTTTAATGAACATAAATGCTATATTCAGGATTCTCTCACAAAGAAAGTTATGGTGATTGGTAATCAAGTTGATGGTCTGTATCTATGTGGTGACTCTTATAAATTTGCTAAGGTGTGTTTTAATAGCAGTAGTGTTTCAAATCTTTGGCACTCTCGATTAGGTCACCCGTCAGATAAAGTTTTGACTGTTCTTAAAACTGATTTAAATCTGAAATCTAAAAAGGATCTTGTTCCATGTGAAATCTGCCATAAGGCCAAACAACATAGAGAACCCTTTCCCTTAAGTGACCATAAATCAAATAACATAGGTGACCTTGTTCACTTAGATGTATGGGGTCCATATCGGGTGTCTAGTCGGGAAGGTTATCGGTTCTTTTTGTCTATTGTGGATGACTACACAAGGTCTGTTTGGGTATACTTGCTAAAAAGTAAAGATGAGGTTTTCTCAAATATAGAAAGTTTTTTTAATCTCATAAAAACCCAATTTGAAAAAACTATAAAGATCTTTAGAAGTGACAACGGAACAGAATTTGTCAATAATCAAATGACAGACTTTACAAGGAAAAATGGAATTATTCATCAGACCTCGTGTGCATATAGCCCGCAACAGAATGGCATTGCAGAAAGAAAGCACCGACACCTATTAAATGTTGCTAGAACCCTCTTATTCCAGGGAGGTATTCCCCTTCGTTTTTGGTCTGATTGTGTGCTAACTGCTGCTTACTTAATCAACAGGACTCCTTCCTCCGTTCTAAATGGTAAAACCCCGTATGAACTATTGTTTGGCTTTAAACCCTCTTTAAATCACCTTAAAGTGTTTGGCTGTCTGTGTTTCTATACTATTTTGAATGATAATAATAAATTTGGAAATCAAGCTGAAAAATGTGTCTTTATTGGTTATTCAGTCTTTAAAAAAGGATATAAATTGTGGAGTCTTGAAAAAAAACAAGTTGTTTTCTCTAGAGATGTAAAATTCTATGAAAACGTTTTCCCATTTAAAAGCGATAATGTTGATGGTGGTTTGGGCATGAAATTGATCTTAAGTCGAGTGTTAACAACTTAAACTTTTTTGATAACTTTGAATCTAGTCAGTCAAATGATTTTAATGGTGAAACACCCGATGATGAAAGGAGGGTTAACATCAATGAGAACCCTACTGTAGTGCAGACCGACTGCAACACTTCGGACGGTTGCGAGGATGCTGAATTTCAGCAAACTCCTAAATCACCAAGTGATTTAAGACATGGTATGGCTGGAATTCAGCAACCACCTGTCCAAAGTGATGGCACCGAGGAGGCAAACAGTAGCAAGTCAATGAATGATGAAAATAACACCTCTGAGGGTATTAATGATCCATCTGTCCAAACTAGAAAGTCAAGTCGTAATACTAAATTTCCAAAAAAACTTGATGATTTTATTGTTGAAGGAAAGGTAAAATATGGTATTGAAAAGGTCATTAATTACTCTAAATTGTCTCTTGATAACAAATGCTTTTCATCCATCCTAAATAAGACTGTTGAACCACGAAACTTCTACGAAGCAAAAAATGACCCAAGATGGGTTAATGCTATGAACGAGGAGATGGAGGCCTTAAATAGGAATAACACGTGGTCCCTCGTAGACTTACCCATAGGAAGAAAACCAATCGGGTGCAAGTGGGTCTTTAAAATTAAGTATAAATCAACCGGTGAGGTGGAGAGATATAAGGCTAGGCTTGTCGCAAAGGGTTTTAGTCAAAAAGAAGGGCTGGATTTTGATGAGACCTTTTCCCCAGTCGTTAAAATGGTAACTATTCGTTGTGTTATAGCCTTAGCTGTTCAAAAAGATTGGCCTCTATTTCAGCTAGATATTAATAATGCTTTCTTATATGGCAATTTAAATGAGGATGTGTATATGTGTTTACCTGAAGGGTACTTCTCTGAAAATGAGTCAAAAGTATGTAAATTAAACAAATCCTTATATGGCCTCAAACAAGCCCCAAGAGTGTGGAATGAAAAATTAGTTGGTGTGCTGTTAGAATTAGACTTTGTGCAAAGTAAATGTGATCACTCTTTGTTTATTAAGTCTAAGAATGATGTGTTTATTGTCTTGTTAGTTTATGTTGATGATATTGTGATTACTGGAAACAACAAGTCTGAAATTGATAAGATAAAAAGGTTTTTAAATACCAAGTTTTTAATTAAAGATCTCGGGCTGTTAAAATATTTTCTTGGTATTGAAGTTATAAGATCTTATATGGGAGTTTGTCTTTCACAAAGAAAATATTGTTTAGATCTTCTTGCCGAGTTTGGCTTGAGTGGTTGTAAACCAGTCGCAACACCAATTGAGCAACATTTTTTAGTCTCAAGTTTTTGTAAAAGGATGAAACACTCCTAGAAAATGTTACTGGTTTTCAAAAATTAATTGGAAAATTAATATACCTCTCTCATACTCGACCTGATATATCTTATGCTGTTCAATATTTGAGTCAATTTATGCATGCTCCCACAAACTCTCACTTACAACTTGCACTTCGTCTGTTGAGGTACTTAAAAGGAGCCCCCGGAAAAGGGATTCTATTTTCTAAGAGTAGTACATTTAACATTTTAGCCTATGCTGACTCGGATTGGGCTAAATGCCTTGAGTCTAGAAAATCTGTAACTGGATTTTGTGTGTTTGTTGGTGACTGTCTGGTATCTTGGAAAAGTAAGAAACAATCAAGTGTGTCGAGATCGTCAGCTGAAGCTGAATATAGAGCCATGTGTGCTGTATCGTGTGAAATTTTATGGTTAATTAACCTGCTGAGAGAGTTGGGTGTTGTTGTTGAGCTGCCTGTTGCATTAAACTGCGACAATAGTGCAGCTTTGTCGATTGCTGCCAATCCGGTTTTTCATGATAGAACAAAACACTTTGAGGTTGATTTATTCTTTCTACGTGAAAAAATTTCAGCAGGAATTATAAAAACAGTTTCTACAACTTCTGTCAATCAAGTGGCAGATATTTTTACAAAAGGATTACTAATCCAACAACATGGTTTTTTGTGTAAGGCTTTAAAAATGTTTGACATGTTTTCGCCATCAAATTGAGGGGGGGTGTTAAAAATATAAACTTTATTGGGTCAATTTGATTTGCATTTTTCTTCATTTTTTAGTTTGTGTTTGTTTTGTTTGTGCAGGCTTTTGCATCGGGCCTTTGCTGCTGGGCTTCTGCTGCTGGGCCCTCTTCTTTGCTGCTAGAAACTCCTCTAGGGCATCTGCTCATTCCTTTTCAGAGATATATATTTTGTGCCTTGCTGTGTAGAAGCGGAAGAGACCAATATCTCTCTCTCTGTTCTCTTGGTTCCAGTGAACTATTGTCTCTGCTCTCTCTCTCCCAGTTAGGGTTCTATTGAAGATTCAAATTATTGATACTTTTGACACTTAGTAATACTATTCATAATTACCTGACTTAGAAATAAACTAAAGGTCTTATTTACATAATTACCTAACTTAGAAATAAACTAACGGTCTTATTTGAGAGGACTAAATACGATATGTAAACCACTTATATAACATGTGAAATCATATACGTGTACTTGTGTCCAACGAAAATCATAATTTGCAAGTAACCCTCCCCCCTCCCCCCTCCCCCCAACCCAATAAATATAGTTAAATTTTGGGTCGTAAAACTCACTTGATGCATGACTGGCCGAGTAGAGAAATTATGTTAGTAGCCACAATACGCGTGAAATCTGACTTAAGGCGCACCCTAGCATATTTTTGTTTAAGTAATACTTCTACGTGTAGGGTGGTCATGTAATTGTTTTATCCATATAACTTGGTCTGCTTGTGTGTTTTTATAATTAAACGTTTGACTTGATGACCCGTTCATGTTATATGTTCGTTTGTCTGAATATATATATATATATATATATATATATATATATAATATATATATATATATATATATAGTGAGTATAAGTTATATTTTCATTCAAGTATTTACATGAATATTTGTAATTTGGTGTCAACTTAAAGTTTAGGTTAACAAATAATATTTTGATTTGATGCGAGTAGTGACTCGATCGAATGGTGTGTGTATTTGTTCTAATTACTAATTTAAGTAAAAGTGATATTTATATTATTTTCATTATAAAATAATGCTTGAAATACCAATACTTAAATTAATGACTGGTTTTATTTTATAAATATATATATATTGCACATAACATATATATAGGAGATATCAAACGAGAACTTCATTTTTTGTGAGAACTCTACGAACCAATTTTAGCCATTAGTTTTCAATGACAAAATGGTAAATAACAAAAACTTAATAAAAATTATAAAACAAAAAATAATATAAAAGTATAAAAAAAATACACAAAAATGTTTCTTTCGTTTCCCTTTTTCATAAAAAATAAAAATAATAAAAAATTCTCATTTTTTATGAATTTCGTTTTACACATGTATAATACTCAATTTACACATGCGTAAATCCGGTATTACACATTGTGTATAACTAGATTTACACATATGTAAATAACGGGTAGATGATTTTTTAAAAATAAGTATATCAATATGGTAGGCGTTGAAAAGATAAAAAAATACTGAAATTTTTTAAAAATAAGTATATCAACGGGTGGATGATTTACACATACATTTTAGTCACATGCAAGTCACATGTTATTTTTTGAAAAAATAGTGTCGTGAAAAAAAGGTTATGAACGTTTTGTTTGTTTGTTTAACGTTTTGAAAAACTATAAAAATAACATGTGACTTGAATGTGACTAAAATGTATGGGTTATATTTTTATTTAAAATAAAATAGGGTTTTCATCCCACTTTTGAAATAATATAATACTTAATATTTACGTATTTCATAAATTTATAACCATTTTTATTAACACAAGGAGGGGGATGTTTCTAGGTTTGCTTTAGGGGTGGTGCTTGAAATACCAATACTGAAAATACGTTGTAAAACTTTAAAATCTTTATTAACATGTTAGATTATAACCTCGTGTACTACACGAGTTAAATAAAAAATATTAAAAATTAATAAAAACTTAGAAAATATAAAAAACACTATTTTAATATAAGATATAACTAAAATTATGTATGAGTAAGTACTTTAATTAATAAAATATTTTATTATTTTCTTAAAACTTTCATTAAAAGTGTTTTTAACTCTCGTATTAGAAATATGTTAAGAAACGTTTCATTCTAAGAATATTTTTTGAAAATGTCATTGTTAATAAAAATCTCATTATTTTAAAACTATAGGATTAATAAAAATTTTCTTCGATAAACTATCATTTTTATAAATATCTTATGTTAAAAACTATGGGCTTTTTTATTTTTATTTTTTTAGAAAAATGGTTTTATATAAGACCTTTATTTAAAAAAAGATCGGTTTTATAATATTTCATATATGTAGAAAGATACGTTGTTTTAAAAAATTCATAATTTTGAAAATTCTTTTTTAACAAAAAATATATTTTTAATCAAAATATATAGTTTTTAATTAATTAAAATAGTTTTATGAAAAGTATTGATTTTTTGAAAATTTTGAAATGCTTAAAATAAGAGAGAGAGAGAGAGAGAGAGAGAGAGAGAGAGAGAGAGAGAGAGAGGAGCGACATAAATATGAAGAGAGGACTTAGCAATTAATTATTTTGAAATTTAAAATTGATAAATGATCTGGGTGGGAAAATAAATGTTAGAGTTAATATGATAAGGACATGTGTCCACATAATGTAATAATCTATTAGTATAGATTTTTATTTATTATCATCAGCGTTCGTTTGTGTCGAGTTGTACCTTGTGTAACCCAATAATTCTTCAAATCAGAAAATAAGAAATGCATGTAATGTATGAATGGAGCTTACTAAGGGATTGTTTGTTTCAGCCTCTTAATGGTTAAGATGTCTAAATTGTTTAACATTTAATGGTTCAGACTGTTTATTTCACGAGCAAATATCTGAAATCTGAATGGTTCAGACATTTGCCTCTAAATGGTTAAGCAGTATACTGAGTTTGAATGGTTAAGACCTCTTATCTGAATTAATCAGACATTTGTCTTTGAATAGTTAAGCAATATAATAGCTCTTAATGGTTCGGACTTTTTAATGGTTTAACACTTAATGGTTCAATTACTTTACTGTGGAAATGAATATTGTGCACACCAAATTTAATTTAATACAAACAAAAAAGGTGGTATATCTGGACTAGCTCAATTTTAAGTAATAATTATACCAAAAGACGGTGTTGGCACTTTAATATAGTGACAAGGGACCAGGCCCCGATGGGTTTAACTTTAGGTTTATCAAACGGTGTCAAAACTTTCTTCAATTGTATTTGATCAACGTTTTTGATGAATTTCATCAAAATTCTTACGTTGGTATGAGTTAAGAAATTTGAATAGAAACAGACAAGCAATGGTAGATTAGAACACAACGGTAGATTAGAAAACATACACACCACAATCAAATCCGTTACTCAAACTAAATGGGATCAAGATACAGAAACACTAGTTAGTTCAAGTTTAGGCTAAAAAAAACTATTCAAACCAGCATGGAACATTAACTTGACTCATAATCCAATGAATAGAATTAACACTTAAAATTGATCATAAAACTCACTACTTTTCATCGTCTAGCAAAGTTCGATACATATGGAACTAGGAAATAAACTGACCACTAAATTTACTATAACTTAAAAATAAAGGTCGGTGGCTTTTTCCATCGGTCTTTACTCCCCCTCAACTTTACATTTTGACAATTTCACCTTCAACTTTTCAAAAAAAATTGTAAAATGTTACTTTAACACCCCCCCTCCCCTCTCTCAAGTTTCTAAACTCCCAGACTACCTCTTGTACAATTTTAACTTAAAAAAACTAAAATCTTACGTTCATATTTGTACGTGTGTCGGTATAGATTCGAGTCCGTCTACAGATGTAAATTTTGTTTATAAATGAGCCAGATCATATAAAACGTTTTCTTGCTTATTTATGTACGCCGTGAGATGACCTACATTTCGACGTTCGTCTACGTTTTGATGTAAATTTTATTCAGAAATTAGTCGGGTCAAATATAATATGCTTTGAGTTGTCTACTTTTTAACTTAAGTTTTGTTTCAAAACGCGTAGAGTCAAATATAAAACGTTTTCTTTTGACAGTATAAATCCGAATACTCTATATTTTGACATAAATTTAGTTTGAAAACGAGTAGGGCACATTCTAATCTATACTTTATCATGCCGCATACGGTGCCACTGCACGTGTTTTTTATGTACGTGTTGAATCAGACTACATTTTGATATAAAATTGTTTCGAAAAGAGTTGAGTCAAATATAATATTTTTTCATTCAACGGTATAAATTCGAGTTACTCTATGTTACGACGTAAATTTAGTTCGGAAACGACTTGGGTCAACTGTAGTCTATACTTTATCACGCCACAAAGCGTAATGGGTAATAAGCTAGTTCTATCTTATTCTTAAAGGACATGAAACTAAAGTACTAATGATAGTGGCTGATGTACAACCACAAAAGCATAAAAGAAACTAAATTAAAACTTGCAAAGTGGTAGAATGGAACATTGAGAGAAGCCATGTATGATCACATGCGTGTGATAATCACATGGAAAAGTAAATCATTCGGGTAATCCACACGATTCTATTTTCGATCCGATTATTCCAACGGCTAGCCAAATTGGAGTGGTGTGTTTTACTAGATCGCTACCGCTATCATTCTCCCCTTCTTTCAAAGAGTTTGTCCTCAAACTCAAAACGCCCAAGTCCAATACGAATAGACCTGCTTTGTGTCAGGTACGTTCAGTTTCACTTTGATACCAACCAGAGCTGTAAATAAACCAAACGTTCATTGAACAGTTCGTGAACAATTCAACGTAAAGCTCGTTCGTTTAGTAAATGAGCGAACATGAACAAAAAATTTTGTTCGTTTAGTTAAACGAATGAACATGTACAAAGGTCGTGCTCGTTCATTAGTGTTCAACGTTCAGTAAGGTGTTCATTTACGTTCATTTATGTTCGTATACATTTTTTATGTTCTTTGTTTATATTTGTTCATGTTCATAAGTTCATTCATTAAATAGTAATTTATATATTTTTTTAACTTTAGTAAAAATTAATCTACCTACTTTTATGTATTTTAAAAATTTTTAATCAACGTAACGTCTATATTTTATATTTTTTTACATTCTTGGGTGTTTAGTAATATGTTTGTTCATTTTCATATATATGATCATTATGTCAAGCACTAAACTTTAATATTACATGTTGTTTGTGTCGGAGAATTGTTCTATTTATGTTCGTGAACCGTTTGTGAACTAGTTTAAATCCTTAGTGAACAAACATGAACATGAATTTTCGTTCGTTGAGCATTCGTGAACCATTCGTTGAACACTTTCAATTTTTAATAAACAACATGAACAAAGCTTTGTTTGGTTCTTTTACAACCCTAATATCAACTTCTGGTTGACCAGGATCACCTTGAGATGGTTCGCTTGATATAAATGGAGATCCTAATGTCACAATCTTTATTCCACTAACTTGACCACATTAGTTAGATCCTCCTTGGGTCTTACAAGAACCACTAGGCATGATTTTAAATTCACCATCTTGATCGGTAATCCCATGAAGAGCTCTTCACACATATAAGTAGTATTCTTCATCCGTATGAACGCCATCGTAATCGTATCGAGGTCTTTCGTCCGAGTCATCTTCGTCCGCCTTGACCTCTACAGGTGCTACTTCTTCATTTGGAAACTCATTTTCGTCACCAAGAACGGATAATCCATGGAGAAATATTACATTCGGATAATCCATCGACCAGTATGTAGAACCATCACCCGACCCGTATCTCACCCACATGATTCCCTTTTTGATCCGATTATAGCTAAAGTTGTGTGTTTTACAGATAACTTCATATCCTTTTTAACCGATGAATACATATTTTCTATTCTATACCCATTAACATCATAACATTTTCTACCCTTAACCTATTAACATCATCACATGTGAATCGTGTACGGTTTAAACCCAAATCATTTAATCACACTGCATACATGAATTTAAACCATTGAAAGAACAAGTTCGTCACTTGATCATATTCATGTGCCCACACACCTAAACCTCAATCGAACCCTCATCAACCCATGATTTCACACACAACGAAGCATAATCATCTTCCAATGTGGAAATTTGTAGGAAATAGGTTCACTTTTATATTAAAAGATAATAATTCTAATGATACTCTCGTTAGCCATGGGAAATATTATAGTACAATACCGTTTACAAATACGACTAAAAAAATAAATATAAACAATATTCATGTACCAAACTTGATTCGAACATCCGTCTTTAGTATATACTCCAACACGTCTTCATATAACATTCTTGACATGAGTCTTCATCACGTTTGAATCTTCAACTATACCCCTTGACTGCAACAACTAACAAACAAAAATTTGACGGTTGTGGCTGAGGATCGTGTTAGACACGGGTCCCTTAAAACAGATTTCACGTCTCTACTCAAGACAACGCGTCTGTCTCCCAGGGTACAACAGCCAAAGCAGTATGTACTGCCGGAGAGTGCCTCAGACCCGAGAGATCATCGGGTATAATATGTGTTATGATGTTATATGAAAAAAGTTAAAGATGATGGTGTAGGAAGAACAATTTAGAGAGTGCCCTCTCTAAATTTCTATAAAACTTGGATACTAAAGAAAATAAATTTCTTCTTCTTCTCTTTTTCTTTTCTCATCATGAGGTTAGTTATATACTCATACTAAAGACTTCATATTAATGTGAGTTTTATTATTCACAACCAAAACTTCCATTTGATTTATGAAATGTTTTATGAGACCAAATTAAAACTCTCATTTTATTCATGACATGTTTAATATCAATTTAATAAAAGTTATGATCCATAATAAACATTCATAATATTTATTAAAAGACTTGGTCAAGACATAAAACATCCATGTTAATCAATACATGGCTTTATTAGCATTATGCAAGAAATCGCAACAATTTCCTATAATAATCATCCAAGTTTCACTTTCTTCATTCCGACCACTCAACTTCGAGCATCGATATCTAATTCATCTTAGCTTCAGTTTGGACACTGTATAGTTCGTTGCAAAACTAGAACTTAAACCAATAAATAAATAACTATTTATATAACAAATATATAAATATAATTATTTTGTGTCCAAAATTCCAACAACCCCCCACATGAATGGAGATCGATCAAAACACATAAAATTCCCAATGAAAACTCGACAGTTGAGTCTTGCAGGATAGGTATGTGTTCCCATTGAACCTTCCTTTATGAAGCATACTTAGCCTCCTGGTGGTGTGTAGACGCGATGTCTTTAACAGACCCCATTTGTGTAGACGACAATATACATTCACACAAGACTCTCCCTAGTCGGGCACATCCCCTCATTGTCGTGTCCGTTATGGTCATGGATCACTATCATGGTTCTGCGAGAGCTCTAGGATTTGCGCCACCTCACAAATCCATTCGAAGCGACCCCACTTCTCTCTAACATAGGTGATTCCATGAATCATTAAAAGCATTATGGTTATATTGATTTCCACAATCATTTAACCTGAATATGCTTAACCTTTCCTTGGTCACTGGTTCGGGGTACTCCCCCAGAGTGAATGGACTAGGAAGTTCGTCACTCCCTTTTAGTTTTAGGATACTCCCCTATAGTGACTTCGTTGGTCATATGATTAAGTTATCCTGTTGAACCTAGATCTTAGGATCTCTAGTAAGCTAGGTTAGGTTTCCCTCATATTCCCCTTTCCGACGGGCTTTAGTCCAATTACTCTCTATCTTGTCTCGTTTCAACCCGCGGGTTGTTGGATCCAAAATTATTATCTATCACTTTGTCAAGTCGATATATATAACTTCAATCGAGATAAGTTTTCATGATGTGTTCTTAACTTGTAAGTTAATAATGGTGATTTTGAAACTTTTAACTGTATATGAAGAATACAATTCTTATTTCAAAACAAACACATCTCCTTTATGCCTTTGGTAGAAGACATCTATCAAGATTCTAAATTTATCCAATTAGAATCCGAGTCTATCATAGACTCCTCATTATCCTTGTGTACTACACTTGATTATGAGTTTGCAATATCTTTAGATTGCCAAAATCCATATTGCTAACATTTTTATTTCCAAATGCAAGACACCCCCACATTTAAGTGTTATTAGATAAAATCCATATGGGGTAATGAAAGGTTCTCCCTTTCTAAATATGTTTGAGAAAACTTCTCACAAAACCATTTCTACATATCCTAAAGGATTGTTTTCTAAAATGGTCTCTCCCCCACATTTCTTGCAATTTGATTTCAAAGTGAGGTTTGCTATCAGACAAACCTAAAAACTGAGTCCTTCTCATTAGACTTTGTAAACTAGATAACATTATCTAGTTAGTTAAGTTTTCCATAGGTTATATCAACCTCCTTGAACCGAATGACACCCTCTTTCAACCTTGTCTATACATAATTGGCCTCCTTAGAGTATCATATTGGATAAGTACTAGTCTAGCATGCTTTAGACTACAGTACTCTAGCATGTGAACAGAAGATGCATCATTCTGATCCTTCACAGCTTTAAGGAATAACACATTATTCCTTGTCCATATCCATATCTTATTTTAGACAAATCATGAAACTTATTAATCATTCGGTTTAGGAACATAACTCGTTTTCCTTTATTCCTCTAATCTAGAGGCAAGTCACCAGACATGACGTTAGACCCGGTAGCCGCCTCAGCACCAACTCAGCAGCAGCCAGTTGGTAGCAATAGTCGAATATCGGCATTAACACAATAGGTTGGTAGCAACTCAAAGGCAAGCTTGGTACCAATCTAGCGTACACATAATTCGGTAGTTGGCATTGAGATAAGACCAAGATCTCGGTGGCATCTTTCGAAACTACTCAGCCGACTTTCAAACATAACAATGCGAGTGTGCGAAGTGCAAAGGGCATTATCTTCCCTTTGACTTATAAAGACTTAGTAATAAGTCTTGATTCAATTCACTTTGTTGAACACATTTATCATTAACAAGATAAATGGAACTCGTCAATAATCAGTATTGCATTCAGACAGAGTCAAACACATTGATACTAAATAATATGCAATTCATAAAGTTCGTCTGGAGTTATTGACAAACATGTCTTGTTGTTCCCTTTAGGCTATGTATAACTAGGATACTTTTCCAAATAAAAGAAAATCCTCCACATAGCTCTAACAACATTAAAACGGTAGACACATCTACATTTAGATCTTTCAGAATGAATTTAGCTAAATTCATTAAAGATAACATATATTGCTTTCATATGTACTACACGATACTTGTGTATTTCATCTCAATACACTCATCATATTTTCGATCTAATGACATTTGATGTCTCAGCTTTGACACTTCAACAATTCAACAACTCTCAAGTTGTTTACTATGCAAATCTCTTATTTCACTATCCGTTTAAAGATATATATTTTCTAAACATTATATAACCGACGTTTAAAATTATTTCCCACAAAATTATTTTGAACGTTATAATAGAAATTGATTTATTTCGTTGTAAATATTCCATGTGTTATCTTAAGATATTGAACATAAATAATAATACAACCGAAATTAAAACGTAAGGTGTAAAACATTTTTTAATTAATAATTTAAACGGATAAAAATTACATCTAGACATCAAATCTCAAACTGTTATTATCTATAACACTTTCATCATTAACAATGATATCGATTTTGTGGCATGTATTGAGGTACTCCCTCAAACGTATTTAATGCACTCATACGATCAAGTTTCTCATTTCATCTTGAAACTCTAAATTTAAATAGTCAACCCGACCAAAAAACAACAACGTTTTGTATATACTATTTTATTCATAAATAGTTGTATTTGAATAATTATTTCTATTCACAACAACCTCGAGTTGTTTTTTTTTTTCGAATAATCTCATCGAGACTATTATGTGATTTGAGACGTGTTTCTTCTCCCATGAGTAGTTAACCATTTTAGATTGCAAAACACATGTTTTATTCATTCAAAACATTTCATATCTTTGTAACTATTTTAAAAATATATTGTATTTATTTTATGTCTTGATCACAATAGTTCAAAACCATAAACTCCAAAAATGGTTTTATAATATAAATTACTATCTAACACGCTCGTTAGATGATAAACAATTGCCAAAAATTTTTTTAACACTTTTCTATTTATAAAATAAACCGTTTCTAGCACATTCATTAGAGAATAAATGATAATAAAAACGTTTTTAAACACACTTTGGTTTATACACATAAACCGTTTTTGACAAATGATTACAACAATCATTTTAAATATTACGGTTCTTATTTAATAAACCATTTTCTAACACGCTCGTTAGAGAATAAAAGATCACAAATAACCTTTAAGTTTATCGGTTAAAATAACCACTTCTAACCCGCACGTTAGAAATAAACGAAAACAAAGATCGCTTTAAAAGCTTTCCGATTTATATAAAATATCCAGTTCTAGCTTACTCGCTAGAAATAAACGATTACATAAATCATTTTAAAGCTTTTGTTTTTTTTTTTAAATGTAAACCGGTTCTAACACGCTTGCTAGAAATAAACAACCACAAAACATTGCTTTTAAGCTTATTGGTTCATATACAATAAACCCGCTTCTAACACGCTCGTTAGAACTAAACGATTATAAAATCATTTGTAAGCTTTTTGGCTCATATAAACTTTAATATTTCTCTTATTTATTGCAAAACATTAGTTTTAATTTCTTTCTAAAACAAAAGTTGGTTTTGCTTAAATCATTGTAGTAATAAATAGTTTAAAACTATAAACCCATAATTTCCTAATGACTTTAAGAAATTTAAACCATCTCTAACACACATGTTAGATTGTGAAACATTTACAAAATGTTTTAGCACATGATAGAATCAAAGAATATATTTGTTTGGTAATGATATTTTGGATATTAGATTGTACTCCAATCTTTTATAAATCCAAACACGACGTTGTACTACGTTATTTCCCAAAAAATATATTATTTAATTTAAAAAATTTCAAATAATATTTTCTTTAACATTTTGTGAACCTAAAAAACCATAGTAATAAGGTTTTAAAAATTCCATCACGAAATATGTTTTAAGATTGTAAGAAATAGGTTCACTTTTATATTAAAAGATAATAATTCTAATGATACTCTCGTTAGCCATGGGAAATATTATAGTACAATACCGTTTACAAATACGACTAAAAAAATAAATATAAACAATATTCATGTACCAAACTTGATTCGAACATCCGTCTTTAGTATATACTCCAACACGTCTTCATATAACATTCTTGACATGAGTCTTCATCACGTTTGAATCTTCAACTATACCCCTTGACTGCAACAACTAACAAATAAAAATTTGACGGTTGTGGCTGAGGATCGTGTTAGACACGGGTCCCTTAAAACAGATTTCGCGTCTCTACTCAAGACAACGCGTCTGTCTCCCAGGGTACAACAGCCAAAGCAGTATGTACTGCCGGAGAGTGCCTCAGACCCGAGAGATCATCGGGTATAATATGTGTTATGATGTTATATGAAAAAAGTTAAAGATGATGGTGTAGGAAGAACAATTTAGAGAGTGCCCCTCTCTAAATTTCTATAAAACTTGGATACTAAAGAAAATAAATTTCTTCTTCTTCTCTTTTTCTTTCTCATCATGAGGTTAGTTATATACTCATACTAAAGACTTCATATTAATGTGAGTTTTATTATTCACAACCAAAACTTCCATTTGATTTATGAAATGTTTTATGAGACCAAATTAAAACTCTCATTTTATTCATGACATGTTTAATATCAATTTTAATAAAAGTTATGATCCATAATAAACATTCATAATATTTATTAAAAGACTTGGTCAAGACATAAAACATCCATGTTAATCAATACATGGCTTTATTAGCATTATGCAAGAAATTGCAACAATTTCCTATAATAATCATCCAAGTTTCACTTTCTTCATTCCGACCACTCAACTTCGAGCATCGATATCTAATTCATCTTAGCTTCAGTTTGGACACTGTATAGTTCGTTGCAAAACTAAAACTTAAACCAATAAATAAATAACTATTTATATAACGAATATATAAATATAATTATTTTGTGTCCAAAATTCCAACAAAATCAAACAAAATGGGAGGTGGGTATCGTCTTCTTCACATCGATTTTGTAGGAGAAAAACAGGGGTTTGAATTCAACACAATCTCCCATACACAACTTCTTACACATCATCTCTATATCCAAAAACCCCCAGACGTCCCATTGGTATGAGAAACAACAAGAATCAACCAACACATTTGGGTGTGAGAATTCGACCCGGATCCGACGATACCCGGATCCACCTTCTGCTTCCCCCCTCCCCTCTCCTCCCATGGTAGCGAGAGAGAGGAGATTATTGCAGGTTTATATCTATTCTTTCTCTCTCAATATGTATAATTCAATGTTTGTATTGTCAGATTAGATGCATGTTATCTCCGATTATCATGTTTAGAATATAATTTGTTAATTTCAGTTATGTACATTGGCACATTGTTTTCCCCAATTTTTGGTCTGTGAATACATGTAATCATGTAAAGGGATGAACTTTATGGAAATTGTTTTTATGGGAAGATCCAATTTTACTGTACAGAAATTTATTTATGCTTTTTGGTATTTATCAGTTGCATTCGCAGAGATTATGGTGATTTTTGACAATTTTCTGTTTGTATCTATATGAGGTTCTAGTGGCTTTAATGTTATTTGGCATTATGTATTTGGAATTAAGGAGGATGACAAACAATTGTGTGAATTGCATGGGGCATAAGAAACAATAATTTTCTCAAACTTTTTGAATTTTGTCATTGTTATGTTATGTCAGTAGATACATAGAAGTGACTGTTTATCCTGCCAGAAAAAGAAAAGGAAGTGACTGTTTATCCTGCCAGAAGAAAGAAAAGTAACAGAAAAAAAAACACACTTCACTATATGCCCAAATATGATCTCGTTGAATACACTATGGATTTTAAGCAGAGAACTGTGTGAATAACATAAACATGTGTACTTTTTTCTTTAACTATGATACGTGGTTACGTAACCGTATAAGTGCTTATGCGGTTCTCATAATCTCATGTTCTCTACTTTAAATTGGTTATGCGTTGAACATTTCCCATGTCAAATTAGCTATTTTTTTGGTATTTTCTAAAGAATAATGGTAGCAAAAACATTTTGTTTGTTCTTGCAAGCTGTAGCTTGTTTTATGGTATGTACAAATAATAATGGTTCAAAAGGCAAATCACTCATTCTTATTCGCCTTTTTGTTTGGAACAATTTGGCCTTATTATCTTGACCTAGGTTGACTTGGGACGAGATAATTAGGCGTGATATGGTAGAGTTGCATCTCTCTGAGCACATGATCGGGGATAGGAGTGAGTGAAGGCGCAAAATTAAAATTAAGGACTTCTAGTGGGATCTGTGGGTAGGAAGAGTTAAGGATGACCTGATGCGGGAGCCCTCGCGTGATGTGTTGGTACCCTTTATAGGTGAAACTTGTCGCTTATTTGATGTACGCTCTTTCTAAATATTTATGTGTTATATACCGAGGTGTTGTATGCTATATATTATGTTTGCTATTGCTATTGTTATCGAGTCATGGGTTTCTTTGGAAGCGGTCTCTCTATCTCTCAAGATAGAGGAAAGACTCGCAACCACCTACCTCTCCCAGACCCTGCTCTTAAGCGGGATACACTAGGTATGTTTGTTTGTTTGTTTGTTTTTATCTTGATCTATGTTCCATCTTATCATACAATGTAGTTTTGTCATTTCCGTAAAAAAGGATTCATTTATACTTCAAGTTGCATTAGATGGATCCTTGCTTACTCAATATATGATTCTTTTCTTTGTCAACTAATTATCTCGAAATTGAGGTTTCCAACTTCATGATTGATGTTTATCGCAGAATTCTTGCATTGATAGTGGCCTTGTTGGAGTATCTTGAAGCTTGCTAAGGTAAGATCTTCTTTTGGCATTGACTTTTAAAGCCATCATTTGACTTTATCGATGTAAAACAGTCATTGTTTTTGCAAAGATGAAAGAGAGACTACATTCTTTTTGCATTTTTGCAATGCAAAGTACGATGGCTTAAAATTGATCACCATAATTTACTACATTTGGATTTGTTAGCTTGGTATGCTATCTTTATGAATGATCTTTAAGGTTATTATAAACCAATGATTCTTAGTAGGCGTTTTTACGTGTGTCTAAAGTGATTATTGTGATATTTGGCAAATGTGATTTTGATTCTCATATTATCAGTTGGAAAAAAAAAGGTAATGAGGTCATAAAGGATACTTATTTTCAAGATCATTGCAATGTTACCTAACTATCTCTTGCATTAGTCAACTGAATATCTGATTCTGATTCTTCAAGCCACAATAACCACTTTGAAGACACCCATGAAAAACACCTTTAGGCCATCTTTTTGTGATAAATGCAAAATTGCCTATCTTTTTTAAGATCAAACGATTTCTGGTTGTTTTTAACAGGGACCTGCTTGAATGTAAAAGAGGCAAAATGGGTGGTTGTGCTTCAAGCCCTGTTAAAACAATCAAACCAAGAAAACCACGGCGTTATCGTAGCAGAAAGACACATAAGTCGGACAAACACAGGAAGAAGCACACAGATGCAGAAGACTCCGTTGTGGTTAATGAAAATGTTGACACGAATACCACTTGTAGGGAATCAATTTCTTCTGACCATACTAATGAACCCACTCAGATGGAATTCCACAGTAGTCGGATGGATGCAAATGGTACATCTATCAAGTTGTAACCTTGTTTGATGTAAAACTAGAGGTTGCACAATCGAAGGATTGGGTAACGGGTCAAAAGAGTAACTTTTTGTATACGGAGGGGGTTTAACTCTAAACACTTCTTGTCCAAAATGATGACGTTTTTTAGAAATAATTAGTGTACCACATATAAGTATAAAATATGTTTTATTTCAAAATAACCCAACTTTGTGAATAAAGTTATTTAATGAGTTTTAACCTTTTTGAGTGACTTTTAACCTACTTGAAGTGTGGACCCATTTTCTCCTTAAGCAATTTTTTAAACCTGCTTTTGACCCGTTACACATGAAACATTACCTGAATCGGTCCATTCATAAGTAAACAGGTTGAAATTTTTACCTCTTTATAAAATAATTTGTTACACTGTTACCCACTTGAATGACATGAGCATTGTTGTCTTCTTGCAGTCGACGAACCATGGTTTGATTCTGTCAGCAGCATTGAAGATTTCGAATCAGATGATGGCTTTACCAGCGTGCATGGAGGTAATGACTTCTTATAAATTTTATTTGTTGAATTGAGTTATTAACTTCTTGAATCATCCTATTTGTTTTTTTCACCGCAAACCAACCATTGTTCTTTTGGCAGTGACAAAAACACACACCACAGGTTGCAAGAATGTGCAAAATTGAACATATCGTCGAAATAACAATCAAAGATGATAATCATTGGGAAACAATTTATACATAGGAAAAAGAGGGATCGTTGTGGTTGTCTTATCTACAATGTCTAAAAAATCACCTGACGTGTATTTAAATAATCAAAAACCGTTCCATTATTTATACTTTTATACAATTTTTGCAATGATAGTTAAACTAGCATATTTAAGAAAGTTAGATTATTATAGTTAATACAGCATTTATAATTATATTAAATACATCATTTATTCAGAAAATTAAAAAAAATTAGGACAAAAAAGTGTAGATGGGTAACAAACTGACCCAAGCCAATTTGGGTCTCATTTGAAATCACTCATTTGACCTGTTATCAACCTATCCAACCCACCCATTTTTGTCAGTTGCAATGAAAAGTGAAAAAATGGTTTGAAAAATCAAGAAATAACTCCTGTTGGATTGCAGAAGTATTGCATGACTAAACTGTATTCATCTCTACTTTGTTTTGTTGGTTAAAGATGTTGATCCAAATGGGGAGGATGAGATGTCATCATGTTTCTTTGATTACAATGAAAATGTAGAAAAATGTAGCGCAGAGAGTACACCAACTAAAGGAGGCGGACTGAAACATGCCAACAAGTTTTACATTTTAAGTTCCCATGGGCACGATGGTCATTCCAGCCCTTCAAACAAGTTAGGACGTAGTTATAGTAGCTATAATGGTGATAAAGATGATAAAAATCAAGCCTTGATCTTTAAGCCTGGTGGACCGCACTTGTATCATTCTGCTAGCTTCAATGATAAGATCACCAACACCTCAAAGTCAGGCTCACAGAACCAGACAAGAATACCAACTGTTATTAAACTTGCAGTGAAAAGAGCCGATGGAGAGGTTCTCAATGGAACTCGTATGTTTAATACGTTAAGAACTTTACTTTTGTGGTTTTGTTTTAAAGAAACCTTGATGTCAAAATATTTTGAAATGAAATGCAGGCGCTACAGAAAAGTTCTTTTACCGACCACGAGCAGGATTCTTGATTCCATGTTGTACAGATGAGAAACCGATTCCCGGATGCTGGTCTGCTATTGACCCATCAAGTTTCACTCTCAGAAGTGAAAACTATTTCAAGTATTTATCGAATTCCCTTTTCAAACATTAGTTATTTTAGATATGCACAGGCCAGTACTAGGCCCAAGACCAGAAAGTTTGGACCTGGTACCTGAAATTGTTTCTTTCATTGTAACATACTAATAAATAAAGAGTTAAAGTATTGTAATGTATATATTTTCCATATAGTTAAGTTGTTAAAAGTTCATTTTGAAGTTCAAAATATCACATTTTAATTTATAGTATGACCATAAGCTGATCAAGTGCCAAATTTTCAGAGATAGGTCGAAGAAACCTGCTCCAAGTTATTCACCTTACATTCCCTTTGGTGTAGATCTGTTTGTATGCCCGAAAAAGATCAACCACATTGCCAAGTACATTGAGCTTCCATCTATAAAAGGTGATGATAAATTGCCACCTCTCCTCGTTGTCAATATTAAGGTTCGAATTATCGATTTTAAAGGTGGCTTGGTTTCCTAAAAGTCTAAAATATTTGCATAATGCATACTTTAATTTTTGTGCATATTCAGTTATTACAGTTGCCTAGTTATGCTGCTCAGATGTTCCTTAGTGACAGTAACGGCGAGGGTGTTAGCCTCGTGTTATATTTTAAACTCTCAGAAACGTACCAGAAAGACACCTCTCGACAGTTTCAGGAGAGCATAAAGGTAACTAAAAATGCACATACAAACATTCTTTCTTTTGTTTTACAAGAAGTTCATTCACGCCAAAATGGGTTCTGACCAAAATGGGTTTGGGTTGAAATGGGCCGTCTTAGAAAAGAAGCATAAAACCTGCTATATTTAACAACTTTGGGTGATTTCTAGTTGAGTGTTGATGGTTTGTTTAGAGTCTAGTGGAGGACAAGATGGCAAAAGGTGAAGGGCTTTAGAAAGGAAACAACGGTAGCTTTCAGAGACCGGCTTAAGATAATGGTGGGTGTGGTGAACCCGGATGACCTTCTTTCGAGCAGCACCGAGAGGAAGCTTTTGCACACTTACAATGAAAAGCCCATCCTTTCGCGCCCTCAACACAACTTCTATCAGGTACCCACATTTTCATTCTCAAACACATGTTTAGTCATGCAAAACATCTTCTAATGTTCACTTGCTTCAATCATTCAAATTCAGGGTTCAAATTACTTTGCAATTGATCTGGACATTCATCAGTTTAGTTACATAGCAAGAAAAGGATTAGATGCATTCCGTGATCGCCTTAAAGACGGGATAATGAATCTTGGGCTAACCATTCAGGTACATTGTAGTAAAGTATCATCATCTATATTCTTTACAAACAAGAACAAAATGATTTAGAATCCACTTTTTTTTACAAAAAGAACAGGCTCAGAAACCAGAAGAACTGCCAGAGAAAGTTCTTTGCTGTTTGAGATTAAACAAGATTGACTTTGTGAACCATGGTCAAATACCAACCTTAGTAGCAGTTAACAAAGATCCATTATGTTGACCCGTTCTTCATATTTGTTCTTGGCCATTGTACATAAATCCGGGGCTTTACTGCAAAACAAGGTGGATTTATTATCTCAGAATGAGGCTATAATTAGAAAGTAAACAGATCGGTTTTCCTCTTCGTGAAAATTTTGAAGTCAACGATCTGGTTCAATGTTGTAGTATGGTTGTACTGTTGTACAAATCAATGTATCCATTGGCATCTTTGTTACTGGTTTTGCAAATACGGAATCATTTTTTTCAAATGTATATTAGAAAAGGGATATATATAGCAAGTGTCGCGACTGCACCGCCACCTTACATCAGGTTGCAGCCGGGTTTCTGGTTTCTTGTTTCCCATACTATTGGTCAAGTGAAAAGTGCACAAATGCCTTCAGATTGAGGCCCTTGAGTGGTTTGTGAAACTGTATGACCTGATGCTTTGGAGTATGCACCAACTCATATATAGACAACCTGATGGTTTATTTTTATTGTAAAGGTGATGGTTATTGGGTTGTTTTGGGAGTTTGTTTGAAAAATGGTGTTGTGATTGTTATACCATCTCATTTTATACACTATCCGGATTTGACTTTTTGTGACACAGATTTGACTGACAAGTTGAAAAAGTAAAAGTAACTTACAAAAGATAAAATAATTGTTTAATATTGTTTAATGTTTGAGCTTTTGTTTCTCTCATCGATTATTATGTAATATTATTTTCAAGAGAATAAACATATTTTATATTAAGATAAAAATTCTAGCTTTTAAGGTCTTAAGATTAATATATATATTTAGTTGAAATTTACAATTTCTAAGTAAAATATTTTTAAAGTTACACTTTCTACTAGTGCGGTTGATATTATAATATATATTAATCGCATAGGTGTATTTTTTTTTTTTGCATTTTATGTTTTAAGTTAAGTTTATTATTTTGTCCTTAATTAACTAGAAATGAACGAACGTGACCTTTGTTCATGTTCATTCGTTTAATAAAAACAAACGAAATTTCTTGTTACCGAACATTTACGAAGACAAATGAACGAACGCGACCCTTGTTCAAGAATTTGTTAATTGGTTAACTAATTGTGTTATTACTTTTATTAATAAAAATTTTAAATTGTATTTTATATAGTAAAATCAGAAAGGTGTTAGATATATTAAAAAAATAATCAAGATAATGGATTCATATGTGTTCTTTATGTATTGGTTCGCAACTGAACACTTACAAATATAAACAATTATAAAGTATAGAAGTTAGGTTAATTAACTAAAAATGAACGAACGTGACCTTTGTTCATCTTCATTCGTTTAACCAAAACAAACGAAATTTCTTGTTACCGAACATTCTCGAAGACAAATGAACGAATGCGATCCTTGTTCATGTAATTTGTTAATTGGTTAACTAATTGTGTTATTATTTTTATTAATAAAAATTTTAAACTGTATTTTATATAGTAAAATCAAAAAATGTTAGACATATTAAAAAAATAATCAAGATAATGGATTCCTATGTGTTCTTTATGGATTGGTTCGCAATTTGTATAATATGAGATGTAATTTTTAATTGGTTCTTTAAGTAATTAGGCTATTAAATTGTTGAATAATAATATTTTTTATATGCAATAAACGGCGGCTGTTGATGGAAAATAAACATTTGACCATAAAAGGTGTCACTGGTGTAAAACAAGAATCCAAAATGGGTATGCTGCCAATCATATTTACGGATTCTCCAAAACAATGTGTTTTATCAGAGTCATCATCGCTTCTTTTCGATCTACACTTCTAGTTCACTTGAGAGATGGCATGAAGTTTGCTAGTATTCAACCTTGCTAACACGGTTGTCTAACCGTCACATGACACACCTGAAGATTTATGTCGTACCATATGCAGTGTGCAGCATGCGAAGAAATTTATACAGAGACATTCTTGTATTTCGTTCAAATCAAGCCATTGATATCAAGATCTAGAGCTTTTTAGCCAAAGATTTTGTTTTTTACCAGCTACAACCAAATGTGTTCGAGTCATGTTTTCCGTTAAGCAACTCAACTCTTAAAACCAATAAACTCTTGTGACTAGAGATCGGACTATGTTGAACCTCCCGTAGTTCCGTCCCTGCTTAAGCGGTTGACTGATAGTTCAAAGGGTACATTACTTATCAGCCGTATGGTCAATAGGAGACTCATGCGTTTACTACTTTTTTTAATTTTTTTTTATTTTTCTTATTTTAATGTTTTCTTATTCAATTGATGTATTGGTTTAGCATTCAACAATTATAAACCGTCTATTTCTTCCATGTGCAGAGAACTAAAAAGAACAAAAAGTCAAAATAATTTACACCCCACCAGAAGTAATGATTTGCTCAGTAAAACCAATCATACAAAGGACAAAAGTCAAAATAATGTGAACACAATAATGTCAAACTACCAAAATATAATTCTATTTTGAAAAAAGTATAATTTTTCCTATGTGCCACCACACAAATGGCAAGAGTCCAATATCAGCTTGTTTAGGTGCCCATCACCAGTATTGATCTATCACTACGCGCCCCGATATAGAACCAAGGTCATACCTGATACGCGATGTATAACATTCCACGAGTCACGCTTCAAAGAATACAAAGAGCAAGAAGCTACAATGACCTTAAAACTACAGGGTGCATGAGAAACAAAGCTCACTCTTTACAATACAACAATCTGTACATATGTATCTTCGGTAAAACAATCAAATATAACTAAAAAACAAGGAAAAGTAGACTTTGATCCAAAATGTAATATGCTGTTAGCAACAATATATAAGCTTCAACAAACAAGAATCTTTTACATACCACATTCAGAACAGCATTTACGCGGTTATTTCCTCTTCTTTCATCTGTAAAAGAACGGGTCTTTCCTGGTTTCCTAAGTTGGTGTCTTTTCGCTGTGACGATTTTGTAGATTTCCCGGTTTGCCCACCACCGTTATTGTAGCCTCGATGCCTAGGTACTGGAATATCATGATTATGTTTCCCTTCATATGTTGTTACTACAGATTTCGGGTCTGATGGAGCCCTTTCTACATGCTTTCGCACATTGCATCCTGCATATGTGCATTTATAATAACTCCTGCAAAGTTGGAAACTTTATAAGCAAAAAGAACCATTTTGCTAACCAAAGAGAACACTAACAAGCTAAACACAGGTTGGGTAATGGGTCAAAATATGCTTGGGTTAAATATGCATACATACAAGTATAATCTTATCTTATCTTACTACTCTAATAAAAGAGTAACTCAAGAGGACACTTGTCACAATTCTAAAATACAAAATTTTCATTTTCTCGCCCAAAAACTATTTTCACCCATTTTATGACAATTAGAAATCAAGGCATTAATTAATTCGTACGTTTACGACTACCATTTCAACATTTGTTAATTCAAAGAAACAATTTAATGTTTCCCAATTCGCTTCTCATTTGTAAATAGAAATATACCATATATATTACACATTGGAAACTGTTTTATATTTAAAAAGTTATTTCAGTATAAGTATATGCAGATTTATACTTCATATTTTTTTGTTATCCAACCCGTAATACACGGGTTTTTTAGAACAAGTAAAATATAACCCAAGTTACCATTTTCAGTTGACTGAGTTGAAATTGTCACTCAGCCATTGAGATGATGAGAAAGAATGAAAATAAATTTCCCAATTTCTCAAAGTATAAAGATTACCTTGGATTAGTATTCCCCTTGACTACTTTCTGCCCGTATTTTCGCCACTTAAATCCATCATCCAAGAGATCAACCTCACTTCTTGTCTGCACCACAATTTTTGGTTCAGAGACCATCTTGTGAGCTGATGTCGAGTCAACAGGCACAGACACAGGCCCGGCCTCTGTATTCCTGCAATCAATGAGCAAAATACATCAATTAATATGCAAATGCCAAATTTAATATAGATATACTTATGATGAGGACCAAATTGAGAGGAACATGGAAACATGAGAAACTTGCACATTTTTTGATACTTGAGGAGTTACGGAGCTCACAACTAGCATGCCATTACGCCCAAATACCATCGTCTTGGGCTATGATTTTGGTCCATTATTTTGTCAGTTTTATTATATTTTGCCATTGCATCTTATAAAAGGACCTTTTTGTACGCATTAGAAGTATTTACAAATGCATCAACTTTTACTATAGTTACACATGTTTAACAATTTTTGCTACAATGAATCTAAAGTACTTCTATCCTGCATCAACATATGTTTAATGATATTGAACATACCTTCGTTTTGGATTAGGTTCGTCATTTGGCTCATCTATTCTCATCATCTGATTAGATCCTTGATCAGCTCTCATCAACTGATTAGACCCTTGATCACTTCTCATCAACTGATTAGACCCTTGATCATTTCTAATCAACTGGTTAGGTCCTTGATCAACTACCGGTTCTTCCACCACACGTTTTTCAAACTGAGGATTGCTCGGTTTGTTTACATCAGAACCCTCTTTACCTCGTCTGCTAAGTTGTGGTGGCTCATGGTTGTGCTGGCCTTTATACACAATGTCAGTTATATGACCATCAAGTGACTGCCCAACCTTCTTCTTCACAGGGCAGTTAGCATGTGTGCACTTATAATAGCTTCGAGGATGCTCACTTGCTTTGACCTGTTTTTGCCCATATTTCCTCCAATTGTAGACATCATTGGTATCAACAGATACAGAAGTTACTTGTTGAGGTTCAGTAGTGTCAGATTGAGAAACCTGAAATCCATCTGGTGACCCAATTTGCGAATCCTCAAGCCCAGAGTTCGCATTGCCTGCGCTAACCATCTGTGGTTCTACCTCGGATGCCACAGTCGCCACTGCTGCAGAAGATCCGTTTTCAGGTTGAACATTATTGAAATAAGATTGAGAAAACGCAGCCTGAGCGGTAACGTGAGCCAACGCCTGCTGGTGAGACATCCCAAATGGACTCTGCCCAAATTCAAACAAATAACAACACTTATTTCCTCCCAAAAACAGTCTTGAAATTCCAAAACAGTCAAACCAGAAAAGGTCAAACACATAAATCGACAGTGCAATCCTACATATCTACAGGCCAACAATTTTCCCTTTTCAACACCTATTGAAAATTTTAATATGATAGTACAAATATCTCTATCTACCTCAGATTCACGTCCAATTCAAAGATGAAAATGAGCTCATTAGACAACAAAAGCAAAGAGTACTTTTCCTTGTAAAGTAAAAAAGAACACACAATAACATCAAAGCTACTAAAGTAAACCCAAAGCAAACATTCAATCACACAATCATTAACCTTCGAATTCAGATCACAAGAGTGAACAACCACATAATACTATAATCAATACCTGCAAAGGCGAGAAGAACCCAGGGGAATTAAGAAACCCCGAAGGACTAAAAACCGAAGGAAACACAAACCCAGATGGCGATTGAGCAATCACCAAATCCACAGGTCGATTCTGCTTAAATCCCCCCAATTTCTTCTCCGATTCCGTCGATTTCGACTCATCAAACACAGGAGCAGGTGGGATTTGAGCCGCAGGGGACGCCATAGCTCCAGCGAGAAGCTGAGAAAACGATCGACAATCGACATCAGAATATTGATCGGAGAAGAAATTCGACACAAGGGTCATCGGCCCAGGGCTGAACCCCGGTCCACTTCCGCAGGTGAACATATTCTCGAACGACGACTGCGGTGGTAGCACTATCGGCGGAATCCGCCGTGGCTGCGGTGGTGGTGCCGCCGGACCTCCGTTCGTCTCCGCCATGAGTCGATATCTAGTTATCTACAAATACAGGTTGTATGATCGTTGATTCGTTGATTGTAAAGTGTAATTTTCAGTTTGTAGGTCTGTGAATTGGGATTTTTTTGAGCAATTGAGGGATGATTTCGATCTTGAAGATGATTGGGGGTGATTTGGTGTGGGTTTAATTGGGTATTACTATCTACTTGTATATGTATACAGACAAGGAGTTTACAGAGGTGTATGTGTATGTGTGTCTCGCATCTCGATCTTATCTTCTTATGGTGGCAGATACTATGATAATAATGAGGGGTTGGCATCTAAGGTCCTTTAAGTATTATGTGACTTACAATTTTGGTTTGTAATAGTAGAAACGTAAAAGAGAGAATAGGAGTTCCCTAACACGCTCATTTTGTTAAACGGTTCGTATAGATAAGAGTGTTAAAAGGATAGTAATCGTTGGGGTCAAATCCGACACCGAATCAGAAATGTTGTACGAACTCAAACCAAAGATGAACCTAAAACTCATGTCAAATACAAGAACCTAATGCTACATGTATATCCATGTGTTGATGTGAACATATATTCATTTAACTTGATAAATTTAAGTTTTTGCATGTTAATATTTTGTAACTACATTTTTACAACTAAATGTAGAAATGTAATAAATAATTATATTTAAAATATAATTTTCTACCTATTTTTCTTTTAACTTTTAAATGTTAGCATAAACTATTCAATCGGTTTCAGTTATAGTATATAACATGTTTTCTAAATAACATTTATAAAAAAATAAAACTATATAAATGACGTAACTCGAGAACCTGTTAGGTTGATATGAATGTAATCCATTTATGTAAACATCACCGACAATAATGCTTTAGTTCAAGAATGTTGTACGATGTATGATGGAATCCTCACGTGGAACTAGGATTGGTCTAGCCCTTTATCAACCCTAAATGAGCATCAAGACCTGCAAGATTGTTTGTCGATTATTAATCCTACTCCATGAATGTCACTTAAAATCGTGTCCCTGATATGTGGGTTTGGGCAGAAGATCGTGAAAGTTATATGGACTTTCATTCAAGTATCATTAGCAAGAAAGTGGATGATAGCTTATCGCTCTCTCAAAACTCGTCGTTTGAGTGGAATAAATGGATGCCAAGAAAGGTTAATATACTAAACTAGAGATTGAACATGGGTAGAATTCCAACTCGGTTGAGTTATCCAAAGAGGTATAAACATCCCTTCGGTTTTGTGTCCAATGTGTAAAGAACTTCCTGAATCGTACGAGCATACCTTCCTATATTCCCCCGTTACGGATAAAGTTTGGGTCATCATAAGTCAATGGATAAACTCGCCCCCGTTTTATGCATTCTCCACTAATGGTAGAGATTAATGATCTACCATGCTCAAACAAATTCTACTCTAGGGACAGATTAATGAGAAAGATTGTGCATGTTATCTTCTTCATTTCGTATTGGGCCATTTGAAAATTAAGAAATAAACACTTGCATGAAAATAAAGTATTCATTGAAGGTATTATTACCTCTATAAAAACAGCATCATATCTTTGAGTCAAGAATCGTTCTTCAAAGATCTCGGTTAATTGGCAACAATGGAACTCTTTTAATTGGTGATGTAATATTTTTCTTTCTCAATTAGTGCATGTAATTTTGCTTGCTCATTGCTAGTTTTTTTGGAATCAAATTGCCGTTAAAAATGTTAGGTTTGTTTAATATAATTAGACTGCCATCTAATAAAACATTAATGGATTGCATCCGTGATTAAGGAATACTTCAAGGATGAAATTGTTACTTATGATATAATTTAATAATTTATAATCATGGGGCCTTTATTTCTTTTCATTTATTGTAAATTATTTAATTCATAATAAAACTAATTTTAAAACTTTACAAATATATCTTTTACTAATAAATAAAAATAAATTCGGACACTTAAATCATTTTAGGTCATCTTGGTTTTCCCGTTTCTCTCTCCTCTTAATGATTAATGCTATAATAGCTATTTATTAATTAATAACTATCCATAATTAAAATTTTAAATATATTAACTTTAAATTTTCGAATGTGTTATACATGGGTTTATTCAATCTAAGACATAATTTTTTATATTATAAACCATGTAACAGTAAATTATTTAACACGTGTATCACACGGAATTGTAACCTAGTTAATCATTAAATAAGTAAGACAATTCCATCATCCAACTACTTCGAATCTTCCAAATTCGTCATATGACAAATTGTATAATTTTGGGCATCATAGCATTTATACTTCTATATAACTCTACGATGTGCGCGTATATATGTAGTTATTCATCAAATAGTGAGAGTATATTTACATAAAGAATATAAAAATCAAATTCTAGCAATTTATTTATTTTAATATTATTATCTTTAAAGTCAACATATATCCTAATCGATTAATTAAACTAAATGAGTGATATTTGTGTTGGTAATCTAGTGGCAAAAGACTTGAAAGATTAAAGAACACTCACATTAAAATTTGATTAGGATTAGTTTAGAGGGCTTCAAAATGAACCATTATTGTTCAAAATAATTAAAATATGTGAGTAAACAAGATTTAGTTATTACTAATTTTTTTTTGGTTTTCATACGAGGGAGTGATTATCATTTAACTTTTCCTAACACCAAATAATTTTTATTTTAGCAACATCTCTTTGTATCTAGCTAAAGTCGAGCTATTAAGTCAACTTGAATTTTTTTGATTTGATAAAATGATTCGTTCGACAAGTATTAAAATTTGATTTTCTCAAAACTAATTTAGACTCAAATTGAGTGAAATTTGAAGTGACACCGAATGCAATTTTTAAGCAGTTTTCCCTTAATCCCCAAACACAATTTTTCAATACATTGTGGTCGTCATCTGGTTCTTTTGGTTCGTGAAAACACTCACAAATCACACTTGTTTTTTATTAAATACTGAGATTTATCCGGTTAATGTATTTGGATTGAGAGAACTATAATAAAAACGCAATCTAAAACTCTTTTTGTCATCCAAGTGTTTAATTATATCGTAACACGAAACTCTAACACTTTCAAGTAGTATGAGGATGAATGAAAATGGGTAGGCATCGAATCAAAGCAATTCTCGGTGAAATCATTGAGATGATTAGGATGAAGGCCACAAATACATGAGATTTGATAAAGCATTTTCTAAAGGTTAAATGGGTTCCTATCAAAGTCAATTGTTTTACATCAAAGTTACTTCAGAATCCCCTTACATCCATTGGAGTAAAATTAACATCATGTTAAATGTCCATTTTTGCTCTTCACATGTTGAAGTCGTGGATCACTTGTTGCTTACGTGCCCGAAAGAAAAAGGGGATTTCAAGTGAGTTGCTCTTGTGGTGTGGAAGGAATCCATCGGCTTGGTCGCGCATACAACAATTGCTGGCTAGTTTGGTTGTTGTAGGCAACTTCGAAGAACCAGATCAAGTTCTACACAACTTTATCATACGCGTCATTTGATTTGTTTGAAAAGCGAGAAATACATTGGTTTTCAACAAGTCTAATATTTCACAACTTAAACTCGTAGAGAACATCAAATCTCATCTTTTCATTTAGACTAATCATAGATCAAGACAAATAAGCCATCACCGGCCAAATTGATGTAGTTCCCACTCTTCATGTTGCTAGTTACAATGACGAACAAAGATAGTGGTTGTTTGCAGGGGCGTACCTATATTGGGATGGAGGGGGGCTGCCCCCACCCTAAAAAAATATTTTAAAGTGTTATGTTTATGTGAAAATTCCGACCGCTCCCTATATAATTATGTAATCGTCCCCTTTAAAATTTTAAAACTGAAGAGAAAGCAATAATGTCGCAAACACATTATCGTGGGTGAAACAACAATAAGGTTACATTCCATGCGAACTATATTTGCTTGCTAACCGGGATCTGTAACCTAGTAGTTTTTTAATTTTACCCTCAAATAACCAAGCAGGCAGTAGAAAGAAAAAATTATATCGAGATAGACTTTTTTTTTACTATCAAACAAGCTAAATTCCGCCCCTCACTAAAAAATTTTGAATCCTTCACTAGTTATTTGTATGTCCTATTAGGTGTGATTTCTAATTGTAATTTTGCTTAAATTTTATTTGGCGTTCTCATAGTTTTAATTAGTCTACTTTTTGCTAGGTTATTTTTAATAAAGGGTCCCTTTATTTAGACACCCCTTAATTTTAAATCAACACCCCTGTCCCTATACCCGCGTATGGGTCCATACGCGGCGTATAGGGTATGTTGTTGATTTGACGTTTTATACCCTATACTCGGCGTATGGGACCATACGTGGCGTATAGGTTTGACATTTTATACTCATACGTGACTTATGACCCATACGTGGAAGAGCTATACGCCGCGTATGGAACCATACGCGGCGTATAGCTTATATATTTATTTTTTTTTAATTTTTTGAGTTTTTATTTTAATATATACAATATGAATACAATAATAAAATTAAAATTCAAATATATAATTCACATATTACAAATTATAAATTAAAATAAATTTATATAAGCCGGGGGTTCTCGGTTATTCTCTATTATTGCGTTGTATTCCGAGATACGAATCCTATACATAATCTCCCATTCTGCAGCACGTACGCTTCGGTTAAGAATCCAAAGATTACTTAATGTTGGCATCGGATAATCTCCTTCTAACTTAACGTGGACGAAATGATTGTTGTTGACATGAACAATCGAAACGATATGATGAGGCATGACAGTTTTCGGATCAGCCCATAATGGGAAAAATGTTTGACAACCATTATTGCTTAGTAAATGAAGAATAACCCCAAACTTTTGAGCAACCACTAATCCCGTATACGGCATTATCATCCAATGTTCTTCTGGTGCAGGTTCCACACTTTGCCAATCGATGGTGTGACGTAATTCGTTATACTGTCCGGGGTACAAAGTATCGAAAACTTCTCTGTACTCCAATTCATGTCTGTCCAACTCTTCTAAAAGCTGTGTCCGCACATACATCCACTTATTTTCGTCAAACCCTAAGCCTAAAGCTATTGATCGAAAACCACAATTCCCATCGGGTCGGACATCTCGTATACGTGAAATATACTGATGAAAGATTGACGGAATCCAATTTTTTAACCTGTTTATATTGTTTAATTGGTTATCTCCGACAATCGAAGAAAACTCATTAGTACCCCGTGATACTTTAGATGAGGTTGAACGACTACGTTGCATGGCAGGCTTCTGGGGCTTTACAGCTGAACTTGTTCTTCCGGAAATGTGAGACGCAATAAACGAGCTATGTCTCGGCATGTCGCACGTACTTTGTTGAGTGTCGTACTTTTGTTGTTGAACCTTTAACGTTGGACGACCGCGGCTCCATACACTTGCTTAACGTATCTTTCAATCTATTAAGCACCCATTCAAATTATCTTCCCGTTCTTTGCTTAACGTATCTTTCAATCTATTAAGCACCCATCAAACTGCAACCAAGGATGCTCGGCAATATGGTCAACAACGTCAGCCTCAATCTCAGAATCGGAAGACATATCTGCACAGGTGAACAAATAGGTCAAAAACAACGTATACATACATATATATGTATATACACATATACATATACATATATGTATATGTACATATACGTATACGTATACGTATACGTATACGTATATGTACATATACATATATGTATATGTATAGGTATATGTATATGTATATGTATATGTATATGTATATGTATATGTATATGTATATGTATATGTATATGTATATGTATATGTATATGTATATGTATATGTATATGTATATGTATATGCGTATACATATATATGTATTTGTATATATATATTTACCCTATACGCCGCGTATAGGGCTATACGCCGCGTATAGGGTAGCAGCGTATGGGTCACAGGGCAACGTATAGGTCGAATCCGACCCTATACGCCGCGTATAGGACTATACGCAGCGTATAGGGACCCACGTATGGCCCCCAAGTTGCGTATTGCAATACCCTATACGCCGCGTATATATCTATACGCCGCGTATAGGGTACACACCAATGTGTCTTCGTCCCCAACCAAAGAACTATACGCTGCGTATAGCCCTATACGCGGGCTGTACCAGCGTATAGTTCTTTAATCCAGTTTTTAAATCACGCATTTTGGGGCATAAAACACTACTTTAACGTTTAAATCAATGAACGATTAACATAATAATGATGTATGAACAATAATACGTACCTGGATGTTGAAAAATCGAAGATCAATACGTGGAGTATAGTGCTATACGAGAGTTTTTTTTTTGAATGTGTGTAAAAAATAGAAATTTGAAAGATATAGTTGCCCGAGGACCTATACGCCGCGTATGGCACCATACGCGGCGTATAGCTTATATTCCTTTTTAAATCGACACCGACCTATACGTGGCGTATGGACCTATACGCCCGTATAGGTGTAGTGATGTGACTTCGGTTGTCAGTCATTAATGTCGCATTAATGGCGTACCCTATACGCGGGGTATGGGCCGCGTATGGACCCATACGCGGCGTATAGGGGGTGTCGATTTAAAAAAGTGGGTGTCTATTTATTAGGACCCTAATAAAATGGCTGTCCGAAAAATAAACATTGTTTTGTGCTTTCATATCGGATAATAAATTCACATCCAACCAAACCACTACCTACCTACATTATTGTGATGCATCATGCAGGGGGTATTTTGGTCATGTGGCGGCTTCCCATTCGATTAAATCACCTTAGATATTTTAATATCCAATTAAAAATTTTGCCGCCATTCGTTACTGTAATATTAATATTTTAGATTAGATAGGGTCCCTTTATTTAGACACCCCCTAATTTTAAATTAATACCATATACCTTATACGTCGCGTATGGGTCCATATGCGGCGTATAGGGTGCGTTGTTGATTTGACGTTTTATACCCTATACGCCGCGTATGGGTCCATACGCGGCGTATAGGGTGCGTTGTTGATTTGACGTTTTATACCCTATACGCGGCGTATAGATCCATACGCGGCGTATAGGGTTTGACATTTTATACCCATACGTGACTTATGACCCATACGTGGAGGAGCTATCGCCGCGCATGGGTCCATACGCGGCGTATAGCTTATATATTTATTTTTTTTAATTTTTTGAGTTTTAATATATATATATATATTAATATTGATATTTTGAAAGGTTAAAAGATATTTTGTTTTTTTTATTTTAATTTTTTATTTTAATATATAGATAATTTGAATTAAAATTATTTAAACAGTTTAATATTAAATAATACGAATACAATAATAAAATTAAAATTAAAATATATAATTCGCATATTACAAATTATGTATTAAAATAATTATATAAGCTGGGCGTTCTCGGTTATTCTCTATTATTGCGTTGTATTCCGAGATACGAATCATATACATAATCTCCCATTCTGCAGCACGTACGCTTCGGTTAATAATCCAAAGATTACTTAATGTTGGCATCGGATAATCTCCTTCTAACTTAACATGGACGAAATGATTATTGTTAACATGAACAATCGACACGACATAATGAGGCATGACAGTTTTCGGATCAGCCCATAATGGGAGAAATGTTTGAAAACCAATATTGCTTAGTAAATGAAGAATAACCCCAAACTTTTGAGCAACCACTATTCCCGTATACGGCATTATCATCCAATGTTCTTCTGGTGCAGGTTCCACACTTTGCCAATCGATGGTGTGACGTAATTCGTTATACTGTCCGGGGTACAAAGTATCGAAAACTTCTCTGTACTCCAATTCATGTCTGTCCAACTCTTTTAAAAGTTGTGTCCGCACATACATCCACTTATTTTCGTCAAACCCTAAGCCTAAAGCTATAGATCGAAAATCACAATTCCCATCGGTCAGACATCTCGTATACGTGAAATATACTGATGAAAGATTGATGGAATCCAATTTTTTAACCTGTTTATATTGTTTAATAGGCGATCTCCGACAATCGATGAAAACTCATTAGTACCCTGTGATACTTTAGAAGACGTTGAACGACTACGTTGCATGGCAGGCTTCTGAGGCTTTACAGCTGAACTTGTTCTTCCGGAAATGTGAGACGCAATAAACGAGCTATGTCTCGGCATGTCGCACGTACTTTGTTGAGTGTCATACTTTTGTTGTTGAACCTTTAACGTGGACGACCGCGAATATCTGTTTGAACAACAGGCGCTTTTTTGTTATTTTTCCATGGATACACAATTTTTTTTATTTTTTCCATCAAACTAAATTTTACAGCTGTGGGTTGTGTCATTATTTGTTATTTCACCCGTTCCATTTCTTCATCAACATCAACTTTTTCATCCACCATATATGATGGTTTAATTTTATCAAGCTTCGTCCAAAATACGTCAATTGCATCTAATGGAATTTAGTGCCTGCATTAAAATGTATAAATTAATATATAATTTGTTACTTTAATAGAAAAATGATAATGATGGAGCGGCTATTACCAGAATGTTCATATTTTTCCAGCCGACAAGCACAAGGCAAGCCACAACTAGTGAAAAGATGACAACCACATGTTGCATTTGCAGAGCGCATCACACGCAATTTAGTGTTTTCGGCAACTAATAAATCAAGAGCTATGTGTGAAACCTTGCCTCTTAAGTAATCAAATAGCGGAAGTTTATGATGATTCATGGTTTTAATTTTGCTTGTCTTAAAGCTTTCTTTTAAATTTACCTCTTGTGCGTTCACCAATTGATCTACAAACTCCACAAGTTATCCAGTGAGCTATTTGTTGATTTAAGATATCTTTTTAAATTTGCATGCTGACTCTCCACCCTATTTGTTGTGTGTTGGCCAAAATTACGGTTCGAGTTAGTCCAGGCTGATACAAATATTTCTTTATAACTCTCTAACCAGTTTTTGTTTATATATGACAATACTTCTGAAAATATAATAAAACATAATTAAATTATATATTGAACAGTATTGTATGTATGTATGTAATGAAAAACTTACTTTCTCGATTCGCTTCAACTAGTCGTTCGTAAAGAAGGTTATAGTTATACTCGTAAATCTCCGTCGTGGGAGACTCACACAAACGTGCCCATGTGTATTTAAACTTTCTCCAGTAATCTTTCGTAAAACTTGCTTTACAGTGTTTCACGATATTTTCATCAATATGCCACCTGCATAAACACTTTGAAGCATTCGAAAACACTTTAACACATGCATTCATTAAAGCAAGATCTCTGTCTGTTATTA
>CM044016.1:36966387-37018887 GCA_024085815.1 Flaveria linearis | reverse complement strand
ATATCAGATTATTATGCAATATATTTTACATTATTTGTTAAATATATAATATATTTATTATTGAGTTTTATGTTTTATATCATTTTATGTTATTTTATCATTGGTTCTGTAGATTATATAAATTATTATCAATCATTATTATTTATAATTAGAAGTACATAATCGTCGCGGAGCAACAGCCGCGTCCGGATCTGATCTATCTACTCGGCAATTCATCTGGTATATATTTTCATTAATTTATTTTTCAAAACTAATATTGTTAAATGTAACGCAATGTGTTATTTTTGTCTTTTTTAATAGATCATATAAACTTGTTATTTATCATTATATTTTACACTTAGAAATACATAATGATATTAATTCACTAATGTATTTTTTAAAACTTATAGTGTTTAAGATAACACAATGACGATAATAAAAAAACACAATGAGACATTGTGTTTTTGTCTTTCTTTTTAATGTATCAGATTAATTAATTGGTATGTTCATTCATGGGGTGGTTATCATTGATATGTTCATCCATGGGGTGGTTATCAGCATCAAGAAATTCTTGATCATTGTCACCACCACCATCATCTTCTTCTGCATTTGAAGTTTCTTTGTTAGTCTGTTGTGCCTTTGAGCTGGAACTTGAAGGCATCTCAGATGGATCAGCTAAAATTGTCATTGTTTTGGTGATAGAAACTTCATTTGCTGAAGTAGTTACAACTGGAGCTGAAGATGTGTAACTTGAAGGTCTTCTTAGCTCAAATCTTGGATCAGGATCACCTGGAGGTAAAATGTCTGTAGACCCTGAAACATTCTCACAAGATTTGTTAAAACAATTTGTAACTAAGTCAAGATCAAATAGCCAATCCGGACCAGAACATTTCACACTGGGAGTGTGCTCATTGAAAGTCACATTGGCTGACTCCTCAACTACTCTAGTTCTGAGATTGTATACTCTATAAGTTTTAGCTTGAGAAGAGTATCCAATGAAGTGTCCATCATCTGATTTTTAAGCAAACTTGGCAATTTGATCTTTGGTATTCAAGATGCTGCATGGACATCCAAATGACCTGAGAAAACCAATGAAAGGTTTTCTCTTGTGCCAAAGTTCATAAGGAGTCTTACCATGTGTCTTAACCACTAAAACTATGTTCTGTACATAGCAGGCACCGTTGACTACCTCTACCCAGAAGGTGATGGGCAGTTTAGAGTTAGACAACATGGTTCTAGCAGCTTCAATCAGTGTCCTGTTTCTCCTCTCAGCAACACCATTTTGCTGAGGAGTCCTGGGAGCACTGTATTGTCTTGTAATACCCTTTTCATCATAAAATGTATCAAGGATTTGTTTCTTAAATTCAGTTTCTTGATCACATCTTATGATTTTGACCTTGTGATCACATTGATTCTCAATTCTTAAGATGAAATTCTTCAGAATCTCAGGGGTCTCATCCTTAGTTCTAAGAAAGAAGACCCAAGTGAATCTTGTAAAGTCATCTGTGATCACCAGACAGTAAGAGGTTCTTCCTAGACTCATTACACTGGTTGGGCCAAAGAGATCCATATGTAACAAGTGTAGGGGTGTAGTGATGAAGTTTCTTTCCTTAGGCTTGTGAGATACCTTATGTTGCTTCCCTTTTAGGCATGCAACACAATGGTCATCACTTATAAACTCTTTCCTTGGCATTCCAGTTACCAAATCATTCTTAATTAGCTTATTCATGTTCTTAAAGTTTTCATGGCACATTCTTTTATGCCAAAGAAAAGACTCATCACTATTGACTTTAGATAGAAAGCATGAAACTTATCCTGAGGGAGATGTTTCTTGTAAATCCATCTTATATATGTTCCCTTTCCTGGGGGCTCTAAGCAGGATATGCTCATGAGCAATAATCACCCCAGGCTTGAGAACAATGCACTCATGCTCAGTAAAAAGCATGTTATGACTCTGATCACAAAATTAGGATACACTCAGAAGATTGTACCCAAGCTCCTTGACAAAATTTACCTTCTCAATGCTGAGCTTACCATTTGTGACCTTGCCCCTTCTAGAAATGTAACCTCCTTCATCTCCTATAAAGACAACTGGTCCTCCATCATCCGTTCAAAGTTTTGGAGTAGTGACCTATTGCCTGTCATGTGCCTGGAACAACCACTATCAATGATCCAGACATTTTTGTTTGTCTTGAGCTGTTCCTGCATAAAGAAAATAATTAGTTACATTTGGAAACCCAAGCCTTATTGGTCTTGGGCTCATCAAAGGAAGTAGAAGGTAATGAAACAGTAATAGATCATATAGTTGTGCTCTGAGGATCTCTTGCTGTTGTTGATGGAGAACTTTCAGTCACTTGGTCTTTCCTTGACTTCTACACCACCTTTGGAAGTTTGGACCTGGCCTTCAATACTTAGGAAGCTTTTGAGACTTCGGAAGTTTTGATAACTGAACCTTCAGAAGATTCTGCTAACACTGCAGCAGACTTTAGTGCTTCGGAAGTATTCCTTTCTTTCGAGACCAAATCTTCTTCCTAAGGCACTTTTCCACTTGCCTTCTTCTTTCGTTTGGAGCTTTCGAAGGAAACAGATTTTCCTTCCGAAGCTGAGTTCTTCTTAGATCTCTTGGGAGTCTCCTTCTTGGTCACATGAAGAGTACTCTTTGGATTGTATGGATAATCCATAGCAAGATGAGAGGTACTTTCACACATGACACAACTTATCTTTTTCTTCCTAAAAGTTTTCTTCTGAGAACAAGGCTGACTTTGATCACTTCCCTTCTCCACCTTGATCTTTACAGATGCTGAGACAGTCCCTTTGGGTTGAGGACTGTTCTTAGAGTTAGATGGTTCAGGCTGTGTAGCAGTGGTACACAACGGATCAGCCTTCTTATTGATGCTGAGATGATTTGAACATGAACCAGAACTCTTGGTAGAAGAGTTGAGATTTATGTCTTCAGTCTTAACCATGTCAAATCCTGCAGAAATAAAGATTTGTTTTTGCTTAGAGTTGAAAGTGACCTTGATCTCTTGAGCCCTCCTGGCCTTTCTCTTGCTCTTTCTGATCAAGTTCTTCCTCATAGACTTGGTTATTTCAGGCTTCCTGCTCTCCTCAGAAGGATAGTGACCCTTTTTAGAATCCTCCTTTTCACTTTTCTCAGAGGAATTATGCACTACCATTACTTCATCCTCTTCACTCAATGGGTCTATGTGAGGAAGCTCATCTTCACAAGTTCCACACCTAGGTGATCTTACAGACAAGATTGTGTGTGGAGGAGCTATCTCACTAGATCCCAGTCTTTGTCTATTTTGATAACAAACTTTTGCATGCAATGATGAGGATATGATATTCTTGAAGATCTATTCTTCAAGAACACATTTTTCTGTCCTGGCTTTATTGATCACAAGCTCAGACTGGCATTCAGTTAACTTAGTTATGAGATCCTTGATCTGAGTCCTATAATTCGTATGCTCATGTTTTAAAACTAAAATGGTTTTCTCTAAGTCCTCTATCTTTAACTTATAATCATTTTCAGTCTTTCTAAAATCAGATTTTAGGATGTTCAAGGACTCAAGATCAGATCTCATCTCTAAGTTATAGGACTTGTATCTGTTGACTTTAGCAATACATTCAAGAGTGCAAAGATGTTCCAATACCTTAGTTTCATCATGGTCAGCCATCAATGCTTGTTTTGGAGATGCACCTTCCACCTGAAAGCTCCAGTCAAAGCCTCCTTCTTCAACAACAACTGCAGCTTGCTGCTTTAGCTTCTCATTCTGGGTAGCTTTATCAGTGTAGTTTGGTCTGGATTATGCTTGTCCACCATTTGTTCTTGGTGCCTTGCACTCCCTAGAAAAGTGACCCATCAAGTTACAGTTGTAACACTTAACTTTGCTTTTGTCCAGTCCAAACTTTCCACTGGCTGTATTGTTGGGAAACTTCCTTCCTGTCCTCTTGTAGAATCTCATGGCTCTGTGAGTGAGTAGAGCCATTGCCTGGACTATTTCCATGTACTCCAGGTCATCTGGATGGATACAGCCCAGGTCTTCAAGGGTGAATAGGAAGCTGCCACAACTTTCATCAGAGGACACAAAGGCTTGAGAAGAACTTGTCTCTTGGAATGGGATTTCTTGAGTATAGTTCTCCCTTGGTGTCTCCAGGAAGGTGATGAAGTTTTGTGAGATGCCAGGGTAGCATATGAGATGATGCTAGGGTTCTATGCTATCCCTTTCAGTCACATGAAGGGCTGAACCCATTTGATTAATGGAGTTACCAGATGAACCTTGCATGTTCATCTCCATCTGGTATCCACTGAGAATGCCATACAACTCTATCAGAGTGAGAGTCTTAAGGTTCTCAGTTCTCTTGATTACAACACAATAATATGTTTATTGCCTAAGAAGAGAGGACATAAACTTCCTTACAATGTCCCTGCTCTCAAGAGTTACTCCAACATCCACTAGGGTATCCATAATCTCAACATACCTGAAGTATTGTTGAGTCATGGTCTCACCTGTTTTGAAGGTTAAATTTTCAAACTGCTGCTTCAGGAGATCCTTCTTGTTCTCCTTGGCTTTAGTAGAACCCTCATACATTAGTTTCAATGCATCCCACAGCTGCTTAGCTGTTTTGCATTTCTTGAAACCTCTGTATATAGAGTTTGGAATAGCAGTCTAAAGGGCTGTCATGGCTTTTTGATTAATTTCTACTCTCTTTCTATCTTCTTCTGAGTAGTCAGCCACAGCCTTAGGGATCAGACCACCTCCAGCAGCAGCTGAAAGAGTTTTTGGTAGGTAAGGTCCAGAGAGAACAGATTCCCACATTCTTGAGTCTTGACACTTGATGAAACCTTCCATTCTTCAGCATAGTGTCAAAGTCATCAAGAGTGATCAGTGGGGACTTTGTCATGGTTCAAGTTTCCATATCAGCTTTAGAGATAGCTGCCATTTGAAGGGTTAAGTATTTTTGTGTGTGTGAGGGATCTTACGATGGTGAGATCTTATATCAAGAGCCTGAGAAGCTCTGATACTAATTGCAGGACTGGGTGAAGGGTGTATGTACTTGTACAACACAACAACACAAAGAGGAGAGTGTATGACAACACTTAACAATTCAAATAGGGGACTGGTAAGATGAGTTTAGAGAACTAAGAAACAAAAGATGTAAATGAGACAGAAACTAGAACAACACACAAGCAGTTGGTTTTCAAGGTTGATGTATATTGATCTTCTAGTTCCTTACAAACTGGTTTACAAAGTTCTACTCAAACTTGCAAAGTTACAAGGATCAGAAAATACTTATACTATTGTTGGGTTTTGTAGATGTTTATCAAAGACATATTAACCATTTAACATGTAAAACGCAGTGGAGTTTATATCAAAAAACCATTTTGATGTTAGTTTATGTATCATATATACTAGTTAAAACAAAACCCATGAATAAAGGATCTTTATATGGAAGAACATGCTCTCAAAATAAAACAACCACACAAACTACCTCTTGAAACCGTGAAGAGTGAAGGTGAAGATGATGAAATTTGCAGCTCAATCTTCAACCAAGAAGACCTCAAGTAAGCTATACCCCAAGCCACCAACAAACACCTTTGGAAGCTATGATCCTCAACACTTTTACACAGCTTTGAACCCCTTGTTCCAGCCAAGTTTTCAGCCTTTTTTGCCCTCTTTTGGTCCGAGAATTATTAGAGAAAGAAGGGAGAGAAAGGCTATTGATTTACTTGAGAAGTGAGAGACATGTGCTTGCATGTGGGTTTGTCCATTAATAAAGCAACCACCAACATTTGGTGGCCTTCTTTTCAGCCATGTTTTAAGCCAAGTGGTGGGAGGTGGGACTTTCCTTTTTAAATCTTCCACCTAACTTAATTGTAACAAGTTTAATTAAATCCTTTTAAACAAACTTCTATTTTAGACAAATAACAAGACATGTTATATTAACTTAATAATGTTATTTAACCTATTAAATAACAATATAAAGTACTCTCTCAAAATAAATAAACCCATGTTATTTATTCATTTCTCAAGTGCATCTTTCATTTAGAAAACCATTTTCTAAATGTATATATAGTGTTGTTATTTATTTAATTGATCAAATCAATAAACAAATATTGCAGGTGTTTGTCTAGCTTGTTATTGGGTATGACCCGACTTGGATCATATCACACTAGCCACATCAATTTTATATGTGTCTTGGGCAGATCGAATCTTACAATCTCCCACTTGCACAAGATTCATAGAAAATTGATGCAAGCTACAAATAATGCCTAGCAACGGTTTGCCACCCCTAATGTATATGATTAAGTGCCATTCAATAACATCATCCTTTTCAAGTACCTTACTTGAATACGATTTAGGTGAATCTATCATTTATCCTTTTGTTACAGATGTCATGTTAAATCCCAGAGACACAGAATTGTCATTCTCCGTTGATTTAACTTTAACAGGCCTTAGACATCTAACTCTCAATGAATAAGAGGAATAAATTCCATCTTGACTACATATGTCTCTCACAATCACCTTATATCATACCTGAACTCAGCCTTATGTACTGCCAATCTTTCAAAACAGCAAAGTACTAAGTCAAAGTACAATACTTGGTGAATATCAAGACCCAATATGTATCTCAGGTCTGAGGATACAATGATATTCGCCTTTACTCAATATCTCTTATGACTAATCACAAAGATTCCATGCAAAAATAATTGAGAACGGGTCGGTCCAATATCTATATCCCATAGATATCAATGAATCTTGGTAGCAACCTCTTGCTCTATATTCATACCTTATGAATATCAACCAATCCAAGTTCATTATAGTCTTACATTCATAGTTGTTCCCACAAGTATGATCGACTACGGACGTTTAGAATAACTTACTTATTCACGGATTTAAACATGCTAAAATAGAAGAACAAATGAAAATTATAACCATATAATTAAGTCAAATAACATAAGTTCCAATATCCAAATACAACATTTGATCAAGTCCAATCACTAGAATGAATTCATGCTTTGACCTATCTAGGAGCTTCGTGAATGGATCCGCAATGTTTTAATCGGTGTGAACTTTGCGAATACATATATTTCCCTTTTCAACTTCATCCCTTATGTAGTTGAATCTCCGTTCAATGTGCCGAGTCTTTTGATGAGCACGAGGTTCCTTGATTTGAGCAATCGCACCCTCGTTGTCACAAAAGATCTCTAGGGGGTCTTGAATGGTAGCAACGACCCCTAGATCAGCAATGAACTTCCTAAGCCATGCAGCTTCTTGAGCTGCCAATGAAGCGGCGATGTATTTTGATTCTGTTGTAGATAGTGCCACTACATCTTGCTTTGAGCTCTTCCAAGAGACCGCTCCTCCATTCATAATGAAGACATATCCCGACTGTGATCGAGAATCATCTCGATCAGTTTGGAAACTCGCATCCGTGTAACCCTTTACCACGAGCTCCTCCTCACCAGATCCATATATTAAGAACATATCCTTAGTGTTTCTAAGGTATTTCAAAATACTCTTAACAGCCATCCAATAACTATTACCAGGATTCTGTTATATCTAATTGTCATGCTTAGAGCACATGACACGTCCGGCCTAGTACATATCATTGCATACATGATGGATCCTATAGCAGATGCATATGGGACTCCATTCATTCTTTCTTGTTCAACCTTTGAACTAGGGCATTGAGATGAGCTCAATATAGTCCCCTTTTGAATAGGTACCAAACCTTTCTTAGAATTCTCCATATTGAACCTTTTTAAGATCTTTTCAATGTATGTACTTTGGTTTAAACCTATCAGCCGTCTTGATCTATCCCTATAGATCTTTATTCCCAAAATATAGGCGGCTTCACTAAGATCCTTAATGGAAAAACAACTTCCAAGCCAGGCTTTTACACCTTCCAAGGTTGGAATGTCGTTTCCAAGTAGTAAAATGTCATCGACATATAATACAAGGAAAGTGATAGTGCTCCCACTAGCTTTCTTATATACACAAGCTTTATCAGCGTTTTTGATGAAGCCAAATTTCTTTACTTCATCATCAAAATGGTGATTCCAACTTCTTGACGCTTGTTTCAATCCATAGATTGACTTCTTTAACTTGCATACCTTGTTAGGATGTTTTGGATTGACAAAACCTTCAGGCTGTTTCATATGGACATCTTCCTCAAGATATCCATTAAGGAAAGCGGTTTTGACATCCATTTGCCAAATCTCATAGTCATAATATGCTGCTATGGCAAACAATATCCTGATAGACTTTTGCATTGCCACAGGCAAAAAGGTTTCATCATAATCAACCCCTTGAGTTTGAGTGAAACCTTTTGCTACAAGTCTAGCTTTATAGGTATCCAAGTTTCCATGCATATCGGTTTTCTTCTTGAAAACCCACTTACTTCCAACTATCTTGGACTTAAGAGGTGGTGTAACCAATTCCCAAACTTGGTTATTATACATGGATTGTATCTCAACATTCATGGCTTCTTGCCATTTGTCAAAATCAGGTTTTGACATTGCATCATGGTATGTGGTTGGTTCATCCGAATCTACCACATAGCATCCATCCATGAAAAATCCATATCTCTCAGGAGGAACACTAATTCTACCAGATCTGCGAACGTTTTGTGTCTCTTGATCATCCATATGATCATTCTCAACATCCTCATGTTGATTGCTAGTATCAACAAATTGTGTATCGTCTTGTGAATCTTGAACCTCTTCAAGTTCCACTGCTCTTCCACTAGTTTCTTCCAAAAGAAACTTAGTTTCCAAGAACTCTGCCTTTAGAGCAATAAACACTTTCTGCTCTGTCGGATCATAGAAATAATATCCAATACAATCTCTAGGACATCCAATGAAGATACACTTTATGGATCAGGCTTCTAGTTTGTTTTGAGTGTATTGCTTAGGATAAGCATCACACCCCCAAACTTTTAAATATGATAATGATGGAACCCTTCCATGCCATACTTCAAAAGGTGTCCTTTCCACTTTCTTGGTTGGGGCCATATTTAAAATACGGGCCGCGGAGAGCAACGCGAAACCCCAAAATGATAGAGGTAGTGTACTTCTAGCCATCATAGATCGAACCATATCCAATAGAGTCCGATTCCTCCTCTCAGACACACCATTATGTTGTGGTGTTCCAGGTGGAGTAAGTTGTGAGACAATCCCACAACTTCTAAGATACTCTTGAAATTCACTACTTAGGTATTCACCTCCTCTACCTGTATGAAGAATCTTGACCGTTTTGTTGAGTTGATTTTCTACTTCATTCTTGAAGATTTTGAACATTTCAAAAGATTCATGTTTGTGTCTTAACAAGTACACATACCCATAATGACTATACTTATCGGTAAAGGTAATGAAGTATCTTTCACTATTCCTAGTTATTGGTTTAAAAGGTCCACATACATCCGAATGTATGATCCCTAATAAATCCTTTGCCCTTTCATTAGTCCCACTAAAAGGGGCCTTTGTCATTTTACCTTGTAAACAAGACTCGCATACATCAAATGAATCATTTTTATTAGTTTTCAAAAGACCATTCTTTTGGAGTTTTTGCATACGATTCTTGTTTATGTGACCAAGGCGACAATGCCAAAGATAGGAATCACTCAAATCTAATTTGAGCCTATTGGTGGTTGCTTGGTACATTGAGCTATCATATGTTGTGTTTTCATGAACCAATTCATAAATACCATTACAAGGTATAGCTTTAAAACAAAACATATGATTTAAAGAAACATGAATATCATTGTGTTGGGTCATGATGAGGCTGGTGCAACCAAAACCACTTCACATAGTCATTTTGATACTACATTCAAGGGTTTCCGAAGCTAAGCATGAGATCTTCCGAGAGTCTGAAGAACATCAGCTGAAGATATCAGCTGAAAGGCAACAGCTGAAGTCAACAGCTGAAGGCAACAGCTGAAGTCAACAGCTGGAGTCAACAGTTGAAGACAACAGCTGAAGCAAACAGCTGAAGACTATCTTCCGAAGACAAAGTCTGAGCTTCCGAAGACAAAGTCTAATGAAAGAGCTGAAGAAAAAGTCTGAGATTCCGAAGACAAAGTCTGAGCTTCCGAAGACAAAGTCTGAAGAAAGAGCTGAAGACAAAGTCTGCTTCCAAAGATAAAGTCTGATGAAAGAGCTGAAGACAAAGTCTGAGCTTCCGAAGACAAAGTCTGAAGAAAGAGCTAAAGACAAAGTCTGCTTCCGAAGACAAAGTCTGAAGAAAGAGCTGAAGACAAAGTCTGCTTCCGAAGACAAAGAAGACTCCAAGCCTCGGAAGAAGCAGTCTTCCGAAGTATAAGTGGCTTTGGAAGAAGTTATTCTTCCGAAGTACTTTATCCTTCGGAAGACATTGCTATGTCCAGTAGATATAAGTATGGTCCCTGACAGTCCGCTGCAGACCTCTGATACAACATGGCATCTTCCTAAAGAGCCATGTTGTTGACCATACTTTATTCTACTATTCACCTTTTTATGATAGTACATGTTACCAACTTTAGTTGGTGACAAAAGGTAAGTCAGGGACATGTCCTGACTACCAACTCTCAGGCAAAATGTCTGAAAGACCTCACCTAGAGTCTTGTAGTATAGATGTTAGGTTAGAGGTTTCCAGCTGGTATCAAAGTATATCCGGCTGTAGGTAGTATTATATATATCTTCTCCTTGTAACTCTTTAGACAAGCGATTTGAGTCCAAGAGTCTTGTAATCCTTTGAGTTGAGAGGCAATATATAAAAGTACCTTGAAAATTTACATTCTGTGTTTATTTACTGCTTGTTACTTGTTATATTGTGATCAACTCTTCATAGACTCTTGCTAAGTGTTGTTCAAGGTGAGTTTGAGAGAAAAACCATCTGTTGAGTGACCACCATAATCGATCCTGCAATTGGTATCAGAGCTCTAGGCTCTTGATTGTGAGATCTTACCATCTAAATCAACCTGTTTTTCACTCCTCACTACAAACCACTCACTCAAATGGCCGCTCTCTCCAAGGCTGATATGGAAACTGGCACCATGACCAAGTCCCCACTGATCACCCCTGAAGACTTTGACACATGGTGTATCAGAATGGAAGGCTTCATCAAGTGTCAAGATTCAAGGATGTGGGACTCCGTTGTCAATGGTCCTTTCATACCAAGCACTACTTCTGCCACTGATAATCGCATCATTCCAAAAGATGTTGATGATTACTCAGAAGAAGATAGGAAGAGAATAGAGCTAGATTAAAGGGCCATGACTTCTCTCCAAACTGCTCTCCCCAACTCCGTCTAAAGAGGCTTCAAGAAGTGCAAGACTGGTAAAGATTTATGGGAAGCATTGAAGCTGATGTATGAAGGATCCAAGGAAACCCAAGAGAACAAGAAGGATATCTTGAAGCAGCAGTTTGAGAACTTTACTTTCAAGGCTGGTGAGACCTTGACTCAACAATACTTCAGGTATGTTGAGATAGTAGATACTCTGATGGATATTGGAGTAGCTCTTGAGAATAGAGACATAGTTAGGAAGTTCATGTCTTCCCTTCCTAAACTATGGACACACTACTGTGTTGTAATCAAGAGAACTTCGGACCTTAAGACTCTTACTCTGACAGAGTTGTATGGTATCCTAAGTGCATTCCAGATGGAGATGAACATGCAGAACTCATCTGGTCACTCCAATAACCAACTGAGTTCAGCCCTTCATGTGGTTGAAAGGGAAATCATAGAACCACAACATCAGTTGCTGTGTTACCCTGACAACTCACATAGTGGACCCTATATTACTCTACCTGAGACTCCAAAGTCTCAAAAGGTTCAACACAACTCCTTTCAGGATAGTTGTGCCTTTGTCTCTGGAAGTGGACACTCTAGTGATTTTCAATACTGCTTTGATGATCTTGAGTGCTTCAGTCCAGATGATGTGGAGTATGTGGACATTGTCCAACAGATGGCTCTTTTAACTTACAGAGCGAAGAAGTTCTTCAAGAGAACTGGAAGGCAATTCCCTCAAAACCCAGTCAATAGCAAGTTTGGGTTTGATAAGAGCAAAGCAAAGTGTTACAACTGCAACCAACTTGGCCACTTTCCTAGGGAATGCAAGGCTCCCAAGAACAACCCAGGAACCCCACAGGCCTCCACACATTCCACTGCTTCAAAGCATGAAGAGAAGTCAACTGAAACAGCTGCTGTGGCTCAAGAAGTTGACTGGAGCTTCATGGTTCAGGATGTGACTCCCGCCCAAGCACTCATGGCCGGAACAGATGATGATCAGGTATATGAACATCTTTGTACTGCTGCCTGTATTGCTAAAGTTAAACTTTATAAGGATTACATTTTGGAAATCAGATCTGAGGTTGAGTCTTTGAATGTGTTAAAATCTGATTTTAAGAGAGCTGAATCTGACTATCAAAAGAAAATTGAAGAGTTAGAGAAAACTGTGTCTCTTTTAAAACATGAAAAGACCAACTATAAGACTCAAATCAAAGATCTGATATCCAAACTATCTGAAGTTCAAGCCCAATTAGTCACTACTGAGGCTCAGGCCAGGAAGCAAGCTATTGCTGAGCAAAGCTTCCAAACTATTCTTGCATCATCCTCTCATTCCAAAATGTTTTATCAAAACAAAGAAGGGTTAGGAACCTATGATCAATTCCAAAATGCAAAGAAGGGTTAGGAACCAATGAAATAGCTCCACCACACTCTTATGAGTCTATTAGACTACCTAGATGTGGTACTGAAGAGCAAGAGGTTCCAACTGCTGACCCTTCTCCATTGGAACTAGAGAATGAGGCAAAAATAGTGGCCACCACAGGGGAGAAACTGGAGGATACACTCATCTCCACCTGTGAAGACCAAATCCTAACCACCAAGGCAAGAAGAAGCAGAGCTAAAGCTGCTAGAAGGACTGCTAAGAAGGTTGCAGAGTCCAAGCTTAAGATTGACCCAAAGCAAAAGGGTGTCTTCATTTCTGCCGGATTTCAAGTGGTAGGTACTTCTGATTCAGGAAAGGAGTGTAGTACCAGCACTCCTATCCTACCGAAGGATCAGAAGTTGAAAGGAAAAGTTGCTGATGAAGAGAAGAAATCCAAGAAACAGCAACCTGCTAGTTCCCAGAAGGCTAACATTGCATGCATAATGTGTGGTCTGCACAACCACATGGCTAAAGATTGTAACTACAATCCAGCAAGCACACATTATGCAAATAATGTTAGAAGAGAAGGAGTCAGAGAAGGTTTCTCAGTTGGACCATTTCAAACAGTCCAAATGATGAAGAAGGGAAAGTTGGTCTCGAAAGCCAAGTTGCATTCGGAAGAAAGTACTTCTTCCGAAGGGAAAATGGCTTCGGAAGCCACAGCTTCTAAGGTTCGGAAGAACAAGAAGGCTCCCTTGAAACCATCTCAGAAAAAGACTACTTCACAGGAAAAGGTGGTGAAGGCTTCTTCCGAAAAGAAAGAAGCTTCAGAAGAAGACCATGCTGCAAAAGCTTCAACAAGCTCATCCTCAAAGATCAACCAAGGGATAGATTGGAAGATCAAGGAAGATGCTGCAGCCCAAACCTCTTCTTCAACGACCTCTATTGAACCCCAATGCATATCTTTTGGTTCAATTATGTCACTCTCTTTGGAAGAGCCCAAGACCTGCAAGGCTTGGGCTTCCAAACAAAACTAACCATCTCATCTTATGTGCAGGGACGTCCATTTGACAAAAACAACAATGTCTGGATTGTAGATAGTGGATGCTCCAGGCACATGACAGGGAACAGATCTCTCCTTCAACAATTCCAGAACTTTGATGGAGGGCCTGTCCAATTTGGAGGTGAGGCCGGAGGATATATTTCTGGCAGAGGAAGTATATCCAATGGCAGAATAAACATTTGCAAAGTTCACTTTGTCAAACAGCTTGAACACAATCTCTTAAGTGTTTCTCAATTCTGTGACCAGATGCATCAGATGCTTTTCACAGAACATGAGTGCATTATCCTCAAACCAGGGATGACAATTCCTCCGGAATTGGTGCTTCTTAGATCTCCCAGGAATGGGGATATGTACAAGCTGGATATGAACAATGCCGTGTCACAAGTGACTATGGTGGCTGCAATATTGACAAGAAAGCCACATCAGGAGGATGTCAATTTCTTGGTGGAAGGATTATCTCATGGCAATGCAAGAAACAATCCTGTGTCTCTACATCAACTGCTGAAGCTGAATACATTGCTGCTGCTAGCTGCTGTGCTCAACTGCTATGGATTCAAAATCAGATGTTAGACTATGGATTCAACTTCATGACTACTCCTATCCATATTGACAACAATAGTGCTATCTCCATTACTGAGAATCCGGTGAAGCACTCCAAGACAAAGCACATTGATATCAGGTATCATTTCATTAGAGATATTCATGAGAAGAATTTGATCAAGTTAATCAAAGTTGACTCAAATGAACAATATGCTAATTTGTTTACAAAGACATTTGATGAACAAAGATTTAAGTATCTCATATCAGCTATTGGGATGATAAATATTGATTAACTACCTCTTTTGAAAAGCTTTTTAAATGTGTAATGTCTTGTGTCAATACAATTTAAGCCCTGTTACAAAAGATCTTTAAATTATTCTAAGTGTAAATTCCTTCCGAAGAGGAATTAACTCTCGGAAGATATTCTTGAATATCTTCCGAAGCCAAAATTCCTCAATGGAAATTTTCTTCTCGGAAAGTTTTTGGTCTCGGAAGAAGCGATTGATTTTACATCAGATCTACTTCTGAAGCTTATATAACTCTCCATTCGGAAAGACAATTTTACCTTCGGAAGCAATGCATTGCTTCGGAAGAGAAATTGCCTTCGGAAGACAATTTACCTTCGGAAATGTTTTACATTCGGAAGTAAAGGTTTTATTTTGTAACGGATATCTTTTTGTGCCCACTCTGTAAAAAGTAAAGATTTTGTTCATGATGGTCAAATTATTTAAAATTATCCCTTGCCGCCACTATCATTTCTCCGCCGTAAACCACCATACCACCCACAGTAACCCCAAACAGTTACCCTATTACCGCCACTACCACAATTCATCCCCTTTAAATAATCCAGACTGATCAAATTCATCTTCTTTTACCAATTTACTGCCCTAACTATTCCCTTCACTGTCAAACCTGCAATTTTACCCAAATTCAAGCTTACCTTCTCTTCAATGGCGCTAAACCCTCAGCACAACCAAGTCGCATTACTTGATTCGTCAAGAGATGCCGACTTCACCCAAATCATCACCTTTCTTACCGAATCCACATACCTCACTGCACTAACAGTTAACCCCACCGTATACTCCAACCATATGTCCGAATTCTGGAGTAACGGTCAAACTGCAGTTCTGAATGGGGTTCGAGTACTGAGAACTCGCATTTGTGGCCAGGAGTTGGTCATCACAGAGCAACTCATCAGGGAGCATCTCGAGCTTCATGATGATGGGGCTCCTACTGAGTTCCCCAAAGAAGACTTGGATAGAACTTACATCCTAATAGGATATGGAGGAGATGTTAGCAGGTCAACCGTATACAAGTTCAACTTCTCTTACCATTGGAAGTTCCTGCTGCACATTGTCCTTCACTGCTTATCCAACAAGTCAGGGGGATGGGATCAAATCCCATATGAACTGGGATGCCTAGTTCATGGGTTGGTGAGAGGTCTACGCTTCAACTACTCTTGATTTGTGTTGACCAACCTAATCGGCAATCTGAGAAGGGATACATTCTTCATGTATCCCAGATTTATTCAACACATAATCAACTATGAGCTGGAACTGAGCAAGCTTGTCTGTGCAGCTGATCTTACTGTTCCACAAGTGAGGCCTACAATCTTCAAAACACTGAAGAAGATGTCCACCAACTTCACTGGAAGGTACACTCCATTACCTCCAGAGATGACTGAGCGCATAGCTCCTGGTGACATCCCTGTTATCCCCACAGGTGATGAACCCACACCAGCAACCTCCACCACAATGTCAACAAAACCTTCTTTACCCATCAGAATCACTTACTAGAGACGCCCCAAATGAACCATTGTTCAATCTACTCTGATTGAACAAGCTCCTCCAGTTCAAACCAAAAGGGCTAGAGTGGAATCATGGGCTCCCACTCAGTCCGAGGTCACACCATCCTTCACATTTGACCTCAATATGGGTTTTGAGCCTCCTCAGTCTCAAACCCAAGAGCCCGAACCCCAAGCCTTAAGCCCACAGGGTGAGTCTTTACACTCCCCGTGCAGCCTTCTAGGGACAGCCCCACCATAGGCTCAATGCCTGTAGACATTGATCTAAGTCCCGGGTCAGTAGATTTAACTTCCCTATCTTTCACTGACCTTTTACTCCGTACTGATGAAGAGATTACATCTCTCCATGGCCATAAAGTTGATCTACAACACCCTCTGAAAGATCAACAGAGCCAAGAGAGATCCCTTGTCTCTAGCCCACATCAGCAGCCAATTACTGAGGTGAGTCCCACTGATATGGAGGGGACTCATGTAGGCTTAGCTGCCACTACTCAGAGTCTCTCATTGAGCTCTCAGGACAGTGGTAACATCATTAGGACTGAGTCTACGACAACTTTGCCCATTGAAATCTCTGAAAGAGATGACTTTGAGCAAAGGTATCCAGGGTGCCAAGAAGCCACATCTGGTGGTGAGACTGAGCATACTAGGTATGTTATCTCATCTCCCCGTGATTCTTCTCATGAAGATGAGGGAAGTATGCAACTAACACTTCAGTACTTGCTTTCTAAGGTCTCCAACCTGGAATCACAGGTGAGGATCTTAGAATCATGGACTGCCACTCAGCAACTTGAGATTAACAACCTCAAGGCTAAACTAGCTGAGAAACAGACAGATAGGTCTGTTAGGCATGTACCTGTTTAGGTCTCACTAACTTCTTCTTCTAGCTCATCTAGCTCTCAAGATGATGCTACCAAAAAGGGAGAGAAAGTTCAGAGACAAACACTTGAGGAACCACAGACCCAATCCTTTACTTCCCAACTCATCACACTACTTGAGTCATCTCAATCCTTTTTAGAGATTGACTCAAAGATGCTTCAAGATCTCTACAGACTTTTCACAAAGTTTGTATTGAGATCCTCCTTAGAGCAGCCCAGCCCTGACACCACACTATATATTTTGGGGCTGAGGAGCTTCAAAGACTGACTGCACCTTCTACCACTATGGAAGAAGTTGGTCAACCTAAGGTCCACATGGAACCTGAGATTAACTTTGAAGGGGAAATGGGGACTGATGGCCCAGCAACTAAAACAGATGGGATAGAACTTGCAGCAGTCTCATCTTCCGAAGCTCAGGCTGAAACTTCCGAAGTGGACATTAAAGCATCGGAAGAACAAGAAAAGTCTTTCGAAGCTGAGATAGAAGCTGCGGAAGGTTTGTTCCAAATGTCCGAGGAACTGACCATCACAAATGTTATTGCTGAAATAGCATCTGAGGTGAGCAGGGAGGACATTTCTGACTTACCTCCATCCTAAACACCAGCTGAACTTCTCTCTCAATCTGAACCCTCTATCCAAGAACCACCACAGTCAAGCTCTGCCAAAGACAAAGGCAAAAGGAAATTAACTGCGGAAGAGCTTCAGGAGGAGGAGAGGATTGAGAAGCTCAAGAAGAAAGGTAGGTTTCCTACTGAGAAACTACTAGCTGCTAGTTCTAAGGCAGCTGCAGCCAATCAGGAAGAAATCAACACAAAGAGAAGGACAACACTCATTGACTAGCTCATCAGCCTAGGAGCTGCCAATGAGAAAGTACTCCTGCTACCACTAGAGGAGTTGGTGACTTTGGAGAGGTCAACCAGGCTAAGGCAAGAAGAAGAAGCCAGGTTGGCCTTGGAGAGGAAAGAAGAAGAGCGAAGGGAAGCAGCCTTGAAGCTGAGAGAGGATAGGATCAAATTCCTACTCTCAAGATGCTTCAGTCTTCCTAAACTGTCTCCACATGATGATGACATGATCCTGCTGCTCCACAACAAAGAGCAGGATCAAATGGAGAAGGAAAGGAAGAAAGCTGCTAGGGAGAAGATGAAGGAGAGGAAGCGGAGGGAGGAAGAGAAGGGGGTCACTGCCACCAAGAAGTCCAATGACAAAGCCTGGATGAAAGACTATCTCCGGGCTCATGGCTTCTCTGGTAGGTAGGTGGGACCTATGTCTGAAAGGACACTCCAGCGGATAGTCAGTGAAATTAAAGCTAACATCCGTTTGGGGAAAAGGAAGGAGATGTACAGAAGGGTACAGGGAATGGTCTTCACCCCAGCCACTCAACCACAACCCATACTAGAAGAACCAATCCCATTTCCCATCAAAACTGAACCCACTGATGAAACCTTCACCCCTGAACCCACAACTAAACCTAAACCTACCACATCACCTCAACCACCTAAACTACCCATCCTAAAACCCAAAACACAACCCAAAACCACTAAACCTAAGCTTGCCCAACAAAAACCAAGACCATCCCCTCAGCCTCCTCAACATCTCTCCTTTGAGGAAATAAAGGAGTTCAAGACAAGGCTCATCAACTGCACCACTTTGAGCAGCATCTCCTGTGAGGGAGACCTTATCAACATCACCTATGTTGATAACTCTTCAAGCTCCCTCACCCTAGGCCAATTTCTTGATTTGCCTAGAGACACCTTGGGCCAGGCTGCAAGACTTATTGGTCTCAACTCCGATACCCTCAATGCTGAGGAGAAGAGACTAAGAAGGAGACTGGTGACTCTACTAGATACAAGGAAAGAGGACAGGATTTCTAGTCAATCTCCTGGTCCTAGGAAAGCTATAATCCAGTGGAGGTTCGATGAACCTTCTCACAACTTTGTTGTGGAAAGGGAGAATGGTGAAACTAACAGGCTTAATGCCACTTCTCTACTGCATCTCAGCAGATTTGATCTTGCTGAGCTTGCAGAGAAGCCATTCTCCAATCCCTCCAACTCTGAGACTGCTGCACACATCAGAAATCATATCAGCGGCCTCCACTTGACTGAACTAAGTAGAAGAGCCAAGATTGAAGAAGAGTTGAAGTTGAAAAGAGCGGAAGACAAGGAAAGACCAACCACCAAAGGCACAGCCTTTCTACAGATGGTGGAAGGTCCTGAATTGGAACCAATAGCTAGATGGGAATATGACTATAGTTCCTATCAACTAACTCTTTTTAGAGGGCCATAACAAAGGGTACACATAATCCAAGGTGACAGAGTAGAGGTTCTGTGTACCAAGGATTTGTACAAACTCCTCAGTACCACATCTGGAAAGAATGCAGACACTGATAAACACTTACTGTCATTGGTGCTCAGAGTTTTGAGAAGAAGAGGGAAGTGAAGTTTTGGTAGCATCAGCCTAGGGGGAGTTTGTTGGGTCATGATGAGGCTGGTGCAACCAAAACCACTTCACATAGTCATTTTGATACTACATTCAAGGGCTTCCGAAGCTAAGCATGAGATCTTCCGAGAGTCTGAAGAACATCAGCTGAAGATATCAGCTGAAGGCAACAGCTGAAGTCAACAGCTGAAGGCAATAGCTGAAGTCAACAGCTGAAGGCAACAGCTGAAGTCAACAGCTGAAGACAACAGCTGAAGCCAACAGCTGAAGACTATCTTCCGAAGACAAAGTCTGAGCTTCCGAAGACAAAGTCTAATGAAAGAGCTGAAGACAAAGTCTGAGCTTCCGAAGACAAAGTCTGAGCTTCCGAATACAAAGTCTGAAGAAAGAGCTGAAGACAAAGTCTGCTTCCGAAGACAAAGTCTGATGAAAGAGCTGAAGACAAAGTCTGAGCTTCTGAAGACAAAGTCTAAAGAAAGAGCTGAAGACAAAGTCTGCTTCCGAAAAAAAGTCTAAAGAAAGAGCTGAAGACAAAGTCTGCTTCCGAAGACAAAGAAGACTCCAAGCCTCGGAAGAAGCAGTCTTCCGAAGTATAAGTGGCTTAGGAAGAAGTTATTCTTCCGAAGTACTTTATCCTTCGGAAGACATTGCTATGTCCAGTAGATATAAGTATGGTCCCTGACAGTCCGCTGCAGACCTCTGATACAGCATGGCATCTTCCTAAAGAGCCATGTTGTTGACCATACTTTATTCTACTGTTCACCTTTTTATGATAGTACATGTTACCAACTTTAGTTGGTGACAAAAGGTAAGTCAGGGACATGTCCTGACTACCAACTCTCAGGCAAAATGTCTGAAAGACCTCACCTAGAGTCTTGTAGTATAGATGTTAGGTTAGAGGTTTTCAGCTGGTATCAAAGTATATCCGGCTGTAGGCAGTATTATATATATCTTCTCCTTGTAACTCTTTAGACAAGCGATTTGAGTCCAAGAGTCTTGTAATCCTTTGAGTTGAGAGGCAATATATAAAAGTACCTTGAAAATTTACATTCTGTGTTTATTTACTGCTTGTTACTTGTTATATTGTGATCAACTCTTCATAGACTCTTGCTGAGTGTTGTTCAAGGTGAGTTTGAGAGAAAAACCATCTGTTGAGTGACCACCATAATCGATCCTGCACATTGTCAACAAACTTGAAATCATAATCATATTGTCTTAAACGGGAAACAGAAATAATGTTCCTAGCCAAACTAGGAGCATACAATACATTCTTTAAAATAACTTCCAAACCACTTGGAAGCTTCAAAATGTAGTCTCCTTAGGCTTCCACGTGAACTTTTGCACCATTGCCCATAAAGAGACTAATTTCCCCTTTTGCATAATGCTCACTTCTTATGAACCCCTGCAACAAATTGCAAATATGAGTTTCACATCCGGTATCCAATACCCATGTGTTAGAAGAAATAACATTTAACTCAACATGTATCATAAAGATTGTACCTGAGGTTTGCCCCGCGTCCCTCTTCGATCTCAACTCTTTGAGATAGATCGGTCAATTGCGTTTCCAATGGCCTACCTCACCACACTCAAAACATGGGTCATCATAAGCAACCTTTTGCTTCTTTTCTTTTGATTTGGGCGGTTCCACTTTTGCTTTACCCTTTCCCTTCCCCTTGACGTGCCCCTTCCCTTTGGCAACACTTGCCCTAGGGTTGGGGAGGTGCCTCTTCCTACTACCTCCTTCATTGATCGTAAGGACCGGTAGAACCTTTCTACCCGTGCCCGCCTCGGCTGTTTTGAGCATTGAATGAAGCTCACCAATGCTCTTGTCCCATCCATTCATATTATAGTTCATAATAAAGCTATCAAACTTCTTTGATAGGGAGTTGAGGATCAAATCCGTTGTCAACTCGTTGGACACACGATAGTTAAGCCTTTCGAGGTGATCAATGTGGCTCTTCATCTTAAGAACGTAAGATGACATCGATTGGGTCTCGTCCATCCGACATGCATGGAGTGCTCGAACCGTTTCGCAGCGCTCCATCCTTGATTGTTGTTGGAACATTTCCTTCAACTGGGTGATCATGTCATAGGCATTGTGGTTCTCAAAGTCCTTTTGCAAATCGGGAATCATACTCGCTAGCATGAGACATGAGACTTGCACAGAGTCCTCGGTGTATTTGACCCACTCGGTAAAGGCCTCTACGTCATTTTCATCGGGTTGATCGGGAATGGGATCGTCTAACACATAGGACTTCTTTTCTTGCTTGAGAACGATTCTCAAGTTTCGGTACCAATCCATAAAGTTCACATGGTTTAGACGTTCCTTTTCAAGGATGGTTCTTAGTGATAGGTTGTGGACGGTCGGGATTGGGATTGCATTGTTGTTGTTAGTCATCTACAATTTTACAAAGTTCAATTTTTAAGTATTTTGATATCAAAGCATTTTAATTATTAATACCCTTTTATGTCTTATAAACAATTAATAATTAAAATCTATAATCCAACGTTACATTTAAATATCAGTTAGGTGACCTTTATCCCTTTATTTAAATTAACAAGGTAGTCAACGTTTGACAATTGTAACCTATTACAATTTCTAGTTATATGGGATCGTTTTAAACATCTTATGTTTTGTTTGGCATGTTTATCCCATCAACACCGTTTGTACGTCATGCTTCGGTGATCCTAATGCATGATTTCCAAATCAAGTCGTCCTACTTAGACACACATGTGATTTTACATATATAAGTGGTTAGGTGACCTTTATCCCACAAATATGGTAATTTCACCTCAACTTCACAAGTTTCTATATTTATGGTTAGGTGACCTTTATCCCATAAATAAGTTACAAGTGAATTGAGTGTTGTTTAAAAGGATGGTGTTAAACTTGTTTTAAAAGGGGTTTTTTTGTAGTTTCTAAAATTCTAGTTTTTAGAAAAGGCCTTTTATACCATACAACTTGTATGCATTCAAATGCATGGTATTTTTTTTGAAAAACTATTTTCAAGGTTCCTTTTAATAAAACCCATTTTTATTAAATCATTAACCCTTAATAAACACATTTTATTAATTCCTTTAATGATTATAAAGAATCATTTTTATGCTTGATTTATCATAGTTGTTTAACTAGTTTATCTATTTTCAATTAAAATGTTAAACACAACCAAACAACCAAATAATCAACCAAACATAAAAATAAATGTATAACCATAGTCAACTATTTTGATCACACTTGCTTGCCATAACAAGTGTTTCAAGTGGCCATTCCTAGGGTAAAACATGACACATTGTTGTGTTGATGAACTCCCACTTGAACTTGCATCCAAATGCTTCAAGTATGCCTTTTGTGTTGTGATTCCACCACCATCTTTAGGCACCTTCTTTGTCTTACAAATCAGCCCCAAAAATACTTATTATATAGAAAAAGTCCTAATATATTTTTCTAGTAAAATAAAGTGCAAGCTAATCTACTTATTACATACCAAATGAAACAAATAAATTACATATCCTTTATTACATTCAAATGAATCACAACCACAAATAATCAAACACAAGGTCATGGCTAGGTTTTATGCACTTAAAACTCATCCAAATATGTATATTTCTTTCGATTTTGGCAGCCCCTTTGAACCCAAGTTCTTGGCCAACATAAACCAAGAACAAGTGGGTTTTTGTCCAAACAAACAAACCATCTCATGATTTAAATTTTTCAAGATCCTTACATGCATATAAAGTAATATCTTGAAAAACAAAGGGACTTCCACTAGAGAAATTTCCAGCCCACTTTTTATAAAAAAAGACCCGAAAATTTCAATGTTTGAAGCATGTATCCATATAACCGGCTCTGATACCATTGTTGGGTTTTGTAGATGTTTATCAAAGACATATTAACCATTTAACATGTAAAACGTAGCGGAGTTTATATCAAAAAACCAATTTGATGTTAGTTAGTTTATGTATCATATATATTAGTTAAAACAAAACCCATGAAGAAAGGATCTTTATATGAAATAACATGCTTTTAAAACAAAACAACCACACAAACTACCTCTTGAAACCGTGAAGAGTGAAGGTGAAGATAATGAAATTTGCAGCTCAATCTTCAACCAAGAAGACCTCAAGTAAGCTATACCCCAAGCCACCAACAAACACCTTTGGAAGCTAGGATCCTCAACACTTTTATACAGCTTTGAACCCCTTGTTCCAGCCAAGTTTTCAGCCTTTTTTGCCCTCTTTTGGTTCGAGAATTATTAGAGAAAGAAGGGAGAAAAAGGCTATTGATTTACTTGAGAAGTGAGAGACATGTGCTTGCATGTGGGTTTGTCCATTAATAAAGCAACCACCAACATTTGGTGGCCTTCTTTTCAGCCATGTTTTAAGCCAAGTGGTGGGAGGTGGGGCTTTCCTTTTTAAATCTTCCACCCAACTTAATTGTAACAAGTTTAATTAAATGCTTTTAAACAAACTTGTATTTTAGACAAATAACAAGACATGTTATATTAACTTAATAATATTATTTAACCTATTAAATAACAATATAAAGTACTCTCTCAAAATAAATAAACCCATGTTATTTATTCATTTCTCAAGTGCATCTTTCATTTAGAAAACCATTTTCTAAATATATATATAGTGTTGTTATTTATTTAATTGATCAAATCAATAAACAAATATTGCAGGTGTTTGTTTAGCTTGTTATTGGGTATGATCCGACTTGGATCATATCACACTAGCCACATCAATTTTATATGTGTCTTGGGCAGATCGAATCTTACAACTACAACCTACAGCCGGCCATACTTTGAAGGCCAGCTGGATACATAAACTAGACAACAAAATTCATGTAGAGTCAAAAGGCAGATTGTTGACTAGTGACTATGACATGCCATAGTTCACATCCTAATATATTACAAAAAGGATAAAGTACATAAAGTGGAAAGTTACAGACTCAAGACCTTAATGTACAGTTTACCAAAAGCATGGACCTTTTCACCAACTCATGAAAGGTTGATGACTTATCAGAGTGGCAGCGGAAAGTGGTTCAGCTTTAGGTAAAAAGCACATCAGATAAAGCATGTAATATAAAAGTCTTCAGAAGAAATCTGTCTTTAATGGTTGGCTTCGGAAGACTTTGTCCTTGAAGCTTCGGAAGACTTTGTCCTTGAAGCTTTGGAAGACTTCATCTTTTGGATTCGGAAGATATTGGTCTTGGCTTCGGAAGATTTCACACATCGATATAATCTTCGATCAGAAGGCTTGGAAATTGTGTGTTAGTATTGGCTACAAAAGATCATTTGCCATGCCAAAAGGACTAACACAACATCTATTTCGGTATATCATCACCCATAAACCGTAAATGTTCACCACTGTTTTTTTATCCTTTAATTTTGTAACCAAACAACATAAATGTTAAATAGAAGGCTCGGAAGCAATAGTTCTTTGTGGCTGCAAATGAACGTTTGCCACGCCAAAACAATGAATGCATCTATTTTGTTGTCGTCATTGTCTATTAATGATGGAGGCTTCAAGTTTATGTTAAAACTCATAATCGTGTGAAATATTTTCCCAAAACATATAACAAAAGAAAGCAACCCAACAACATCCTTCAACATAATGCACAAACTTCAAAATAATAAGTGCAAATGTTCAACCTTCATCTTAACTATCAAACAATATAAGGGAGAACAGATCGTACAACAAAGACTAACGATCAACAACAACAAAGATTGTCAGGCCTTAGATGAATCGCCACACATCAATACTGACCTAACATATAACATTCATCTCCATTAGAGCCAACCAATATTTAACGGTCATGTAGACTCTTGGATAGGGAAAACCCTAACCTCATAGGCTACACATCGAACCCATGAATATTTAACTATGACGTAGGGTCTTAGATAGTCTTAGATAGGGAAAACCTCAACATCATAGACAACACATCACAAAGAGATGAAAATAGGGATTAAAGGCCAGAAGCAACATGCAATAACTAAGTTGGTCTATTAGTAACAAATGACTCCCAATTGAACACAAAAACTGAGATTATTCCATTTACATCACACCATTTATATTTTCATGACAATGTTACTACCATATACACAAGGGTTAGTTTACAATAAATTCAAAGGACAATTTATAAGTTATTACATTAAGGCTAGCCTCATATCATGTTCTATTACTTGTAAATTCCACATCCAACTTCTGACATAATTTAGCACCATAGCATTTATCAAATTTAGACTACAAAACCACACTATGACACTAGTTCTATTTGTTCACAATTTCACTAGCAATATGCCATTATCAACATATTATACCAATGCATTCTTGTCGTTACGATACCATGCAAGTCTCAGCTGAGTAAGACGTTTATAATTGTATCAACCTGAATGGATTCAAGTTGTGCAACATGGTTAAGATAAATGACACAAAAAGGGTTCAATGATTCAAGTTGTGCAACATGGTTAAGATAAATGACACAAAAAGGGTTCAATCTTGCTCTTTTGATTTCAAATACTACATTGTAATAATATAACATTCAACTGGCACGTCGAGCAAAAACCAATACGATTCAGAGTACAGACAGACATGATACAAGAGTTCATTATATGTACACATTCATCCGGTAAGCAAGCAGACAACACAAATGGAAGGTGACAGAAGCATAGAGAGCTTAAATGTAGTGTTTTAAATTGATAGGAACATATCCTCAAACCGGAGCTTTCTTAGTCGGCTGTCCAGCTCTGCTCGACAATTTCACGCACTTTTCTGTTGTATTCACGCTTATTCTCACTGAACATCCGTGCTGCTTCTGAATTTGCTGGTGAGTTCGGGTTTGGATCACAGAGCAACGACTACAATGCAACGGAGCAAGTAAATTAGGAAACATATCAGTTTATGGATTAGTCACTTCAGTAATGCAATATATGGGTTGATATATTTTATTTTTTTCTATTTTAATTTTAAGTTGACAGGTTGCTCTCTGTAATATTAGTACAGCGGGAACAAGACTAGTTTATCAAACATGTTAGATAGACCAACCAAACTTGACATGTTTATTAAACGAAATAAACCGGTTACCCTGGTCGAAACAAAACTTGATTATTTCCATATCAGTTCATGTTCAGATCGCAACAAAAATTGCCATCCCTAAATGCAATTGCCAATTTTATATTGTGTAAGAATTTATAATTGTGAGTTGATTTTTTTATAAGACTTAAAACATGGTTCTGCAAGTCTAAATCTTCATTTACTTTATATTTATTATTCAGAATTTGATTAAAACAAACAAACAAACAAACAAACCCAGTATATCCCACTCAAGAGCAGGGTCTGGGAGGGGTAGGTGGTGGCAAGTCTTTCCTCTATTCAGAATTTGATTAAAGATAAGCTAAATCATCTAAGATATAGAGTTAGACAAAAACCTCTTTCGTATAAAGCATGACAAGGATTAAAGGCATAGAATAGCCACATGCTTTCACAAGTGTGCTTGTTCATGCGGTATATTTTTTCTTTGTTCGGATAAGGTAGGTGTACTTGTAAAAAAGTTCCGGGGAAATATTTTAAATTTGTAGAAGTGATCATGTGGGCTTGTGTGGTTTAGTTTTGGTGATGTAACCGTACATATTAACAATAAATGTTCCGTAAGATGTAGTATAAGTAATAAAACCCATAAGTGGTGTATAATTCTATCAGAGAAAGCAATGATTGTGGGGGTGGCTTTTATATCTTGTATTATATCTTACGTGGACATACACCACCAACATGTAAGATCATGTCACCAAGACTAAACCATGTAGTGCCAAATCATTATTAAGTTAAAAACGCTTCTTGGTTGCAAACATTACTTTTTCTACAAATAAAACAACCTAAGTGAGAACAAAATATATCAGCACACTTGTGAGAGTACGTGTTTATTACATGCCCTTGACCCGCAAGACAATACATAAATGCACTTCAAGTTATGGTACATGTTATGATGTTATCTAATATGTTTACAAAGGTATATTCACCTATACATTATAAAACATTATGTAAAAGTTGGTGAAGTGTGTCTTTTATTATGCAGTCAACTGCAGCACAGGTGTTCTTATCATAAGTCAAGTCTTAACCAAATATGACATATTTGAATCTAGTTATTTAATTTATGAGTTATAATCATGTGCAAGATTCAAAATGTTTCTCTGTTCTGTTTCACAAGGTTCAAAACTTCAGATAGGCTATACATATTACAGTCTAGAACCGTGAATGAAAGCCATCGCTAGATAAGTATGCGGGCACATATTTTACAGTTATAAGATCATAAAAACAATAAGTTCAATGACGTTATTTAAAAAGGACACCACACCTGAATTGATGTAAGTATGGCAGCAACATCATATATTGGACTCCACTGATTTTGAAGAATGTCCAAACATATGCTTCCATCTGCATAAACTGGTGGGTGGGAACAATGAAAAGGTTAATTTGGATTATATTTAATTGATAATGGATAAAAGGGGTAAACTTTGACATGTCAGATGAAAAGAAAGCCAGATGAATGGTTTAGAAGTCACCCAAATTATACACAGTGTTTGCAACCATTGATATTAATAAACAGGGATCACTATTTTAGTAACAGCTTTTATAATCATTTGAGCTAACGTAACTAATTATAAATTTCTAAGGAATTTGTTGGTGACCATGGTCAACCCAAGAACCCGCTCACAGATTCAACGCATTCACCACTCCCTCAGGCCTCACATACAATGGATTAATGGGACATACGATTCTCTTGCAAGATCCTCAGCACAAACAGACATATACTTGGATCATACATTATTCTACACGTTTTATTCAAACAACTGGCAGACCCACAAGCATACACGCATAAATAAATAATAGCAATATAATCTCTTTGATATTGAAATCTTACTATTGGGATGAAACATCCGAGAAATGAACCGCACAGTTGGTGGCTTATTAGGATAATCTTCTGAAAACTGGAGTGTCAACTTGAACGTACCTGAGATCAACCATTACAAATCATTAGTCTACACAATTTTGTAATGCATTCACACCTAAACACACTAGTTTTGGCTTTTCGCAACAGACATACGAAATTGATACTCACCTCCATCCCAAGGAGTGTCATCTGGACTGCAATGCAAATAAAAATATCAATAAACCATCAACCGTCTCCAACCAAAATACCATCTTCTATAGTTCTACTACTACATAATATTCAAAAAAGCATGATACATACCCAAATATGACAGCATTCCAGAGCATAATATTGTTATCTACAGGAGCACCACTGATACCAGCAGGAGGATCTTGCTGCAACCTCTTAAAATCCCTCATTAACCTCTTTCTAGCAGGAGTTGACATCCTCCTCCCCTGTTACACCCAATTCAACTAACAAATTTTTTAAAAAAAAAGAAAAAAAACAATTTACTTCTATTCTATCGCCATGCATTCATCTAAACTGATACTAAGGGGCTGTTTAGTAGTCTTTTAACGACTCTAATGCTGATTAGTTAAGATGTTAAATTTTAATGTTACCTATTAACCATTGAACATTAGGCATTAAGAGGCTATGAAACATTAAGATGTCTCCTAAGTAGTGTTTGGGCGTTTGTTTTCAAACTGATTATTGTGACTCAGATGATAACAATTAGATGATCAGAAAGATTTAAACTAAGCAATCATCTTAGACGCACATCCAAACACCCCTGAAATCGTCGTATAAACAAATCATACGAATGTGAAGTTGTGAACCCTAGATCTACGAAATCATAGCAACTGCACGAAATTTGGAGCGATTTAGGCGCATCAAAACAATTGAACATGTAAAACATGTTGATCTAGTTATTCAACCGTAGGGATCCGTTGAAAATGTTAATTTGGGGGTGATTATGTTACTGTATTGGTATAATTAAGTACAAAAGGGGGTATAGAATTACTTTGCCTGTGACTTTTGGGAGATTATGCAGTGCAGTGAGAGTGTGGATGACGAAAGTGAATGTGAAGATGATGATGATGATGATCAGACACCGGTGACTGTGGGGGAATCGGTGAACGGTGAAGATGACGATGAGGGTGTGAGAAATGAAGATGAAGGATGTATGGAGTTGGCGTAACATGTAAGCAAGCCCGTGATGTTTGTTTGTTTGTATGTGGCAACGTTGTCATAACATGACTAGATGCAACGTTTTCTTAATACGATGAGTCGTCCAACCAATAGAACCGGTTTTAGAGAGAGAGAAAAAAATTTTATTTGTGTTATTAAAATGTCCTAGTAAATTACATTTTTTTACATTTTTTGTTTTCTAGTTTATAGTAAATTTAATGTTTCTTTCTTAAACTAAAAAATTTACAATAAACGTTCTTTACTTTTAAAAATGCTAGTATATTTCGTCATTTCTTCTAATGAACATTAATTTTATCTGATAAATCAGATTATATGTCTTGTACATGAGAGTATTTCTAATCATTTTACCTCATCTTAAAAAACAATATTAAAAATAATTAAAAATAAACCTACTCAACCATCCCCCACCTTGTCAACATCATCATCCATAAACATCATTACCATCATCATCTATCATCATCATCCATCATCATCATCGATCACCAACATTAAAAAACCCTAGACCCTTTTATTTCTTGTTCAACTTAATCCTTAACCTTCTAACACCATGATCGGGTTGTGAAAGTTTAATGTTTAACGGCTTTATTTTCGAGTTTTACGTGAAATTTATGAGAAATAGAGTTAATTTTAGGATCCCATCGTCCTCGTATCTTGTGTTTGTAGGTCAAACATGAAGAATACGAAGAAATTGGAAGAAACGGGACGATAATTGGAGCTCGTGAAGTAAAGATATGATAAACCAAAGAGTACGGCAAAGATATTTTAAAACGGGAATAACTTCGGCTTGGAAAGGAGTTACGGGACCACGACCTGTCCACAGAAAGGTCTCGGAAATTTACAGATGAAAATCAAGTTTGTACAGGGTGTGGCGCCACCGACGCCATCATAGGCGCCACCGACGCCGATACCGTCAGAAATACCGTCAGAGCCACCGTTGGTCAGTAACTTTCAGCCCAGATGGCGTTGGGGGCGCCACCGAGCCGGTCGCCGCATTTTTGTGGATTTTAACCTAATTTGAGGGGTTTTAAAGGGGGATTAACCCTAGGACGAAAAAAGAACCTTACACACAGCAATCTTGGATGAAAATCAACCATCTTGGATCATTCTCAAGCTCTTCCAACATCAAGAACATCAATTTCATTCAGATTGCATGATCAATTACACTTTTGTTGAAGAATCGATGATGATGCAAGGCTAAATCCATTATGATTCACTTCGGGGAATGGGTTTATGCAAGTTTTTATTTTTCTTAGTTTGTAACCTAGATTGGGATAGAATCTTGAACCTTTTAAGTTCTTTTGAATTTAATTTATGATTTGATTATTTAAACGGTTTGATTATGATTTAACCTAATTTTGATATTCTTTAACTTTGGTTGTCTTTAATCATTATGTGATTGATTATTAGAATTAGGGTTTCATGATTCAAATTGGTAGTCGTGTGAATAAGGTCCTTTAAACTTTAATTCACAATTATCACTTAAATCATATCATATGTAAGTCACCATTAATGACTTCTCACTAGGTTTCATTCAAGAAAAATATAACTTTGCCAAACCTGAATCCTGAAGTGGGTTGCTTTTTAATCAAGATTGTTAAAAACTTAAACTTTATTTCGTTAATTTAATTATTTTTTAAACAAGTCCATAAATCAATTTACTTTTTAATGTTTAATAGTTTTAAATTAATCATTGCTAGCACTTTCCTGTGATTCCCTACGAATTCGACACCCTGCTTACCTTTTACTATCAATGGTGATTAGGTACTCTTTAATATATATTTTGACCGACCACACGACATCGACCAAAATGGCGCCGTTGCTGGGTAATCGTTGCGCTTAGTGTTAGTAATAATTATTTGTTTTCTTAAAAATCTAAAAAAACAAAAATATTTTATTTTTCTTGTTTTTCGTTTATTTATTATTTATTGTTCGGAATTACACGTAGTATTTGTTTCCTGTTTGCAGATAATTCTTTGCGGGCTTAGTAGAATCTCAAGAATTTTGATATCATAATGGATTGGAACTGGGACAATGATCCATGTATGTGTTGTGGAAGTCTTTATCATTGGGTTCATGATTGTCTAATGTTTGGGAGCAAATATGGAAATATAGAAATAAGATGTTCTGAATACAGGCGACAAATGGGATATGTGAGGGCAAACTACGAATATGAAGAAACTCACTCGTATTATCCACATTATGAACCACCTCCACCATCAAATTATCAAGAAAATTATTATGCAGACATAAAATACAAATATGCCCAACAGTGGGATGTCAACCATTATAAACCCGAGATGGCATATTTATCATGTTATCAAGATGAGTATGATAACTACTATCATGAATATCCTCAAGGGTCATACGAGATGCATTAAAGTTCAATGAGCTCTAACCATGATGAAATCTTGAACATGCTGGTAGAAATGAAAAAAGAAGACAAAGAAAGAGATAAAGTACTCGAGGGATTGGTTAAGCAGGTTGGCCAACTAGCTGAGGATATGACTCAACTAAGACAAGAGCAATCTGAGTTGGATAATGGTACCGTGATTGATGGTGATGTGGTTGAAGAGGTTATCGGACTTCAAGAACATGAATTTATATGTTTAAAGCTGATAGAAGACATAACACCATTAGAGGAGCCAAAGCCTAAAATAATCCAAGTTAATACCTCTCTCTCCCCCATATTTATTACTCCAAGCAATAATGTTGAAGAAAAGGGTTTGAGGATAAAGAAAAAGATGGTGGTATTACAAGGCATTGGACAAATTATCATAAAGTGGCTCCGCAACAAATATTCAATTGACTTGCCAATTATTGGAAAGCAACTATGGAATTGGCATGTCAACTACTGAGCGTTTATCGGGAATTCTGTAGGCAAATGTGCACTTAAACCACCATGACAAATAGTAGGTACGGTCTGGCTGAAGACATAAAACTTAGCGCTACTTGGGAGGCAACCCAAGGTATTTTGTGTTTTCTTAGTTTTTTTGTTTATTTAAGAACTGTATGGGTGTGTTTACTAGAAACACCCACGAGACTACACTCGTCCACTCAGCTCTACCGGATGGTTTAAAAAGGCTTGTTACATATGCTAAATGTAACTGTGATTCCTACGAAAGTGAGTTTAGGACTTTTATGTTTAAAGTGATATTTTTTTCTAATTTCTTCCAAACAAGTTAACTAGTTTTAATCATTTTTTCACTTAAAGGTTGCATTGAGGACAATGCTGTAACATCTCGTATTTCACAACGTATTAATACCTTTTAAATGTTAAATAATAATAATAATAATAATAATAATAATAATAGTAATAATAATGATAATAATAATAATAACAATAATAATAATAATAATGATAATAATAATAATAATAATAATAACAATAATAATAATAATAATAATGATAATAATAATAATAATAATAATAATAATAATAATAATAATAATAATAATTATAATAATAATAATAATAATAATAATAGAAATAATAAAGTCCAGGGGTAACTTATGCAATTTTTGAAACTTACAAGTTAAGTTTCAGCATAAAATGATAAGAGTGAAACCGCAGGGACCATTCGTGTAAATATTTAAAAAACCCAACTGCTCTCTCTCCTCCCCCTCGTTTTTCCGGCCAGAATTCCGGCCACCGCCGGCCGAGCTCCGGCGAGACCAAACGCACCAATTTCACGCGGTTTTGACTCAAATTAAAGGTCCCGACACCCTCTAGACTAAGATTCGAACCCTATGTACCTTTAATCATCGAATAATTCGGATCCAAAGCATCCCACCTCGAATCCACTTTATTCCCGACCGTTCAACGGTCGGTTAACCCACCAAACCACAATAATAATTCAATTAATCGCACATATATGATCGCCTAACTGAAACTAAACTCATACACATTCCCAATTTCATCTGAAATCACTTGAAATCACAGCTGCAACCACCTCGAACCCGTCGGACCTGCAACTCACTCGTAAACCTCTTTTCGAACCCTCTAACCCACAATTGACAAAGGGCTTTCAATCCTTAGCACCATTCGAAGCTGCCTGTGCACTTAATTTGAAATTCATCAGGGTTTGATCATCCTTTGGATTCAAGCTAACTCGCGACATGTTCTTCATCTGTTCTTGTCGAATCGAGTCTTGAATCAGGTAATTAAGAGCATCCACATACTCGATTTTTGATGGGGATCAAAAGCCCCATGATTACAATCGTTAACATAATCGATTTGATCTTCAATTTTTGCTTCGAATCAAACTAGGGTTCATTCGATTTGGGCTGTCTGGTAATTGATGTTTAAAAGAATTAGAAACCAAATAGAACCGCGGCTGAGGCCTTTGGTTCACTGGTTAGATACATGCATGCAAGTCCAGGAGGTCCCGGGTTCGACCCGGGCACCCCCTTATTTTTTTTAATAGGCTTTTTAAGCCTTTAAAAATTACAGAAAAATTTCTAAAAATTTTAAAAATATTTTTACAAACATTAAAAATTTTAAAACCATTTAATTACTTTCTGAAATGTATCTTTACATTTTTATTTGTTTATTTATTTATACTATTATTATCTTTTAAAAAAATATATATATAGTTCATATTTTTATATAGAATTGATTTAAATATTGTTTAACTTATTAAATCATTATTTGTTCATATAACAAGTATAAATTATTGTTAAAACATGCTTATTTTATTTAACTATTAAACTTTATTAGTATAAACATTATTTTTATTTCGCATCTTTATATAAAATACATGAATATTGTTATCAAGAAAATTAATTGATTTTCACTTGTTAAATATAATTTACAAAACCCCAAAATCCTAAAACCCTAGTTCGCGTTAAAAACGTTAAGTTTAATATAATTAAACTTAAATCTCGTCAATATATATATATTCTTAGGTATCTCGTGAAGGACTACGCCGAAACGACGCTTAAGATTATTTCTTATTAATCATCCAAAATATATACTTAATCGCCAAGTGAGTATTTCTATACCCCTTTTTCTTATTTTCACACTTTGGGGTGAAACATGTTACTTATTAATCATTGCACTTGTAAACGTTTGGATTCTTGTAAACTTATGGCAATTTACTTGTGAGTTGTGGTTAGTTGAACTTTTGTGGTTACCATGTTATGGCATTATATGTACAATCATTAACTATTGCTAGCCCAGCGAAGTCATAGATCTATGGGTAAGACAAGCCTGCTTGGTTGATCCAAGTACACTTAGCTGATCGTATATACTTTTAACGTTAATAGAATATTAACGTCGTTTGATACTTGTAAAACATTGTCGAGGTTTGATTGTTGCATTGTTCATAATATCCCTAATCACTTTATTCACTAATTTACAACTTGAATTGCCATCTTTTATATACTTATGTATCAAAAACTGTGGAATGCTCACCAACATTTTTATGTTGACCCCTTATTTTTAACATGTTTCAGGTTACTCTTTGAAGCTTATCACACTTAGGATTGGACTTAGAGAAATAAACGAATGATCTGGATACTTTTATACTTGTAATCTGGATGTATCTTTGTTTGAGTCTTTTACTTGTATGTTACAATTGAATCTTGATTAATATATTTGGAAACTAATAATAGCGTTATGTGGCTGTGAACAATCGTAATTCTCACACCTCGACGATTCCGCCGTCAAGGTTGGGGTGTGACAGATTGGTATCAGAGCCCATAACTATAGGGATTTAGGTTATTAGAAATGGTGACCTAGACTATAGCTTATGCATGCACCTTATAGTTTTTTTATCTTGTAAATACATGGTTTGCATGTTACATAATGCTATGCCTTCTTATGTGCAATTTGATGCCTTAGCATAGGATTGCCTAAACTTAGTTACTTGTCTCCCTAAACTTATCTTTGACTCTCCCCGAACATAAAACCTCTCAATCTTATTCTCGACGACACGTGGAATCGTATACTATTACTTAAGATCTGGATCCTTAGACTCTATGTCTAATCTATATCAATATCATCAAGGTTTTGATTTCATGAACCAAAGAAATTTGTATGATACATAGACACCTGTATTCTGGATTTCCTGGCAAAAGGCCTTCGGGCTAAGGCAAGCATATCGTATAAATCTCATTGTGAGACCTGTTATGCTTACCTGGGGATTTCTGGGATGAGTGATAAACTATGGTCAAAATACACAAATCTCTAAGGCAAATAAGTTAATTTACCTTGACGTGTCAACGATTCCAAATGGTAATGCGTTACCAAATGGAACCATCCTTTTGTATCTTAAAAATCCTTGAATCCTTGAACTGGTTTATCATCAAAGTTTAAATACCTTCTCATTCTTAACCTAAATAATATTCCTGTTAATATTAAACCCATCCTACAATTCAACTCTTACGTTTAAACGCTCAACATGTAACGTGTAACGGCATTGAAATCAGCGTTTCATGTAACTATTTCTATACCTTGACCAACGTGAACATGGATCTTAATATACCCAAAGATATTGGGAATCTAAACCGTATGGTCTTCAAAAATTTAAACCGCTACTTATGGTTCTAAAATCTTCCTAAGGGTGTGTCCCATAACTAAAGACATTCAATGCTGTAGGTGGGATTTCTACATCTCGGGATACTTTGCTAATTGAATGTTAACTTTGTTAACTCAAATATTATAAGTGGTCACTCACCTCAATGATCAAATAAACTAATTATAACTTCGTTATCACTTAAAAATACGCGTGTCTTCAATTAAACTATGGTTGAGCTCATATCTTAAGAAGTCCTTGTATTTTCCTTTTGATTGTGAATCGAATGTTCACATCTCATCATGTTGTCGAATCATTCTTGTTCTTGATTTTGTCTCCCTGATTGAAATTATTCAAGATTTGAACACCATCATAACAAATCCTGTTACCTCGAACTTTGATCTTAAATTTTGTAAGCATGATTTCCTTTTGGTTACATTAATGTAACTTGAAATTTTCTGAATTTCTAAGTGATATTCTTTTCTCTTCATTGTTAAGTCGAACCTTAAACTGTCTGCACCGTGAGAGATGCAAGAGTTTGTAAGTCAGTCTATGACTAAGAACACTCGTACCTCCTAAACAATTCTAACTCATCAAAACAGGGGTGATTCCCTTACTTTGATGATTCTCTATTCGTTTCGATAAGTGATTTCCAATTGTGTGTTTTATGAAATTTCATTCTCTGGATTAGGGTGATTTCCTCATCCTGAGGATTGACTTCAATTATTCTCATTGTAACTTGTACTTCACAAATGACATGATCTCACCAAAATAGGATTGAAACCCGTACTTTGGTGGCAAATGTTAATCCTCAATTGTTTTCTTGTTATTATGGAACTCAATCATCAAGATAGGCATAATTCTATACCTTGATGATAATTTCATTTTTATGGATTGTAATTTCTCAAATGAAACAACCTCGTCAAAGTAGAAGTGAATTCTGGATTTTGATGAAGAAGTTCATTTTGTTATATTTTATTTTTGTAAGAACTTCACCGTTAAGATAGAAGTGATTTTCCTTACCTTAATGGTGAGTTACCACATCTTATTTATGTGAATCCTCAACAATTAGTTGGGATCAAACTGGTTGATTGGTAAGTTGGTGGACATACCTTGGAAATACACCATCAAGTTAGGAGTGAAAACCACACCTTGATGACTATTCTCATTTATTGATCTTCAACTTACCAAGGTCGTAATCAAGTGACGAGAAGCATGTAGTAACTTAACAGGTGAAACAATGTTAGTGTTTTGACCTATTAAGCCAAAGCATGATCTCTGAACTTAAAAGAAGACCCGATCGTTTTAGGTTGATTTTGACTTCAACCTTGGAGCATTTAAATTCTTAAATCGATTTCTTTATCTTCATGTTTTGACTCGATCTAGCTACATCGAACCATTTATTCCTTACTTATCAACTTTCATCTTGAGATATCGTCAAACCCATAAGTATAGTCTTTCTAAACAATCCTTTGTCAAATAAAGATATTATCGAATACCTCTCTTATTGTTTGATGAATTACGTATGTGATCTGCATTTGGAAATTTGTTACCTTGCAAAACATGGTTACGAATACCTTTCTTATTGTTTGCGTCATTTCTTGAATCGTTTTTGAATCTTTAACCTTGAAAATCATTGAAATTCTAACTTGGTTTTGAACAACAAGACTCGTTATTATCCTCACTGCAATGTGGATATAATGGTTCATAAACCTTCGTAACTTGTAGTCATGGGTTTGGCATAAAAAAAAGACATAACTTGGCATGTGTCCAAGTGTCTTACCTTTACATATGACAAAACCTAATCTCCGTGTTCCCGTAAATCTTCCGTTTAACTTTTCATCCACTAGGTGCCTCTTATTTTAAAATGTCATGATGACAATTGGTGCATTATAGACCGATTGGCTAAAAATTCAATTCGACTCATTATCTCACAACGTCGAGAAATTGACCTGTATCTGTTTCAACTATTCGTATACCGTGGTATGACGTTAAAACATCGATCGTCATTTTGAACGATTGATTCATTCTCGGTTTTAAATAATATTCTTAACCATCGTCGTGAACTCATTTCAAGATCTTTGCATAGAGTATTATTCTTAGACCGATGGTTGGTCAAAGGAGAAATACAGATTCACAAATATGCGTTAAGATCGTTTCATATGATGACTTTGGGATTCTTAAATTCCGACGGTTAACCTTGCTTACCATTGTTGGTCTTTTATTGATATCTAGACATCACCTTACCATGAAATTATATTCTGGAAGTTGTGATTTATAAGTCTAATATACAATGGTAACTCAGCATCGCTTTCCAATATTTCATCTCAAAACATCTCACATTTCACTGATAGGGTTCAAATTGGCATGCATTATGCCAAGAATCTTGTAAGATTCCATCAAGTGAAGCGTTTCATCTGTAATTAAACGTTAATCACTGTTAGTTTGAACACTTATCTTTCATTTTAACTCTTTTGCTCATTTAAGTTCATTCTTAATTTCGAAACGAAATTCTTTAAAGTAGGGGAGACGGTAACCTCTTGTATTAACGTTCATTCTTAATCAACATGAAAGCTTATAATGTTAACTAGAAGCCACATACTTTAGGCTCTCTTTTTACCTCTAATGGCTATGCCATTGCACATAAAGTAAACACTAAAGCGGTCAGCTTAATCGATGATGAATTTTCTTCTTTTGATATCTGAAAGTTCTGCAAAGTGTACCTCAGAAAAGAGAATCAATAAAATCCATCTGTGGTTTATATTCACCTTCTGATTCACTTGAGAACGTGAGGATCAAATGAAATCCAAGCGTCCTCATCTTGTCGTCTCAGCCCCTTGTAAACAAATTTCGGGACAAAATTTCCTAAAGTAGGGGAGACTGTAACATCTCGTATTTCACGACGTATTAATACCTTTTAAATGTTAAATAATAATAATAATAATAGTAATAATAATGATAATAATAATAATAACAATAATAATAATAATAATGATAATAATAATAATAATAATAACAATAATAATAATAATAATAATAATGATAATAATAATAATAATAATAATAATAATAATAATAATAATAATAATAATAATAATAGAAATAATAAAGTCCAGGGGTAACTTATGCAATTTTTGAAACTTACAAGTTAAGTTTCAGCATAAAATGATAAGAGTGAAACCGCAGGGACCATTCGTGTAAATATTTAAAAAACCCAACTGCTCTCTCTCCTCCCCCTCGTTTTTCCGGCCAGAATTCCGGCCACCACCGGCCGAGCTCCGGCGAGACCAAACGCACCAATTTCACGCGGTTTTGACTCAAATTAAAGGTCCCGACACCCTCTAGACCAAGATTCGAACCCTATGTACCTTTAATCATCGAATAATTCGGATCCAAAGCATCCCACCTCGAATCCACTTTATTCCCGACCGTTCAACGGTCGGTTAACCCACCAAACCACAATAATAATTCAATTAATCGCACATATATGATCGCCTAACTGAAACTAAACTCATACACATTCCCAATTTCATCTGAAATCACTTGAAATCACAGCTGCAACCACCTCGAACCCGTCGGACCTGCAACTCACTCGTAAACTCTTTTCGAACCCTCTAACCCACAATTGACAAAGGGCTTTCAATCCTTAGCACCATTAGAAGCTGCCTGTGCACTTAATTTGAAATTCATCAGGGTTTGATCATCCTTTGGATTCAAGCTAACTCGCGACATGTTCTTCATCTGTTCTTGTCGAATCGAGTCTTGAATCAGGTAATTAAGAGCATCCAAATACTCGATTTTTGATGGGGATCAAAAGCCCCATGATTACAATCGTTAACATAATCGATTTGATCTTCAATTTTTGCTTCGAATCAAACTAGGGTTCATTCGATTTGGGCTGTCTGGTAATTGATGTTTAAAAGAATTAGAAACCAAATAGAACCGCGGCTGAGGCCTTTGGTTCACTGGTTAGATACATGCATGCAAGTCCAGGAGGTCCCGGGTTCGACCCCGGGCACCCCCTTATTTTTTTTAATAGGCTTTTTAAGCCTTTAAAATTACAGAAAAATTTCTAAAAATTTTAAAAATATTTTTACAAACATTAAAAAATTTTAAAACCATTTAATTACTTTCTGAAATGTATCTTTACATTTTTATTTGTTTATTTATTTATACTATTATTATCTTTTAAGAAAAATATATATATAGTTCATTTTTATATAGAATTGATTTAAATATTGTTTAACTTATTAAATCATTATTTGTTCATATAACAAGTATAAATTATTGTTAAAACATGCTTATTTTATTTAACTATTAAACTTTATTAGTATAAACATTATTTTTATTTCGCATCTTTATATAAAATACATGAATATTGTTATCAAGAAAATTAATTGATTTTCACTTGTTAAATATAATTTACAAAACCCCAAAATCCTAAAACCCTAGTTCGCGTTAAAAACGTTAAGTTTAATATAATTAAACTTAAATCTCGTCAATATATATATATTCTTAGGTATCTCGTGAAGGACTATGCCGAAACGACGCTTAAGATTATTTCTTATTAATCATCCAAAATATATACTTAATCGCCAAGTGAGTATTTCTATACCCCTTTTTCTTATTTTCACACTTTGGGGTGAAACATGTTACTTATTAATCATTGCACTTGTAAACGTTTGGATTCTTGTAAACTTATGACAATTTACTTGTGAGTTGTGGTTAGTTGAACTTTTGTGGTTACCATGTTATGGCATTATATGTACAATCATTAACTATTGCTAGCCCAGCGAAGTCATAGATCTATGGGTAAGACAAGCCTGCTTGGTTGATCCAAGTACACTTAGCTGATCGTATATACTTTTAACGTTAATAGAATATTAACGTCGTTTGATACTTGTAAAACATTGTCGAGGTTTGATTGTTGCATTGTTCATAACATCCCTAATCACTTTATTCACTAATTTACAACTTGAATTGCCATCTTTTATATAGTTATGTATCAAAAACTGTGGAATGCTCACCAACATTTTTATGTTGACCCCTTATTTTTAACATGTTTCAGGTTACTCTTTGAAGCTTATCACACTTAGGATTGGACTTAGAGAAATAAACGAATGATCTGGATACTTTTATACTTGTAATCTGGATGTATCTTTGTTTGAGTCTTTTACTTGTATGTTACAATTGAATCTTGATTAATATATTTGGAAACTAATAATAGCGTTATGTGGCTGTGAACAACCGTAATTCTCACACCTCGACGATTCCGCCGTCAAGGTGGGGTATGACAAATGCAATGCTTTAAGTGTGGGGAAGGGGAGCATCATTGATTTAAAAGGAGGTGTTAATCATGAAGTGAGAAGTTCGCTTCTACACGAGTATGTCTTGTAGATTAGTGGACGAGATCACTAGTAGAATTGAAGATCTTGCCACAAACACGTAATCAGGTGCATTTGTTTCCCTTCTGAATCGTTAGAAATAGTTAATTTGTAGTTAGTTTTATTTTTAGTTATTGATGGTGGTTTCCCGACTGATTGTAAATGGTTAGTGAAAATGATAAGATTGGGTCTAATCTTAAAATTATCTTGTTTTCACACCAATAGTATTATTTATTTAGTACATTGGGCAATGTACATCTCAAGTGTGAGGATAAGGGGAGTTATGCAGAATTAAGGTAAAATTTTCAAAATTTTTCAAAAACCATTCTGTCAAATGTTAATTTAATGTAAAAGTTTTCAAGTAAAATTTAGTGTATTATGAAACTAGAATTTTCAATATAAGTCACTTGTTGTTTATTATAAAATTGATATAGATCTTAGGTCATGGCCCTATTCCTTAAGTTCGGGAGAAAGTGTTTCTAGCAGGTTATTTTTAGAAATATGATGGATACCTGGTTAGTGTTAATAAGTTTTTGATATAATAAACTCATGTGCACATCGGTAGCCTAAATTCCTACTTGGTAAGCTTTTGAGCCTATTACTTAAAATACATCATATATATATTCATTTATTGAGGGTATGCCACATACTACTTTTGTTGCAAAACTTGTATTATTTGATGTGTATCAAGACTATAAGCAAGATGTTGCACATAAATGACAAAGGCAATTTAGAAACCCATTTACTTTTAATCTCTTGTTAGTGTTATCCATCCTAACCGTTAGTAGCCATGTTGAGCCATAAGCCATTCGTTTGTTAAAACCGATATATAAAGTCCCAACTGTTAGTTGATAGCCGACCATGAAATCATTTAAAGTAAAAGAGCATCCGAAGTCAAGCTTATATTATGAAAAAGAAATTAAAAAATAATGAAAAAGAAGAGAAAAAAAGAGAAAAAAAGAGAAAAGTAGTGGTTAAAAACGATCAAGTGTTCATCTCTGTAAGTCATGTTGATAATGACGGTTTAATAGTTTAGGTTATAATTCTATATGTGTTAGCATTTTAAAAGTAAAAAAATCTCCTACCTTTACCTTAGTCCGAAAACCCATAAGCCCTTTAGACGTGTGCAAGATCTATGCAAATGGTGGAGGTGTGATTGCTATACAAGCTTATATGGACAAGGTGGTATATTGGGTTATTGAGTGATTACACTAGTATATCTTTACTAGTACAGATATAAACCGAGAAGAGTAAATTATTGTGAGTGATGTGTACATGAGACTAAAAATTAAAATCATGTTAAGATTAGTTGGGTGATGTCTTATTTAGCTTATAATTGACTTGCTAGAATGTAAATCTATTAAACGATGTAAGTCGTGTGAATAAGGGCATGATTGTGGACCTTAATTAATCTTTAATAGGTGACTAGTGAGATATATTTGCAATGATGGTTTTATAAAATACAATTGAGCTTTGCTGAGTACAAGCAAAAGGTAAGTGTGGGGATTGTGATAGGGTGGTGAAAGTTCAATGTTTAACGGCTTTATTTCTGAGTTTTACGTATAAATTTATGAGAAATAGAGTTACTTTTGGGATTATCTTGTGTTTGTAGGTCAAACGTGAAGAATATAAAGAAATTGGAAGAAACGGGACGATAATTGGAGCTCGTGAAGTAAAGATATGATAAACCAAAGAGTACGACAAAGGTATTTTAAAACGGGCATAACTTCGGCTTGGAAAGAAGTTACGGGACCCACGACCGATCCACAGAAAGGTCTCGGAAATTTACAGATGAAAATCAAGTTTGTACAGGGTGTGGCGCCACCGACGCCATCATAGGCGCCACCAACGCCGATACCGTCAGAAATACTGTCAGAGCCACCGTTGGTCAGTAACTTTCAGCCCAGATGGCGCTGGGGGCGCCACCGACGCCGATCGGCGCATTTTTGTGGATTTTAGCCTAATTTGAGTGGTTTTAAAGGGGGATTAACCCTAGGACGAAAAAAGAACCTTACACACAGCAATCTTGGACAAAAATGAACCATCTTGGATCATTCTCAAGCTCTTCCAACATCAAGAACATCTATTTCATTCTGATTGCAAGATCAATTACACTTTTGTTGAAGAATCGATGATGATGCAAGGATAAATCCATTATGATTCACGGGGAACGGGTTTATGCAAGTTCTTATTTTTCTTAGTTTGTAACCTAGATTGGGATAGAATCTTGAACTTTTTAAGTTCTTTTGAATTTAATTTATGATTTGATTATTTAAATGGTTTGATTATGATTTAACCTAATTTTGATATTCTTTAACTTTGGTGTCTTTAATCATTATGTGATTGATTATTAGAATTAGGGTTTCATGATTCAAATTGGTAGTCTTTACTATTAAGGGTGATTATCCTTTACTATTAAGGATGATTAGGTACTCTTTAATATATATTTTTGACCGACCACACGACATCGATCACACCACCCATTACAAACCTTTTTACACCCCACCATCACCATTCCCTCCTCATCCACCTGTTTATTCACCCCCACCACCATTTACTCCCTTCCACCACCATCCCCACCTATGTCTCTACCACCACCCTCACGACTAGTTATATAGAAGCTTTTAAGGGTGTATGGAGTTATGGTGGATCTTTGTAGATGTTGATGTTGAGTTGGACAGTGATATAGTCGGTGAAGGTGGACGGTGAAGAGAACGTGCAACTCCGATGAATCTTCGCAAACGATGATGTTGATGTTGATGGTGATGATGATTGTGGATTGGGATATGGTGGTGATGGTGGTGGCGATATGGTGGTGATGGTGGTGGCAATATGGTGGTGACAGTGGTGGGGATATGGTGGTGACAGTGGTGGCGATATGGTGGTGACAGTGGCGGCGATAAGTTGGTGAGGTGGGGTTGGGGTGGAGAGAGAGAGAGAGAAAGAGATGAGCGTGTGTTGAATGTGATTTTTGTTTATATAATTTAATTGTAATCTTATTGTTTTAATATTCATATGGGTTAAAATGATTGAACACCCTCATGTGCAAAGTGCATTATTAGACTTCACTGACAATATTAATGTCCGTTAGTGGAAAGGACGAAAAGTGCAAGCTTTTGTAAGCTTAAAGAACGTTTAGTATAATTTTTTTAATTTTAATACGAAACCTGAAATTTACTATAAACGTAAAGGATTAAAAATACAATTTACTCTAATTTATAAAGGCATTTATGTGTTTTCTCTTTATAGATTTTTAATTAGGAAAATTTTCAAATAAAAAAGCTCTTAAAACTAAAAAATGTAATAAGTAATCTCAATTATCAATCTACTTAATCAATGGTTGGTATCAAATTATATGACAACGTTTGTTAGAGGTTTTTTTAAGAATGGTCACTTTTGTATGACCAAGTTGGATTTCTCTTGTAAATACGCTCTCAAGATAGAGGTTATGGCATAAGAGTTATGTACTAGGGTTTTAAGTTATTTTAATTAGCATAAGTAATGAGTTTATTCAATAAGTTGTGTTTTTGCTTTGTGTTCTTGATATCAATTCTCCACCAGACTAACAGTCTCCATCTCGCCAACTCAATCTCAAACATTATAAAAAGGAAAAATGAGATCCAAAGATTCCAAAGGGAGATAACCATTTAGCTTTTTTTTAAGGACTAAATCACTTTTTAATGTTGAATTAGGGGTGTCTGAATTCGAATATTCGAAAATTTTGGATAGTGTATTTTACTATCTTAATCCGAATTTGAAATTTCGAATATCCTAATTTCGAATATCCGAAAAAAAATTGTATTATTCAATAAATTTTATATAAAAAACTTATTGAATTTTTTTTTCAGATATCCAAATTTTTTATTAAAATATCTGAAATATTCGAAATATATAATAAATATTTAATATTTTTAAATTTTTATAAAAATATTTTGGATATTTCAGATATCCAAAATATCCGGAAGTTCTCAAAATCATTATCCGAATCCGAATCCGAAATTTCAAATATCCAAAATTCTGATATCTGAATTTGAAGATATCCGAAATTTCGAATATCTTCGGATTTTTGAATATTTCAGATTTGGTTTCGGATTTAGATGTTTTTTAACACCCGTATTGAATATGTGTATTTAAAGTTACGTGGATAATATCAGTGTAATTATGCTAGAAACAAACTTGAAAATAAATGGCTGGAAACAAGTAATAAAAGATATGCTCTAGCATATAATTGGACAGGCGTAACCGTACACCATTTAGAAAATCTCAACTGGGTTTGCGCCAGAATATATGTGGTATGCTCATAGGAAGAAAATAACATAACGAGTAGAGGTGTATAAAAAAACCGACTAAAAAAAAGAGTCAAAAAAACCGAATCGGTTTGAAAAAAACCAGCTTGGCTCAAACTGGTCCCCAACCCGATCCAAATTGCGGTATATATACCGGTTTGGTAGCTCCACATTAAACTAGTTTAAAATTAAAAATCGGTTTTAAAACCGGTTTAAAGTTAATAATCGGTTAAACCGGTAAAAATACCGGTTTCAAACCGATCCAAATCGGTTTGACAGGTTTGAGTATTCAATGAGCCAAACCTGTTTGTAACCCCAACCGGTTTGAACAAAAACCTGTTTGACCCCGTGACCAAAAAAAAACCGGTTCGGTTTTAAACCTGAACCGGTTGGGGGAAAAATCTGGTTTGTACACCTCTAATAACGAGGGGGATACATGTACTCTACATGGTGTATTGTACATCAATGACAACTTTTTGTGATTTTTTCTATTTCGAAATGTTTTAAAAGGAAGTAGTTACTTAGCCATCACATTGTTAAGAATGAGTGGTCAAGTCTCGAGGTAAAATAAAAAGTGCGGTCTGTTAGTTTATAACATGATGTTTTTAGATTAAACTCATACCCAATCTTATTATATAAACAATATTATAAATCAATTATGTCACTTACATAACATATATTTTTGTAAAGTTTAAGAGAAATTTAAGACCGACTCCAATAAACTATTTTAAATGACCGTAAATACAACTTTAAGTCTATAAGTTTCCAAAGTGCACACATCAACACATCAAATGTGAGTACTAATTCGCATAGCGGGACGGTCATGTAGAAGTTTGGATCAAACCCACACTGAGGTTCAAATTACACAAATAAAGGATCCATAATAACATGTAGGATATCAGCCTAGGTTCTCAAGCTCCTATTGGATACATGTGGTCTATTTTAATTTCATTGACCATTTATTCTAACAAACTAGTAAGAATGTTCATCCGATTGGATAACAGATAACGGTTTATTTTGATTTATTCGGATTTGAAAAATTATGACCCTCTACGAAATTTTAACGAATCGGATTCGGGTTATTCCAGATAATCCGAATTAAAACAAATAAATCGAATAACATTTCTTTAGAGTTTTTGGTTTCTTTTTTCTTCTCCAATTTTTGGCTCCTAAAGTTTTATTAGTTTATAATCATAATAAAACATACAAACCAAAAAACATAAATTAGTCTTGAACACAAATTCAAAGTTCATGAGCAATTGGTTAGGATGAAAATACTGGGATCCCTAATTTAAAACAATAATCATTTCTTGTCTAGTTATTAAGGAACGGACTAGTATCATGTCAAGAGTCTTAGGTATTGTAAAATGTTACCTAATTCTTCTGTAGCCATATTCTTCTTTGTACTAGTAAATCAACTACACATCCCACATTTAAACATACAAATGTTCACGATCACCATTCAAACTATCATTAAATCAAAGTTCATCTACAGGAAAACATAAGTACCTCTTATTGACACTTATTTTCTTTTTAAAGGTTTCATAAGTACTCTCGATCAATTACATCATTCTCCAAACCGGTTGAGGTTAAGCACGTTTTGGTTTCTTTAACTTTTGCAAAGGTTGCAATATGAGCCAGTCCTAGTTGGAATGCATTTTTTAATCATACAAGATGGATTGTATTCATATGATAATTATGTCGTATTATGTTTCTCATAAATAATAAATGCCTTAAGCACTATTACATAAAGCATATGATTAAACTAGTCGTTTAAATCTTTGAATATCATGATTGGCCATATGCAAGGCAAATAGTGTTAAGTTGTGGGCTCCGACCCATCTCGGGTGGGCCCGATATTAACCGAAGACAGAATTAAGAGATTAAGGGACGGGCCGCCCTAAAGCCCAGTTTGCTATTTTAGGCAAAGAGCGTTAACCCTAATTGTCTAGTTAGTATAAATATCTCTCTTGTACTTGTAAACATTTAACACCTCAATAAAAGAAAACCTAGTTGCCCAAGTGGACGTAGGTTACACACCGTAACTGAACCACTATAAATCTCGTGTCTCGTTTATTGCTTTTGATTATTTTCTCGTGATTGTGTTCGTGTGTTTGTGCTCATTGATCCTAACAACTGGTATCAGAGCATCAGGCTCTTGTTTACTGTTGAAGATTCTGTACGAAAACACGAATTAGGGTTTCTGCCGCCGCCGTCAACTGCCACCGCCGCCACTGCCTAACCCCGATTAGGGTTAAGCCGCCGCCGCCGTCAACCGCCGCCGCCACCGCCGTCAACCTCTGCCGCCACCGTATTAGGTTTCCGGCGTCGTTGCTGCCGGAAATCTTCTCTGCCGCCACCGGAAACAGCCGCTGCTGCTTCTTGTTGCTGATTTTCTTCGACTAAAGGTGCGTTATCAAACGAGTGCTTGCAATTTTTTGAAATTGGTTCCATAAAACAGTGCTCAATAGAACAACACTCAAGTTCAGGCAGCTGACCAAAGTTGTATTTGGCATTGTTTTCAGTTTGACTCGATTGTTGAGCACTTAGTTTGGAATGATGGCTGATGACGGGAGGAGAACAAAGATGATAAATTTGATGGACATGATTTTGGGTTTGGGAAGATGCAAATTGAGATTGCTATGTCAAAAGGATTTAATTGCAGCCTTGGATGAGAATAAACCACCAGATATAACTGATAAGATTGGAAGACTTTGGACAGGAAAGCAATTGCTGTTATCAGACTCACACTGGCAAAGAATGTTGCGTTCAACATTGTGAAGGAAACTACTACTCATGGTTTGATGAAAGCTTATCGAAATGTACGAGAGAGAAGCCGTCTGGATCTAATAAGGTATTATATTCAGATAGTTAGTTAACACCAGATTGAAAGAAGGGGTTCAGTTGCCTCTCATATCAATGATTTCAATACCATTATTCTCACTTGTTATTTGTTGAGATCAAGTTTGATGATGAAGTTTTAACTTTGTTATTGTTATCTTAATTGCCTGAAAGTTGGTCAGGGACAGTTACTGTAGTTAGTAGTTCATGTGGCACTACTAGCTTACATTTAAAGGGGCTCGTGATTTGATTTTTAGGGAAGACATTAGAAGGAGAAATTTTGGTGATCATCTAGTTCTTTGTTGAGTACTGAAGGAAGAGGTAGGGGAAAAGAAAGGGGTAGTAGGCAGGGGTCGTGTCACACCCCCGCTTATAGCGAAAACACGAGGATGTAACGGACGGGATCGTCATAACATATTTTAATTAATAGAGATGCAAAAATGATGAAAGTCAACGTGTCATGACGTCACCCGACACAAATGGAGACTTGTGTCGCAGTTAGTCAAATCCACGACAAACATAGTCATACAAACAAATAAGGATAAATCCCATACGGATGTCATTAGCAATGACGACTACTCTCAATACTTGGGTCTACATAAGGCCTAATATGTGTATGCCTGCTTGTGTGTGCTACCCACGATCGAACCGAAACAGCCCGAACTAATCGAATGTCATCTTATGCCTTATGCTCATATTAATGCTTGTCAGTAACTTTCAATAGGTGTTAACCGTTCATAGCATTCTACCTTTGGGGAATATTCATCATACGTGCTTATCATCTATTCCTGAGTTTCGTAGCCCTTTTTACTCTTATATAACCTTTTAAATATTTTCAACTGGGGGAAAAGAATGCTCACCTACTTAACTTGATTTCAAGCATCTTCCCTAGTGGAAGCTGGCTGCTACTTTTAAGAGTATCTTATCTTGCTTATCTTGTTGATTGATGCTATATGAACTTGACTCTATGCCATGTTACCACCTTGTATGTTACTTGGTGGTATTACATTATTATGCACTACTACTTTGATATTATGTTTGATTGATGCTACCTGTGATTGCTATTGTTGATGGATGCATCGGCTGTGTGGTTCTTCTGTGTGGTTCTTCTAAGCCGATCATCCATTACAACCATTAATCCCGGAAATGGGACGTAGGATTGGTTTGGTTGTAACCATATGTATGCGCTTCGTGGATCTGCTACGTTATGTAAAACTCATGGGATGTTTTCAATACAACCATTAATTCCGGTAATGGGACCTAAGGATTGGTTTGGTTTTAACTTACACCGTATATGCTGTGTGGATCTTATACGCTGTGTGGATTTATTTTGCTGTGTGATACTTTCCTTTTCGGCCATTAATTCCCGTGTGGAAACCTAAGACCAGGTTGGTTTGTGTAACTGTCAATAACAGGCGAAACCGCTTACATATAAATGTAATCGCGGTCACTCATATAACTTACATGTTGTTTCATTTAATTATTTACTACTTAAAACCTGTGAAGCTCACAACAATTATGTGACCTTTTTGAGCATGTCTTTTCGGTGATTAAGGTAATTGAGGATTCTTGGAGTGCTGCCTTAGAGGGGACCCTAGGATGCATTTTGTGACTTATCATCTTTTGTTAAACATAAACCTTGGTTGATTAACTGATTATTTGTACACTTGTTCCGGGTTGTGGGAAACTAAACAATGTTATTCTATATGGTTATGTGATCCTTACATGTTATGCTTATGGCTATGTTGTCGTGAATATTGACTACGTGACACAAGTCTCTATTTGTGTTTGGGTGTTGTCATGACACGCTTGTCATCATATTATATTACTCTCTATCGTATACCATGTGTTATGACGATCCCGTCTCGCTCGCATCCATGTTTCCGCTATCAGCGGGGGGGTGTGTGACTGGTATCAGAGCCATTGGTTATAGAGAATTAGGCAATTCACTTGACCTAGACTATAACCTAGGAACCTTTGTAGAATGCATGCTAGGACTGGCTTGCATTGATGTACATGTATGTTCCTCTATACTTGTTCCTTGTCTTTATACATGATTCTATACATACATGCTTGTTCTGATCATCCTGGGAAGACACTATTACTCTTAGTCTTCTCCATGGGATACCTTATACTAGAATCTTACATTTGTACACGCACTATATTATACCATTAGGTCGGAACACCCAAACTGAAGGGAAACTTCACAGATCACGCGTAGCGTCTATCTCAAATACTAAATCGAACCTAAGATAGCATGTCTGAGATCCTGAAAGTATGAAGGATAGGCAACTATCACTAGACAAATTATGCTTAGGTGCTTGGAGTTTACTTGCTATCACATACTACTATTGGAATACTATTGGCTCATGGACATGAGGGCATTACATGATTCGTGCTTGATGAACGTTGACAATACTATGATATTAACTTGGGGTAGGTGAAGCTAAGGGTGACCATGCAAGGAAAATTACCATTACGGGGGCACACGTAATTGCAATTTGCAGTGCGTGAGAAGTCGGCTAATCTTACATGAGGTAACGATCATGAGTATCACAAATTTTCTATTCTATACCCTAGGGTTTTAGGATCATAATTCTAGTAAGACCTATTAAGAGTAACAAAACATTACTAACACCTACTATTACCTAAGTCCTGTCCTACTTAGAGCCTCATGGTATTTCCAATCATGACATTGATTTATTCTCCAAGAAACATTCCTCACTTAGCATTTCAGTAGCTAAGGAACTAATTGAATACTTAGAATGAAAGTGGACTACAAGAAATGTAAAGGAGTGATGATACTCTACACATACATTATGTTATTCATTGGAATGATGCTAAGGAAAATCAGATGTCAGTAACGGTTTAGGCGTCTCTAGGTATATCGTGGATGTGGTGGGAACGCTGCGGGGAACCCTATATATAAGCATCATCGGTATACTAAGAATGTGCTTAAACTGGGCTACGTGATGATCCTGATTGACTGAAGCATGGATTGTTGGAACTTGATGAGTGGAATCATACATGTATCTTCAAGTGACTAAGGTTTACATGTTTACTAAAGTTTACATGCTTACTCCTTTTATGATTAGAAGATGCCGCCTAGAAGAGTCACCGTAGTACAAATCATGAAGGTGAGACCCCACAAGGCAGAGGTAGGGGTAGACCACCAAGAACAGGTGGTGCTCTTGCTGGCAACAATCAGGGAACTGAAAACCCTGATATAGCGCTATGATTGCTCAGTAGCTAGCCGCACTGATTCCAACTATAGTGACTCAAGTGAGTGACACTCTTCTGAATCATAATCTCCACGGGGATCATGATACTCACCATGAGCATAACCAAGGAATAGGGGAAGACAATGGGATTGGCGGAACAACTGGGAATGAAACTGGGGTCGATATTACAAGACGGGGATGTTCCTACAAGGAATTGTGGCATGCAAACCTGAGAATTTGATGGGAAAGGTGGGGCGATTCCCTAACTAGGTGGCTTGAAAAGATGGAGGCAGTTATCGATATCAGTTAGTGCCTTGACAGTCAAAGAATCAAGTATGCCACGTGTTCACTGTAGGGCAAGGAACAACCTGGTGGAAACCTAGGTTCAAGCTAGAGGAAGAGAGTCCGTGATGCGGATGTCATGGGACAAGTCAAAGCTTTGATCACTGAGGAGTACTGGAGTTGAGGAATCATGCTATGGTGGGGGTGGGCACGCAGTTTACTGATCGATTCTACGAGTTGGCAAGATTGGTTCCACATCTGGTAACTCCAGAATCGAAGAGCATTGAAAGGTATATTTGGGGACTCGCGCCTCAAATTCGAGCATTGGTAACAGCAGCTCCTCCTACGATTTAGAGCGCAATTCTGAAGGCTGACGCTCTAACTGACGAGATGGTAAGAACAGGGATGTTGGGTAGGGGAGCAGAGAAGAGAAAGGAGGCTGGGGAAACGAGCCGGTCTAATGCTGGAAGGTTTGATAAGAAGGCCAAGACGACCTGAATTTT
>CM044016.1:36673440-36966287 GCA_024085815.1 Flaveria linearis | reverse complement strand
GTGGCGACTCAAGGAAAGAAAGAATATGCTGGGCCGCACCCGAAATTTGACATGTGTAACCTTTATCATCCCCCAGCAATGCTGTGTCGGGTGTGTCTGAACTGTAGACGCCCTGGGCATCAAGCGAGAGACTGCAGAGTGGCGCCAAACCTGGTGGCACCCGTCAACGCGGTTAACCCCGCCGGAATGCCAGGGTCTGTTATGAGTGTGGGAACCAGGTCACTACCGAAACATGTGCCCAAGACTGAATCGGGCTCAGGGTCAGCAAGCAAACAATCAACCACAAGTGATGGCCATAGCTGGTAATCCAGGCCAAGGGAATCAAGGAAATGCTGCCAGAGGATGTACGTTCGTTATCGGAGCAAATGACGCCCGTCGGGACCCGAATGTCGTTACGGGTACGTACTTGCTCAATCACCACTTTGCATCTATACTGTTTGATACTGGAGCAGACAATAGTTTTATATCTTCTGAATTTCTCACATGCTTGCCTTGAACCCCAGTAGGCTAGAAACTAGCTACTCGTAGAAATGGCCAACAGTAGAGTTGTACAGGCCGATGAGATTATTAGAAAGTGCTCGATGATATCGGAAAACTATGCCTTCGATATAGACTTAATACCTTTTGAGCTGGGAAGTTTTGATGTGATTGTGGGAATGGATTGGTTGTCGAAACACGGAGGCGAGATTGTTTGTCGGGAGAAAGTAGTACGAATCCCCATGCCAGACGGGGAGATACTCAGGATTCAAGGAGAACGACCGGGAAGAACTCTAAAACTTATTTCTTGCATGAAGACGCGTCGATGCTTATGAAAGCAGTGTTACGCATTTCTGGCCCATGTAGTGGAAAAGAAAGAAGAAGGAAACAAGTTGGTAGATATCCTGTAGTACGGGATTATCCGGAAGTATTCCCTGATGACTTGTCGGGTTTCCTCCTCCACGACAGGTGGAATTTCGTATAGAGTTAGTTCCTGGAGCTATGTTGGTTGCAAAAGCACCGTATCGGTTAGCACCATCCGAAATGCAAGAGTTATCTAGCTAATTACAAGAGCTCCTGGAGAAGGGTTTTATTCGACCGAGCCATTCACCATGGGAAGCACGCGTCTTATTTGTCAAAAAGAAAGACGGTCGTTCCGTATGTGCATCGATTATCACGAGTTGAACAATTGACTGTGAAGAATCGATATCCTCTCCCCAGAATTGATGATTATTTGATCAACTGCAAGGAGCTTCGTATTTCTCCAAGATTGATCTTCGTTCTGGATATCATCAACTAAGGGTTTTCGAGGATGACATACCGAAAATAGCTTTCAGGACTCGTTATAGGCACTATGAGTTCTTAGTCATGCTGTTCGGATTGACTAATGCACCAGCTGTGTTCATGGATCTGATGAATCGAGTGTGCAAACCTTACTTGGATAAGTTCGTGATCGTGTTCATAGACGATATACTTATCTACTCCCGAACGAAAGAGGACCACGAGGAACACCTTCGGGCCATACTAAGTTTATTACAAGAAGAGGAACTTTTCGCTAAACTCTCGAAGTGCGAGTTTTGGCTTCGAGAAGTGAAATTTTTGGGGCATGTGGTTAACGAAAATAGGATTCATGTAGATCCCGACAAGATTGAAGCAGTGAAGAAATGGGATGCACCCCAGACACCTTCAGAGATACGACAATTCTTAGGATTGGCCGGATATTATCGTCGCTTCATTGCGAATTTTTCAAAGATTGCTCAACTGTTAACTTTGTTAACTAAAATGACAAGAAGTTTGATTGGGGACTTGCACAAGAACAAGCATTCCAAACGTTGAAGGAGAAGTTGTGCAACACACCGATATTGTCCCTCCCAGACGGGAATGATGATTTTGTGGTGTACTGCGATGCTTCACATCAAGGATTGGGTTGTGTGCTAATGCAGAAAGATAAGGTGATTGCCTACGCCTTACGACAACTCAAGGTGCATAAAAAGAACTACACAACTCATGATTTGGAGTTGGGCGCTGTAGTATTTGCACTTAAGATATGGAGGCACTATCTGTATGGAACCAAATGCATCATCTACACAGATCATAAGAGCCTTCAACACATCCTGAATTAGAAAGAAGTGAGTTCTAATTTTCATTAAAACATTAACAACATTTCATACACATCACAGCTATCTTTTTATTGGCAATATTATACATTCACCTTTATCATTATTCAGTCCCACTGGACCTGTCCCATCGAACGTCGGTTGCCCAATCTAGCAACTACAGTTCCCCATACCCAGTAACGTCGTTTGCCCACATCCAGCAACTACCAGTACTACACTCAGAAACATCTGTTGCCCACATCCAGCAACTACCAGTTTCTCATACCCAGTAACGTCGGTTGCCCACATCAGCAACTACCAGTTACTACACTCAGAACATCGGTTGCCCACATCCAGCAACTACCAGTTTCTCATACTCGGTAACGTCGGTTGCCCACATCCAGCAACTACCGGTTACCCTACCCAGAGACGTCGGTTGCCCACATCCAGCAACTACCAGTCTCCCATACCCAGTAACGTCGGTTGCCCACATCTAGCAACTACCGGTACTATCTCTCATCCAGTAGGATGCCAAATAATCATCTAGGGTCGTCACCACAAGATGTTCACAAAGCTGAGTGATCGTCATCACTCCTATCAAACTGTACAGTTTACACCCAGGCATCTTACCCTAATGGCCTGTTGAGATTTACATCACATTACCATTTCAAAAACATTTTTTTATTTATTGCCAATATTATCACATTCATTACACTTTACCATTCTTTCTTTTAGTACCAGTTTTTAACATATTTCATTAACCATCACACCCATCCGACCCATGGAATCATTAACATCACATAATGATTAACAACGTTCAGATGACTATCTTTTACACTCTACCTGACCCATTGCAATCATTACCATCCTGTAATGATTAACAATGTTCAGGTAGTCATTATTACCCCCACTTTCCCTCTAACAGCTTAACAAACTGTTAGAAACATATCCATCATTACTATCACAATTCTGGTACTAAAACATTCAATTCATTTATCATTATGTGTGTGCTAGCCCGAATGTTAAAACCAAACATTTAAAAGGGCTTAGAACACCTTATCAACTTCCTCACCACAGTCTACACAATCCACGTACCAGGTAACTAGTCCTTCCTCTAATCAAGGTATATCTAAGGCAATAAACCCTGATTCAATAACTTATTCTCAAACAGGCCCTCATGCGATTGAACACTTATGCGAATGAGCATCATGCGACTGGACCTATGCGAATGAACCATGCGACTGAACCTTCAGTCGTACGATAACCGTTCATTCGCACGATTGAGTTCTCATTCGTACCCAGTGTTCACTCGTCTTCATTCGGCCTTCTAACCAGGGCGACTGAGTTCCAACCGCACGATTGAACCTCCATTCGCACTCAATCGCCCGATTAAACTCTCATTCGTGCGATTGAGCCATGCGATTGAGCCCATTCGCCTGAAACGAATCAGCAGCTGTGTTCTTGACGTTTTGATCCAAACTTACTCAAAATTTGAGTTTTAACCATCCAAATCATACCATATTCAAAACAGATCCTATACACATCGTTTACAATGGTTTCGGACCATTATTTCATCAAAACTTCACAAAAACTTGGATTTGAATTCTTGGATTTTAAATTCAGAATGAACCAGACCAATTTACTGATTAAAACAGGTTGTTGGATCAACTCAATCATACCCACAGCTTATAACATCTCCGGATTAATCCGTGATGTTCAAAACTTACCAAAACGGGTTTCGCCTAGGCAATTGGCAAGAACAGGGGTGTTTGGGTGTAAGAGAACAAGAAAATAGAGTGGATGCAGATAGAAATCTGCTCCTGAACTCTCTGCACGCCGCCTACTTATCCATACACATAACTTAACCGCCTCTCTTCAGTCGCACGATTGACCATTCGCACGACTGATTCGTGCGACTGAAGCTCATACGCTACTATTCGTACGATTGAGTTTCTCAATCGCACGTAAGGGGTGCGACTGAAGTTCATTCGCATATAACCCATGCGACTGAATACTTATCAATCAAACAAACTCAACTTAATTAATTAATCATAACTATAATATAATTACAAGTCCGGATTTAGAAACCGGATGTTACAACTCTCCCCTCTTAAATAGGTTTCGTCCTCGAAACCAACTATTCAAACAATCGGGGATAATCTCTTCATCTCATCTTCTGATTCCCAAGTGAAATCAGACCCTTTCTATTCGACCACTGCACTTTAACTAACTGAATAGTTTTATTCTCAGCCTTTTCACCTTTCTGTCTACTATAGCAGTAGGTTTCTCAACATAATTAACTTATCATCCACTTCTATATCATCAAAGGTACATAAGCATTCTCATCGGCCAAACACTTGCGCAACTGTGACACGTGAAAGGTTGGGTGAATCCTTGCAACTGATCGGGTAATTCTAGTTTATAGGCCACTTCCCCAATCCGTTCTATAATGCTAAACGGTCCTATAAAACGAGGACTTAACTTTTCCCTCCTTCTGAATCTGATAATTCCCTTCCAAGGAGATACCTTCAACATAACTCTATCTCCTACTTCAAACTCTATATGCCTTCGCTTTTATCTTCATAAGACTTCTGTCGATCCTGAGCTGCTTTAAAACGAGCTTTGATCTGATCCAGTTTCTCATTCGTAGCCTGTACAATTTCCAAACTACCCAACTCTTTCTGCCCAACTTCTCCCAACATATGGGACTTCTGCACTTTCTGCCATATAACATCTCATAGGGGCTCTCCCAATCGTAGAATGATAACTGTTATTGTAGGAGAATTCAACTAAGGCAAATGACTATCCCAGCTACCACCGAAATCTATAACACAAGCTCGTAACATGTCTTCAACTGTTTGGATAGTCCTTTCAGTCAGCCCATCAGTTCTGGGTGAAAGATGTGCTGTGTAACAGACGAGTACCCATATCTTCATGAAACTTTCTCCAAAACCTCGAAGTAAAACGTGTATCTCTATCTGACACAATAGAATGGTACCCCGTGTCGAGCAATAATCTCTCGAATAAACAGTTCTGCTAACTTCTCAGAGTTATACGTTTCCTTGATTGGTAAGAAATGTCCGCTACGTGTCAATCTATCTACTATGACCCAAATGGTATCATAACCTTTAGCTGTACGCGGAAGCTTAGTTATGAAATCCATTGTCAATTCCTCCCACTTCCATTTCGGGATCTCTAAGGGTTGAAGTTTACCATATGGCTTTTGATGCTCAGCTTGACCTGAAGACACGTCAAACACCTATTCACATACTGCATCACATTGAACTTCATACCGGGCCACCAATATTCTTGTTTCAAATCCTTATAATTTTAGTAGCACCAGGATGTATAGAATATCTGGACTTATGAGCTTCATCTAACACCATTCCCTCATTTTAATCGGAACCCACATACGACCACATTTCGTCTTAACCCCAAAACTATTTTCTTCTAGATCCTTTATTGACCCTTCATTCGTTCTCGCTTCACGTTCTCTTCTTTCAGTGCTTCTAATTGAGTTTCTCGTAACTGATGCATAAAATCTGGGGTTATCACTAACTTGTATGACTTAACTCGAATTGGAGGGTGTTCATTCTTTCTACTTAATGCGTCAGCAACCACATTTGCTTTACCAGGATGGTAAAGTATTTCACAATCATAATCTTTCACAATTCTAACCATCTCCGCTGGCGCATGTTCAATTCCTTCTGATCAAAGAAATATTTTAAACTCTTATGATCTGTGTAAATCGTACATTTCGCCCCATATAAATAATGCCTCCATATCTTCAAGGCAAATACCACTGCTGCCAGTTCTAGGTCATGTGTCGGATAATTCTTTTCATGTTCTTTCAATTGTCTGGAAGCATAAGCTATCACTCGTCCCCTCTGCATAAAACACAGCCTAGACCTTGATACGAAGCATCTGAATAAATCACCAATCTTCATTTCCATCTGGCAACGACAGCACTGGTGATTGGGTTAACTTCTGCTTCAGTTCTTGAAATGCATTTTCTTGTTCTGGTCCCCAAAATATTCTTCATTCTTCCTCGTCAGTTTCGTTAACGGGGATGCGATTTTGGCAAAATCCTGAATAAACCTTCTATAGTAACCAGCCAGACCCAAGAAACTGCGGACCTCAGATGGCGTCTTTGGAGGACTCCACCTCACTACTGTTTCAATCTTGGTAGGATCTACTAAAATACCTTCTGCATTAATCACATGTCCTAAAAACTGTACCTCCCGCAACCAAAACTCACACTTAGAAAATTTGCATAAAGCCTTTCTTTTCTCAATCTTTCAACACTTCACGAAGATGGCAAGCATGATCTCCCTCATTCTTCGAATAGATCAGTATATCATCAATAAACACAATTACTGATCGATCTAACATTGGCTTGCACACCCTATTCATCAAATCCATAAAAGCAGCAGGGGATTCGTCAACCCAAAGGACATAACCAGAAATTCATAATGACCATAACGTGTACGAAACGCTGTCTTAGGTATATCTTCTTCCTTGACTTTAACTGATGATATCCCGAACGAAGGTCTATCTTAGAAAACCAACTGGCTCCCTGTAGCTGATCAAACAAATCATCTATTCGTGGGAGTGGATACTTATTCTTTATTGTCAACTTGTTTAATTCTCTGTAATCAATACACATACGCATACTCCCATCTTTCTTCTTCACAAACAATACTGGAGCACCCCACGGGGAAGAACTGGGTCTAACAAAACCTTTTCTAGCAAGTCTTCAGTCTGTTTCATTAACTCCTTCAATCCGATGGAGCTAATCTATAAGGTGGCTTAGCAACTGGCTTAGCACCCGGAACCAAATCAATTCTAAACTCAACTTCACGATCTGGGGGAATACCCGGTAATTCCTCTGGAAACACATCTGAAATCTCTAACCACAGGAATGTCTTCTATCTTTCTTACAGACTTTGGAAATCAATTACATATACAAATAGGATACACACCCGCGGCTCATTAACTTATCAGCTTTATCATAGATATTATTTTCACAGTTGACTCCTCTCTATCACCATATACATTAATCGTTTTTCCATCCGGTGCTCTTAACGAATTAACTTCTTATTACATATAATATGGGCTTCATGGTTTGCCAACCAATCCATACCCAATACTACATCAAACCCTCCTAACACCATTGGATATAGTTTAACAGGCAACCTATATCCTTCTAATTCAATATAACAACCATCATCATATTACATAATCACTGATCTATCATTAGCAGTTTCAACTACAAAAGCTACCTCTAGTGGTCGAACTTCACATGCAAGCATAGGGCAAAAATCAATAGATACAAAACTTCCACTTGCACCAGAATCAAATAACACATTAGCTGGAATTCCATTACTAGAAACGTACCTGAGACTACATCTGGCAACGCTTTAGCCTCACTAGCTGACATAGAATATGCTCGCCCCTTAGCCACACTCGACCTTCTCCTGACCCTTTCATCGATCTAAACGGTTCAGGCTTTCTAACTACCAACTTTGGACATTCACTTCGAATATGCCCGTTTCTCCACACTCATAACATTTACGAGGACCTTCACTACACTCATTAGCATAATGTCCCTCTTTCCACATCTAAAACAATTCCTGCTACCCATCATACATTCACCCTGATGTAGCCTACCACACCTCCCGCAACGTGGCAGCTCATTTCTGACATTCCTCGGGAATTGACCCCTTCCAAACCTACCTTCTTTGAGAGAACTTGGATTCTCAAATCTTCTTTGCACGACAGATTCTTCACGCCTCCTTTTATTCCCTTCCGGAACAACACTACTACCATAAACTTCTTGATACATATCTGCAGCTAAGTTTACCGTCAACTGGTAACTACTCGGAGCAGATGATCTAACCAACTTCTAACCTCCTGAGGTAACCCCTGTGTATACCTCAAAATCTTCTTCTCTTCAGGAACCACCAAATGAGGCACCAACCGCGCCATCTCCTCAAACTTAGACGTGTATTCCCTATGAGACATATTACCTGCCTGAAACTGCAGGAAACTCATTTCTATTCGATCCATCTCGCCTTTCGGACAAAACTTGTCCGACACTAACTTTCTAAATTCAGGCCACAACATTTTGTCAGTAGCCTCCTCGCCTAACGTCTGGATAATCGTATCCCACCAATACAGAGCCTCACCTACAAACGAGTGGGCTGCAAATTTTACCTTCTGATCCTCCCTACACTCACTCAACTTGATCACGGCTTCCATTTCACGAAGCCATTTATAAGTGGCTACCACATCCATAGCCCCAGAAAATCATGGAGGATTACATTCTTTAAACTGGCTATACGTAACTCCCTTCCTCTCACTAGACCCCTCAGCTTTATCAACATTCCTACTTTCATCAGGTCTAGCTGTATTCAAGGCTTTACGAACCTCCTCAGCAATTGCATCACGGAATTGCTGCCCGTCATACTAAGCACCTCGGTGCTCTCATCAACATTCCTTCCGAGGTTCCACCTTGCATTCTTTCACTCTCCCTATCAGCCATAACCTATTAAAACGAGATCAGGATTATTTGGTACTCGCATGTAAGTATATAACCAGAATACTAATAGTAAAGTAAATTATTAATAATGTTGGCCAAGTACTATTAATTGTTTACTTTACTTGTACTATTCTCGTTATTCCTTCTCATGATAGTCCCATCACCTTTCTTGTTTAATAAACTATTCTATCTAGCTATCCCTGCTGGCATATCTATTTTCTAGTTAAAGTCTAGTTATTATAAACTAGATCCCTTTAACACTGCTCTGATACCAACCTGTGACGCCCCAAACCCGGCAGGGCACCGGAGGCACGTCACGCAGTTGGATTAATATCTTAAAACACAAATCAGAGCTTTCTATTTACAGCGGAAGACTTTAAACATTGTTATATATATATTAACCCAACTTTCTAAAACATTTTACATAAGATTGTATTTAATTATACATTGCCCTGTTTACATATTAACAAGTCCTAAATCCTATGCCCAGCAGTAGCTCCGGGATAGCGTCCTCATCATCTCATACTTGCTTTCCTCTATTATAGAGGATCCCTCCTTACCTAGCACACACAACATACTCAAATATCAGATAAACTGGTGAGTTCTAATTTTCATTAAAACATTAACAACATTTCATACACATCACAGCTATCTTTATTGGCAATATTAAATTCAACTTTTATCATTATTAGTCCCACTGGACCTGTCCCATCGAACGTCGGTTGCCCACATCTAGCAACTACCAGTTCCCCATACCCAGTAACGCGAGCCCACATCCAGCAACTACCAGTTACTACACTCAGAAACATCGGTTGCCCACATCCAGCAACTACCAGTTTCTCATACCCAGTAACGTCGGTTGCCCACATCCAGCAACTACCAGTTACTACACTCAGAAACATCGGTTGCCCACATCAGCAACTACCAGTTTCTCATACTCGGTAACGTCGGTTGCCCACATCCAGCAACTACCGGTTACCTACCCAGAGACGTCGGTTGCCCACATCCAGCAACTACCAGTCTCCCATACCCAGTAACGTCGGTTGCCCACATCTAGCAACTACCGGTTACTATCTCTCATCCAGTAGGATGCCAAATAATCATCTAGGGTCGTCACCACAAGATGTTCACAAAGCTGAGTGATCGTCATCACTCCTATCAAACTGTACAGTTTACACCCAGGCATCTTACCCTAACTGGCCTGTTGAGATTTACATCACATTACCATTTCAAAAACATTTCTTTATTTATTGCCAATATTATCACATTCATTTACACTTTACACATTTTCTTTTAGTACCAGTTTTTAACATATTTTCATTAACCATCAACCCCATCCGACCCATTGGAATCATTACCATCACATAATGATTAACAACGTTCAGATGACTATCTTTTACACTCTACCTGACCCATTGCAATCATTACCATCCTGTAATGATTAACAATGTTCAGGTAGTCATTTACCCCCACTTTCCCTCTAACAGCTTAACAAACTGTTAGAAACATATCCATCATTACTATCACAATTCTGGTACTAAAACATTCAATTCATTATCATTATGTGTGCTAGCCCAATGTTAAAACCAAACATTTAAAAAGGGCTTAGAACTCACCTTATCAACTTCCTCACCACAGTCTACACAATCCACGTATCCAAGGTAACTAGTCCTTCCTCTAATCAAGGTATATCTAAGGCAATAAACCCTGATTCAATAAAACTTCTCAAACAGGCCCTCATGCGATTGAACACTTATGCGAATGAGCAATCATGCGACTGGACCTATGCGAATGAACCATGCGACTGAACCTTCAGTCGTACGATAACCGTTCATTCGCACGATTGAGTTCTCATTCGTACCCAGTGTTCACTCGTCTCCATTCGGCCTTCTAACCAGGCGACTGAGTTCCAACCGCACGATTGAACCTCCATTCGCACTCAATCGCCCGATTAAACTCTCATTCGTGCGATTGAGCCATGCGATTGAGCCCATTCGCCTGAAACGAATCAGCAGCTGTGTTCTTGACGTTTTTTGATCCAAACTTACTCAAAATTTGAGTTTTAACCATCCAAATCATACCATATTCAAAACAGATCCTATACACATCGTTTACAATGGTTTCGGACCATTATTTCATCAAAACTTCAAAAACTTGGATTTGAATTCTTGGATTTTAAATTCAGAATGGACCAGACCAATTTACTGATTAAAACAGGTTGTTGGATCAAACTCAATCATACCCACAGCTTATAACATCTCCGGATTAATCCGTGATGTTCAAAACTTACCAAAACGGGGTTTCGCCTAGGCAATGGCAAGAACAGGGGGTTTGGGGTGTAAGGGAACAGAAAATAGAATGGATGCAGATAGAAATCTGCTCCTGAACTCTCTGCACCGCCCTACTTATCCATACACATAACTTAACCGCCTCCTTCAGTCGCACGATTGAACCATTCGCACGACTGATTCGTGCGACTGAAGCTCATACGCCTACAATTCATACGATTGAGTTTCAATCGCACGTAAGGGGTGCGACTGAAGTTCATTCGCATATAACCCATGCGACTGAATACTTAATCAATCAACAACTCAACTTAATTAATTAATCATAACTATAACATAATTACAAGTCCGGATTTAGAAACCGGATGTTACATTAGGGCGTCACAGGTGGTATCAGAGCAGTAGTTAAAGGGATCTAGTGTTTAATAACTAGACTTTAACTAGAAAATAGATATGCCAGCAGGGACAGCAGGGATAGCTAGATAGATAGTTATTAAAACAAGAGAAGGTGATGGGACGAACATGAGAAGGAAAACAAGAATAGTAAAAGTAAAGTAAACAATTAATAGTACTTGGCCAACATTATTAATAATTTACTTTACTTATAGTATTCTGGTTATATACTTACATGCGAGTACCAAATAATCTGATCTCGTTTTAATAGGTTATGGCTGATAGGGAGAGTGAAAGAATGCAAGGTGGAACCTCAGAAAAAAATGTTGATGAAAGCACAGAGGTGCTTAGCATGACGAGACAACAATTTCGTGATGCAATTGCTGAGGAGGTTCGTAAGGCCTGAATGTAGCTAGACCTGATGAAAATAGGAATGTTGATAAAGCTGAGAGGCCTAGTGAGAGAAAGGGAGTTACGTATAGTCAGTTTAAAGAATGTAATCCTCCATAGTTTTCTGGGGCTATCGATGTGGTAGCCACTTATAAATGGCTTCGTGAAATGGAAGCCGTGATCAATTGAGTGAGTGTAGGGAGGATCAGAAAGTAAAGTTTGCAGCCCACTCGTTTGTAGGTGAGGCACTGTGCTGGTGGGATACGATAATTCAAACGTTAGGTGAAGAGGCTACTGACAAAATGTTGTGGCCTGAATTTAGAAAGTTAGTGTCGGATAAGTTTTGCCCAAAGAAGAGATGGATCGAATAGAGATGAGTTTCTGCAGTTTCAGGCAGGTAATATGTCCCATAGGGAATACACGTCTAAGTTTGAAGAAATGGCTTAGTGGTGCCTCATTTGGTGGTTCTGAAGAGAAGAAATCTTGAGGTACACCCAGGGGTTGCCTCAGGAGGTTAGAAAGTTAGTTAGATCATCTGCTCCGAGTAGTTACCAGTTGACGGTAAACTTAGCTGCAGATATGTATCAAGAAGTTTATGGTAGTGATGTTGCTCCTGATGAAAGTAAAAGGAAATGTGAGGAACCTGCAGTATAGAGAAGATTTGAGAATCTAAGTTTCCAGAAGAAGGGTAGGTTTGGAAGGGGTCAATTCCAAAGGAATATCAGAAATGAGCTACCACGTTGCGGGAAATGTGGTAAACTACATAAGGGTGAATGTATGATTGGTAGTAGAACTTGTTTTAAATGTGGAAGGTTAGGACATTATGCTAATGAATGTAGTGAAGGTCCTCGTAGATGTTATGAATATGGGGAATGGGGCATTCGAAGTGAATGTCCAAAGTTGGTAGTTAGAAAACCTGAACCGGTTTGAATGATGAAAGGGTCGGAGAAGGGTCGAGTGTGGCTAAGGGGCGAGCATATTCTATGTCAGCTAGTGAGGCTAAAGCTTTGCCAGATGTAGTTTTAGGTACGTTTTTAGTTAATGGGATTCCAGCTAACGTGATTTGATTCTGGTGCAAGTGGAAGTTTTGTATCTGTTAATTTTTGCCCTATGCTTGCATGTGAAATTCGACTTTTAGAGGTAGCCTTTATAGTGGAAACTGCTAATGATAGATCTGTGATAATTAGTAGCGATTGAGGGTTGTTTATTGAATTAGAAGGATATAGATTGCCTGTTAAACTATATCCTATAGTGTTAGGAGGGTTTGATGTAGTTTTGGGGTGGATTGGTTAGCAAACCATGAAGCCCTATTGTATGTAATAAGAAGCTGATTCAATGAGAGCGCCTGATGGGAAAATGATTAGTGTATATGGTGATAGAGGAGAGTCAACTGTAAAGATATATCCACGATGAAAGCTGATAAGTTAATGAGCCGCAGGTGTGCATCTTATTTAGTATACATAATTGATTCTCAAAAGCCTGTGAAAAAGATAGAGGACATTCCTATGGTTAGAGATTTTATAGATGTGTTTCCAGAAGAATTACCGGGTATTCCTCCAGATCGTGAAGTTGAGTTTAGAATTGATTTAGTTCCGGGTGCTAAGCCAGTTGCCAAGTCACCTTACAGACTAGCTCCATCAGAATTGAAGGAATTAATGAAGCAAATTGAAGATTTGCTAGAAAGAGGTTATTAGACCCAGCTCTTCCCCGTGGGGTGCTCCAGTGTTGTTTGTAAAGAAGAAAGATGGAGTATGCGTATGTGTATTAATTACAGAGAATTAAACAAGTTGACGATAAAGAATAAGTATCCACTCCCCGAATAGATGATTTGTTTGATCAGTACAGGGAGCCAGTTGGTTTTCTAAGGTAGATCTCCGTTCGGGTGTCATCAGCTGAAAGTTAAGAAGAAAGATATACCTAAGACAGCGTTTCGTACACGTTATGGTCACTATGAATTTTGGGTTATGTCTTTTGGGTTAACAAATGCACCTGCTGCTTTTATGGATTTGATGAATAGAGTGTGTAAGCCATGTTAGATCGATCAGTAATTGTGTTTATGAGGACATACGATCTATTCCAAGAATGAGGGAGTCACGCCTGCATCTCGTGAAGTGTTGGAAAGGTTGAGAAGAGAAAAGCTTTATGCAAATTTTCTAAGTGTGAGTTTTGGTTGCGGGAAGTACAGTTTTTAGGACATGTGATCAATGCAGAAGGTATTTTAGTAGATCCTGCAAAGATTGAAACAGTAATGAAGTGGAGTCCTCCAAAGACGCCATCTGAAATCCGCAGTTTCTTGGGTCTGGCTGGTTATTATAGAGATTTATTCAAGATTTGCCAAAAATTGCATCCCGTTAACGAAGCTGACAAGAAAGAATGAAGAATACGTATGGGGACCAGAACAAGAAAATGCATTCAAGAACTGAAGCAGAAATTAACTCGATCACCAGTGTTGTCGTTGCCAGATGGAAATGTAGATTTAGTATCTATTCAGATGCTTTTGTATCAAGGTTTAGGTTGTGTATTGATGCAGAGGGGACGGAGTAATAGCTTATGCTTCCAGACAGTTGAAAGAACATGAAAAAGAATTATCCGACGCATGATATGGAATTGGCAGCAGTGGTATTGCCTTGAAGATATGGAGGCATTACTTCTATGGGACGAAATGTACGATTTACACGGATCATAAGAGTTTGAAATATTTCTTCGATCAGAAAGAATTAAACAGCGCCAGCGGAGATGGTTAGAATTGGTGAAATATATGATTGCGAAATACTTTACCATCTGGTTAAAGCAAATGTGGTGGCTGACGCGTTAAGCAGAAAGAATGAACAACCTCCGATTCGAGTTAAGTCATATAAGTTAGTGATAACCCATATTTATGTATCAGGTACGGGAAGCTCAATAGAAGCATTAAAGGAGGAGAACGTGAAACGAGAACGAATGAAATGTCAAACAAAGGATCTGGGAGAAAAAATAGTTTGGGGTTAAGACAAAATGTGGTCATATGTGGGTTCTGACTAAGATGAGAGAGTTGGTGCTAGATGAAGCTCATAAATCCAGATATTCTATACATCCTGGTGCTACTAAGATGTATAAAGACTTAAGACAAGAATATTGGTGGCCAGGTATGAAGTTTAATGTGATAAAGTTGTGAATAAAGTTTGACATGCCTTCAGGTTAAAGCTGAGCATCAAAAGCCATACTGTAAGCTTCAACCTTAGAAATTCCAAATGGAAATGGGAGGAATTGACAATGGATTTCATAACTAAGCTTCTGCGTACAGCTAAGGTTATGATACCATTTAGGTCATAGTGGATAGATGGACACGTAGCGGGCATTTCTTACCAATCAAGGAGATGTATAACTTTGAAAAGTTAGCAGAACTGTTTATTCGAGAAATTATTGCTCGTCATGGAGTGCCGTTATCTATTGTGTCAGATAGGGATACACGTTTTACTTCGAGGTTTTGGAGAAAATTTCATGAAGATATGGGTACACGTTTAACACAGTACATCTTTTCACCCAGGAAACTGATGGGTTGACTGAAAGGACTATCCAAATAGTTGAGGATATGTTGCAGGCTTGTGTATTAGATTTTTATGGTAGCTGGGATAGTCATTTGCCATTAGTTGAATTCTCCTACAATAACAGTTATCATTCCACAATTGGGAGAGCCCCTTATGAGAGTTTTATGGCAAAAAGTGCAGGAGTCCGAATGTTAGGAGAAATTGGGCAGAAAGAGCTGGGTAGTTTGGAAATTGTACAGGCTAAATGAGAGAAGTTGGATCAGATCAAGCTCGGTTTAAAGCCGCTCAGGATCGACAAAAGTCTTATGAAGATAAAAGGCGAAGACATATAAACTTTGAAGTAGGAGATAAAGTTATGTTGAAAGTATCTCCTTGGAAGGGGATTATCAGATTTAGAAGAAGGGAAAGTGGAGTCCTCGTTTTATAGGACTTGTTAGGAATTATAGAACGATTGGAGAAGTAGCCTATAAGCTAGAATTACCCGATCAGTTACAAGGAATCCACCCGACTTTTCACGTATCACAGTTGCGCAAGTGTTTAGACGATGAAAATGCATACGGCCTTTAGATGATATAGAGGTGGATGATAAGTTGAATTATGTTGAGAAACCTACTGCTATAGTGGACAGAAAGATGAAGAGATTGAGAAATAAAACCATTGAGTTAGTTAAAGTACAGTGGTCGACTAAAAAGGGGTCTGATTTCACCTGGGAATCGGAAGATGAGATGAGAAGAGATTATCCCAGTTGTTTGAATAGTTGGTTTCGGGGACGAAACCTATTTAAGGGAGAGAGAGTTGTAACATCCGGTTTCTAAATCCGGACTGTAATGTATTAGTTATGTTAATTAATTAAGTTGAGTTTTATTGTTAAGATTGGTGTTCAGTCGCATGAATGCATGCGAATGAACTTCAGTCGCACCCCTAGCGTGCGACTGAGATTCAATCGTACGAATCATAGGCGTATGGGATTCAGTCGCACGATTCAGGCGTGCGAATGGTTCAGTCGTGCGACTGAGTGTGAGGCGGTTTAGAATGAATGGGTAGATAAGTAAGGCAGTTAAGAGAGTTTAAAAGCAGATTCCTATCAGCATCATCTTCAATCTTGTTCCTTTTACACCAAACACCCCTGTTTTGCCAAATTGACTAAGTTAACTCCGTTTCGGTAAGTTTTGAATGTCACGGATCAATTCTACTATATTGTAAGCTGTGTATATGATTGAAACTGATCCATAACACGTTTAAATCACTAATTTGGTCTGGTTATTTTCTAAGTTAAAATCTGGGAATTCGGATCCGAGTTTTTGTGAAGTTTTGATAAATAATGATCCGAAACCATTGTAAACGATGTGTATATGATAGTTTGAATATGACATGATTTGGATGGTTAAAACTCAAATTTTAGTAAGTTTGGATCAAAAACGTCAAGAACATAGCTGCTGATCCGTTTCAGACGAATGGGCTCAGTCGCATACCTCAGTCATGCGAATGAGAGTCTAGTCGTGCGACTGAGTGCGAATAAAGGTTCAGTCGTGTGATTGAGAACCCAGTCGCCTGGTTAGAAGACCGAATGAAGACGAGTAATCACTATGTACGAATGAGGACTCAGTCGCGCGAATGAATGGTTAGTTGTACGATTGAAGGTTCAGTCGCATTGATGTTCATCCGCATAGGTCCAGTCGCATGAGTGCTCATTCGTATAAGTGTTCATTCGCATAGAAGTCCTGTTTGAGAATAGTTTATTGAATCAAGGTTTATTGTTTTAGATATACCTTGATTAGAAGAAGAACTAGGTATCTATGTACGTGGATTGTGTAGATTGTCGTGAGGAAGTTATTAAGGTGAGTTCTAAGCCCTTTTCAAATGTTTGGTTTTAACATTCGGGCTAGCACACATACGATGATAAATGAATTGAATGTTTTGCACCAGAATTGTGATATGATGTTTATACATTACTAACAGCTCGGGGGCTGTTAGGGTAAAGTTGGGGTAATGAATGATTATCTGCATTGTTAATCATTACGTGATGCAATGATTCCAATGGGTCAGATAGGGTGTGAAGCCAGATGAAAATATATAAAACTGGTGCTAAAAGAATGAATGTGTGATGTGTGAAATTTAATGTGACAATATTGCAATAAGTAAAGAAATTGTTTTGATGTAATGTAAATCTCAACAGGTCAGTTAGGGTAAGATGCTGTGTGTGTAGACTGTACAGTGAGAAGAGTGATGACGATCACTCAGCTTTGTGAACATCTTGTGGTGACGACCCTAGATGATTAAATTGGCATCCTACTGGATGAGAGATAATACTTACAGTTTCTAGATGTGGGAAACTGACAGTTTCTAGATGTGGGAAACTGACATCCGGTGGGACGAGTCCGGTGGGACAAAGTAAAGAAAAAGTGATGTTATTATATTGCCAATATAAATATAACTTTTGTATGTGATGAGATGCTATAATGTTTTAATAAAAATTTAGAACTCACCAGTTTATCTGATGTTTTGAGTGTGTTATATGTGTGCTAGGTAAGGAAGGATCCTCTAATAATAGAGGAAAACAAGCTTGAGTTGGATCAGGATGCTATCCCAAGGCGATTGCTGGCATAGGATAGGAGTCATGTGTAATAATGTAAAATGGATGTTTGTGTATATAAAAGTCGTGATATGTAAAAAATGTTTTTAAAAGTTGGGTTAATATGTAATGATGTTTAGTCTTTCGCTGTAAATAAAACGTTCTAATTTGTGTTTAAATATTAATCCAACTATGTGGCGCGCCTCCGATATCCTCCCGGGTTTAGGGCGTCATAAAAGGGTGAGCTACTATTCACCCTAGTTTAAAAATATTTAGAATGAACAGGGCCGCGAAAACTCACCTTGAAATGAGGTGAAAATAAGTGAATAAAAGACTTCAACAAGTGAGAGCAACGAACGATCAAAACCTATAATTAGTTATGATTAGGTTTTAAGACTGATCAAGAGGATGGATGCCTTCGGTCGGTTCGGGTTTGAGGTGCGACCCACACGTAAAAAAATATTGTATTTAGAATACGCCCATATATACTATAAAAGAGTAATACTAATGCTGACACTTATAATAATAATAATATTAGACATACTATTAATATTAGTAACAATTTTAGTAAAAACCTAACATGCTAAGAATACTTTATATAACACCAAAACAAAACCAAAAAAAATGAACGTACATCACACTACAAGTTACACACACACTCTCTCTCTCTCTCTCTCACACACAGATATATATATATATATATACCAATAAGATCATGAATATCGTAGCAACCATTTCAAACTACGCACACTTCAAACATCCACATATATATTTAATAGTGAAAGTGAAATAAAAGAAAATAATAATAATAATAATAATAATAATAATAATAATAATAATAATATAATAATAAACAAAAAACAATTTAATATATATATATATATATACACAGTCATATACACAAACTCAAACAATACATATATATACACTAACACACCACACATACATACATTCTATACGTATACATAATGTCTATATACAACATACATACCGAGCAGCACAAGGTATGGCCGGGGCAGCCACCGTACAAACCCGTACCAACCGAAACGAACCGAACGATTTCGAAACGGTACCACGAACAAAATGAGACAAGGTCTACAACAAGTGGTTACCTGTGAAACAAACAATCGGTGTGACGATGACGATCACCAGCGGCGAGATGCGTAGTAACGACAGGGGGCTGTGATGACTTAGGGTTTTCGGGAGGGAGACTTGGTCGATGGTCCGACATATATGAATGAATTTGATAATTTACTCTTTAGTCCCTCAACTTTAAATTAATTATTCCCTTAAGTTTACCTATGTAACAATTTAAACCCTATACTATTAATTTTAATAACAATACTAATATAATAATACTATTATTAATAATAATATTAATGATAATAATATTAATAATGTTAATTATACTAATCATGGTTAGTTTTATTAGTTATTATTTATGTAATATTTGGCTAATTCATTATTATAATATTAAGGTTAGCGCGTAACGGATATACGAAGAGATTAGATTTGAAAACGTATTGATGTGCTCCAAATTATACATAAAAATACTATCAAAAGCACATCAATTGTTCATTAATATCTTCCGTAAAATGATGATTATGTACTTAAAATCGTTTAATTGTGTTTTCAGGTGTTGTAAAGGGCAAGATGGACAAAAGAAGCATATTTGACAAGAAATTGAAGAAATCCAAGCTTTCAATTCCAAGCATGGGGTCGTGCCTTATTAAGCACGCCCTCATGCCTTACCTGAAACACACCCCTGTGCTAATTTGGCACACCCCCGTGTTTGGACATCTGACATGAGAAAAGTACTGTCCCCTAAAAGTGAACACGGGGCCGTGCCCCACCTCCAACACGGGGTCGTGCCCCATTTAACACGGGGTCATGCCCGACAGCTCCTGTACGTACGAGCCGACCAACTTCCGTAAGCATTGTACTAACACGGGGCCGTGCTTAAACACTCCGGAAAGCCTATAAATAGAGGCTTAAGTACAACATTTTAGGGAGCTTTTGGTGGGGTGATACTCTACAGATTGTTACAGGATTCAAGTCTTGAAGATCATTTGGAGGCTCGGGAGGTGCATACAACACTTGAAAGAAGCTCGGGATTGTCGAAACATCATCCATTGTAGATCATCGGTTTGATTGTTCCATTTCACCGATGAATTCATATTTATCTTCTATGTTATGTGTTGTTATGTTCAAGCTCATTATGAGCTAAACTCTCATTATCATCCTAATTGGATAAAAATGTAATTTGTGATGAACTAATTGTGTGATTTATATTGTGTTAATGTTATGGTGGTCTAGAGAACACTTTTAATGGGTAGCACCTACATTTGAACGGGGGGTTATAAACTTATGATTTGTAATTGTGATTGTCATACACGGTTGAAAAATGTATGATCAATTTTATTCATAACAAAACTATGGCTAATTAACTAGAGATGGTTATTAGAAATCGTATTACCTTAACTTCCTGATCATTTACGGTTTTCTTTTATTAGTCTGAAAAATCCACAGTAATTGTTATGGTTTTCTAAAATTAATGGTATGTTGGAAAGGAACTTGATCAACTCTCTTCTTACATTAAGTTATATTTTCAGAAATCGTATGTCAAAAAAGACACAAAAGATTCACCTACATTACTAGGGCTTTGACCTAAGCAGTAAATCTCAACCTGACATGGTCCTAGTCACTACGGAGGGATAGACGAGAAATCACGCCAGCTCATCTTTATAAACATTAACACAATTACTTATTCAATATCTTTAATCACACCACCACCTCATCACAATTACATAAGAGTAATCCAAATTAGGATGATACTCTTTATCCCCTGATTTTAAATCCAAAAGTTCCAACTTGTTTTACTTTAATGTTATTTCCATTTTTTAAAACCCTAAAAACCCTAATTTACATCAATGCAACTTATCATTCTCCTAAACAAAAAAATCAAATCTGATAGTCAATCATAAAGGTTGTTGAGTAGGCTTAGTGTGTCCACGGATTGATACTCGGTTCTTACCATCACTATATTACCTCATGATAGGTGCACTTGCATTTTGTTTGTGTAGTTAAGTAGTAACAACCATTTAAAACTGAATCTATGCGAAAATCCTTTATCAAAATATATATATACCGCACACATTAAGTTTTTCGCGCCATTTCCGGGAACACACGGTAAGTTTGAAAGACAATCCAAATCTTTGATTATCCTGTTATATCTTGTTAATATATTTTTGTTCAAATTCATTTTAATTTTGTAGTTTGTTCGCCTTAGTTAGTTTAATTACATTTGCCTGATTTATTGTAAGCCTTAGTTAGTTCATGCTTCCTTAAGTTAGTGTATGTCCAACTCATCTAGTCCTGAACTTGTTTCACCTCTTTCGGAGCCTGGACGACTTTTCCGACAAAGATTACGCGAAAGACCACAACAAGCAGCAATCATCGAAGAAGACATCTCGGAAGATACACCATCCGAAGGAGACATGGCTAATCAAGACGAGAAAATGAAGATGACGCACTATGCCACACCGTCAATTGATGGTTATGAGTCTAGTGTTGTCCAACCAGCAATAGCGGCCAATAATTTCGAGATTAAGTCTAGTATTATCCAACGCGTAGAGATCTCTGTTCAGTTTCACGGATTGCAAGACGAAGAACCTAACGCTCACACTCACGATTCCTTCAAAATCAATAACTGTTCAGACGATGTTATTAGACTACGAATTTTTTCCATTTTTCACTTCGCGGTTGAGCCATTGACTGGCTTGATTCACGTCCGCTGGTTCCATCACCACATGGGCGAAAATGGCTGAACAATTCCTGTTGAAATACTTTCCACCCGATCGCACTGCCAAATGAGAAGCAGCATCACAAGCTTTTGCCAAGACGATGATGAATCATTATACGCATCGTGGGAGAGATACAAAGGTCTCCTTCGGAGATGCCCACATCACGGACTTGATCTGTGGCCACAGTGTCAAACTTTTTACGATGCAATAAGTGGAGCACACAAACAAGCTGTAGACCAAAGTGTGGGAGGAGATTTCAGAAGTGTCATGCCAACAGAAGCATATCATGCCTTAGGGAGAGCAGCTAAGAAGAGCATTGCTTACAATCCCTTGAGAAACCAAATCAACTCTAAAGGAATTAATCAAGTGGACTCTGAAACGCTGATCACGGCCCAGTTAGAAGCCCTAACCAAACGATTTGAACAATTGCAAGCCGAACTTAAAAAGACTCCAACGCGATGTAACACATGCGGAAATTCACACAAGACAATGAATGCCCACAAGGCATTATGATGGTTGAAGATGTTGACTATGTAGGAGGCCCAAACAACTCATATAACAACAACTCAAATTGGAGGAGCAACTCGAATTACAGAGAAGCTGGTAACAACCGGTTATCATCTGGATTCAACCGTAGGCCACCTTACCGACACAGAAGCCACCATACCAAGGTCCAAGTAGTAGTAATCAAGACCGTGAAACATCATCGATGGAAGACTTATTGTAGCAATTGTTATTAACCACACAAGCCACAGATGAATATATCCGGAAATATGATCGAAGAAACGAGGAGAGGTTCCAAAGAAACGAGGCTGACATCAAAAGCAACAAAGCATCATTGCAAACCATGAAAACCAAGTAGGCCAGATAGCACAACAACTATCTGCAAGACCCCAAGGTGCTTTGCCTAGTAACACTATGATAAACCCTAATGCTCAGTCAAAGCCATCACCACAAGGAGTGGCAAAACCACTCAAGGTGACGCACCTGCATTACAACCCATCCTTTGTAACACCCGGATATTTAAAAAGATAATAAACGAAGAACAAAAGTGGGAAGTGCAAATTTAACCCAAGTTGAGGGGTTAAAAGTGTCAAAAGGACAAAAAGAATAAAAGGTGGGTATAAAAGCAACATGGCCGCCTATGCCATGTTACTTTTCACCTTTTTGCAACCAGTTTTTAGAGAGAGAAAGAGGAGAACATTTGGGTTTTGAAGAAGAATAAGAAAAAGTCGAATTTCAAGGTAAGAATTCGAGGGTTTATGTATTCATGCTGAGTTCTTGTCTCAGTTATGTGCTTATGAATGTTGTATGTTCAGTTGCGTGGGTGTTTTGGTGGGTTTAGGTGTTCGAACTCCTTTACAGTCGGGTTTGAAGAAGTCTTGCCCGAAAGTTGTCAAAGGTGAGTTCTAGATCCCCTATGTTACATGTTTTAACTGATTTTGGGTATGGAAATGTATGTATGTACGTTTTTATAAAATTAGGTTTTCACACCCGTATGTATATTTGAATGTACATGTGGGTGGGTGTGATTTTGGGTGCATTTGATGTTTTGGTTATGATATGTGTATGTTTTAGAATGCTAAGAATGTAGCACTAAGTTTAGAACCTGTTATAATAGAGTTTGGGACTGATTAAGAATGTGTTAGTGTAATAACACTGCTCATGCGCCTATAATTAGCCCATGCGCCCAACAGGTTAAGCTAACTAAGTGTTCACATGCGCCTAACACTTCATGCGCCTAAACAGTACCCATGCCCCTGAAATTTCCTTAGAAGGTTTCTAAGGGCAGTTCATGCGCCTGAACAGTGGTTCATGCACCCAGGATTTTTGACCAGGAGCCTAAGTGTGGGGCTCATGCGTCCCAATAGTGCCCATGCGCCTGGACCTCCATGCGCCTAAGTGACCTCATGCCCCTGAAAGGCTCATGCGCCTAAGTGTTAGATTGCTAAGTGTTTTGATGAGGCGCCTGCATAGTGGAAATGCGCCCGAACAGGGCTCATGCGCCCAAATAGTGTTGGTGCGCCCAACACTTAGAATTAAATGCAGAATTTTCGTGGGAGTTTGTGCATTTAGGGTTTTGACCAATGTTGACTAGGGATTATTTAATGCTCATGATTATGCTTGATTGTCATTATGACCCCTTATTATTATTTATTGTTATTATATTATTATTATTCGGTATTACTATTTATTATTATTATTATGAATATTTTATTATATTATTATTATTATATTATTATTATGATTATTATTATTATATGTTTGTCTTATATTATGTAACTTTACATGTGGTATGTTTTGTAGGGTTTGCAAGAACATGAAACAAAGTTTAACCATTTAAACTTTTCAGAAAACACAGCGGATATGTTTAACTTTTAAACACTTTAAATCTGAAAAATATATGTTCTTAGATGTCCATAAAGTGTAGGAAGCAAACCCATTAACCAAAGGATCATTTATGTGAATAATCTAGCTAAGAACATGAATAAACAACATAAAATCACAGCTTCATTGAGCTGTGATATACTACCTTACTGCAGCAGAATTTCGACCAAAGATGGGTGATTTTGGATGCTTGAAATTGGCCAAGAACTCAAGTGTAGAGGTCCTCAAGTGTCTATACCCCAAGCTACTTTGCAAACCACCTTCTTGTTAGGAAGAAGACACCAAAACAACACGAAAACCCTGCTCAAAACCTCCTGCTGAAGCTGCTGCATTTTCGTAAGCATAGAGAGAGAGAGAGGAGTGTGTTTTTGTGTTGTTAGTTGCATGTATGAATGAGATTCATGATCATGGAATGCAAGAACCTTTCTTGTCATTAGAACACACCAAGAACAAACCAAAATCAGCTCAAAATTGAGCTCAAAAGTCTCTCAATGCTGCTGCCATTCGTAAGTTGAGAGAGAGAGAAGGATCCCATTTTGTGTTTGTTCTCATGTATCTATTTGATCTTGAGAGCTGAATACTTAAGTTAGTGGAAGGGGACAACAATGCATGTGTGTGTAATTCTCAAGAGAATAAGTTGGTGGATGGTCAAGCATGCATGTGCATTCTCTTATCAAGAGAATAAAGCAATCACATGCATGGAGAGAGAGGGGAACGGTTTCTTCATGCCAAAAAGGAGAGATTTCCTTTTTTCTTTATTCTCTTAATATTTAATACACACATGTATATATTGCCTACTCTTTTAACTAGTTTATACAATTAACAATTAATTGTATAAGTAGTATACTCTCATTATTATTTGGTGTTATACAACTAATTTAAATAACACTTCAAATAATATCATTGAACAAAATATCCTAATAAATTGTTCCATCTCATATGCAACTTATTTAGAAAACCCATTTTCTAAATTGGTGTAAATATTTAATTGCATGATCATATCATCAATTAAATATTAATGGTGTTGCTAAGCTTGTTATTGGGTATAACCCGACTTGGATCATAACGTACTAACCACATCAATATTCTAAGTGTCTTGGGCACACAGAATCCTACAATCTCCCACTTGCCCAAGATTCATAGAAGATTGATGCAAGCAGTAAATAACGCCTAACAACGGTTTACTACCCTTAATACGCATGACTTGTGGCCATTCAATAACATCATCCCATTCAAGTACCCTACTTGAAATGATTTAGGTGAATCAATCATCTATCCTTTTGTTACAGATGTCATGTTAAATCCAAGGACACAGAATGATCATTCCTTGTTGATTAAACTTAATCAGGCCTTAGACATCATACTCTCAACGAATAAGAGGAACAAATCCCATCTTGACTACATACGTTTCTCACAATCACCTTATGTCATACCTGAACATAGCCTTATGTACTGACAATTATTTCATATCAGTGAAGAACTAGTTCAAGGTGTAACACTTGGTGAATATCAAAACCCAATATGTATCTCAGGTCGAAGGATACCAAATGATATTCGCCTTTACTCAAATTTACTTATGATCAATCAATAAGATTCCATGTAGTAAGATTTGAGATGCGGGTTAGTCCAATATTGTATCCCACAAATATTTATGAACTTGGTAGCAACCTATTGCTCTATATTCATCCTTATGAATATCAACCAATCCAAGTTCATAATAGTCTTACCCTCACACTTGTTCCCACAAGTATGAACGACTACGGACATTTAGAGTAATTAATTCACTCATGGATTAAACATGCTAAATCGGAACATTAATTGAGACATTATAACCAAATAATTTTACTCAAATAATAAAGAGTTCCACATATTCAAATACAAAATTTGATCAAGTCCAATCACTAGAATATCGAAGTCCTAAGGCACAAGTATGACTTTCATGCTTTGCCCTTTCGAGGAGCTTCGTGAGTGGATCCGCAATATTTTGATCAAAGTGAACTTTGCGAATACATATCTTTCCCTTTTCAACTTCATCCCTTATGTAGTTGAATCTCCGCTCATTGTGCCTAATCTTTTGATGTGCACGGGGTTCCTTGATTTGAACAATCGCACCCTCGTCATCACAAAGATTTCTAAGGAGTCTTGAATGGTAGAGACCATCCTTAGATTGGTGATAAACCTTTTTATCCATGTAGCTTCCCAAGCTGCTAATGAGGCGGCTATGTATTCGAATTCTGTAGTGGACAACGCTACCCTATTCATAATGGAGACGTACCCCGATTGTGATCGAGAATTATCTCGATTAGTTTGGAAACTAGCATTCGTGTAACCCTTTACAACTAGTTCCTCCTCATCAGATTTGTGTATTAGAAACATATCCTTAGTCTTCCTAAGGTATCCAATATTCTTTCAACAGCCATCCAATGGGTGTTACACAGATTCTGCTGATATCTACTTGTCATGCTTAACGCGCATGACATGTCCAGTCTAGTGCATATTATCGCATACATGACGGATCCTATAGCAGACGCATATGGGATGTCCTTCATACGATGTTGCTCATCCTTTGAGCTTGGACATTGAGATGCACTCAATATTGTCCCTCTTTGAATAGGTACCATACCTTTCTTAGAGTTTTCCATCTTGAACCTTTCAAGATTTTATCAATGTATGCACTTTGGTTTAACCCTATCAACCGCCTCGATCTATCCCTATAGATCTTTATTTCCAAAATATAGATGGTTTCACCGAGATCTTTTATGGAAAAACAACTTCCAAGCCAGGTTTTAACACCTTCCATGGTTGGAATGTCATTTCCAAAATGTAGTATGTCATCAACATACAATACTACGATTGTGATTACACTCCCACTAGCCTTTTTATACACATGAGCCTTGTCAATATCTAAGTTTCCATGCATGTTTGTTTCTTCTCGAAAACCCACTTGCATCCAACCGGTTTGGAGTTAAGTGGAGTGTCAACCAATTCCTAAACTTGGTTGTCATACATGGATTGCATCTCTACGTTCATGGCTTCCAGCCATTTGTCACAATCCTAATTGGACATAGCATTATGGTATGTACTTGGCTCATCGGAGTCAATCTCATAGCATCCATCCATGAAAGATCCATATATTTCAGGTGGAATGCTAACTCTACCAGATCTATGAACATTTGTGTGTATCGATCAACCTCTTGATCATTATCAACACCTCTTGTTGATAGCTAGTGTCAACCAAAGTGTATCGGCTTGTGGATCTTGATCCTCATCAAATTCCACTGTTCTATGCGTCATTCCTTCCATAAGGAACTTGGCTTCCAAGAACTATGCCTTTTGAGCAATAAATACCTTTTGCTTTGTTGGATCAAGAAGTAGTATCCTATACAGTCCTTTTGGATATCCAACAAATATACACTTAGTGAATCGACTTTCAGTTGGTTTGGGTGTTAAGCTTAACATAAGCTTCATAACCCATACTTTTAAATATGATGGCGATGGAACTATTTCATTTCATATTAAAAAAAAGCGTCGAATCCACTTTCTTGGTTTGGGCCATATTCAAATACGAGCCTTGGAGAGTAGTGCGAAACCCCAAAATTATAGAGGTAGTGAGCTTATAGGCATCATAGGTCGAACCATATCCAATAGGGTTCGATCTCCTTTCAGACACATCATTATATTATGGTGTTCTGTGAGGAGTAAGTTGTGAGACAATCTTACAACTTCCTAGATGATCCCTAAAAGACTCACTTAAGTATTCACCTTTTCTATCTAAACGGAGAACTTTGGTAGTTCTATCGAGTTGATTTTCTACTTCATTCTTGAAGTTCTTGGACATTTCAAATTCTTCATGTTTATGTGCCATCAAGTACACATAACCATAGCGACTATAATCGTCGGTAAAGGTAATGAAGTAAGTTTCATCATACCTTGTCATTGTCTTAAAAGGACCACATACATCCAAATGTATGACTGCTGATAAGTCTTTTGCCCTTTCATTAATACCACTAAAGGGCGTGTTGGTCATCTTACCTTGTAAACAAGATTCACACTTATCAAATGAACAATTTTCGTTTGCTTTTAAAAGACCATTCTTTTAAAGTGTTTAAATCCGATTCTTGTTTATGTAACCAAGATGACAATGACAAGAATAAGAGTCACTTAAACCATTGTAAGTCTCTTGGTGTATGATAGGTATAATGTGTTATTATAGGACGAATCATCATGAACCAATTCATAAATATTATTAGAAGGCATAGCCTTGAAATAATATACATCATCCATATAAACATAAATACCATCATTTACTAACTTTAAATCATAACATATCATTTCAAAAGGAAACTTAAATCATGTTCCTAGTCAAACTAGGAGCATATAACATGTTTTGAAGAACAACTTCCAAACTTTTGAAAGTTTCAAAACATAGTCTCCTTTCTTAAAGTGCTTATTTCTTTTGAACCCTTGCAACAGATTGCAATAGTGAGTTCCACATGTGGTATCCAATTACCCATGTGCTTTGAGGAAATAACATTTAAGTCAATATGGATTATGAAAGTCATGCTTGAGGTTTGCCTAACATCCCTCTTATTTCTCAACTCATTGAGATAGGTTGGACAATTCCCTTTCAAATGACCTATCTCACCATACTCAAAGCATGGATCGTTTTCGGTTACCTTAGGCTTCATAAGCTTAGGTTTTGGAGGTTCCGCTTTGATCTTCCCTTCCCCTTTGCCTTTGATGTGCCCTCCTCCTTGGCAACATTTGCCTTAGGATCGGGAATGGCCTCAACATCGTCGGGGACGGGTTGGTTAGGAATAGGATCGTCAAGGACATTTGCCTTTGCTCTTGCTTGAGAACAATTCTTAAGTTTCGAGACTAGTCCATAAGGTTATTATGGTTCAGACGATCCCTCTCTAAAATAGTTCTCAGTGATAGGGTATGGACGGTCGGGGTGGTAGCATTATTGTTTGCGGCTATTCTACAAATTTACAAAGTTCTTTTTAGTATTTCTTAAAATTTAATTTTAATTATTAATACCCTTTATGTCTCATAGACAATTAATAATTAAAATCTAGAATCCAACGTTACATTCAAATAATGGTTAGGTGACCTTTATCCCATTATTCAAATTAACAAGGTAGTCAACATTTGACAATTGCAACCTTTTGCAACTTCTAGCGGTATGGGATCGACTTTAAACATCATATGTAAAGTCGGCATGTTAATCCCATCAACACCATTTGGAAACCATATTTTAGGTGATCCACTCAACATGGTTTGCAAATCAAGTTACCCTACTTGCACACACATGTGAGTTTACCAACATGGGTGGTTAGGTGATCTTTATCCCACCAATGTGTTATTCCCACCTTAAGTCACAAGTTCCCTCAAAATGGTTAGGTGACCTTTATCCCATTAAGAGATTCCAAATGACTTAAGTGTTGTGCAAAAGGAAGGTGTTAAACTTGTTTGTTAAATGTTTAGAGGTTTCATAATTCTAGTTTAGAAAACTCTATGTACTTGTATTGCATGCTTTCAAATACAAGGTACCCTATGGTTCTTTGATTAAAACCATTTTAATCATTAAAATCATTAAACCATTTTATAACTTTTATTAACCTTTAAGAACCATCAATTTTCAGATTGTTGTGTTCATTAACTAGTTTGTTATGCATGTCAAAACATCAACCAAACCATCAAAACAACAAACAATCAAACAAGCATATATATATACAAACATATGTGCATAACCATAGCCCTTATGTTGACAACACTTGTTTGCCATCACAAGTGTTGTCTTTGGTCTTTCTAAGGGTCAAACATATCATAAAGGTTCCAAGAACCTCCACTAGAAACCGCATCCAAATGCTCCATGTTTCTTGTGTCTTTGTGTCCATCTTTGGGTCTTGATCTTGTACATCTTCCTTTTACAAAATTGTATCCTAATACATTTTTTTCTAGTAAAGGAAATGAACCTAATCTATTATTACATACCCAAATGAATGAATAATTACAACCCAAAAGAATAAACACAAATATTACAACCAAATTGAATGAATAAAACAACCACTTGAATCATCCAAACAAACCAAATCAACATAGGGTCATGGCTAGGTTATGCACTTTATCAACATCCAACATATCATTAAAACAAAATGATGAATCCAACACAAACCCATGAATTTTCAGCCAACATAAACTGAAAATTTTGGGTTTAGATGTTGTCCAAACAACACAACAAAACAACATATGTATATCTTTCAAGATTTAACTACAAGCATGTATAATATAACCTTGAAAGATGGGATTCAACAAAACAGAAAAAGGGCAGCCCTAAATCAGCCCTTATAAGTTTATAATCATCCTTTAAAACCAATTTTAAAGGACAAAACTAGCAAGATATCCACATAACCGGCTCTAGATGCCATTGTAGGGTTTGCAAGAACATGAAACAAAGTTTAACCATTTAAACTTTTCAGAAAACGCAGCGGATATGTTAACTTTTAAACACTTTTAAATCTGAAAAATATATGTTCTTAGATGTCCATAAAAGTGTAGGAAGCAAACCCATTAACCAAAGGATCATTTATGTGAATAATCTAGCTAAGAACATGAATAAACAACATAAAATCACAGCTTCATTGAGCTGTGATATACTACCTTACTGCAGCAGAATTTCGACCAAAGATGGGTGATTTTGGATGCTTGAAATTGGCCAAGAACTCAAGTGTAGAGGTCCTCAAGTGTCTATACCCCAAGCTACTTTGCAAACCACCTTCTTGTTAGGAAGAAGACACCAAAACAACACGAAAACCCTGCTCAAAACCTCCTGCTGAAGCTGCTGCATTTTCGTAAGCATAGAGAGAGAGAGAGGAGTGTGTTTTTGTGTTGTTAGTTGCATGTATGAATGAGATTCATGATCATGGAATGCAAGAACCTTTCTTGTCATTAGAACACACCAAGAACAAACCAAAATCAGCTCAAAATTGAGCTCAAAAGTCTCTCAATGCTGCTGCCATTTCGTAAGTTGAGAGAGAGAGAAGGATCCCATTTTGTGTTTGTTCTCATGTATCTATTTTGATCTTGAGAGCTGAATACTTAAGTTAGTGGAAGGGGACAACAATGCATGTGTGTAATTCTCAAGAGAATAAGTTGGTGGATGGTCAAGCATGCATGTGCATTCTCTTATCAAGAGAATAAAGCAATCACATGCATGGAGAGAGAGGGGAACGGTTTCTTCATGCCAAAAAGGAGAGATTTCCTTTTTTCTTTTATTCTCTTAAATATTAATACACACATGTATATATTGCCTACTCTTTTAACTAGTTTATACAATTAACCAATTAATTGTATAAGTAGTATACTCTCATTATTATTTGGTGTTATACAACTAATTTAAATAACACTTCAAATAATATCATTGAACAAAATATCCTAATAAATTGTTCCATCTCATATGCAACTTATTTAGAAAACCCATTTTCTAATTGGTGTAAATATTTAATTGCATGATCATATCATCAATTAAATATTAATTGGTGTTTGCTAAGCTTGTTATTGGGTATAACCCGACTTGGATCATAACGTACTAACCACATCAATATTCTAAGTATCTTGGGCACACAGAATCCTACATGTTTATGACTGTAACGTAAAGTAATATCATTAACGAAGTGAAAGATTAATGATGAAGAGAAGTGGAACGTAAATGATTAATGAAAGTCTGGCAAGCAAATGTATGGAGGTGCACGGCTTGTTGTCGTTAGCTCAACTGTGATGCTGGTTAGCTACCCCAAAGGATGCACACATGGTCAATCGTTGGATTGATAAATGAGGTGAGCAACCTTGTTGTTGCAACAGACTCGATTAGCATGCAATCTTTGAGATTGCCAATGAGGTGAGCGGCCTTGTTGTCGCAATAGACTCGGAAAGATAATGATAAAAGTACGAAACGAACGAATGATGAAGATAATAATGATATTTCCTATATGTACGTATGATGTGTGATCGCACGTAAAGTAAAGAATGGTTCTTAACTGAAAGTAAAGTATGTTTTATTATAAAACTAGGACTCACTCAGCAATGCTGACTTTATGCATTTCCAGTTGGCAGGTAATTCGTTGCTGGGGATGGCACGCGGGGATGGCTACTCGGCGGGGATGGCTACTCGGCGGGGCAAGACTGACATCCATTCTCAATAGATATCACTGTTGTTTTGTAATGCAGTTAAACCATTCTTTTGTAATCTGATTAAACCAAGATGTATTGCTTAACAACAGTGTTTATAATGAAATGAATGGCTTTGTTAAATTAATTCCGCTGCTTAAATTTATAAACCTATAATGTTTTATGTAATTACTGCTGTGAATGACCAACTGTGAGGTCTCCGGGAACGGGGCCTTACAAGTTGGTATCAGAGCTAAAGTTTAAGAGAAATGGGTAAATATTTTCAAAAACCTAAACTTAAACTGAAAATGGGACAAACGTAGGGATGTCAGCCCGAGTAGCTACGTGCCATCAGGTATGCTTTTTGTTAATGATAACCGGTATTATATGCGCATGCTATTTGATTTATGTGCTTTTAGTAGATTTAGATACTGATTAAGTCAGGATAGGAAATGCTTGGGGTATGAAGAGTAAAATAAGTGGCTAATCACAACTGGCCACTATAATTAGGGACTTACTATACTTGACATAAACTGAGCTATTACCTTGAATGTCTGTGTTAGTGTTTGAATCTTATAGCGTCTAGGAAATGGCTGGATAGAAGTCATCCAAGGCTTCTAGAGGCAGAGGTCAGCCACGTGTGACTAGGAGTAGTACTAAGGCTCCTGAGACGGCTCGCGAGAACCCCGAGATTCATGGCCGAAGTGTAAGGCCCACCTTCTCAGGGAAGCCTCGCAGTTGGTCATTCACAGCAAAACATCGATTTAAAACAGTCATTTACTCATATGTGTATAAATATATATTGCAGCGGAAAATACTGTAAATTTCAATCCGTTACAAATGAAATATAAACATTGTCTTTAATTCTAAAATCTATTTAAAGTCCTCTTAATCTTTTCTTCATCAGGGATGCCAGTCTTCTAGTGCCAAGAAGCTTCAGTCCCATGCCTCTATTCCGTAGCTCTAACTCTTACCTGTCAACTGATATGCATACAAAAGTCAGCTTCGCTGAGTGAATTCTAGGTTTACTTTGCTAATTAACTTTCGTAAGAGATATTAGCTTTATCAGTTGAAAATAGTTCTCGTCTATCAAACATCAATACATACAGGCTATCATTTTATCGATACTTTATCATTGCTTTTCATTTCTCGTTATTTATTACTCTTCTTTATCCGTCAATTCTCTGTCACTATCGGTGCCTAGGCTCGCCTAGGACTTTACCGACACGCCAATTAAGGGCTTACAGTCGTACTCGATCGGGCCATTATTGTCATGCCAATTCAGGGCTTACAGACCTGCCTGTTCGAGCATTACTTTATCCGGGTGAGGGCACAACAAATGCAACCCTCCTTTAGCCATTGCTTGCAAGTCTTTACTTTATCCCTTGCCTGCAGGACTTTACTTGCAAGACTTTACTTTATCCAGGCACACGTTATGGGCCACATAACCTTTCTTTACGTTTCACTTTCTTATTTAAGTTATATATATATAATATAACACAACACATCTCGAAGGCAATCCATCACTACAAGGTTATATCTCAATAAGGAAAAACACGTTATCAATTCGTTAGAAAATCCCGTTTCCCATATAAGATAGTAAGTAAAACTTTACTCTAAAAGAACTGGTCATAAAAAGTATATATATTAGTATGCATACCGCCCCAAAACATTTAAAGCATGAATAAAATAGGGGATCTAGAACTCACCTGAACTTGTCCAATAGCTTAAATTCTAAGCCACTTAAGCTATAGCCTAAACACTCTAGCTGCACGAAAGTTAATATGCAAAAACGTCATTTTCTTCATAGTTTCGCCCATAGTTTCGCTACAGCGAAACTGCAGTTTCGCTGCCAGTTTCGCTGGGCAGCACTTCTGCTAGTTTCGCTAGGCAGATTCGCTGCCTTGAGTGCCCAACTTTCGTTGGAATTCCCTAGCTCGCAAAGTCTATAGGTCAGTCTGGGTCTTAGCGAGATTACCGGCGAAACTATAGTTTTGCCCCAGCGAAATTGTAGTTTCGCTGGAACTTCTCCTAGTCTCGCTGAACTAATGTGCAGTTTCGCTGGTTAAATGCTTAAATTCGCTGGATCGGGGCCCAGTTTCGCTGGATGAACAGAAACTCAGATCCAGCCCATTTTTAACCCAAAATCTTAACTTTTTACGTCCAAATCCTTAGTTTACCTTCCATGAAACCAAATCTAAGCTTTTTACACGTTTTCATACGTAAAAATTCGACCTTTATATGTTTCTTTAAACTTTTCAAAACCCCAAAACCCTAGAATCCGGGTTTGATCTACAGAAGGCCTTAGAGGCCGATTCTTACCTCGTTTTGTTGCTCTTTCCTTGTGTTTTGATGCTCCAATCCACCAGAACTTCAATCTTTCAATCCTTCAAGCTCCAAATCTTGAATTTCTTCACTTTCTCTCTCTACTTTCTCTCTCTACGAATCTGATGGCTAGGGTTGTAATGTGATGGAATGGGACTGATTATGCATGTTTAAGGGCTGATTAGGGCCCTTAAACCCACCAAGTCTAGCCCATTAAGGCTAATTTGATCCATAGCCCACTAATTTACCCCTTTATTTCTTAAATTAACCCTTAAAAGCCCATTATAATTAAATGGCTCGTTTCGAAAAATTTCGGGGCGTTACACGAAGTGAAAAGAATGAGAATGCCAGCCTAAACGCCTCAGCTAGGGAGGCGATTGCTGATGAAGTGCACCGGTCATGCAAGACAGTTTTACCGTCTGTGATGACTGAAGTCATTAGGGCTGTGATAAGCGAGGAGAGAAAGGAGAAGGAGAATAGGAAGGGATCAACGGGCAAGGAGAGCAGAGGGGAGGAGGAGCGCCCAGAGCCTAAGACCGTATTGTCTGACGAAGAAGAGGACGATGTAGTGGGGGTGACTACCAAGGGGTGCAGTTACGGGGCATTCCAAAGGTGCACGCCCCCGACCTACGATGGCAATGGCAATGCTGCAGCCGCTCACCGCTGGGTAAGGGAGATGGAGGCGGTGTTGGAAATCAGTGAGTGTCGTGAAGACCAGAAGGTGAAGTTCGTGACTCACTCCTTTGTCGACTCAGCGTTGTGTTGGTGGGACAACATCGTCCAAGCTGAGGGTTCCAGGGCCATCGGGAAAATGCGATGGAAGGAGTTGAAAAAGCTGGTAATCGAGGAGTTTTTTCTCACCGGGAACTTGACAAGATCGAGAGGGAATTCCTGCAACTCGAGGCGGGAACTATGACCCACCAGCAGTACACCACCAAATTAATGAGATGGCGAGCACCTTTAGGTCGATGTCTCGAAAGATCAACCGGTACATTCAGGGACTGCCAGCTGACATTCGTAGGCACTTGATAGCTGCTTGACTGAACACCTTTAGGTCGGCAGTGGATTTGGCTGGGAGGCTCTATGATGAGAGGGAAGTAACGGTGGTGGAGGTGAGGAAAGCCGGTGGTGGTGACCGGAATCGGAATAGGAAGCGGTTCGAGCGTGTTGGTTTTACCCCGAACAACAAGAAGATGAGGACAGATGACCGTAGGATGGGGTCATAAAGCTCGGGACCCAAGATATGTGGCAAGTGCGGGAAGGAGCATACGGGAGAGTGCAGGATGGGGCTCAACGTGTGATTCAAGTGTGGAAAGCCGGGCCACATCTCCAGAGACTGTAGGCCGTTGAGGTGTTACAACTGCAGCGAGGAGGGCCATATGAGTAGGGACTGCAAGAAGCGGAGGGTTGAGGGTTCCGGAGCAAAGAAGACAACCGGAACTGAAGGGCCGAAAGCTAGTGCCAGAGCTTTCACGATGACCCATGAGGAGGCGAGGGCGGACCCCGACGTCGTGTCAGGTATGTTTCTTGTGAACCAAACTCTTGCCTCTGTGTTATTTGATTCTGGTGCTAGTAGAAGTTTTATTTCTGCCGCCTTTTGTGCTAAGTTGCCCATTCGGAGTAGGAATATTAGTTAGCCCTTCAATGTAGAAACTGCCATAGGAAAGTCTACTAGGATTTCTAAGATGATAGACGATTGTGACATAGAGTTAGAAGGTCATAAGATTTCCTGTTAGACCGTTCATGATGACCTTAGGCGGTTTCGACGTAGTCCTAGGGATGGACTGGTTGGCGGATTATGAGGCGAACATCGTGTGCCGTAAGAAGTTAATCAAAATGACGGCGCCTGACGGGAGTTTGGTGATGATTTACGAGGATCGAGTCACGACTATCCCGAAGGTGATTTCAATGGCGGTAGCGGGAAAGTGCATGAGACGTGGATGTAGTGCCTATTTGGCATACGTGAAGATGTGGATACATCAACGCCACAACTGTCGGATGTGCCAGTCGTGTGCGACTTTCTGGATGTGTTTCCAGAAGATTTACCAGGTGTGCCACCAGACCACGAGATCGAGTTTCAAATTGACTTGATACCCGATGCTCAACCTGTGGCTAAGGCACCGTATCGGTTGGCTCCGACAGATATGAAAGAATTAATGGAGCAACTGCAGGAGTTGCTCGATAAGGGGTTCATCAGACCAAGTATCTCTCCTTGGGGTGCTCCGGTCTTGTTCGTAAAGAAGAAAGACTGTAGCATGAGAATGTGTATCGACTACCGTGAATTGAACAAGTTAACAATGAAGAATCAGTATCCATTACCGAGGATTGACGACTTGTTCGATCAGCTCCAAGGTGCCAGTTGGTTCTCCAGAATAGATCTTCGATCTGGTTACCATCAGTTGAAGTTGAAGGAGCAAGACATTCCTAAAACAGGTTTTCGTACGCGTTATGGGCATTATGAGTTCCTTGTAGTGTCTATTGGTCTAACAAACACGCCAGCTGCTTTCATGGACTTGATGAATCGAGTGTGTCGGCCGATGTTGGATAAACAGTGATTGTGTTCATTGATGATATCCTAATTTATTCGAGGAGCGAAGAAGAACATGCCGGTCATATTCGGGAAGTGTTGGAGACGTGGAGAAAGGAGAAGCTGTATGCTAAGTTCTCCAAGTGCGCATTCTGGTTGCGCGAAGTTCAGTTCTTGGGTCACGTGGTAAACCCAGAGGGGATTATGGTGGACCCGTCAAAGGTGGAGGCGGTGATGCAATGGAAGTCTCCAAAGACGCCATCCGAGATCCGTAGCTTCTTGGGGTTGGCGGGCTATTACCGAAGGTTCATCCAAGACTTCTCCAAGATAGCTTCCCCGTTGACTAAGCTGACCCATAAGGATGTGAAGTTTATATGGGGTCAGGAACAGGAGAAGGCTTTTGAGGAGCTAAAGGCAAGGCTGACGCAAGCTCCTGTCCTATCGTTGCCCGAAGGGAGCGAGGATCTGGTGGTTTATTCAGATGCTTCGTACTCGGGATTGGGTTGCGTGTTGATGCAGAGAGGCAAGGTTATAGCCTATACATCCCGGTAACTGAAAGTTCATGAGGTTAATTATCCTACTTATGACTTAGAGTTGGCAGTGGTGGTCTTTGCATTGAAGTTTTGGAGGCACTATCTATACGGGACGAAGTGCACAATCTTCACGGATCACAAGAGCTTGAAGTACTTCTTCAAGTAGAAGGACCTGAACATGAGGCAGAGACGATGGTTGGAGCTCATAAAGGATTATGATTGCGAGATCCACTATCATCCGGGCAAGGACAACGTAGTGGCATATGCCCTTAGCCGGAAGGAGAAACCCAAGCTGATCGGGTGAAGGCGTACCAATTGATCATGACCTCCGAAGTGATAGTGCAGGTCAAGGAGTTTCAAGATGAGGCATTGAAAGAAGATCATCTTAACTCTGAAAGGATGACAGGCTTGGTCGCCGAATTGGGGAAAACGCTCTCGGTGTTAGGACCCGATATGGGCGGATGTGGATTCCCTACGAGGGTTGTGGGAAAAGATTCTACATGAAGCTCACAAAACCCGATACTCCATTCATCCCGGTACTACTAAAATGTATCAAGACTTGAAGAAGGACTATTGGTGGCCGGGCATGAAACGTGACGTGGTGGAGTACGTGAGTAAGTGCCTTACTTGTTTACAAGTGAAGGCGGAACACCAAAAACCGTACGGGAAGATCCAACCGTTGGATATACCCGAATGGAAGTGGGAGCACATCACCATGGACTTCATTACTAAGCTACCTCGCACGTCGAGGGGATGCGATACTATTTGGGTGATTGTTGTAACACCCGGAAGTTTGACTTTTTGAAGTGATATGCGACTGAGTCTCAGTCGCATGGAATTCATGCGACTGGGGGTTCAATCGCATGATGCTCGGACGATTGAAGCTCAACCGTACGACTGGAGTTCAATCGCATGACTAAAGGTTCAACCGCATGAACTCATGCGACTGGAGGTCCAGTCGCATGGTGTTCATGTGACTGAAGGTCCAGTCGCCCCTGGACTTCGGGCGACTGAGCTGTACCTATAAAAGAGGAGCAACTCTCTTCTTTCCCCAACACTCACACGTTTCAGTCGGGAAAGAGCAGAGAGCGACAGAGCAGAGGAGGAAAGAGAGAACGGGGTGATTCAGGCTCGATTTTGTTGACAAGCTAGTCAAGTCGAAGCTCTTCAACTCCTACCTGATAATATGAGTTCTAGGACCCTCATTTACATGTTTTCAAACGATTTTGGGGCTCGATCACATCTAAACCCTAGTTTTGTAAAAGTGTATGTTTGACCCATTTGGGTGATATCTTGGATAATGTGTTTTAAAGTATGATGTAGGACTTACACATGTTTATATGATGTCCTAGTATGATTCCCTAAGGTTTGGGAGGGTTAATCTGGGCTTGAATGGAGTTTAGAAGGGTTTTTTAGCCGAGCGACGCGGCTGCTGTTCGTGATGAACTTCAGTCGCTGCCCAGTTAGGGTTATCCGACTGGAGGGCCAGTCGCACGACTGAGGAATGATTGATGTCCAATTGTACGATTGAGGCTCAGTCGGACGACTGGGCTCAATCGCACGACAGACGTACGACTGAGGGTTCAGTCGCATAGATGCCCATTCGCATAGATCCATTCGCATAGTAGTACAGACGTACGACTGAGGGTTCAGTCGCATAGATTCCCATTCGCATGACTCAGTCGCATGGAGGCCATGCGACTGGAGTATGTTCAATCGCCCAAATAGGGCTGATGTGAATGTGGAGAGAAGTGTATGTATGATGTATGTAGCTAAGTATGATGTAGCCTTATATGATAGTAATGACTGATGATTTGTAAATATCGATGTTCCTCGATTTGATGCATGTTTATCTTTCCACAGTTTTACATGTTATCACTAATAGATAAAATGAAAGTATTACGTAAAGTACAGTGAAAGAGTAATAAAGAAAGTGAAGGAACATTAATAAAGTTAACAAGTCTTGCAAGCTTATAGGAGTTACACGACTATGTGTCGTTAGCTCAACTGTGTTGCGGGCTAGCTACCCCTTGATGCACACAGGGTCAATCAATTAAGATTGGCAGGACCTTTGTGGCGTGCCCGGATGATCGGGTCGGCCTTGTACACAGTACACATAGCCCTTTCGGGGGAATACAGTTGACCCTTCGGGGGATACACATAGCCCTTTCGGGGAATACAGTTGACCCTTCGGGGGATACACATAGCCCTTTCGGGGGAATACAGTTGACCCTTCGGGGGATACACATAGCCCTTTCGGGGGAATACAGTTGACCCTTCGGGGATACACATAGCCCTTTCGGGGGAATACAGTTGACCCTTCGGGGTATAAGATGGCCCGTCATCCGTTTTCCCATCGCGCACATAGTTGGGGTATCGCTCACTGGTCCACACAAAAAGTGAAACATAAAGATAAAGTTTATAGACAAGGCATATAGTACAAAGTACGAACGTTATTTGTTCACACAGTTGATGTGTGCTCGCATATACAGGACAGTATAGTATTTTACAGAAAAGAGTATTTTTATATACCACATATAAAACTAGAACTCACTCAGCAACGCTGACTTTTTATGTGTTTCCAGTTGGTAGGTAGGGTTGCTGAGGATGGCACGAGGCGGCTACTCAGCTCTTTTGGGATGGCATTCTCCTTTTGATAATGCTGCCACGCAATGTGTTGTGGGCCCGTAATACGCGCAACACATTATGTTGCATGCGAGTGCAAGATTTCTTGAAGATCCTGATAAACAGGATTATTTAAGAAATCTTCTTCATGATGAAAATTTTTTATGTTTTTATACTAGAGGTCACTTTTTATGACCATTTTGTACACAGAAAAGATGAAATCTTTTGTAATAGTGCTTTTGTGATGTAATGCAACATTAGATGTTTTGTAATTGACGTACGTTGTATTAAATGGCAAAAGTACTTATAGTAAAAGAAAAGTTTATCTGGAATGTTTCCGCTGCATTGTTTTATTTAAATATATGCGATGAAAGACCAACTGTAAGCGTCCCGGGAACGGGGACTTACAAGTTGGTATCAGAGCCAAAGTTTAAGAGAAATGGGTAAATTTCAAATAAACCTAAACTTAAACTGAAAATGGGACAGAAAAAGGGAAGAATGCCATCTGAGTAGCTGCGTTCCATCAGGTATTATCTTAAAGTTAATCATGATTACGTGCGCATGATATGTGTTTATGTGTACTGTTAGACTTAGATACTAATGTGGTCAGGACAAGTAATGCTCGGGGTGCGAAGAGTAAAGTAAGTGGCTAATCACAACTGGCCACTGTAATTAGGGACTTACTATACTTAACATAAACTGAGCTATTTCCTTGAATGACCGTGTTGGTGTTTGAATCTTTCAGTGTGATAGAAGATGGTCGGTGGTAGATCATCTAAAGCTTCACGTGGTGGTGGACGTGGTGCTGAACCGCGTGCCACGAGAGGAAGACCTAGGGTAGAGAAGGTAGTTCATGAGGAAATCGAGATCCCTCATCAGGAGGATGCAGACGAAAGCGCCAACTTGAGAGCCTCGGTAAAAGAGGCAGTGGTGGAAGAAGTGCACCAGGTCATGCAGACAATCTTACCGTCTGTAGTGACCGAAGTGATTAAAGCTGTCAGAGAAGGTGATAGAAGAGAAAGGAATAGGTCCTCAAGAAGGCAGCAACGAACAGCACCGGAAACGGCTCTATCTGATGAAAGAGGAAGAGGAGGAAGAGCAGGTACGGGAGACAACACGGGGTTGTAACTACGGGGCATTTATGAGGTGCAAGCCCCCGACTTTTGATGGTTCTGGTACTGCTATTGATGCTTACCAATGGGTGAGAGAAATGGAGGCTGTCCTTGATATTAGTGATTGCCAGGAGGACAAGAAGGTGAAGTTTGCTACCCACTCTTTCACAGGGTCGGCTTTGTGCTGGTGGGACAATATAGTCCAAGCCGAGGGTACCAGGGCCATAGGGATGATGAAGTGGGTTGAGTTAAAAAGGATGGTGATCGAGGAGTTCAGTCCTCATCGGGAAATGGACAGAGTTGAGAGAGAGTTCCTGCAGTTGGAGGCGGGGACGATGACCCACCAACAATACACCACCAAGTTTAACGAAATGGCGCGGTTGGTGCCAGAGCAGGTGACGCAGGTGTCTCGAAAGATCAACCGGTATATTCAGGGGCTGCCAGCTGAAATTCATTGGCATTTGATTTCTGCTCGACCGACCACTTTCAGGTCGGCAATGATTTGGCGGGAAGGTTATACGATGAAAGGGCTGCGTCGGTGAAGGCTGAGGGTAGTAAGAAGGGAGGTGGTGAGAGAAACTGGCAGGGGAAGAGGTTTAGTCGAGGTGATACTTCGACGAGTAATAAGAAGACTCGGGTGGATGACCGCCGGTGGTCGCGTCGGGTTCAGGAGGAAAGAAGTGTGGTAAAAGCGGGAGAGAACACGGTAGGGAGTGTAGATTGGGGATGAACGTATGCTTCAGGTGTGGTCAACCTGGCCACATCGCTAGAGACTGTAAGAAGCCTAGGGCGGAGGCTTCAGGGGTAAAGAAGACGGGGAGTGAAGGTCCGAGAGCAAGCGCCAGGGCATTCACAATGACGCAAGAAAAGGCTAGGACGGACCCCGATGTAGTGTCCGGTACGTTTCTGGTGAACCAAACTTTAGCCTCGGTATTATTTGATTCGGGTGCCAGTAGGAGTTTTATTTTTGCTGCTTTCTGTGCCAAATTTCCCGTTAGTAGTAGACGTGTGGATATACCTTTTGATGTAGAGACTGCTATAGGTAAAACTACCAGGATTTCCGAGGTGATAGAGGGTTGTGACGTAGAATTAGAGGGCCAGAAATTTCCGGTTAGACCATTTGCGATGATTTTGGGTGGTTTTGATTTGGTGCTTGGAATGGATTGGTTGGCGGACTTTGAGGCGAATATAGTGTGTCGAAAGAAGATGATCTGTTTGACAGCGCCTGACGGAAGTTCGGTAACTGTTTATGGGGATCGGGTCACGACAATTGAAGGTGATCTCTATGGCGGTGGCGGGAAAATGTATGAGGCGTGGATGTAGTGCCTTCTTGTGTTATGTAAAGGATGTAGAAACGCCAACACCACAACTATCCGATGTTCCGGTGGTGTGTGATTTTCCAGATGTGTTTCCCGAAGACTTATCGGAGTGCCACCTGACAGAGAGGTCGAGTTCCAGATTGACCTGATACCGGGCGCCCAACCTGTTGCCAAAGCACCGTATCGATTGGCTCCGACGGAAATGAAAGAGTTGATGGAGCAGTTGCAAGAGTTGTTGGATAAGGGGTTATTAGACCGAGTATCTCACCTTGGGGGTGCTCCGGTCCTGTTTGTAAAGAAGAAAGACGGTAGTATGAGGATGTGCATCGACTACCGCGAGCTGAATAAGTTGATGGTAAAGAACAGATACCCTTGCCGAGGATCGATGACTTGTTTGATCAATTTCAGGGTGCTAGTTGGTTTTCACTAATAGATCTTCGATCAGGCTACCATCAACTGAAGGTGAGGGAGCAGGATATCCCTAAAACAGCTTTTCGTACGCGCTATGGTCACTATGAGTTCCTTGTCATGTCTTTTGGTTTGATCAATGCGCCAGCTGCTTTTATGGATCTGATGAACAGGGTGTGCCGGCCGATGTTGGATAAATCAGTGATTGTATTTATCGATGATATCTTGATTTATTCGAAGAGTGAGACTGAGCATGCCAGTCACATTCGTGAAGTTCTGGAGACGTTGAGAAGGGACAAGTTGTATGCTAAATTCTCCAAATGCGCATTCTGGTTACGTGAAGTTCAATTCTTGGGTCACATGGTAAATCCGGACGGGATTATGGTTGATCCGGCGAAGGTGGAAGCGGTGATGCAGTGGAAGTCTCCAAAGACGCCATCTGAGATCCGAAGTTTCTTGGGTTTGGCGGGTTATTACCGAAGATTCATTCAAGACTTCTCCAAAATCGCTTCCCCACTAACCAAGTTGACCCGGAAAGACATGAAATTTATATGGGGTCAAGCTCAAGAAAAGGCGTTTGAAGAGCTGAAGATGAGGTTGACCCAAGCTCCAGTTCTGTCATTACCCGAGGGAAGCGAAGATCTAGTGGTTTATTCTGATGCTTCTTATTTGGGATTGGGATGCGTGTTGATGCAGAGGGAAAGGTTATAGCTTATGCATCCCGGCAGTTGAAAGTCCATGAGGTTAATTACCCTACTCATGACTTGGAGTTAGCAGCTGTGGTCTCTGCATTGAAGATTTGGAGGCACTATCTCTACGGAACGAAGTGCACCATCTTTACCGACCACAAAAGCTTGAAGTACTTCTTCGAGCAAAAAGATCTGAATATGAGGCAACGGCGATGGTTGGAGCTTATAAAGGATTATGATTGTGAAATCCACTACCATCCGGGCAAAGCCAACGTGGTGGCGGATGCCCTTAGCCGAAAAGAGAGGCCCGAGCCGATTCGGGTGAAAGCGTACCAGATGATCATGACCTCTGACGTGATGAAGCAAGTCAAAGAGTTCCAAGATGAGGCATTGAAAGAAGATCATCTTAACTCTGAAATAATGAGAGGCCTGGTTGCGGAGTTGGGTGAGAACACAACTGGTGTTAGAACCCGGTTGGGCGTATGTGGATTCCTCGTCTTGGGAATCTACGTGGAAAGATCATGGATGAGGCCCATAAGACTCGATATTCCATTCACCCCGGTGCTACCAAGATGTACCAAGATATGAAGAAAGATTATTGGTGGCCGGGTATGAAACGCGATGTGGTGGAGTATGTGAGTAAATGCCTTACTTGTTTACAAGTGAAGGCCGAGCACCAGAAGCCGTATGGAAAGATTCAACCCTTGGATATCCCGGAATGGAAGTGGGAGCACATCACCATGGATTTCATCACAAAGCTGCCACGTACCCCGAAAGGGTATGATACTATATGGGTGATTATGGATCGTCTGACAAAGAGTGCTCACTTCCTACCGATGCGCGAGACATATTCATCCGAGAGGTTGGCCGATCTTTTCATCAAAGAGATTGTGACTCGTCATGGTGTACCGGTGTCGATTGTGTCCGATCGCGACACCCGGTTTACCTCCAATTCTGGAAGAAATTCGATGATGCTATGGGGACGAGGTTACATATTAGCACGACTTATCATCCTCAAACTGATAGTTAGTCTGAAAGGAACATTCAGACTTTGGAGGACATGCTTCGGGCATGTGTTATTGACTTCGGGGGAAGTTGGGATGACCACCTACCGTTAGCTGAATTCTCGTACAACAACAGCTATCATGCCAGTATTGGCATGCCACCCTATGAGATGCTATACGGCAGGAGATGCAGGACACCCGTTTGTTGGGGTGATATTGGTCAGAAAGAATTAGGGAGCGTCAAAGTGATCGAGGCTACGAATGAAAAGCTCGACAGAATCAAAGCATATATGAAGGCAGCCAAAGACGAAAAAAGTCGTATGCTGACCAACGACGCAGACCGATTGAGTTCCAGGTGGGGGACCGGGTTATGTTAAAGGTCTCGCCTTGGAAAGGAATCATTCGATTCCGGAAGCGGGGTAAGTTGAGTCCGCGGTATATAGGCCCTTTTCGAATTGTTGCTCGAGTAGGGGAGGTGGCCTATAGGTTGGATCTACCAGATGAGTTAAGTGGAATTCACCCGACCTTCCACGTATCTCATCTGAGAAAATGTTTGGCCGATGAGGATCTGATCGTTCCACTGGAATATATTGAAGTAGACGAACGGCTCAACTATGTAGAGCAACCAGTGGCGATCGTCGATCTCAAAGGGAAGAGGTTAAGAAATAAAGTGGTTCCCCTTGTGCGTGTACAGTGGCGGCACAGGAAGGGATCCGAATCAACGTGGGAAACTGAAGAAGAAATGAGACAGCTTTACCCACGACTATTCGAGGAATAACAGGTTTCGAGGACGAAACCTAAATAAGGGGGTGGACTTGTAACACCCGGAAGTTTGACTTTTTGAAGTGATATGCGACTGAGTCTCAGTCGCATGGAATTCATACGACTGGGGGTTCAATCGCATGATGCTCGGACGATTGAAGCTCAATCGTACGACTTGAGTTCAATCGCACGACTAAAGGTTCAACCGCATGGAACTCATGCGACTGGAGGTCCAGTCGCATGGTGTTCATGTGACTGAAGGTCCAGTCGCCCCTGGACTTCAGGCGACTGAGCTGTACCTATTAAAGAGGAGCAGCTCTCTTCTTTCCCCAACACTCACACGTTTCAGTCAGGAAAGAGCAGAGAGCGACAGAGCAGAGGAGGAAAAGAGAGAACGGGGTGATTCAGGCTTGGATTTTGTCGAGAAGCTAGTCAAGTCGAAGCTCTTCAACTCCTACCTGATAATGTGAGTTCTAGGACCCCTCATTTACATGTTTTCAAACGATTTTGGGGCTGGATCACATCTAAACCCTAGTTTTGTAAAAGTGTATGTTTGACCCATTTGGGTGATATCATGGATAATGTGTTTAAAGTATGATGTAGGACTTACACATGTTTATATGATGTCCTAGTATGATTCCCTAAGGTTTGGGAGGGTTAATCTGGGCTTGAATGGAGTTTAGAAGGGTTTCTCAGCCGAGCGATGTGGCTGCTGTTCGTGATGAACTTCAGTCGCTGCCCAGTTAGGGTTATGCGACTGGAGGGCCAGTCGCACGACTGAGGAATGATTGATGTCCAATTGTACGATTGAGGCTCAGTCGGACGACTGGGGCTCAATCGCATGACAGACGTACGACTGAGGGTTCAGTCGCATAGATGCCCATTCGCATAGATCCATTCGCATAGTAGTACAGACGTACGACTGAGGGTTCAGTCGCATATATGCCCATTCACGTGACTCATTCGCATGGAGGCCATGCGACTGGAGTATGTTCAATCACCCAAATAGGGCTGATGTGAATGTGGAGAGAAGTGTATGTATGATGTATGTAGGCTAAGTATGATGTAGCCTTATATGATAGTAATGACTGATGATTTGTAAATATCGATGTTCCTCGATTTGATGCATGTTTATCTTTCCACAGTTTACATGTTATCACTAATATAAATGAAAGTATTACGTAAAGTACAGTGAAAGAGTAATAAAGAAAGTGAAGGAACGTTAATAAAAGTTAACAAGTCTTGCAAGCTTATAGGAGTTACACGACTATGTGTCGTTAGCTCAACTGTGTTGCGGGCTAGCTACCCATTAATGCACACAGGGTCAATCAATTGAGATTGGCAGGACCTTTGTGGCGTGCCCCGGATGATCGGGTCGGCCTTGTACACAGTACACATAGCCCTTTCGGGGGAATACAGTTGACCCTTCGGGGGATACACGTAGCCCTTTCGGGGGAATACAGTTGACCCTTCGGGGGATACACATAGCCCTTTCGGGGGAATACAGTTGACCCTTCGGGGGATACACATAGCCCTTTCGGGGGAATACAGTTGACCCTTCGGGGGATACACATAGCCCTTTCGGGGGAATACAGTTGACCCTTCGGGGTATATAGATGGCCCGTCATCCGTTTTCCCATCGCGCATATAGTTGGGGTATCGCTCACTGGTCTACACAGAAAGTGAAACATAAAGATAAAGTTTACAGACAAGGCATATAGTACAAAGTACGAATGTTATTTGTTCACACAGTTGATGTGTGCTCGCATATACAGTACAGTATAGTATTTTACAGAAAGAGTATTTTTATGTTCTTATACTAGAGGTCACTATTTATGACCATTTTGTACATAGAAAAGATGAAATCTTTTGTAATAGTGCTTTTGTGATGTAATGTAACATTAGATGTTTTGTAATTGACGTACGTTGTATTAAATGGCAAAAGTACTTATAGTAAAGGAAAAGTTTATCTGGAATGTTTCCGCTGTATTGTTTTATTTAAATATATGCGATGAAAGACCAACTGTAAGCGTCCCGGGAACGGGGCCTTACAATTGTCGACCGACTAACAAAGAGTGCCCACTTCCTACCGATCCGCGAGACGTATTCATCCAAAAGATTGGCGGATCTGTTCATCAAGGAAATCGTAGCTCGTCATGGCGTGCCGGTGTCTATCATGTCGGATCGTGACACCCGGTTTACATCAAAGTTTTGGAGGAGATTCCATGATGCAACGGGGACGAGGCTACACATTAGTACCGTATATCATCCTCAGACGGACAGTCAGTCTGAGAGGATGATACAGACGCTCGAGGATATGCTTCGAGCATGCGGGATCGATTTCGGAGGAAGTTGGGATAATCACTTACCGTTAGCGGAATTTTCATACAACAACAGCTACCATGCCAGTATTGACATGCCTCCATATGAGATGCTATACGGTCAGAGATGTAGGACGCCCGTATGTTGGGGAGACATTGGGCAGAAGGAGTTAGGAGGTGTTGAGGTCATCTAGAAAGACAAAAGTCGGAGACCGATTGAATTCAATATGGGTGATAGAGTAATGTTAAAGGTCTCGCCTTGGAAGGGAATCATACGATTCAGAAAGCGGGGCAAGTTAAGCCCGAGGTATATAGGGCCTTTCCGAATCATTGCTCGAGTGGGAGAGGTGGCCTACCGGTTAGAACTACCAGACGAGTTAAGTGGAATTCACCCAACATTTCATGTATCTCATCTTCGGAAGTGTTTGGTAGACGAGGATATGGTTGTACCACTGGAAGACATCGAGGTAGACGAGCGGCTCAATTATATGGAGCAACCAGTGGCGATCATTGATCGTAAGGAGAAGAGGTTAAGGAATAAAGTGGTTCTTCTTGTGCGGGTACAGTTGAAGCACAGGAAGGGATCCGAGTCTACATGGGAGACTGAAGAAGTGATGAGGCAGCATTACCCTCATCTGTTTGAGGAATAACAGGTTTTGGGGACGAAACCGATATAAGGGGGGTGGACTTGTAACACCCGGATATTTAAAAGATAATAAACGAATAACAAAAGTGGGAAGTGCAAATTTAACCCAAGTTGAGGGGTTAAAAGTATCAAAAGGACAAAAAGAATAAAAGGTGGTACAAAAGCAACATGGCCGCCTATGCCATGTTACTTTTCACCTTTTTGCAACCGGTTTTTAGAGAGAGAAAGAGGAGAACATTCGGGTTTTTGAAGAAGAACAAGAAAAAGCTGGATTTCAAGGTAAGAATTTGAGGGTTTATGTGTTCATGTTGAGTTCTTGTCTCGGTTATGTGCTTATGTATGTTGTATGTTCGGTTGTGTGTGTGTGTTTTTGGTGGGTTTAGGTGTTCGAACTCCTTTACAGTCGGGTTTGAAGAAGTCTTGCCCGAAAGTTGTCAAAGGTGAGTTCTAGATCCCCTATGTTACATGTTTTAACTGATTTTGGGGCTGGAAATGTATGTATGTACGTTTTTATAAAATTGGGTTTTCACACCCGTATGTATATTTGAATGTACATGTGCGTGGGTGTGATTTTGGGTGCATTTGATATTTTGGTTATGATATGTGTATGTTTTAGGATGCTTAGGATGTTAGCACTAAGTTTAGAACCTGTTACAATAGAGTTTGGGACTGATTATGATAGTTGTTAGTGTAATAACACTGCTCATGCGCCTAGAATTGGCCCATGCGCCCAACAGGTTAAGCTAACTAAGTGTTCCCATGCGCCTAAGACTTCATGCGCCTAAACAGTACCCCATGCGCCTGAAATTTCCTTAGAAAGTTTCTAAGTATAGTTCATGCGCCTGAACAGTGGTTCATGCGCCTAGGATTTTTGACCAGGAGCCTAAGTGTTGGGGCTCATGCGTCCCAATAGTGCCCATGCGCCTGGACCTCCATGCGCCTAAGTGACCTCATGCGCCTGAAAGGCTCATCCGCGTAAGTGTTAGATTGCTAAGTGTTTTGATGAGGCGCCTGCATAGTGGAAATGCGCCCGAACAGGGCTCATGCGCCCAAATAGTGTTGGTGCGCCCAACACTTAGAATTAAATGCAGAATTTTCGTGGGAGTTTGTGCATTTAGGGTTTTGACCAATGTTGACTAGGGATTATTTAATGCTCATGATTATGCTTGCTTGTCATTATGACCCTTATTATTATTATTATTGTTATTATTATTATTATTATTTCGGTTATTATTATTATTATTATTAAGTTGTCTTATATTATGTAACTTTAAGTGGTATGTTTATGACTGTAACGTAAAGTATTATCATTAACGAAGTGAAAGATTAATGATGAAGAGAAGTGGAACGTAAATGATTAATGAAAGTATTGCAAGCAAATGTATGGAGGTGCACGGCCTTGTTGTCGTTAGCTCAACTGTGATGCGGGTTAGCTACCCCAAAGGATGCACACAGGGTCAATCGTTGGATTAATAAATGAGGTGAGCAACCTTGTTGTTGCAAGAGACTCGGTTAGCATGCAATCTTTAAGATTGCCAATGAGGTGAGCGGCCTTGTTGTCGCAACAGACTCGGAAAGATAATGATAAAAGTACAAAACGAACGAATGATGAAGATAATAATGATATTACCTATGTGTACGTATGATGTGTGATCGCACGTAAAAGTAAAGAATGGTTCTTAACCGAAAGTAAAGTATGTTTTATTATAAAACTAGGACTCACTCAGCAACGCTGACTTTTATGCATTTTCAGTTGGCAGGTAATTCGTTGCTGGGGATGGCACACGGGGATGGCTACTCGGCGGGGCAAGACTGACATCCATTCTCAATAGATATCACTGTTGTTTTGTAATGCAGTTAAACCATTCTTTTGTAATCTGATTAAACCAAGGTGTATTGCTTAACAACAGTGTTTATAATGAAATGAATGGCTTTTGTTAAATTAATTCCACTGCTTAAATTTGTAAACCTATAATGTTTTATGTAATTACTGCTGTGAATGACCAACTGTGAGGTCTCCGGGAACGGGGCCTTACATCCTTGAAGAAATAGAACTCGAAACTCCGAGTAATGCAAGAGACAAGCAAAAGCAACCTGTTGATGTTGAAGAACTAGCCAAGAAATACGTACCACCGCCACCCTATGTTCCACCACCTCCATATCCCGGTCGTTTGAGACAACAACGAATGGAGGCACAATATGGCAAATTCCTGGGGTTGTTCAAGCAACTTCACATCAATCTGCCATTGGTGGAAGCCTTAGCCCAAATGCCAAATTATGCAAAATTTTTAAAGGGTGTACTGTCAAACAAGAAGAAACTGGAAGATTTATCCCACGTAGTTTTGAATGAGGAATGCTCAGCAGTTCTTCAACACAAACTACCTCAAAAGATGACTGATCCAGGGAGTTTCACCATACCTTGCCTAATAGAAAATCTTTCTGTCAGCAACGCGTTAGCCGATTTAGGTGCTAGCATAACCTTATGCCTTATGCGGTATTCGAAAAGTTAAACTTAGGTGAACCTAGACCTACCCGTATGAGCATCCAATTAGCTGACCATTCTGTCAAATATCCAAGGGGCATTGTTGAGAATCTCTTAGTTAAAATCGACAAGTTCGTATTTCCCGTTGATTTTGTGATCCTCGACATGGATGAGGATAAGAATGTTCCTATCACCCTAGGTCGACCTTTCCTAGCAACCGCTCGAGCCCTCATTGATGTTTGCACCGGCAAATTCACACTCCAAGTGGATGAAGAGGAGGTGACATTCGACATAGGACAATCCATGAAACATCCTTAACATCATGATGATTCACTCTATTATATTGATGTTTGCGACTCAATCATAAGCTGTCATCTGACGAATACTCGTCAAATTGAAGCTTGCAATACTCAATTAATAGAAGTCCAAACCACCAAACCTATCTGTGAGAACCAAATCATTCTAGAACTTGAAGCTGATGAAACATCATCTTATCTAGAAGCATTTAAGATCATCGATCAAGAATTAGAACCTAAAGCCAAACCTTCTATCGAAGACCCTCCGGCTTTAGAACTTAAAGAACTTCCGTCTCATCTCGAATATGCTTTTCTTGAAAACACCTCTCAACTTCCTGTCATAATATCATCCGCCTTATCAAATGATGAGAAGAACAAGTTGCTCAATGTGCTGAAGGCACATAAACGAGTAATTGCATGGAAAATCATGGACATCAAGGGAATCAATCCATCCTTTTGCACTCATAAAATATTAATGGAGGAAAACTTCAAATCCGTCATTCAAACTCAAAGACGTTTAAATCCGAGCATGCAAGAGGTGGTGAAGAAAGAAGTAATCAAACTGCTAGATGTCGGTTTGATTTACTCTATTTCTGATTCGCCTTGGGTCAGTCCCGTCCAAGTTGTTCCAAAGAAAGGAGGAATGACTGTGGTAACTAACAAGAAGAATAAGCTTATTCCAACTCATACGGTTACAGGATGGAGAGTTTACATCGACTATCACAAACTAAATGACGCCACAAGGAAGGATCACTTCCTTCTCCCTTTCATTGACCAAATACTCAAGAGACTATCTGTTAGTCCAGGAGCACTTGAATCAATCAAATAACATGAAGATTTGGATCAAACACCACAAAATATGAAGAACTTGGATGAACACCAAGAACACACTCAAAACCCCTTGTTTGATCCAAAATGTGATTACAAAAATCTGAAAATGGAAACCCTAATCACTAGCTCATTCAAGCTCCTTACCCTAATTGTCATACTTTACTATATATAGTAAATGACAATTTACTAATGACACTTAGGACCCTAAACTATGACAATTAGAAATTACAAATAAAACCCAAAATGTCTAAAAACAAGATTAAATATATTTTGTCGACACAAAATATATTTATTAACAATAAACATCCTAGACAAATATATCTTCAATGTCTTGTCTCTAATCTTCGTCCGAACGCGTCGTGTTGACTGTTACGTTGACTTTGACCTTTGACGTTGACTTGTTGACTTTGACTGTGTTGATAATATTAGACTATCCTTCAGACCCAACAATATTCCCCCTTAGTCTACTATTATCAACGTCTTTCATCGTGATCAGTACCAATAAGTCAACTGAACTTGATCTTCAATTTGGTAAGCTTCAGTCTCAATGTTGAGGTCCAACAATATTCCCCCTAGACTGATGCTTCCCAAATTTTGTTGTTGAAGATCTTTATCTCACAAGTTCCCCCTTTTTCTATGTTCCCCCTTTTCGTGTGCATCCTCTTGATTATAATGGAAACCCTTTCTTGAATCTCTGAGTGCTTCAGAAGATATAGGAGGAGGGTTCCTAGCTTGGTATCTTCTGTAAATTTGAGGAACAGGTTCTCTGGTCTGGTTCATTGCTCATGTGATGATCGGCCATCTCTTGTAGCAAAATCTGCAAGACAATCATAAACACATTCTCGATATTTCTAATTAGATCATTTCAACAAAACAAATAAACCCGTGTTTATCTGTTTATAAAAACAAGCGAACCCGTGTTCGTTTGTGTGTGCAATTTCCCGTGAAATGCATGAAAATACGAGATGATTTCTATAGCATAATATGGAAGACCTAAAAGAATTTTGAAATGAAAAATTTAATATAGTTTTTTTTTTAATTTTATTTTATGTATATATATATATATATATTTGTATTTTATATATTATTATTTTAATTTTTTTTTTAATTACCAAGAACTGAATCGATCATGAGATCACATCCTCAAGATATACTTTAGCATAAAGATGAAATTAATCATCGACAAGCAATGAGATCATACTGATAACTGAATCCAATCACAGTCTTTGAAAGATTTTGAAATTCTCAAACAGATCAATAACGATTGCTGATATGTTTGTCCGCTTAAACCCATTCCCATCTCTTTTCAACTCATGATCTGCAGCTGTTTATCATGTTCTGAATTGTCTTAGAAACTCAGCAACTTGGTCCCCACTGATATTTGATAAAGACCTAGTCTCGTCATCAAGGTTTATTGAGCATAATCATTGATATTGCCTGATCATTATACTGATGTACAATCACACTGACTGACACATATGCAGATGGGACTCTATAATGTACAGATGTAGACACACATATATGTGAGATCCAGACACAACCTATAACTAATTGATGAGAGCTTCAGGTCAATGTTTTCACATAGCAGAGAAGATCATCTAGGCGTGTTGATGAGAGCTTCAGGTCAATGCTTTCGCATAGCAGAGAAGATCATCACTCCAGGTCAATGCTTTCGCATAGCAGAGGAGATAAACACACATCTTTCTTATGTAACATATGAATGTGTATGCAAGAGTGGACTATTTGAGATTATATAATGTTTGTCTTAGAGGGCGTTATCACCGAGTCACCATCCCAGTGAGAAACGCCATAAGATTCACATCGATAATCTATATGTACAATAATAGGCTATTTGAGATTATTTTAACGTTTGACTTAGAGGGTGTTATCACCGAATCACCATCCCAGTGAGAAACACCATAAGTTTCACATCGATAACCTTTGATATCAATTAGCAACTCTCAACCAAGTTGTACACAAGACTTGTATCTTTGTGCAGACCAAAATATCATGAGGATAATCCTTATTACTGAGTTATGATCTTTATGTTTGCTGCATGATCACTTGTTTACTTTGTTTTCGGGATGAGTCTATCATGCATATCCCAACATAAGATGTCCCCTTGTTCTAACTTCATTTTCTTGAATTCCTGAGAGAATGAAAAATTAAGACTTATTATCAGTATGAATCTCCCCGAAATTTTTATTCAAAAGCCTACTAAAAGAAAAATTTCTTAAGAAACAATCAAAACAAAAGGTTAAAAGAAAAAGATCTATGTGACACAAGTTAGACAACAATCAAGACCAAAAAGAAAATATGTACTTATGTACAGGTGAAACAATTGTTTTGCTCAGAAAAGTTTGTCAGAATGATATTAATCCTAGCATAGAAATCAATTCGTGAAAACGTGGTTTATCAAATGTTTTTGTGAAAAGATCTGCTTTTTGATGTTTTGTATCAATAGGAATGATATCAATGAAACCCTTTTCTTGAGCATCACGGATGGCATGAATTCGTGTCTCAATGTGCTTGGTCCGGGAATGATGAATTGGATTCTTGGCAATTCCAATGGCTGCTTCGTTATCACAAAACAAAGGAGTATGAAGAAAGTTAATCCCATAGTCCATCATTTGATGCTGAATCCATAACACTTGCGAACAGCAGCTTGAGGCTGCAATATATTCAGCTTCTCCTGTTGAGAGAGAAACTGTAGTCTGTTTCTTGCTTTGCCAAGAAACAAGGCAGTTTCCCAAATATTGACAACCTCCAGTAACAGATTTTCTGTTTAATTTGCAGCCGTTGGAATCGCTGTCAGAATAAGCGTGCAGGTCAAAATTACCACCATAAGGATACCAAAGTCCTAAACGAGAAGATCCCTTTAAATAACGAAAAATTCGTTTGACTGCCTTGGCATGGGATTCTTTAGGAGCTGATTGGTATCGAGCACAATATCCAACAGCAAAGGTTATGTCAGGACGACTTGCTGTCAGGTACATGAGAGAGCCAATCATGGATCTGTAGAGATGAGGATCGATTGGTTTGCCATTTTCATCGGAGTGAGACATGTTTGAGCCGTGAAGGGAGTCATCTCAGGAGCAGCATCATCCATTTTGAATTTTTTCAAAATTTCTTTAATATACTTCTCTTGATGAATAAGAATTCCATCTGGTTTTTGTTCAACTTACAGCCCGAGAAAGAAACACATCTCTCCCATCATGCTCATCTCAAATCTGTTTCGCATGACCTCCTCAAACTCCCGACATAATTGAGGATTTGAAGAACCAAAAATAATGTCATCAACGTAAACTTGCACAATCAACATCTCGCCGTTTACCTCTCTTTTGAATAGAGTCATGTCAATGGTGCCTCGTGTAAAACCATTGCTCAAGAGATACTGTGTCAGGGTTTCATACCAAATCCGAGGAGCTTGATGAAGTCCATAAAGTGACTTATCAAGCTTATATACTTTGTCAGGAAAATCTGGATCTTCAAATCCTGGGGGTTGACACACGTATATCTCTTCATCAATGTCCCCATAGAGAAATGCGCATTTGACATCCATCTGATAGACTTTAAATTGCTTGTGAGCAGCGTGCGCTAAGAATATTCTAATGGCTTCAAGACGGGCGACAGGTGCGAAGACTTCTGTGTAGTCAATTCCTTCTTCTTGAGCAAAGCCTTGAACTACTAATCTGGATTTGTTTCGCACCACTATTCCTCGATCATCAGGCTTGTTCTTGAAAACCCATTTCGTGCCAATAGGATACTTATTTGGTGGAAGATCCACCAGGGTCCACACCCGTAGTTTTCTGAACTGTTGCAATTCCAATTGCATCGACTCTACCCAGCAGGGATCTTGGAGAGCTGCATGAACGTTCTTAGGAACAGTTTGAGATATAAAACAAGAAAACAAGCAAACGTTGATCAATCCAGATTGACTCCGTGTTCGAACTCCATCAGTAATGGAACCAATTATGTTGTCGTGTGGATGATCTTTCAAAGTTTTGAAATCCACAGTCATGGAAGGGATATCAGTAGATGGTTGGTTAAATGATGAGCTGAATGGGGAAGAAGAGTTCGGTAAAGGAGATGAAGAAGGTGATGTTGATATGGGTTGAGGAGGAAGATCAAATGAAGATGAGGAAGAAGCAACACTGACTGAAGTATCATTAACAGATGTGGTGACAGGAGGCACAATAGGCTCAGTTGGTACGGGGGCAGGTGGAATGAAGTTTGTTGTTGAATTGGAGAGGGGCACATCATCATCGAAGACTGGAAGATTGAATGATTTGAACACCGTATCTGAGTCAAAGAACCAAGCTGGTTCTGTGGGAACATTAGATGAATTAGATTCCTGCCAATCGACATAGAATGACTCCTGGACTATACGTGTCCTCTTGTTATATACCCGATAAGCCTTCTGGGAAGAAGAATATCCTACGAAATAACATTCATCAGAAACAGCACCAAATTTTGTCTTCTGTGCTTGAGTATTCAGAAGAGTACACGAGCAGCCGAATGGGCGAAAGAAATCAATCAAGGGCTTTCGTTTGTGAAATAGTTCATACGGGGTTTTCATCTTATCTTTGACTATCAGCACCCTGTTGAGAACATAAGAAGCACAATTCACAGCCTCAGCCCAAAATATGATGGGTAAGGAGGATTCTATTAACATTGTACGTGCGGCTTCAATTAGGGTGCAATTCTTTCGTTCCGCGACACCATTCTGCTGAGGGGTTCTCGCAGCACTGAACTGTCTTAATATCCCTTTACTGGCACAGAAGGAATCAAAAATTTGATTTTTGAATTCAGTACCGTTGTCACTTCGAATAGCCATAACCTTTCTCTTGCTTATCGATTCAATCGAGAGAATTAATTTTTGCAACTCCTCAGTCGTCTCTCCCTTTTGAGTAAGAAATCTTACCCATGAATATCTGGAGTAGTCATCTGTAACCACAAGACAAAAGGATTTCTTAGCAATAGATTTAACACTTATTGGGCCAAACAAATCAATATGTAACAACTCTAGGGGATTTAAGATGCTATTTTCAATTTTAGGTTTGTGTGGTTTCTTATGTTGCTTTCCTTTAGCACATGCCATACATTTCTCGACCACAGAAAAATCTTTTAAAGGTAATCCCCGAACGAGATTGTTTTTAACTAATTTGTTTATTATTTTGAAATTAACATGGCCCAATCTACGATGCCATAAGAAGGACTCAGAGGTGGAAGCTTTTGATAAGAGGCATGTGACTGCAGATGATGAGCTCTTTGAATTCATGTCAAGGAGATATGTATCATTCTTTCTGGGAGCCCGCATGAGAACTAGATTATCTGGAATATCAAACTCAGACTTCAAAAAGATACATTCATCAGACTTGAATAAGACTGGAATGCTTTTATCACAAATTTGAGAGACGCTCAATAGGTTAAATGCAAGCTCGGGAACATAATTGACTTTTTCCAAGGTGAGCGAACCATTACAAACTTCTCCTTGACCTATCATTTTTCCTCCTTTCTTGTCTCCTGCGAAGGCAACATAGCCACCATCGATTATGCGGTAGTTGGTCAATAAATCTTTAAGCCCCGTCATGTGTCTCGAGCATCCACTATCAACATGCCATACACTATTTACAGACTTAGTGGACGACTCCTGCAATCATATCAAAAGAGAATTAACCAGGTGTAATGGCCACCCAAGTTTGAATAACTTTAGGTTTCTCCGAAGTGGATTTCTTGCAAAAGAACTTATTAACTAACTGATTTAGTTTACTTCCAAAAGAACGTCTATAAACATATCTGTGATGTAGTTGAGGACAATGCTTAACTACATGATCGTCTTTACCACATTGAAAACAATTTGATTTTAATTTAGATGTATTATGTTCTCCATTACACTTGGATAAACTTGAATCAGTAAGTGTTAAATCATTATCACTGTATGCCTCATTTGCATTGACAGAGTTGATTTTATTTTGAAAAGAATGATTGTGTGCTGATGATACTGAAGTGTTATCTGAAATACATGAGGTACTAGTGTCACTAGTACTTGCTTCAGATGAAGATACAATCCTGTCATTAAGCACAGCAAATTTTGCAGGTATAAATGATGGAATGGGATGAGAGAAGAATTTTTCAAAAGAGTTAGTTTTTGTTTCTTCATTGCTATTCGTGGCATTATCAGACAATGAATCAGCAACATCAATAGATAAATCAGAATCACGGTCCATAGCATTTAACAAGCAAACAGAAACATTACTAGAACTGAATGAAACAGAGTCTTTTACAGCATTACTAGAAACAAAAACAGAATTTAAACTAGAGTTATGATCTAAAACAGAAAGCTTGGGTTCAGGTGTACTAAGACTAGAGCATCCAAGACCTCTAGTTGGTCCATAATCGTAGTCCTCACGAACATGCATAGGATTCACACCTTCCAAACCTGCAGACATACTGTTAGAATCTTCTTTGATTAAATCATTAGAAGGATGTGGAATGGGCATCGGAGAGTAACAGTATGTACTAGGTGGAGGATAAACCTTAGCATTTTCATGACCCAACCCGGTCTTGATTTTAGCCCCCCTTTGTCTTTTGCATAATTCCTCCTGTTTCATACCCGAAAGAGTCCATTTTTCCAACTTATTTTTAAGTTTTCTTGTTTCAAACTCAGCAAATGTAACTTGTTCAGTCAAGTAATTGACTTCACAGTTCTTTTCCAAAAGAGTTCTCTTCAAATGTTCGTTTTCTTTCAAAGCTTCTCTCAATTTCATGAAATATTTTGATTCATTCATTTTAAGCTCTTTGTTATTTCGTTTCAATTCATTTTCATTTTCTATTAACAACCTGTTAGCCTTGTATATTCCAACTAAACGGATTTTGCATGCGGAGGAACACATGTCTTCAACATATCATAAGGAAGACCCATTACCAGTTTTTCTACCGCGAGAGCACGATCGCATTGACAATAAGGAGTGTTCCTTTTGTACTCCTCCACAGCTGCTTTCTTGGCTTCTTCAATCATTGTTTCCATCTTCATTTTTGTCTGCTCAGCTTCACAACCCTCAGCTCTTGTACCCTCAGCAGCATACATAGCTTCCTTAGCGACAACCTGTTTCTCAGCAACATCCCTAGGCACCTGCCCAACTGTTTCCTTCTGAACCACAGCTTCACATACCAAACCAGTTTGAACAACAGCTTTTCCAACCAGCTTCTCACCAATCTCACAATCCTTGACCTTTTGAACTTCACACGGGCTTGACCAGACATTATCAGCGGTAGCTTCTCCATGAGCTTCACACCAGAATTCTTTGAATGGATCAAAGTTTTTAATGAAGTCATCATCACTTTCAACCACTTCAGCAACCAAAGTGTGATTGATTTCTTTTTCTGATTCCTTGATTTCAGCACTTTGATCAAAATTGATGAGTACTGTTGTTTCATTCTTATTATCTGCAAAACAGTCAAACCGGCTTTGAGCCGTTGTGAGATTATCTGATTTAAAGTCTTCGGAAGATGACATTTTTTGAACAATTAAACGACCCAAAAATATTTTTCCCAAAAATTGTAAAATAATTCTCCCCCGGAAAAAATATTTTTATTTTAAAATGTCACGCAAGAAAATCTTAGCAACTGGGGTCAAGCTGCCAGGTCAGCTTGTTTTTTTTTTAATTTTTTTTTTATTTTTTATATTCAACCCAAGTTTGTTGAACAAAATTTAGCCCAATCGTGTGAGAAACTTAGTCCAAATACAAAAAGCCCACTAACACAACTTAAACCCTAATCCATTTTCTTTTAATTTAATTATAAAACCCAAACAATTAAAATAAAACTTTCCCAAACACTCAAACCAAACCCTAGATCTATAACTTTAATTTTACTTTGACTTCAAACACCCTCATATAAGACTTCAAATATGCTCATAGACACACACACACCTCACAACACTAAAAACATACACTTAGAGAGACAGAGAGAATCGAGAGAAAGAAAACCCCCCTCTAGGGTTCTGGCGACTGGTCGGAGTTCCGGCGAGACTCCCGGCGGCGAGGTCGAAGGCGAGGTCGGGTGGGCTGGTGATGGCGGCGAGGTGGTAGGTGGCCGCGATGGTGAAGGGCTGCGGTTGGAGCTGGGTTGTAGCTGGGTTGTAGGTGGCTGCGGGGGTGTCGTGCGGGGTGATGGTGATGGTTCGCAGGTAGCTGTCGCGAGGTGGTGGTCGGAGGGGCGACGGCAGGGAGGTGGCGATGGCAGTGGTTGGTCGCGCGGGGGTGGTGATGGTTGCGGGGGTGTCGCGCGGGGGTGTCGCGCGGGGGTGGTGATGGTTCTGGCAAGTGGGTTCCGCCCTAGAACCCGATTCTTCTACTCTTTTTCTTTGTTTTGTTTTGATTTCACGGGATGAGGACAGATCTGTGCTGATTTCACCGTGGGAGGGATGGATAAGTCGATCTGGGGTTAGAGGTTCGATTGGGAGGGTTAGCAATGGTGGCTGGGTTCACGATGAAGGCTGTGACCGATCTGTGCTGGTTCTGGCTTCTAAAGTCCTTAATCTATGTGGTGGTGGTGATTGGAGGTCTCGGTATGGTGGGTGGTGTTTGGGATTTCTGATGGTTTGGATCTGGTGGTTGTGTGACGGTGATGGATTTGGCGATGATGAAGATGGAAGATGTTGATGCGGTGGCTGTTGGTGGTTCGGCGGAGTTAGGGGTGGTTGTGGTGATGTGGGAGTTGCGGTTGCAGGTGGTTATAGGGTGTCCGGTGGTCGACGGTTGTGGTGGTGTGGTTGGGTTTAGGTTAGTTTCGCAGATCTGGATTTAGTTTCGCCGGAATTAGTTTCGCCGGAATTAGTTTCGCCGGAATTAGTTTCGCCGGAGTTACAGTTTCGCCGGAATTAGTTTCGCCGGAGTTTCAGTTTCGCCGGAATTTCGCCGGAGTTTCGCCGGACGAAACTGTAATTTCGCCGGAACAGTTTGAACTTTCGTTCAAGGTCAGATCTAGTTTCGCCTTATGAAGATTTGAAGGTTTTCAAGAACACCAAGAACACACACAACTGTGTGTGAGAGAAACAACTTTAAACTTCAAATTTCTTTTCGATTTCTTGTATAAAACGATTTGTAGATGTAAAATATGATAGTAGATGTTGTAAATCTATTCTGAAATGTTGTAGATCTGATCAAAACAGTGATATGGATGAACACAAAAACTCAGATCTACTTTCTCTCTCTAAACCCCCACTTTCTCTTTCTACGAAATTGCAAAAAATCAGCAATAAACTCTTCAAATCAGCAATAGAGATTGATTCAACTTGGCTCTGATACCAAATTGTTAGTCCAGGAGCACTTGAATCAATCAAATAACATGAAGATTTGGATCAAACACCACAAAATATGAAGAACTTGGATGAACACCAAGAACACACTCAAAACCCCTTGTTTGATCCAAAATGTGATTACAAAAATCTGAAAATGGAAACCCTAATCACTAGCTCATTCAAGCTCCTTACCCTAATTGTCATACTTTACTATATAGTAAATGAGAATTTACTAATGACACTTAGGACCCTAAACTATGACAATTAGAAATTACAAATAAAACCCAAAATGTCTAAAAACAAGATTAAATATATTTGTCGACACAAAATATATTATTAACAATAAACATCCTAGACAAATATATCTTCAATGTCTTGTCTCTAATCTTCGTCCCGAACGCGTCGTGTTGACTGTTACGTTGACTTTGACCTTTGACGTTGACTTTGTTGACTTTGACTGTGTTGATAATATTAGACTATCCTTCAGACCCAACAATATTCCCCCTTAGTCTACTATTATCAACGTCTTTCATCGTGATCAGTACCAATAAGTCAACTGAACTTGATCTTCAATTTGGTAAGCTTCAGTCTCAATGTTGAGGTCCAACACTATCTGGAAAATGTTCTATTGTTTCCTTGATGGTTTCTCAGGGTATTTTCAGATTCCCATTGCTCCCGAAGATCAAGAGAAAACGACATTCACTTATCCATATGACACTTTCGCTTATCGACGAATGCCTTTTGGATTGTGTAATGCCCCTGCTACATTTCAAAGATGCATGGTAGCAATTTTTCATGACATGATTGAACACTCAATGGAAGTTTTCATGGATGATTTCTCCATCATTGGAAACTCATTTGAACAATGTCTTGAAAACCTGGAAAAGATGCTGGCTAGATGTGAGGATTCTAACCTTGTTTTAAATTGAGAAAAGTGTCACTTCATGGTTACTTAAGGAATAGTGTTGGGACATAAGATCTCTCGAGCAGACCTCGAAGTTGATCAAGCCAAAGTTGACACTATTTCCAAACTACCACATCCTACAACTGTGAAGGAAATTAGAAGCTTCCTGGGTCATGCAGGATTCTATCATCATTTCATCAAAGACTTCTCAAAAATCGCACGACCAATGACTCAACTTCTTGAGAAAGACACACAATTCATGTTTTCCAACGTATGCATCAGTGCATTCGATCTGTAAAAAGAGATATTAGTCACCGCTCCAATTATGGTTTCCCCTGATTGGACGTTACCATTTGAACTCATGTGCGATGCAAGCGATTTTGCGGTAGGAGCCGTGTTAGAACAAAGGAAAGACAAGCAATTCCACCAAATTCACTATGCGAGCAAAACCCTAAACAACGCACAAGAAAACTACACCACCACCGAGAAAGAACTTCTTACGGTAGTTTTCGCATTTGACAAATTCCGCTCGTATCTGATCCTTTCAAAAACAATCGTTTACACCGATCATGCAACCCTTTGTTATCTTTTCAACAAACAAGATGCAAAGCCGAGATTAATACGGTGGATACTTCTGCTTCAAGAAATCGACATTGAAATTCACGACAAGAAAGGAGCGGAAAATCTAGCAGCCGATCATCTCTCTCATCTTGAAGATTCAAGCCCTTCACGAACCGAGGAATTCAAAATAAACGATAATTTTCCTCACGAATTCCTAATGAACATCCAATCCTCAATCGATGAACATCCCTTGTTTGCCGATTTCACGAACTACTTGGCAAGCGGGATCCTACTCAAAGGAATGACTTATCAGCAAAAGAAAGAAATTCTTTACTGACGTTAAGCATTACTACTGGGAAGACCCGTATCTATTCAGAATCGGTGCAGACCAACTCATTCGAAGATGCGTATACGGAAGTGAAGCAGAACAGATCTTAAGGCACTGTCATGAAGGACCCACAGGTTGACACCATGGAGCAACCCTAACAGCCAAGAAGGTCATGACTCTGGATTCTATTGGCCCATAATTTTCAAGGATGCTCATAACATGGTACGCCTGTGATGCATGTCAAAGAGCAACCAACATCTCGACGTGGGATGAGATGCCTCAGAACCCGTCAAGTATGCGAGGTATTTTATGTATGGGGTATTGATTTCATGGGGCCATTCCCAGTGTCATTTGGCAATCGATACATCTGGTAGCAATCGATTATGTCTAAAAATGGGTCGAAGCTCAAGCCCTACCTACCATGATGCAAGAAACGTTGTCAGATTCCTTAAGAAATTATTCTCTCATTTTGGTACCCCAAGGCTTTGATTAGTGATCGAGGAACCCATTTCTGTAACAACCAGCTCGATAGAGCAATGACTCGTTATGGAGTGAACCATCGCTTTACAATTGCCTATCATCCGCAAGCGAATGGGCAAGCTGAAGTTACTAATCGAGTATCAAACGAATCCATGAGAAAACCATAGGACAAAATCATAAGGATTGATCTACCAAGCTAGATGATGCATTATGGGCTTTTCGAACAGCCTATAAGACCCCAATTGGCACAACACCGTTCAAACTCATTTATGGAAAGTCATGTCATCTACCTGTGGAACTGGAACACAAAGCCTATTGGGCACTCAAAGCAGCAAACCTAGACCAAGGCCTTGCAGGAAAGAATCGCTTTCTATAAATCCATGAACTAGAGGAACTGAGATAACAAGCATACGAAAACGCCTGGGTTTACAATGAAAAGACAAGGAAATTTCACGACTCTCGATTAAAGAACACTAAATGTTTTTATGTGGGACAACGCGTCTTACTGTATAACTCTCGTTTACATCTGTTTCCCGGAAAGCTGAAATCATGTTGGTATGGACCTTACAAGATTAAAAACGTGTTTCCGAATGGTGCCATTGAAATCGACAACCACGACGGTTTAAGTTTCAAAGTAAATGGACATCATTTAAAACCGTATAACGATGGACTAACCAAGATTTTCTCGGACGAATTACACCTTCGCCCCGACGAAAACTGAGTGCGGGGAAGGGTCGCGCCGAAGACCCGAAACTGAAACACGGCACTTGTACATAGATTTTATTAAAATTTCTAAAATTCTTGTAGGACACACAAGCACAAGCACGGGGCCATGCCCCACTGAACACGCCCCCGTGCCTCTGACAAAAAATTTTCCACGATCTCCGCTGACGACTCTGGAACGTTGTAGGTCGAATTTAAGACGGTTTCTGACAAACACGGGGCCGTGCCTAGCCAAACACGCCCCGTGATCACCTTCCACAACCTATGTATAAATACAACACTTGTTCCAACCTTCATCACATCCATTTCTGCTTAAAAACTCCTGAAAAGATGAAAGAATCAAGTCACGGAAGCTCTAGTTCGAATCCTACAAAGAAACCGCATTCTAAAACACGGGAACCAACAACTCAAGAATACTTCTTCAAGCTTCATGAGCTAATCAAGAATTGACTGAGATGAACCTCACCGCATCTCAACGCTTAGCTGAACTTATCCAAAAAGTTCAGGAAATGGGCGAGGACTCGTTTCTATCAATCGTTGGCTCGCGAAGCTTAGCAACCACACTACGCACTATCCCATCCCGAGCCTCCCACATGAAATGTGTGAAGGCTTCTTCTAGAAGCATTCTGTGATGTGTTATGTGCGCTAGTGCGCGTGAAGGAGTCTGGTTTTGCAGTTTCAGATTCTCTGCTTTTAACGTATTATGTAACTGGTTAGAACTAGGAAAATGTATTTGTCGTTTTGCTTGTTTTAATGGATTCTAGGACTAATTTCGTAGCTTTTCTGATGATTTGGATATGACAAAACTTAACCAGGTTAATTACGTAACGCGCGAAACTGAAAATGGAACAAAAAGACTGAAACAAAACTGCATAAGCGAACACGCCCCTGTGCCTATATAGGCACGCCCCCGTGTTTGAAAAACAATGACACAATCTGACTTTTTTTAGCCTTTTGTCTTGTTCCCCATCAATGTGCATGTTAAAGACCGAACTCATCTTCTGCAAGGTCGTATCCTCTTCATTTTTCTCTATTTTTCAAAGTTTCTTTCACATTTTCAAGGTTTCTTTAAAGAGTATTGATCAAGAGGTTAGTATACTAATTCCTATGATTATAATGGTCATTTACATGTAGTTAGGCGATTAAGTCTCTAAACAACCGAAATCCTAGCAATATATGTAAAGACTTGTACTTAAACGTATTATGGAATGATGAACGCCTTAACCTTCTTGTTCATATTTCTTCTTGAAGTTGATTAGTATTAATTAGTATGATTAGTTAGTTATTAGTTATTAGTATGTTTTCCTTTAGTATTCTTCATAATGCGTGGTGAAATCATTGTTAATAATGTTCAAGTTACAAGAATTAGCAAATAGTGTTAAACAATATATATATATATATTTGTCTTGAATTATTAATTAATGTTTAAAATACTTAAGTATAATCTTTGGTTTTTCAAGCAAGAAAATGTTAAACCTATTTTTATCAAAGGTTTACAAACAAAACCACGCGTGCTCGAGTCAAAAAATTTCATATCTCAAAATGTCAACCGCGCTCCCACGTCTCACAAGACGCACCCCCATGTTGGGTGTTATGTCTTGTGAAACCCATGATCTTCACCAATGTCATAAAACTGCTCCAGGAATTTGTGTTGTATAGTTTAACTTATTTGTCAAAATTGCAGGATGATGAACCACCCATATTTGCACTTTGAAGGAAACCGTGAAAGATGGTGTCGTGACCGGTTGCAAAGACTCTTACAAAGGGCTGAAAGGTCACATTTGCAAGCAGATGAGGAAACTTTGGCGGCTGTCGGACAGCTCGAAAGATATAACAATTTATTGAGTATTCAGTGGAAGCGGTGTTTTCATAAAACAGACCTTCTGTTATGAACTGACTCTTGAATTTTTAGCATCTTTTAGATTTAACATGAAAGACTCCGACCCTTGGGATGATGAAGCAGTTACATTCAGACTAGGTGGGCAATGGCGAAAACATCTATCGCTTTGTTTGGCGTTTATCTGGGAGTATATACAGAACAGGAAATGGAGGAGGAAGCAATATCAGGAATGCCATCTTACCATACGTTCCAGATGAGGAGAGTAGGGACGCGGAAAGTGGTGCCATGAGAAAAGCATTTTGGGAAAGAATTGGAATCTGGGTGTTCAACTCGAGTAAAAGCAAAAGCAGTCAGATTCAAGACCGTTACTGCGTTACATTCATTGGTTGCTTAGCCATTCAATAACAACTCGTGGTCAAAGCGAGGGAGTTGTTAGCCTAAGGGACTTGTTTATTTTTGTTGTATGACAAATCAATTGCCATGCAACATTGGGTATTTGTTTTGCAATCTGTTTGCCAGGAACGCAACTGCAGGTGCTCCGACACCCATGTTTGGAGGAAGCTGGATTCTAAACTTGTACGAGACCTACGGGTGTACACGGGGGAACCGAAGGAGTAATGCCAGGATTGTTGGACTTAAGCATTTGCACGAGCATGTACATGATAATAACCTACCAAACGGACAGTCGAGGTTTATGGATAGGAAGGGACAAATCTGGGATCTAGCAGACCCCGAGGAGATTATCATGGACCTTGATATGCCGACACATCATGAAGAAGTCGGGGACACGGCGGAGAATTCCCGACCATGTTAGACCTTTATGAAGCAATCCAAACCACCAGCAACCACACAAGGAGATCGTTCGAATACGCGCAGCAATCCTTCAACCACGTTAAAATCTGAACTCCCGATGGATGACCTAAGCAATGATGTCACGTACATCAGAAACCGAATTTATCATGAGTGGGGGGATATCCCGCCACGAACCCCTTGAAAAGCCATATCACTTTCAGGGTCCGGGCACAATTGTTTGTGCCAATCTATCCTTTAATTCATATCATTTTATTTTTATTTTGTGTGTTTAAGTTTTTAATGTTTTCAATAATTGGATGATATTTCAGGTGATCCCGACGAGTCTCACAATTTAAGGCATGATTCGACTTCATCATTTTAGGGGATTATCGCGTTACCATTCCTGTTTTATATTATTGATCACATTGGGGAGAATGTGAATTTTAAGTGTGGGGATGGGATTAATTGAGATACACATATGATACTTTGCTAAAAATTGCTAAAAATAGGTCCAAATTGAAAATGTTTAACATCACTTAACCATTAATTTTGTGACACGAAACCAAAAATTTAAACAATTTTTGATAAACCAAATTATAAATATACATTTTCGGGAAATAAATAAGTAAATAAAAGAAATCCAAATAAATAAAAGAAATCCAAATACAAAATTGAAAATGTTTTTTTATAATATCCTTAAAAGCAATAATCCAGTAAAAATTTCAATCATGTAAAATGAAACACTTTCACCCAATTCTATCCTTTGTGAGTTATTTTTGAGCCTTAAACAGCTTTTGTAACCCTTTGCAATTTTACTTTCATTCTGGATTCAATTGAGGGTGCCTTATGATACGTGTGATTAGAACTTGCTTTGGGTATACATTTCAAGACCTTAATTAGTATTTTCTGCATAAAAATGAGTTAGGTATTAGGAAACATTAACCATTCAAGCCCCAATCATTTTCTTATAACTTTCCTTACCCGAACATCAACCCTAGTTAGCCCCGTTGAGCTTAAACGTTTTTATTTTGATCACCCGAGCCACCAAGTCACTTAACCAAAAAGCCTTCAACAAAACCCGTTTTTCGCTAAAGACACGTTTTTGGCTTATAAAAAAAGAGGAAAGAGAATTTTGATCTTTTACTGGCAGACCTAAAAGAACTTGAATGCATTCTTTTGATTTTAATTTACTTTGTTGTCTTCATCACGCAAAACCGGGACTTCCCCCGGAAATCCGTGAACAAATTTTCAAACTCACGTTCGACGCAAGAAAGAAATGGCAAAAAAAGGAACAAGTTCCGCCAATTTGTGGAATTTCAAAAAGCGCTATAAAGAGGCGGGCAAAAAGAAACGAAAGATGTCCGAACTGTGAAAATTGGTCCCATAATGGAAAATGCAAACAGAACCAAACGGAATCTCAATACGAATACATAGAACTGATCCAATTGGGTGCTATTAGGCTTCAAGCCGAACGATCCTTACGAAAGGAAATTTTTGTGTATCTTCGGGTGAAGGACGAAGTGAGGTTCTTAAAAGCAAATACGGTCTCGACAATCTGACCTTAGACGAGTCCTCAAGTTAGCATACCACTTCTAGCTTGAAGTATTGTATTGGGAGCCTTTTAATGTTTTTCTTGTAGTTTATGTTAGAAAAATAAGCCAAGACCGTCGTCTTTAGCATTTAGCCACTTCTTCCAAATATTCCATACCCGAGCCTGAGCCAAGTTACAACCCATCAAAGACCTAATGATTTATGCAAGTAAATATCTAAGTAGGTGGAGATTTGATCCCTTAACAAGCATATGATTTCACACGTATTCATACTAGGCAATTGAGCGTATTAATCATACTTAACCCTAATTATGACTCTATATATTTAGCCGAGTGTGAGTGCATCTTGTGAGGAGTGTGGATTTTCTCATGATTATAATCTTTATTAAACAATCCCATTGCTTGCTAGGATATCATTCTATACATGCTTAAAATGTTTACATTTGGATGAAATAATTTTTACTTGCATATTTCCCGAAAGACATATTTATCTTTTGATTTATTTGGTTTTTGGTGGAATTGTCATTTTAAGTGATTTTTGCTTGAGGACAAGCAAAGTTCAAGTGTGGGGATATTTGATGTGCTCCAAATTAGACATAAAAATACTATCAAAAGCACATCAATTGTTCATTAGTATCTTCCGTAAAATGATGATTATGTACTTAAAATCGTTAATTGTGTTTTCAGATGTTGTAAAGGGCAAGATAGACAAAAGAAGCATATTTGACAAGAAATTGAAGAAATCCAAGCTTTCAATTCCAAGCATGGGTCGTGTCTTATAAAGCACGCCCCCATGCCTTGCCTGAAACACACCCCTATGCTAATTTGACACACCTTCATGTTTGGACATCTGACAGGACAAAAAGTATTGTCCCCTAAAAGTGAACACGGGGCCGTGCCCCATTTACACGGGGCCGTGCCCGACAGCTCCTGTGCATACGAGCCGACCAACTTCCGTAAGCATTGTACTAACACGGGGCCGTGCCTTTTTGGCACGGAGCCGTGCTTAAATACTCCGGAAAGCCTATAAATAGATGCTTAAGTTCAACATTTTAGGGAGCTTTTGGTGGGGTGATACTCTGCAGAATTCTCTCGGGATTCAAGTCTTGAAGATCATTTGGAGGCTCGGGAGGTGCATACAACACTTGGAAGAAGCTCGGGATTATCTAAACATCATCCATTATGGATCACCGGTTTGATTGTTCCATTTCACCGATGAATTCATATTTATCTTCTATGTTATGTGTTGTTATGTTCAAGCTCATTATGAGCTAAACTCTCATTATCATCCTAATTAGATGAAACTTATGTAATTTGTGATGAACTAATGGTGTGATTTATATGGTGTTAATGTTATGGTGGTCTTGGGAAAACTTTCGATAGGTAGCACCTACATTTGAACTGGGGTTATAAACTTATGATTTGTAATTGTGATTGTCATACACGGTTGAAAAACGTATGATCAACTTTTATTCATAACAAAACTATGGCTAATTAACTAGAGATGGTTATTAGAAATAATATTACCTTAACTTCCTGATCATTTACGGGTTTCCTTTATTTGTCTGAGAAATCTACAGTAATTATTATGGTTTCTAAAATTAATGGTATGTTGGAAAGGAACTTGATCAACTCTCTTCTTATATTAAGTTGTGTTTTTAGAAATCGTATGTCAAAAAGGACACAAAAGATTGACCTACATTACTAGGTCTTTGACCTAAGCAGTAAATCTCAACCTGACATGGTCCTAGTCACTACGGAGCGGATAGACGAGAAATCGCACCAGCTCATCTTTATAAACATTAACACAATTACCTTATTCAATATCTTTAATCACACCACCACCTCATCACAATTACATAAGAGTAATCCAAATTAGGATGATAGCCTTTATCCCTGATTTTAAATCCAAAAGTTCTAACTGTTTTACTTTATTTGTTATTTCCATTTTTAAAACCCTAAAAACCCTAATTTACATCAATGCAACTTATCATTCTCCTAAACAAAAAAATAAAATCTGATAGTCAATCATAAAGGTTGTTGAGTAGGCTTAGTGTGTCCACATATTAATACTCGGTTCTTACCATCACTATATTATCTCATGATAGGTGCACTTGTCTTTTGTGTGTTTAGTTAATAGTAGTAACAACCATTTAAAACTGAATCTGTGTGAAAATCCTTTATCAAAATATATATACTATCTGCACGCATCACGTATTAATTTCGTACAAATTATAAATGCACGAAAAATAGAGTTAACGAGTTGCGAGTCAATTGACGGACCTGATAATGATGGATGTCACAGGTCGTTCAAAGTCTAGAAGAAGAAGTCAGTCAAGGCCTAGGAAAGACATCCAGTGTTAGAACTGCATAGAACATGGGCATTTTAGAAGCCAATGCCCTAAACCATCTACTTCTAAAGATAAAAGGAAGTTAATCTGGCTAAAGATAATTCAAATGATGTTCTTATCTGCTGTGTTAAAGATCTACAGAGTCATGTATAATACCCGTAAATAATAATACCAATAATAATAATAATAATAATAATAATAATAATAATAATAATAGTAATTTATAAAAGTTTATTAAACTTGAAATAAATTAAACTTAAGTCCAGGGGTGATTTTGTAGTTTATGAAACTTGAAATTAAAAACTTTGGTCATGAAATAATAAAGGAAGAAAACCACAGGGACCATTCGTGTAATTATGTAAATCTCACAGCTTTCTCTCTCTCCCTATCCCGTTTTTCCGGCGGGGTTCTTCCGGCCAAGTCCGGCGGCTCCGGCGAGGCACAAAAACCCGGTTTTAAGCCGCGGTTTTGTCTCCAATTTACACCAATGCGATCGTGACAAAGATTCCCACTACAATACGCGATAATTGAGCATTATCATCCGGAATTACAGCTCACAACCACCACAAATCGAATCCACTTTACACCTCACGATTAGACTCAAAAACCCACTCGAAACTTAACAATAATTGAATTAAAGTTACCAAATCAATCATATAATCATTCCTAATCTATCTACACACTAAAATCCGTCTGAAAAACACACAAAAGATCTGTTCGATTCCTTCTAGGCCGCGACCTGCAACTTAGTCGAGGACCTGGTTCCGAGGCTTTAAACTCAAAATTGATAGAGGGCTTAGAGTCTTCAACACCCTTGGAAGCTCCACACAAAGTTAATTGGGTTATAATCATCATTTGAACAACAATCAAGCCCTACGTTAGTCGCGACTGTTCATCCTCTGTTCGTACCATTTCTTACATCAATTCAGGTAATTAAAACCTCATACACACTCGATTTCATTCAAGGAACAAAAGCCCTATGAATTTAAGCATTATCGAAATCGAATCGGGGTTCAATTGGGACTGATTCGATCTAGGGTTCTTATGTGAAATTGGTTTTGATTGAAACTTGAGTTTAAAACAATTTGGAACCCAATACATTCGCGGCTGAGGCCTTTGGTTCACTGGTTCCCCGTCTGTTTGCAATCCAAGAGGTCCCGGGTTCGAACCCGGGCACCCTCTTTTATTTTTTTAAAGCCTTTCTAAACTTTTAAAAATTATGTAAAATTACCAAAAATTATAAAAATCCTTTTATAAGCTCTGTTTATTTTTACATCAGCAACCTAAATTTTCTGTAATTTTCTTTAAGTCTAAACCTTTATAAAACTATGTAAAAAGGGCATTTAGTTAATTATTTTTTTATGGATTCCTTTTAAATAAATAGTAAAATTGTGATTAACCATAAAACTTCTTTTATAGAAGTACCTAATTAATTTCTGTAAGTTAGCTTATTAAAACCTTAACAATTCTTATATATATATTGTTAACAAACGTTATAAATAGTTTATTTTGTTGAATTAAGCTAGTAATTTACAGCCAACTTACAGAGAGCATAACTTTTCATAACAGATTCAAATCAGTTAAACCTTATGTCCATGACGAAGCTCGTCGAAAGACGAATCTGTTGATATATAAAACATTGAAAAACTCATTCGTTTAGACCTCCAAACAGTCATTTTCGTAACAGCTAGCAGTTCTGCGCAGCTGTAAAGATCCACGTTTTTCTCATATTTCGGTAATCCAAATCAGAAACTTTTCTAAATGAAAGTTGTTCAGAACTCACTAATCTAGTAAACTGGAGATTTTTAGAATTTTTAAACGTCGTTTAGTATTTTTAACGAGTGCGAAAAGACAGAGGCAGAACTGGAATTTTTCAATCTATAATTTGCGTTACGTTATCGTAGGTTCTCACGGCGTTAACCGAGCCTAGACTTTGTTTCTGATTATTGTCATTCGTGTATAAGGTACGGATTCCGACCTTTCCCTCTCGTAGCATGAATACCTCTCGTTCTTGATCGGTATTTTGAATTCTTAACTTGACTTGTTGGTTATTAAATCCATAAGATTATTGTTATAAGTGTTTATTGTATAATTGATATTGTTTGCATGTGATAGCCTTTATTTGCTTTGTACTCATTGTCACATGCTTCCTAAATGATTGATTATAGCTAGTAACCTTGATTAAGGGTTATGAGCTCTAGTGTAACATATCGTGTTATATTGACTTGATTGTATTATTGACCTCCGTACCCGAGCACATCCACCTATGGGGACATAGGGCGTCATTGTGGCACAAGTGACGTGCTCTATCTGTGGCAGAGCGATTAGACCACAGCGTCTCTACATTATTATTATGTGCTAAGTTGTTACACATATTGATTATTGTTAAAGGAGGCGTATGGATCGATCCTAGGATATCATTGTTATTGTTTATTGGTGAGATGGTTAGGTGTGTGTGCCCACATTCCTATCTCACATATTGGTGCATTAGAACTGCAGCTAATGTACACATTGTTAAGTGTTATTGTTATTGGCTCATATGGGTATTCCTTTAGATGATCATTATCATTTGATTTTCAACTTGATCATCTCATTGTTATCATTATTGATCATTGTATTGCTATCGTTTATTTCCGTTACTGAGCATTCTTTGGCTCAGCCGTATTTTCTTTTGTTGTTTTCTCTTATGTTTATAGCAGGTACTCAAGGGGCTCAGGGGAACGAGTGAAGAGTGTTAACTCAAGAAGTTAGGATGAGAATAATTGGATCAAAAGACTTAATAGTATTTTGATTTAAGACTTTATTTAAGTTATTTGGATCTATGTAAGGATTTGTGTGTTCCTTAGCACTTTAATCTTATCGTTATGAAACTCTGATTTACTGTTTGTGTGACACGTCAGCCCTACCCGGGTTGGGGTGTTACAGTTATGGTATCAGAGCTTAGGCTCCTTCCTGTAGAAAACTTAAACTAAATAATTAAGACATGTGAGGATTGGGTAGACATTGGGTTAGGTTCTCTATATATTATATGGCTATTTTCTAATTCACGTTGTTCTGATTAATGTGAAATGTTTTCATTTTAGATGCCTCCCAGCCGTAATTCATAAAATTCTAGCGGGTCGAATGGACCTGATCCAAACCTTGTTGGTGCTATGACCCAAGCACTTACTGCTATACTACCGACTTGATTGATGCGGTACGAAATCAGAATCCGAATCCAAATCCAAACCCAAATCCGAATCCGAATCCAAATCCAAACCCAAATCCGGATCCGAATCCAAACCCAAATCCAAACCCGAATCCAAACCCAACTGGTGCAGACGTTTGGCTAGCGCGATTTCAAAAGCAAAAACCACGAGCATTCACTAAGGCGGCTACACCTGCAGTGGCCAAGACTGGATCGCTCATATTGAGAAAATTTTTACCGTGCTTAGAGTTGATCAGCAATACAGGGCGGGTTTAGCTGCTTATAAGCTGGAGGAAGATGCTCACGTATGGTGGGAGAATGTGGTAGCTGAAAGAGGAGGCGAACAGTTCATGGAGACTCTATCTTGGAATGATTTTCGTTCCATATTCTTCGACAATTATTTTACGAATGTGGATAAAGCAGCATACAGGCGGGAGTATGATAACATCCGTCAACGAAACGATGAATCACTCACTGATTTTACAGACCGGTTTTATCGACTGTTGGGATTTCTAGGTTCTTCTGCTGGACCACCTGAGGAACGGGCTGAAAAGTATCAATGGGCAGTATGTGATCGGATTCGTAAGGCTATTATTCACTCTACTTTCAACAATGTTGAGGAAGCAGTTAGGGCTGCAAAAAGGGTGGACCTGGAGAGAAAAGAATTTTTGTTAAATTTGAGGATAATAAGAAGCGCAGTAGAGATGGGACTCGTATTCAGGCTGGCGGTGAGTCATCTCAAGGATCTGACCGAAATGGAAATGATCGTCAGAAAAATCAAGGATCGGGAAGAACACTAAGCCATGGCATGGTAAGACTCGAAGTCAAGGTCAAATGATACCCTATCAACAACCAATTGCAGCTCAACCGGTGAATCAAAAAGGCAATCCTCCCAGACATCCGATGTGTACTCATTGTGGAAAGCATCATCCCGGAACTTGTCGTCGACTTACAGGAGCTTGTCTTGGTTGTGGAGATATGGGGCATAGGGTTAGTCAATGCCAAAGGCGAGGAACCGACCAGAGAATGATGCTAAGGGAGCCAATGCGCCACCCACTACTGGAGGTCGAGTATTCGCACTAACTGCAGGGGAAGCTGCTAATGCTCCAGGTACATCTTTCCGTACTAGTTCATTCTAATAATCATAATCTACTTCCATTGATTCTAGTTTTACCGTCGTTAGTATCTCATTAGTTATCAATATATAGGTACGATTTGTGGTATACTTCGTTATGGTGACTATGATATTTCTGTATTGTTTGATACTGGCTCCACCCACTCTATAGTATCTCATCTATTCACAAACCGCCTTACGATCATGCCTACCGCTCTAGAGCCTGCATTAGTGATTTCTACTCCTGTTGGAGAATCGATTGTTATTTCCCAAGTGTACCAAACTGTCCTATTCAGATCGAATCAATCATTAGAAAGGCTGACCTATTTCCTATGCACATGGGTGATTTCGATATTATTCTTGGCATGGATTGGTTAACACGACACCAGGTTACCATAGAATGTCAAACTCGTCGTGTGCTATTTGGTGATCCTATGAATCCTGACTTAGTTTACCAAGGGAACCTACCTCGGAAACCTCTCAAAATTATCTCTGCTCTGAAAGCCCAAAAGCTTATATTCCGTGGATGTGAGGGATTCTTAGCTTCTATAAAAGATACATCAGTGGATACTCCTCGTATTGAAGACTTTCCTATTGTTCGGGAATTCTCTGATGTCTTTCCTGAAGAACTTCCAGGGTTACCACCTGAGCGTGAAGTCGAGATTACTATTGATTTAATCCCCGGGGCGGAACCTATTTCTAAGGTACCTTATCGGATGGCCCCAGTAGAGTTGAAGGAATTGAAAGAACAACTGCAGGAGCTATTACAACTCGGATTCATTAGACCAAGTGTTCACCATGGGGGGGCACCGGTATTATTTGTGAAGAAGAAAGATGGTAGTATGCGTCTATGCATCGACTACCGAGAGCTTAATAAGATTACTATCCGAAACCGCTATCCGTTACCGCGTATTGACGATCTCTTCGATCAACTACAAGGAGCAAAGTTCTTCTCTAAGATCGACCTCAGATCAGGATACCATCAATTGAGGATCCGAGATCAAGATGTTCCTAAGACAGCATTCCGCACCCGTTACGGTCACTATGAGTTCCTAGTTATGCCTTTTGGCTTGACTAATGCTCCAGCTGTCTTTATGGATCTCATGAACAGAGTGTTCCATGAGTATTTGGACCGCTTTGTAATTGTTTTTATCGATGACATCTTGGTATTCTCTAAAAGTAGAGAGGAGCATGAAGACCACCTTCGCACGATTTTGGAAACCTTAAGCCAAAAGAAGTTATATGCTAAATTTTCTAAGTGTGACTTTTGGCTTGAACAAGTGGCATTTTTAGGCCATGTTGTATCAGCTAAAGGTATCACTATGGATCCGGCAAAGGTGGAAGCTATTACTAAATGGCCTCGACCGACATCCGTCACTGAGTTCGTAGTTTTCTTGTTTAGCGGGCTATTACCGACGTTTTGTGGAAGGTTTCTCTCATGGCATTACCTCTAACTCAACTTATGAGAAAGGGTGTAAAATTTACGTGGAACGAGGATAGAGAAAGAGTTTTGAGGAACTGAAGAAAAGACTGGTATCTGCCCCTATTCTTACGTTACCTTCGGGTTCTGGCGGATACCAAGTTTATAGTGATGCATCAAAGAAGGGACTCGGTTGTGTTCTTATGCAGCATGGTAAAGTTATTGCCTATGCTTCCCGACAACTTAAACCGTACGAAGTAAACTACCCAACACATGACTTAGAGCTTGCAGCTGTAGTGTTTGCATTAAAGATTTGGAGACATTATTTGTATGGAGAGACATGTGACATCTTTACTGATCATAAGAGCCTTAAGTATATTTTCACTCAAAAAGAACTCAATATGAGACAGAAGAGATGGTTAGAACTACTCAAGGATTACGATGCCAACATCCAGTATCATCCGGGCAAGGCGAATGTCGTGGCAGATGCTCTCAGTCGAAAGAGTGCAGGTGGAGTAGCATGTCTTCAAATCCAACCACAGATTATCTCAGATCTGGATAGAATGGAAGTTGGGTTACAGCTTGGTGAGTCTAACGGTTATCTAGCCAAGATGAGGATAGAATCTGATCTTATTACACGGATCAAGGAAGCTCAGAATCAAGATGGAGAACTTTGGGCGATATTACAAAATTTGAAGATAGGGAAACAATCTGAGTTTCGAGTTGATGAACAAGGAGTTATCTGGTGTGGGAATAGATTATGTGTGTCAGATGACTCAACCCTTCGTGACTCCTTATTAGCAGAGGCACACAGTTCACCATTCTCTATTCACCCGGGAGCCACTAAGATGTATAGAGATTTAAGGCAGAACTTTTGGTGGAGTGGTATGAAAGAAGACGTAGCCAAATATGTGAGTCATTGTTTAACTTGTCAGCAAGTAAAGATTGAGCATCAAAGAGCTAGTGGATTACTGCAACCATTAGATATTCTTGTGTGGAAATGGGATGATATTTCCATGGACTTTGTTACAGGCCTACCAAAAACATTCAGGAAGAACGACGCCATTTGGGTCGTAGTTGATAGACTCACAAAGTCGGCTCATTTCTTGCCCATCCAACAGGGTTACTCAGTTAGCAAATTATCAGAGGTATTTCTGCAAGATATTATTCGACTTCATGGCACGCCATCATCGATTGTATGTGATAGGGATCCGCGTTTCACGTCACGCTTTTGGAAGGGTTTCCAAAATGCTTGGGGAACCAAGTTAAGATTTAGTACCACCTTCCATCCGCAGACTGACGGACAATCTGAACGCACTATTCAGACTTTGGAAGATATGCTTAGAGCATGCGCACTCGAATGGACAGGCAATTGGGATGAGTATCTATGTTTAGTTGAGTTCGCGTATAATAATAGTTGGCAAGCTAGTATAAATATGGCCCCGTTTGAACTTTTATATGGTCGAAAATGTAGAGCACCGATATGTTGGAATGAGGTTGGAGAAAAGATAATCGAAGGACCGGAATTGGTTAGAATTACTAATGACAAAGTTGCCATTGCCAGAGAAAAGTTGAAAGAAGCCCAAACTAGACAAAAGAGTTACGCCGATCAACACCGACGAGCGTTGGAATTTAGAGTCGGAGATCATGTGTTTCTCAAAGTGTCACCTTGTCGTGGCATACGTCGATTTGGAATTAAAGGAAAGTTAAGTCCACGTTTTATCGGTCCGTTTGAGATTCTTGAAAGGGTTGGAGAAGTCTCGTATCGTTTAGCATTACCACCGCAACTCTCTCATGTTCATAACGTTTTTCATGTCTCTTTGTTGAGGGGATACAACTATCATCCGTTGCACGTTATTAGTTACCCTCTTCACGCGATTCAAGAAGATCTTTCTTATGAAGAAGAACCTGAAGCTATTATTGATCGTCAAGAACGAGTTATGAGACGCAAGTCTATACCGTTCGTTAAAGTTTTATGGAAAAATCATTCTGAACGCGAGGCGACATGGGAGACAGAAGAAATGATTCGTTCGCAGTATCCATACTTATTCGACAACTAAGTGTATGTTTTCTAAGCCTAACTGTTAGTGATTACTCTATTCGTAAGTGGTATGTGTTTAAAGAAGTATTATTTTCACCGTATTGTATTTTCAGAAGGATTCATGCTACGTTATATAGAATTTCGAGGACGAAATTGTTTAAGGGGGGTAGAATTATAATACCCGTAAATAATAATACCAATAATAATAATAATAATAATAATAATAATAATAATAATAACAATAATAATATAATAATAGTAATTTATAAAAGTTTATTAAACTTGAAATAAATTAAAACTTAAGTCCAGGGGTGATTTTGTAGTTTATGAAACTTGAAATTAAAAACTTTGGTCATGAAATAATAAAGGAAGAAACCACAGGGACCATTCGTGTAATTATGTAAATCTCACAGCTTTCTCTCTCTCCCTATCCCGTTTTTCCGGCGGGGTTCTTCCGGCCAAGTCCGGCGGCTCCGGCGAGGCACAAAAACCCGGTTTTAAGCCGCGGTTTTGTCTCCAATTTACACCAATGCGATCGTGACAAAGATTCCCACTACAATACGCGATATAATTGAGCATTATCATCCGGAATTACAGCTCAACACCACCACAATCGAATCCACTTTACACCTCACGATTAGACTCAAAAACCCACTCGAAACTTAACAATAATTGAATTAAAGTTACCAAATCAATCATATATCATTCCTAATCTATCTACACACTAAAATCCGTCTGAAAACACACAAAAGATCTGTTCGATTCCTTCTAGGCCGCGACCTGCAACTTAGTCGAGGACCTGGTTCCGAGGCTTTAAACTCAAAATTGATAGAGGGCTTAGAGTCTTCAACACCCTTGGAAGCTCCACACAAAGTTAATTGGGTTATAATCATCATTTGAACAACAATCAAGCCCTACGTTAGTCGCGACTGTTCATCCTCTGTTCGTACCATTCTTACATCAATTCAGGTAATTAAAACCTCATACACACTCGATTTCATTCAAGGAACAAAAGCCCTATGAATTTAAGCATTATCGAAATCGAATCGGGGTTCAATTGGGACTGATTCGATCTAGGGTTCTTATGTGAAATTGGTTTTGATTGAAACTTGAGTTTAAAACAATTTGGAACCCAATACATTCGCGGCTGAGGCCTTTGGTTCACTGGTTCCCCGTCTGTTTGCAATCCAAGAGGTCCCGGGTTCGAACCGGGCACCCTCTTTTATTTTTTAAAGCCTTTCTAAACTTTTAAAAATTATGTAAAAATTACCAAAAATTATAAAAATCCTTTTATAAGCTCTGTTTATTTTTACATCAGCAACCTAAATTTTCTGTAATTTTCTTTAAGTCTAAACCTTTATAAAACTATGTAAAAAGGGCATTTAGTTAATTTTTTTTTATGGATTCCTTTTAAATAAATAGTAAAATTGTGATTAACCATAAAAATTCTTTTATAGAAGTACCTAATTAATTTCTGTAAGTTAGCTTATTAAAACCTTAACAATTCTTATATATATATTGTTAACAAACGTTATAAATAGTTTATTTTGTTGAATTAAGCTAGTAATTACAGCCAACTTACAGAGAGCATAACTTTTTCATAACAGATTCAAATCAGTTAAACCTTATGTCCATGACGAAGCTCGTCGAAAGAGAATCTGTTGATATATAAAACATTGAAAAACTCATTCGTTTAGACCTCCAAACAGTCATTTTCGTACAGCTAGCAGTTCTGCGCAGCTGTAAAGATCCACGTTTTTCTCATATTTCGGTAATCCAAATCAGAAACTTTTCTAAATGAAAGTTGTTCAGAACTCACTAATCTAGTAAAATGGAGATTTTCAGAATTTTTAAACATCGTTTAGTATTTTTAACGAGTGCGAAAAGACAGAGGCAGAACTGGAATTTTTCAATCTATAATTGCGTTACGTTATCGTAGGTTCTCACGGCGTTAACCGAGCCTAGACTTTGTTTCTGATTATTGTCATTCGTGTATAAGGTACGGATTCCGACCTTTCCCTCTCGTAGCATGAATACCTCTCGTTCTTGATCGGTATTTTGAATTCTTAACTTGACTTGTTGGTTATTAAATCCATAAGATTATTGTTATAAGTGTTTATTGTATAATTGATATTGTTTGCATGTGATAGCCTTTATTTGCTTTGTACTCATTGTCACATGCTTCTAAATGATTGATTATAGCTAGTAACCTTGATTAAGGGTTATGAGCTCTAGTGTAACATATCGTGTTATATTGACTTGATTGTATTATTGACCTCCGTACCCGAGCACATCCACCTATGGGGACATAGGGCGTCATTGTGGCACAAGTGACGTGCTCTATCTGTGGCAGAGCGATTAGACCACAGCGTCTCTACATTATTATTATGTGCTAAGTTGTTACACATATTGATTATTGTTAAAGGAGGCGTATGGATCGATCCTAGGATATCATTGTTATTGTTTATTGGTGAGATGGTTAGGTGTGTGTGCCCACATTCCTATCTCACATATTGGTGCATTAGAACTGCAGCTAATGTACACATTGTTAAGTGTTATTGTTATTGGCTCATATGGGTATTCCTTTTAGATGATCATTATCATTTGATTTTCAACTTGATCATCTCATTGTTATCATTATTGATCATTGTATTGCTATCGTTTATTTCCGTTACTGAGCATTCTTTGGCTCAGCCGTATTTTCTTTGTGTTTTCTCTTATGTTTATAGCAGGTACTCAAGGGGCTCAGGGGAACGAGTGAAGAGTGTTAACTCAAGAAGTTAGGATGAGAATAATTGGATCAAAAGACTTAATAGTATTTTGATTTTAAGACTTTATTTAAGTTATTTGGATCTATGTAAGGATTTGTGTGTTCCTTAGCACTTTAATCTTATCGTATGAAACTCTGATTTACTGTTTGTGTGACACGTCAGCCCTACCGGGTTGGGGTGTTACATCATGGGTCATGGATTCAGGAGCATCATTTCATGCTACATCTAGCATGAAGTCGATGAAGAATCTACAAACAGGTAACTTTAGTAAAGTTCATTTAGCTAATGATCATGCTCTTGATATCACGGGGATGGGGGACGTTATGTTGAAGACTCCATTGGGCACCACATGGACCTTGAAAGATATTCAGGTCATTCCAAGTCTTAGAAAGAAGTTAATTTCTATTGGCCAGTTGGATAGTGAAGGATATGATGTCATGTTTGGTGGGGGACAATGGAAGGTCGTGAAAGGAAATCTTGTGATTGCCAGAGGTACAAAGAAGGGCACATTGTACATGGTTGAAGTTCCTGTAGATGGGGTAAATGCAGTGACCAGTGGCCTGAGTCAATCTAATCTGTGGCACCAACGACTCGGTCACATGAGTGAAAAAGGTATGAAAATGCTCGTTTCTAGTGGAAATCTTCCAGAGTTAAAGAAGGTCGAATCTGAATTCTATGAGCTGTGTGTATTCGGGAAAAAGAAGAAGGTATCTTTTGTGAAGACAGGAAAGCCACCAAAGCTCAGAAATTGGAGCTTATTCACACGGATGTTTTCGGACCTACTCCATTTGCTTCTTTGGGAGGTGCTTACTGTTATGTCACTTTCATAGACGATTCGACACGTAAGGTATGGGTTTACTTTCTTAAAAATAAATCTGAAATTTTTGATGTATTTAAGAAATGGAAAACCGCTGTTGAATTGGAAACTGATTTGAAGGTGAAATGCTTGAAGTCAGACAACGGAGGTGAATACATCAGCAAAGAGTTCCAGAACTATTGTGCAGAGAACGGTATTCGAATAATTTATACAGTCCCGGGTACTCCTCAACAAAATGGAGTCGCAGAACGTATGAACAGAACATTGAATGAAAGAGCCAGAAGTATGAGAATCAATTCAGGGCTTCCAAAGATGTTCTGGGCAGATGCAATTAATACTGCTGCCTATTTAATTAATCAGGGACCATTTGTTCCGTTGAGTTTCAAGATACCAAAAGAAGAGTGGAAAGGTGAAGCAGTTAAATTTTGGCATTTGAAAATATTTGGGTGCAGTGCTTATGATCTAGTGAAAGATGGTGACAAGCTTGATGCTAAAGCCAAGAAGTACACTTTCATTGGTTATGGGTTTGATAGTATGGGCTGCAGGCTTTGGGATTTTGAAAGCAGAAAATTAGTCAGAAGTAAGCATGCTACTTTTAATGAGGCTGAGTTATACAAAGATAGAAACACAACCACTTCAGAGGTTTAGAAAGAGCAAGTTGAATTTGATGTTGATGCTTAGAAACAACCAGATCTAGTTAATGAACCGGAGACGGAAACTAAAGATGATACAGTTCCTGAGTTTGAAGATGATGATATGGGTGGAGATGAAGAGGCGGTGGAAGCTTCTGATAGTGGGAGTTTAGATTCTGAAGATGAATAGCATCTACAGACTCCAGACCAATCTCATTGGGTCAGGAGATCCACAAGAATTTCTAAGCAGCCTACCAGGTACAGTCCTTCAGTTAATTATCTTCTTTTGACTTAGGATGGTGAACTAGAAAGTTACTCAGAAGCAGTTGAGTTGATAGATTCGCTTCAGTGGGAGCATGCAATGCAGGATGAGATGAACTCTCTGATGAAGAATAATACATAGGTCTTAACTAAGCTTACGTCATATAAAAGAGTTCTACAGAATAAATGTCTCTACAGAGTTGAGGAAGATCACAATGGTAACAAACGATACAAAGCAAGATTGGCCACTAAGGGGTTTCAATAGAAACACGGGGTTGACTACAGTGAGATATTTGCTCCTGTGGTTAAGATGACTACAATCAGATTGGTGATTAGTATTGTTGCAACAGAGAAGTTACATTTGGAGCAGTTAGATGTGAAGACTGCGTTTCTGCATGGCGATCTTGATGATACTATTTATATGGCACAACCAGAGGGTTTTCAGGTCAAAGGAAAAGAAAACTTGGTGTGTAAGCTATAGAAAAGTTTATATTGTTTAAAACAGGCAACCAGACAGTGGTATTGAAGTTTGATGACTTTATAGGCAGAAACGGGTATAGGAGATATGAGATGGATCACTGTTGCTACCTCAAGAAGTTTAAAAGTTCCTATATCATTCTCCTTCTTTATGTTGATGATATGCTGATAGCAGGTTCAGATATTGTAGAGATTAACAAGATGAAGAAACAGTTGTCTGTAGAGTTTGAGATGAAAGATTTGGGTCCAGCTAAGAAGATACTTGGTATGAGCATCACCAGAGATCACAAGAACGGTTCTCTAACTTTATCTCAGGAGAAGTACATTCAGAAGATATTAGAGAAGTTTAGAATGAATGATGAGAAGACTACTACTCGAAGTACACCATTGGCTAGTCATATTAAGCTTTCTAAAGATCAGTCTCCAAAGACAGAGAAAGACAAGGCCGAGATGGCAAAGGTTCCTTATGCATCAGCTGTGGGCAGTCTTATGTATGCAATGGTATGCACAAGGCCCGATATTGCTCACGCAGTGGGGGTTGTCAGCAGGTATATGTCTAATCCGGGGAGAGAACACTGGAAAGCAGTTAAGTGGCTGCTTAGATGTTTGAAGGGTACTTCAAAGATGGCATTATGTTTCAAGGGTAGAGATACAATTCTCAAAGGCTATTCAGATGCTGATTTGGGTGGATGTAAAGAGACCTACAAGAGTACTACAGGGTATGTGTTCACTATGGGTGATACAACAATTTGTTGGATGTCTAGGCTCCAAAAGAGCATAGCACTTTCTACTACAGAGGCTGAGTACATGGCAGCTTCTGAGGCTAGTAAAGAGCTCGTTTGGTTAAAGAATTTTCTGGGTGAGTTAGGCAGAAAACAAGCAAAGTATCCATTATACTGTGATAATGAAAGTGCTATTAAACTAGCAAAGAATCCTCTCAATCATGGGAAGACGAAGCACATTCATATCATATATCATTTCATCAGAGGGCTAATCAGCAAAGGTACTATTCAGTTGAACAACATCAAGGGGAACAAGAATCCAGCAAACATGTTTACTAATTCTGTCACGCTGGATAAGCTGAAGCTTTGCAGGGCTTCAGCTGGCCTTCAGAAATAGTTGAGAAGGTGGGGGTAACTAGGAGGAGCTAAACCAGTTCGGGTTTATTTTACATAAGTACAAGACAATGCAGGTGAAGACATTTTACGTATCCAGGTGGAAGCAGGTTGAAGTGTTTGACGCATTCAAGTGGTGGGTTAGAGAAGATGTCTCGAAGCTCAAGTGAGAGATTGTTAAGTTGTGGGCTCCGACCCATCTCGGGTGGGCCCGATATTAACCGAAGACAGAATTAGGAGATTAAGGGACGGCCGCCCTAAAGCCAGTTTGCTATTTTAGGCAAAGAGCGTTAACCCTAATTGTCTAGTTAGTATGAATATCTTCTTGTACTTGTAAACATTTAACACCTCAATAAAAGAAAACCCTAGTTGCCCCAAGTGGACGTAGGTTACACACCGTAACCGAACCATTATAAATCTCGTGTCTCGTTTATTGCTTTTGATTATTATTCTCGTGATTGTGTTCGTGTGTTTGTGCTCATTGATCCTAACAAATAGATCTTGGGTTGTTTAACATGTCCTTCTAGCTAATATAAGACCATAAATTTATTAAATCTGAACAACACTCGAATGATTTATATAAACATATTAGTTAATTAGTTATTAATATAAAAAGTGAGATTCAACTAGAAATGTATGAACAAATGCATTTACAAAGGTCCCTTCATACAAAAAGTTTCCATTATATGACGTGATAGTGTTATGAACAATACATTTGAATTATTGATTTTTTTTTATTAGCGATTGCATTGCTTACAAGAGATGTCCTTTTAAGATTTGGGTCGAGGAAGTGGAGATCCGTTAAGGAAAGAACGAAAGAGGGTGAGAGCTTGTACTGGAGAAGTGAACGGGACCTCATGTGCGGCACCTCGTACTGTTGCATATGTCAAATATGTGACATTGCGTCCATCTTTTAATCCCCCAAATGACTGCCACCAACCCCCCACCTGTGCATCAACATATAGTTATAAACGAAGGATTGTTCAGTTGTCAGTTTTGGGTTATTCGAGTTTTTAAATCTTAAACTTTGAATATGATTGTGAATTTGCAAAATAGTATCAAATTCTAAATTCGAATCTAGGTTGAATTTGGGCTAATTCGAAACCCCAAATTATAAGAAAAATGAATAAATATGTATATCCATTATAAAAAAACCAAAAATTATATTCGAAATTTGTAGGTTCAGATGCGATTTTGGAGAATTGAATTCGAAATTGGTTTAGATAAGAACTTGATTCGAATTTTCAAAACCCAAACTGAATTCACAATTTGAATTCGGATTGGTTTATATTTTTGGTTTTTCAAGTCTGATTTGAATGCTAATGGATGAATATAACTCATCAAAATTAATTAACCTAATAATATATTTTACTTACTTGTTTATTGCTGTACCAAGTCCTGTATTTGGTGAGCTTTGTGAAGTTAAGGTCTTTTGCGATATTATTAACGATGATCCTCGTTTGTGTAAGCGGGATTTTTGAATCTTGATCACCACTACACAAGATAAAACAGTAAATGTAATGCCCATAAAAAACTTTAGCAAATGAAAACAAAAATATGAAAGAATAAACGAACTAAAAATTGCTTATATGATCATATCATTATACAATTTAATTAATAACCGATTTGAAATTTAAATAAATATGAGTTAATATAAATGAATTGAAATTTAAATAGATGGTTAAAATTTTTTTACTAAAAGACTATAACTTTAAAAAATAAAAAAGTAATGAAATAAAATATAAACTTAAAACTTTATAAAAGAGAGTTAACTTTAACTCCTTGAAATTATAAAGTGACACTCATCGTGAAAGCTCAAACTCTATATTCATAGCATAAAATTATATAAACTACATTAGGGTTTTATTTTTATGATAATAACACGTCAACCCTATTGCTATATAAGTATACATATATGACTATTTTGTTGAATTCAAACTTTCAACTTCAAGGTTGGATATTAGAAAAACGAGTATGAAAGAAACCAAACCAAATTGAATTGTGTTGCTAGTTTTGGTTTGATATGGTCCAAGTCAAGCAAGTAAAAGCTCACTCTATAGGTTCCAACCCTCGTGTATGCATTTGATATCGATTCAAACCAAACTCAATAAAAACATGTCATGAATTAAATCATACGAAGTCATTGTTTACTATTATTAACAAAGAGTTACATTCTATGACGCATTAATTGATCTTAAATTGAAAGATACCTATAAAACCAGATTGGAAGACCGGACTTTAAGAGATGAGTGACTAGTGGAATTATGTTTATTTCAAGATTCTCTTCTTGATAAACTAAAGGCCTGCAACATATTACAAAAAAATTGAGTTTGTCGCTGGTAATCACGTCAGTATGTCACATAAATAGCAATGCAATTTACAAACCCTTGGCAAAAATCCCAATGCCCCGGAAGATCAGTTGTGTTGGCATAAAGAGCATCTTGAACGTCACGTTTGTTGAGATATGTAAATATTCTTGATTGCAAACACGGATCGCCTGTACTTAGGATTCTGTCAACCTATTAAAAATACGTGGTTTTATAACCAAGTTAGATAGCTCAAACCAGATTATTCTGACACAGAATCCAATCAGGCTTGGTTGATGTGGAATATTTTTTTAAATAACTTTTGTATGAGTAACTAGTGTAATATTCTAACAAAAATTATATTATTTAAAAATATTGTATAAACACTACCAGAAAACTAGAAATTTGCAATCTTTTTTTTATCACAAATCAGTTGCAAAATAGTGTTTTATGTTAAAAGTTCAGTGCCAAAACCTTTGTGGATAATCTCATTCTACGATAAGGGATTTTTCTACGACCAAAACAACGACTGTTTTTGCGGCCACAATATCGTTGCTACCGCGTATGTCGTGACTGGTTTGGCCAGCTTCTTTTTGTTACCATTTGTGATTGCTAGTTTTGCAACCGATTAAAAAACAATGGCTGATTTATATCTAGGTACAATCTGGTCATAAAAATACAAATATCTGGTTTCTAGTTGTGATAAAACGTTATACAATTGAATGAAAGTTACTTAGATTCTTTTTTTACTTTGTTAAGTTTTTGAAATATAACAAAACTTGAATAAACTCATAAAACGTGTCCAACTCCCAACTTTAAAATACAAAAAGGGAAAAGATCCGCATGTTCATACCGATGAATGTACTTTTGAGTGCAACCCTCGAGGTCTAAATTGTTGAGACGAAGATGTTGACAAGCATTTGGGCAAAAGCAGGTCATCACGTTGGATATCGTCACTAACTTCATTTTCAACTCGATTGAATACGTCGTTGCAACCTTGAGACCATCCCGAATGAACATACTCTCGTAGGTACTTTGAATCATTGCATACGGTTTTTTCTAGCATCAAAGTCTTGTCGGATATCGCGCCATGTGACCATAAATATTCACCCGCTAGAACACTAATGTCTATGTCTAATAATGGATTTCCAATCTAAAAAAAATTACAATTACAATTAACAATAACATATTTTTAAGAGTAAATTACATAAATAATAAATAACAAGAAACGTGTAAGATTGTGAGATATATGCTAAATCACGGAAAAAGTCTTTTTAAGTAAAAAAAATTACGAAAGCTATTTATTTAATGTCCTGAAAGTTTTAAGTGTAGATGGTTAATAGAGTATATCTTAAAATTGTTTTAAACGAATTACTGATTGTTTTTGTAACTTTTTTGTGCAATTTGTTCTAAATCTAAACGATATAAATATGGTTAGAATGTATTTACAGCAATTGCTTTGAGGTTGATTAGAGTAACGTTTGGTTTCTTGTTGTACTCTAATATCAGTTCCGCTAGTTGTGGAATATAATGGCCTGCAATAATCATTAAATTAAATTTTTTAATATAATAAAACTATTAACTATCTTAATTCTTACACATCATAAACATATTACATACCTGCATAGCTTTCTCCGACCAAGAAGAACGGTACATCTTTGTATAACGGAAATTCTTCTAACCATTTTGTGATGAACACCAAATTATCAGACGCTGCAAATTATTTAAATAAATCATAATTAATATTAGTTAAAGCTATGGCTTTGAATATATAGATAATACACAAATATTAATTATAAAATATAAAGGATAAGAATGGCTTCTTGGTGATTCAAGTCATTAAATATAAAAATATTTATGATAGATATATTGTTTTTTTGAATCATTAGAAATTATAGCATATTCAGCGATCAATGAATTCTTCATTTAAAGAAAAACTAATTTATTAAAGTGTGATACATATGAATAAAATGGTTCTTAACTATTTATAGATATTTAAAATTATCGTATGAACGATACACCATAAAATAATCAAACCTGTGTTTGTGTCATTCCAATCAATATAGTCCTCATATGTTTCCGAGTAAGAAAAGCCCACCCCGATGGGTGATTCGACATATAACATATTGGATTCTGTCAATAAAAATTCAATGAATTGAAAATAGTATAATTTGATTTTAATTACATAAATAAAAAGAATAATTTACTTCATATTATCATATATACATAAACAATACCTAAATTCCAAGAGTGTTGATTCAAGATAAGTTGTCCACCTTCACCGATTTGAAATGGTCCGGTTTCCATGAATGCCCCAAAACCAAGTGAAGAACATCCGGGGCCTTCAAATATACAATAAAATCAATGTGTAAATAACATATAATACTAATTATAAACCGTAAAATGTAAATATGTTTTATTTTAAATATTATTGTTATTATATTATCATATGTACTAACCTCCATTGAGCCACAAGGTTAGAGGAAGTGAAGAATGGTTAGGTGAAGCGGCCTCCACGAAGTAATAGAAGAGCGATCTGCCATTTTCTTTGTTCGTGACAATGTAACCAGAATACTGAGGAACTGAGTAATTACTTGGTTGGCCAGGCAGCTCTTTTATAAGCTCACTATTAGATGACCGCAAGAAACAGAGACAAAACAATAGTATCATCATAAGAAACTGAAAACCCATGATAAATGACGCTGTTTTGATTTTGATTATGCGCACTTTGTTGATGAAATGTGTGCTATAAATGGAAAGCGACACCATTGAAGATAACGAGTTGATGTCTTTTCTTATCGCTTTGATCTTTGTTTATAACATGTGGGGATTGGAACAAGGATGACATTTGGTTGTTTATAGGAAAGTATTCGGCTAAAGATTTATCGTTGTTTGTTAAATAGATTCTTGAATGTGTAATGGAGTGCCATTGAAGAAGATAAATTTCAAAAAAAGAAAGAATTGCCTTTTAATAATCTAAAACTATATTATATTATATTTGTAGTTGTACTACGCAATAACACCCTTAACAAACACAAGGGTTACAAGATATAACATGGGAAATTTTAGTTAAGAGTAAATTACACATATGGTCCATGTGATTTAAAAAAAATTATGGATTTGGTCCCTGAATCTAAACTTTTATGGATTTGGTCTCTAATTTTATTGTTTGTTTCCAAATATGGTCCTTACATTTAACAAGGGTTAATTTTTCTATTAATTTTATATAAATTTACCATTTTGTCCTCAACTTTAAATAATCAAAAATCAAAACCCCCACCCCATGACGATCACCATGGCAACCTTCATTGTGCATCACTGAAATGATCAGCACAAGTTTACAAGATCAATGGCTTGAAGCCCTAATAAATTAACAAGATTAAAAATGATTTAACCATTACCAACCCGATTAAACTGTGGGTGCCCATGATGGGTATGCATGAGAGGAAAAAAAGATAACCTAATTAACAACAAAAAAAATAATAAACCAATAACAATATGGTATGGAATTGTTTTCTACTTGAGACCGAGATGTCCCTTGGCCAGTTGGCCTGTACATTATGACACAATGTTAGAATTCTAGCTATTTTAGAGTGGTATCTCATTGATTGCTCGGACCCCGGAAGGAGGCATTCTTCTCCTTCCACCTAAGATGCGCAGGAAAGTCCCAAAGCCAATCTCAGGAAACAGTTAAGCTTCATAAGGTCTTTTTGTCCAGGTGCAGCAAGTTTCGCATCTTCATATACATATCTATTTCACTGAGCCTTCTCCGAGATAGTGCCCAAATCGTTACACCTTTTCATGCGGGTCAAAACTTACTCGACAAGGAATTCCGCTACCTTAGAACACAGTTAAGATCGCCTTCACCGGGGCTTCGATCGTCGGCTCCCCTGTCATCAGGTCACCTAACATTCGGTAAGAATATGAATAGAATAACTAGAAATATTATCTTTATCATTCGCAAAATCATTGTTTTAGTTGAAAAAAAACCATAAAGACATCTAGAATTCAATCAAAATTATATTATTGACATATAATCCAACCATGACTACTAGATGAAGTTAACTCTAACAAAATGGGTGTAGAGATGTAATCCAACCTTTCACCATTTCTTTCTATGCTGACGCAAGTCTTTCCATCAAGATCCACAAAAAAAAAAAAGAAGTCGGCGCTTTAATGATTTAATTCAACTAGCAATCAAAACCACCTGCTTGTTCCCTTTATCAGTAAAATTGCAATCAACGAAAGCCTCAAACCTCAAGTAATGTATCATGATGAGTTGTATCAAAATCAGTTGTAATGTATCATGATGAGTTGCGACGGGCTAGACAAAGTCGATAGAACTTTTTTTAATGGGAGGCCTTTTTAAGGTTATTATATTTTAGAGTTTTTATTTTATTTTTTATTTTAACATTAAGGGTAAAAGTGTAAAAAATCCTTGTGTGTGTTGTTCACGTGAGAATAGTAACATCCTAAACTAACCTCGTTAAGTTGATGGACCATGTATGAATGCAAACAATGAGATTATGGACCAAACCTATAAAAATTTAGTTTAAGAACCAAATACACATTTTGTCATAAACCACAAGGACCAAGGGTAAGACTTTAGATGTTTAGCTAAACAAAATCTTATAGAATAATTACAAGGTAAGCATAAAATAATATGGAAGCCATTAAAACCCCTAATACTAATGTTGCTAAGAGTATAGCCACATCTTACACTAAAGTGTTGTTTTTAAAACCATATCAGATAGTGAACTGGTTGTTTTACTGTTCGGATCGGGTCGAAAGGGAATTTAAGAACCAAATAACATCATAAATAATAAAAAATATAAATTATTTATAAATAAATGATCCAAAACAAATATGAAAATACTACATGCTTTGGTGTGGATTTGTAATTTTAATTGTATAAGAAAATATATAACTAAAATATGGATTATGGAATACTAAAATTTTAAGAAAATGAGATTTTGAAGTGGAAAAATTATAATAAAAGAAAGTTATAATCCAGTGTGAAAACTCGTTCGGTTCAACCGGTTCACTAATTCGAACATTTCAATGAAATCAATTTAAATATGTATAACCGCTCCAGTCTGTTTTAAAAACACTACTAAAAGATATAAGCAATTTTAAAAACAAACCTAGCTAAGACAAAATATCACTTTAGAGAGCACACATACTAAATATAGAAGCTCACCTAGAACTAAAGACACATAATATTAAAGGCATATGTGAAAACAAGCTAAAATCAACACATATGCAAATTTATTTGACTAGGCATCACTTAGGGGCTGTTTAACAACATCTGAAATCAGCCTTTTAATAGTTTAGATGTCTGAATGGTTAAACACTTAATGATTCAGATTGTTTGTTTCACAAGCAAATATCTGAATGGTTCAGACATGTGTCTCTGAATGGTTAAGTATTATACTAATGTTGAATGGTTAAAAGGTTTAATTTTGAATAGTTAAGACCTCTAATCTGAATTGGTCAGACATTTGCCTTTGAACAGTTAAGCGATATACTAGCTATTAATGGTTCAGAACTCTTAATGGTTTAGCATTTAATGATTCAGATCTTTTATTGATTCAACACTTAATCATTCAGAAATTAACAAACAACAATTTACTTATACTCTCTTGATTGACTTGTAAACAACCATTCATTGCCTTCATTTTTTAGTATATGAGGTAATTCCCAAATCAACATATACACAAATGATATTTATGGTCATTTTTCATTCATGGGGTGGATATTCGGTCCATTAATAACATCATTTCAACTTAGAGTGAAAAATATTTTTTATAATAAATGGTTCAAACTTTGTTTATAACGAATTAGTATAAATTAACTGTGATGTGATCTAAAATTAAAAGTAGGTTAAAAATTATTTAAGCTTTGGTTCTAAAAAATTTGACATTTTGTGTTAAATAATTATTTTTTAAACTTTGAAGAATAAACTTAAAATCTTGTCCTTTTCGTCGCACGAAAAAGTATAAAATAATCCTTGTCTTTTTCCCCAAGAAATGATACAATCGCGTGACACCCATTCAGAGTTCCCAAATTACCCCTACAAAACCAAATTATTTCTCCAGAGCCCCTATCATCTACGGCCATAAACTCATTTCACCACCTTTCGTCTCAATCCAACGGTCCAAAACAAACCAAAGAACACATAAGAAATTATCAACTCTCACAGTGAAAGAAAACCCACTGAAAAATTAGGGCTTTTCTTCTCCCCCAATTCATCCACCCTATAAAATCAAACAGCATTTCCATTATTCATTTTCAATCATCTTCTTCATCACACTGCAAGAAATTATGGTGAAAGGTCCTGGTCTATACACCGACATTGGCAAAAAAGCCAGAGGTTGTTTCTCTCTCTACATATGCGTATACGTATAGTAGGTGGTTCCGTAATAGTTTGATTGATGCATGCGTTTGTGTGTTTGAGTTTGATGATTTCGGTGTATTTGTGTGGTTGTATATGTTAGGTTTGTTGGATTTGCATTTGTTGATGTGGTTTTTTTGTTGTTGTGGATGAAGACCTTTTGTACAGGGATTACCAGGGAGATCATAAGTTCACGATCACGACCTATTCACCTACTGGAGTTGTGAGTTTTCTTTTCGTGTTGTTTTGTATATGTGAATCTGTTTGATCTTTTCATTGTTAAGCGAAAATTAGTAGATTATTGTTTATGATTATATATGTAATGTGGTTGGAGAATCTGATTGTAATAGAACTTTAAGTTAAAGATGTATGTTAGAAAGTTAGTATCAGTCCCCATGCTCTTCTACTATATGTACTATCAAAATGTTAAAAATGATTTTAGTATTCTTTCCTCATTGGATGGTTATTAATGATTACAATTGATTTAGAGGTTTTATGACCTTAAAGAATGGATAAATGATTTAGTCATCTTGAGTCTTGACAGTCTGCATTTCTAGTATGAATTCTACTTATTTATGCATAGCTATATGGATATTGTATTCTAGTTGACAAATTTGGTTTAACATGTAGTTAACTTTGTATGCCAAAACCACACCCTTATTTTATTTTCATGTGTGGTGTCTCTTAATCTCTTATCCACCATTTTATTTAAGGCTCTTTGTAGTTGATACTAGGATCATATGTGTTGAAAGACTTATTAGAATTGAGCAAATATATGTGCCTATGGTTTAATACATTCACATGTAATGTACATCTCGTGAGTTTGATTTCAAAGTTCTTAAGTGCCAGTTTTGGATGGTTAGAAGTTGTAGTTACATAGGATCTTTTCTTTATTTAGTTGTAGTACAACTTCCTTTCGTTCTGTCTACTGGTGGTGAACTCAAGTATTTGTTGCACTGGATTAACGTTTCCAGTTTCCAAACCATGCAGGCAATCACATCGTCTGGAACACAGAAGGGCGACTTGTTTCTTGCAGATGTCAATACCCAACTAAAGAGGAACAATATCACTACTGATATTAAAGTGGACACAAACTCCAATGTAGGATGGTTTATACTTCCCATCATTCATATTTCAATCTTTTTTTATGTTCTTCTATCAGGCTTCTTTTTTATCATTATAGCTATATATTGTCTTTGAAATGTTTTGCAACCATGGTTTGAGATATTTATTAACTTTTGGTTAGAAAATGCTTCTTTGACTTGTATATGATATATATAGTAGTATCTCAAAGGATTCTGGTTTTCAATTTTCTACTACTTAAAAGCTATCTTTATGTTACGTCTAAAATTTTGAATTTAGGAAGTTGAATATGGCTTGCAAAACTTTAACTATATTGTTTGCAAAATTCATGTAGCTCTCCACGACCATCGTGGTTGATGAACCTGCCCCTGGGCTGAAGGCAATCCTTAGCTTAAAAGTTCCTGATCAAAGGGCTGGCAAGGTATGCGAAAAGTAAAATGTTTCTTTATTATGATGAATCATATATGGTGAATATAAATCGTCTGATTACTTGCTATTCTGGTAGTTGGAACTGCAATACTTACATGACTATGCTGGAATCTCCACAAGTATTGGGCTGACTGCAAACCCTGTTGTCAACTTCTCTGGTGTGGTGGGAACCACCAGCACCGCTATTGGAACTGATGTTTCCTTCGACACCAAAACTGGGATCTTCACCAAATGCAATGCTGGAATTAGCTTCTCCAATGCTGACCTTATTGCTGCTTTGACTTTGTGAGTGGTTAATTTTTTCAAATCGAAAAGCTGTGTTTGCAGGGTAGTTGTACCTATAGGGGCATATATCAAGCATCTTATTCCACCTTTAGAGATCAAACATAACTCCAATTGACTCATTCATAAGTAAATGAATCATATATGACAAGTCATTCTCTAGCAGAGGAGTAGATGCTGATGTTAATGCTTAAATGTGCAGTTTGTGTTAATGGTGAATGTTGCTAAATGGATAATTTAATAGGACAAGTCAAATACAGGCTGGGTCGGTGGATTGACTTGCCAAGAACTTCCTTTTTGTTTTTTCAGTTTTAATTAATAAATATATTAAGTTTTTGATCCAATTTTCTCTATAATAAAGTCTTAATTAGTTAACACTAGTTCATGTCACGGGTGACGTTTGATCTGTTTGTCTTCTAGTTGAGTTTGTAAAGTTACTTTGTTATGCCCTTAGTACGACAATCAAACCCAAATCGGTTTGCTTTAAAAAGTCTTTAAGAAGATGATACTAATTGCTTACTGCTTGCAGGAACGACAAGGGTGAGACTCTGAACGCATCATACTACCACATTGTGAAGCCTTTGACCACCACATCAGTTGGTGCAGAAGTAAACCACAGCTTCTCAACCAATGAAAACACAATCACGGTCGGCACCCAACATGCTTTGGACCCATTGACCACAGTCAAGGCTCGTATCAACAACCTCGGGAAGGCAAACGCTCTTATCCAGCATGAGTGGCGGCCCAAATCCTTTTTCACCATTTCTGGAGAAGTTGACACCAAAGCTGTTGAAAAGAGTGCTAAGTTTGGTCTTGCCTTGGCTCTTAAGCCATAAGATGGTTGAAGGGTTTTCTTGGACTTAGAAATAACAAAAACTCCTTATCTTTTTTCTTTTTCTGGTCTTGCCTTGGCTCTTAAGCCATGATGTTTTTGGTTTGATGCATTTCTTACAACTAGATTTCATATATACACAGTCAAATTTTGCTGTCCGGTATTCCGGTTTACTTTCTTGATTAATCAAATACACTTTGTTTGAGCAAGATGTGACCACAAGCTTGTAAACAAACCAAATGGGCTATGTTTGTGTTTGTTTAATTTTAACCGAACAAATAGATGAAATATAAGAAAATTCTACATCCGAATGTAATGGAGTGGTAGCCATTACAGGAGGTGCAACTTTTTAAGAACTCTTCACTGGTATAATAAAAACAGATCTGTAAAGCTTATTGTGAGCAAAATATATGGTGTTGTGAGTAATATAGAGAGTGGTTTTTTGAGAACTCTTCACTGGTACAACAAAAACAAATCTGAAAGCGTAAGAAAAATATACAATGTTGCGAGAAAAACAATGTTTTTGATATAAGAGGCTTGATGGCTCACAAAAACCATGTATCTTATACATTACGTCAAATCTTTTTTGTAACATAAATATTTCTCTTTTACAAGTTTAACAATAAAGATGTCTAAAAAATTCTTATACCTTCAAACCTTTTCTTTTATCATTTTCCATAGAATTTCCTTTAGTTTCATAGAATTGAAGAACAAGTGTAAAATCCAGTGATTCGGTTTGTTATTATGTTTTGAGTGCTAAACGTCTTATTTCCAAAATGATTCAATATAATTTTTACAACACTTTACTAAATAAAGAATACAGATCGAATAGAAAGAAAAAAAGTTCTACATGTATAAATTCGTCGTCCTAAAAAATGCAACATGACACCAATTCACATAGTTACAGGTATATTAACATGGGATGAACCTACAACTTAACACAAATTCTCCGCAGATGTTTAACGGGCTACTCAAAGCCCGTAAGCACACTTTCTTTTCGAACACAAACTCACGTCTAACCCTCGTGGGTCGGGCTTTTCTAACTTGTACGTCATGCTACAATGGTGGTACTGGGCCAAAATCCCTATTGTGTTGCTACAATCGGTTTTACATTTGAAATGTTCTTGAATCAACGTAAAGTATCTTGTAACGGAGAGAATTGATAGTCGTAGCAACGGGTTTGAATAGCAAACACGTCGTCGTCAAACGGATCCATGTAACCGAATTGAAAATCATACTTTTTGAATTCACTCTCGACTTCTCTTTCGTGCTCTTTACTTGAATCCGTATGTAAGGTTGGACCTGACTCCGATGTTTCAAAATTAAATTCATCGTTCACAATGTGATGTTGTATCGATGATGGAGGGTCTAGTGACGATAGTGTACCCTTGGGAGAACATGATGTAATTATTGGTTTCGTATCGGTTTCTATATCAGAAAACGACGCGTCCTTTATATCCAAGTTCACGTGTTTCTCCAACACGCCTTTTTTGTTGTATAATCGACATAATACCCAATCATCTAACTGCATAAATACAACAATAAAAATAAGACAAAACTTATAAAATAGTAATCAAATTTCTCAAATGTTCCGCTAAAATAAACAGAAGACGCAAAGAAAGATAAGAACGTACCCTAAGATTGTTGCCCCGTTTGCGGGAAGATCTATCGACATTAGCAAGACGATACTCATGCATTATCCAATTCGTTTTCACGCCACTCGGGGCCTTACCAGCATAGAAGACTAACGCCTTTTTTATTCCGATGGTTTTCGGTTTTCCGATAGGTTTGTCTGCTCCGGTAGCTTTCCAGTAACCTGTTCCAGCAGCTCGGTTCGGCCGAGATCCATTCGGATACTTTCGGTCCCTAGGTGAAAAGAAGTACCATTCTTTTTCTCCATACAGAGCCATATCTGTTCAAATCAAAACAGAAACAAAATTAACATCACTGTAACTTCATTTCGGATCACATTGACATTTTGATCATTTAATAGTTCTTATCAATTTAGACAGAAAGTGTTTGAAAGGGGTCGAACTTTGAAGAAACTCAAATTCTGAAACAGAATCGTGGATTCTCACAATTTTTTCATCGGATTTCGGATAAAAACACTTGACATCGAGAAACTTGGTGAAAAAAATCTTGAAATAACAATCGATTTCTGAAAATTGAAGATTAAACTCGAATAGTAACGACGAATTCATCTTCATTTTCAAAACCGAATCACTGGATTTTACACTTGTTCTTCCATTTCGAACAAAAAAAACTACAATTGATCGACGTAATTCAATCAAAGTAACAATCGATTTCTGTAAATTTGAGGATTAAATCCTAATAGTGACGACAAATTAACGATTTCAGCATTTGAATTCAACAGATTTCAAACACACAATCACAGAATCATACGATTGTTCCCCAATTTCGCACATAAAAACTTCAATCAACTAACGTAATCGAATCAAAATCAAGCAAACAAACAAAAATCCAAAAAGGAACTTCACTTTACCAGGAAGCTGCCACGGATCGAACTTATACAAATCAACCTCAGCAATAACACGAACAGAAATCGCCTGATCAGCACATTTCCTACAAAGGTAATGCACAACCAATTCTTCATCAGTGGGGTGAAATCTGAACCCCGGCGGCAACTCCAAACAATCTCCGGTCATTCGCACTCGCTTCAGAATCTAATTTCTTTGCTCCAATTCAGTTGCTCCGGTGAGATTAAGATTAGGGTTAGGTTAGGGTTTTGAATTGTCGACAGTAGTGAAGATGAAGTTATGGGGTTATATATATATATAAGGAAGAGTATATGTATATGCACGTGAGGGAATGAATGTGGATGAAGAAGTGAGTTTCATGGAAGGAGGAGGAGAGAGGAATATGCTTGGGGAACAAGGGTTTGCTGACGTGGAGGAAGGGAGTCGGCTGGCTAATGAAAGGAGGACACGTGTGAACTGCACGTGCGTGTGGCTATTGTGTCACTGAGAACGTCATTTTATTTGGACGTTTTTTTTGGAAAAATGTTGGTTGGAGAAAAGGGGGTGTTGCTTTGACAGTTGACTTTGACTCATGTCCCATATCCGATTCTATTTGCCGGTGGTTTCTTTCGCGTTGAATACGGGATGTAAACGAGCTGAGTTGATTCGGGTCCGGTTTGAAGTTAAGTGGTTCGGATTGACTTGTTTATATTGACGCGCTTAAGCTCGAGCTTGTTGATGAAAGCTTACTGTTGAATTAAATAAATTTCTTATATTTATAAATATTGCCGTATAAAACAAAAAAAAAAAAAGAGTATTGAGTAAGATATCACTCATAATAAATGTATGAGTAGTGTTGGGATAGAGGATGAAATGACTTGAAAAGTATCTATTGATGTTGTATAAGAGATGTAATTACATAATATGAAACGAGTTTTACCTTTAACATCTACAAAAGTGTAAATTATCAAGAGAATAAATACTTAAAAAAGACTTTTCTCTATCATATACTCATCCATCAAACTATAAACATTTAAATAGAATAAAGAGTAAATTACAGATTATGTCCTTTATTAATATATAAAATTACATGGTATGTCCTTTAGTTTTAATAATTATATATCATGTCCTTTTATTAAAAGATTTTGCACACATATTATCCTTTACACTAACTATCTTTAAATATACAGCTAACTCAATTATATGCCCACTCACATGAAGCTATTTTATCATTTTTCCACGTCTAATATATTAAAAAATTATAAAAAATAAAAATTTTAAATGAAAAAAGATAATTAAAAATATCAGATCGTTAGGTAAGTCGGTGAAACCAATCATTCTTGGTGTGTCTTCATTCGACCAATCATCAAAACTTTTAATGAAAACAACCTTCAATAACATTTACTACAGTAAGAAGTTTAATTCAAATCATTTATAAGGTCGAGAAATCATCAATAAACACCAAAAAATACACGTTAATACTTTATAAACTACTCACACCAACAAATAATGAAAAATTAATAAGGAACAAAAACTTAAAGATTACCTGTGATTCTTTGAAATGCTTATATAGTTGCAAAAGCAAGAAAATAAACTATTAGTCGCTCGTTAATCACAAAAACAGCATAACCCAAAAATTCAAAGAGCAACGGAATACACAAAGTGAATTAGGGATTTTAATCTTACCATCATTGTTTGTTCGATTTCAAAGGGTTTCAATGGTGTATGAGATGTTTTAGGCGGTGAAGATGACGATATTTGGGCTATCAAATAGAAGGGAATGATGGATTTAATGGTATGGAACATAAGAGGAACGCACATTCACTAACTTACCCAACGGTCCTATATCTTTTAATTTGTTTCATATAAAGTAATTAATTTTTTATTTGTTTAGTATATTATATGTGGAAAGAAAATAACAAAAATACACCTCATGTGAGAGACGTAACTGAGTTAACTGTATATTTAACTGAAAGTTAGTGTAAAGGACAATGGGTGTGCACATATTTTAAAAAAAGGACATTGGATGTAATTATTAAAACTAAAGGACATACCATGTAATTTCGTGTATTAATAAACGACACAATTTGTAGTTTACTCTAGAATAAATAACATTATGGTGTCACCATCTTCAAATACTCTAAAAGTCTTACGTTATAAAACATAAGTTGTTTTAATTAAAGATGTTGGAAGAGGCCAAGGAGACGATTAATAGCTGTAGCAGGACGTGATCATGCACACCGCAAGAACCGAGCTCGGAATACACATTACAACGCATATTCTAGCAACTGTTGCTTCTGAGGAAGAATTTGAAAACTTTGACATTTTGGCTTGGTGGAAAAGAAGGAAATCCTAATTTCCGATCGTAACCACTATGACCCGTAAATTATTAACCGTCCAAACTTTTATAGTAGCTTAAGAATCGATCTTTTCTTTTAGTGCCAGAGTTATTTTATTATGAAAAGCAAGGTTACTCACGAATCAATAAAAAGATAGATCTGCTTGAAAGATTAACTTCCAGTTGAAAATAAATATATATTGTTGAAACAGAGATACAAGAGGATGAGGTCGACATGGGAATGTCAGGCTCACTAGAAGAAGATTAAAATTAAAAAAACAAAGCCAAAAGATTAGTCAAAGAGATATGACTCACAAAGACAATTAAAAAACAAAGACAATCTAGTTTTATTTCATCTAATTCATCTATGTTTTAAGACTTTATGTTTAAAAATTATCTATTATTGTAAAAATTTAAGATTTTAATGTTATTGCAAAGTAGGTTATTACTTATTTAGTTATTTATAGTTTTATAGTTTATATACATTAAATTAATTATAAAATTCAAATTCCAATGGATCGAACTATCCAAGGCCCAGTCAGCCCATAAAAATTATAAAACCCAAAGGCCCAGAAGCCCCAATAGCCCAAACCAAGTTTTTAAAAGCCCAGAGGCGGGTTTTATATAAAACTAAATACCAGGTTTTTTTTTTCCTAAAAACCCTGCTTGGAACCGATTATACCATACCCCGAACCGATTCCACAGGGTAGGGTTTGTTTATCCAAAATCCGACCCTATACCCGAACCGGATTTTCAAATACCTGGTTTTATCCAAAAATAAAAGCCCGGACTAGTCTTATAACATGAACCAGTTTTTTTAAAAGCCCGAAATGCGCCTCCAAAGAGAATAGTAAGATGGTAGAATTAGCCTTTTTCTTCTTGCACATATCTCTCTCGTCAACCCCCATGTACTTCTGAATAAAATTCATCTAGTTTAGGTTTGCATTAGCTTCGCATTTACTTAAAGTGCCCCGTAGTTTCATTCGAAGATATAGATAAAGATTTTAATGTCTTAATACGCGCGTGTAACTTTATTAGATGGTTGTGAGCCGCTAAAACCTCTAAAGAACCTAATCATGTTCTTTGGCAAACGAATTGAAACAACAAGAACAGAAACTTTTCTATTAAAAATCAAAAATGACACAGAGCTTTTGTGCTAAAAAAAGTTGAAAAATAAGGTAACCCACTCAAATTTTATTAATAAGATTAAGACATGTTGCCACAAAATTTAATTATGACTTATGACTTATACACGACAAATATATAGATCATTGAGACTGTGAACACATGATGTGTTTTTATCGAGTTTAATTCACGTGCATCTGTGTAATAATTCAAATCAACCAAAAGATTACACTTCTATAAAGTTAAGAAAAAATGATTCTTTAATAAAAAAATTGAATCAAAATGAACATCGTGATATTCCATATTTATTTCACTATCTTTAGTAATCATATATATTTATTTCACTATCTTTTATCTCGTGGTTTCACTCCAAGTGCTGAAAAACACACCAAATTGTCAAGAAACTTCATTTAAACCACAACACAATAGCTTACATATATATACATCCCACACTAACTTATCCTACAACCAAACACTCTAATCGAAATGTCTAACGGATTCACCGGTGACTACCTCTCGTTCCTGTATTTATTCGCCATCGTGACGCCTAACGCCACCACTTCGATAACCGAAGCCATCCTCCGAAATGAGTATTGGATGGCGGTTTTGTTCACATTGGTTTTCGTAGTTTTCTTTATGCTGCAATTCTACCTCTCAAAAATCTTCCCCTAACCGGAAACAAGAAATGGAGTCAGAAAATATGGATGAATTTTAATATGTGGTATCTCCACACGGTTCTCCCTTTTGAAACAATTTATCAGTTGTCGAATTTCTTAACCCCGCAATTTACGTTGATTATGTACTCCGTTGTGCTGTTGTCTAGTGCGATTATGTTCTATTTGTTCGTGATCGATGATCTTGTTAAGTGTTGGAAGATTTGGAGAAATCAGAGTTTATGGATAACTGCTGCTGGAAACTCAGAGTTTAGACGTCAGAATACTGAATCCTAACTTCGTGTTGATATGAGAGAAAGCGTGATACGTTAAATGTGTCACGATAAAACTAATTATGAACCTTACTAGACTATATAGAATAAGTGTGATGAGATTAATATTTTAATGTTCTTATGTTGTGATGACTGATCGAATACTTTATATTGAGAGTAACATGCTCATAAATAGCATGTAGTTTAGTAGCTATAACATCATCATTTTACGTCAAAACGAAATTATACAATAGAGATAATTTGATCATGAAAGTAATTACTCAATTGCAATTAATTGCTGATGCTCGATTGGTTCTATTTGATGATTGTGATGGCTCTTTCATCATAGATCTTAATAGCCTCCATATATCATGCGTGTATATATAGTACTAGCTTTATTAAACCCGTGTATTACACGGATTTAATAAATAACATATTAATATAATAAAATTTATTATTTATAAATGATATTATAAGATACGATATGACTGACTATAATTAATAAAACAGTGATATCAACATTTTTAAATTTTAATTTTAATTTTTTTTTCAAAAAATAAATATTTTATTCTAAAACAAACCATATAAAAATGTCATTTTTAAAATTTTCTTATTATAACTCCCAAATGTAATTATTTTTTGTTTTAAAAATTTGAATTTTTGAAAATACCAATTTTAAAATATTTAATATTTTTAAAAACGTTTTATCCTTTAGAAAAATTAATTATTTTATAAAAAATTTATTTATTTAGAAATAATATTAATAAATAGATCTCTTTTCTTCAATTTATTAAATGTAAAAGAATGTTAAATAATATTATTAGTAATTAAGGTAATTATTTAAGAGGAGAGAGAGGCGGGAAAATTTTGATGATGATGATTGTGGTGCTGCCACGTGGCATCTTGATGATTATGGTGCTGTCACGTGGCATCTCAACTTACTCTTTTATTAGAGTAAAAGATTGTAATCACTCATTTATGTAGAATCAATCTCCGAAAATAGGAGATTCTCTTGTATCATTATATAATGTTACTAGCTTTAGTAAACCCGTATATTACACGGTTTGAATAAATAAAATATTAATATAATAAAAGTTATTAATTATAAAATGATATTATAAAATATGATATGACTGAAATTACGTATGAGAAATGACTATAATTAATAAAACAGTGATATCAACTTTTTAAAATTTTATTTTTAGATTTTTTTCTTAAAAAATAAATATTTTGTTCTAAAACAAACCACATAAAAATATCATTTTTAAAAATTTTCTTATTATATCTCCCAAATTAATTATTTTTTGTTTTAAAAAAATTAAAATTTTAAAATACCACTTTAAAAATATTTCATATTTTTAAAAAAGTTTTACGCTTTAGAAAATTTTATTATTTTATAAAAAAATTGTTTATTTAGAAATAACATTAATAAATAGATCTCTTTTTTAATTTATTAAATATAAAGAATATTAAATAATATTATTAGTAATTAAGGTAATTATTTAAGATGAGAGAGAGGCGGGAAAATTTTAATGAGAATGATTGTGGTGCTGCCACGTGTCAGTTTAAGTTACTCTTTTATTATATTACTAGCTTTAATAAACCCGTGTATTACACGGATTGAATAAAAAAAAATAAATAAAATTTATTAATTATAAATCAATATTTTAAAATAAAAGATGATTAAAATCTTTTTTTATAATAAATAAAAAAATTATTTTAAAACAAACGTTTTAAAAATGTGATACTTAAAAACTTTCCTCTATAACTCTCAATTTTAACTATTTTTTGTTTATAAAAGTTTTACTTTTTAAAAACACCATTTATAAAATATTTTATATTTTTTAAAAAGTTTGATGTTCTAAAAAGTTTTCTAAATTATGAAAAAAAAAATCTTAGAAATAAGTGTAGTAAAAATATCTCTTGCTTAATTTATTAAAACACTATTTTAATAAAAAAATTTAAACAATATTATTAGTAATTAATGTTATTATTAAATAGGAGAGAGAGGCGGGAAAAAAATTATTGAGGAGCAATATGGTGTTGACATGTGTCCTCCTAAATACCTTTTTATTAGAGTAGGGAGATAAAGATTAGTGAATGAAAGGAGGCAAGCAATTATAATACTTTTACATGGTATCACCCTCACGATCCTCCTAATCCCTGTCCAAAATTTTTCTTCTTCCTTCTTCTACAATGGCCGACCTCAAACTTCATCCAACCACCACCGTTTCCAACATCCGAACCTTTGTCCCTGTCACTTTAGACAATGAAGTTTCCGACTACAACACATGGTCCGAGCTCTTCCGGATCCATTGTACGGCCTTCCTTGTAGCCGACCACCTAAAGCCGCGCCCAACACCCGCTACCACTTCCTCCGCTGAAAAGGAAAAACAAACCACTCCCCCTTCTGCCGACTCGTGGGAACGGCTAGACGCATCGTCCTTCAATGGATCTATGGCACGATCTCTACCGGTCTCCTAAAAACCGTGATAAAAAAGAGCACCACCGCGTATGATGCTTGGAAAGCCATTGAAAATCTTTTTCAAGACAACAAAGCCACATGAGCCCTCCTCCTCAAATAAAAATTCGCCAACACCCGTCTTGAAAATCATTCATCCATGCATGAATATTGCCAAGAACTTAAGGTTTTGGCTGATCAATTGGCTATTGATGCCTCGGTTGGTGAACAAGATCTCGTTTTGCAAACCATTGCCGGCCTCACTGAACAATACGAAATAGTTGGCACCATACTCCAAAACACCTACCCTCTACCCTCATTTCTCCATGTTCGTTCACAACTATGCATGAATGAAACCACCAAAGCCAACCAAGCCCTCCACTCCTCCCAACAAGCCGCCACTGCCCTTCAAGTCCAAAGCCAAAATCGCCCCTCACCCCATCCCACCCACACGGCCTCCCAGAACACCTTCGACTCCACCCGGGGTCGTGGCCGTCCTCGTGGTCACGGCAGAGGCCGCTCCTCCTCTCAGTCGAGTCGGCCCAGGGGACAACCCAACTCACCGGCCTAATCTCCACACCCCTACATTATTTTTCCCAATAACTGGGCCACTAACCAATGGGCCTCACTTCTCAACAGCCCACAATCAAAGCCAACACCCCCTGCCCTTACCCATCTACCCCTCGGCCCAACAACTCTCCAAGCATTCTGGGCCCTCGTCCTGTGCAGGCCCACTTGGTTACCTACAGCCCAACACTAACCGACATCGCTCAAGCTCTCTACACTTTGTCTATGAGCCAACCTTCGGATCCGATCAGCTACATGGACACCGGCGCATCTGGTCACATGGAACAACCCGGTACGAATTCTCCGTCTCTTTTTAATACTTGCACTAATAAACAAATAATTGTTGGCAATGGCATGTCCATTCCCGTTGTTGGACAAGGTAATAAAATACTACCACCACCCTTCCCCCCACTCAAAATGAACAACATCCTTTATGCTCCCAATCTTATCAAAAATCTCATCTTCGTCCGTCGCCTAACGACCGACAATTTAATTTCAATTGAATTTGATCCGTTTGGTTTTCTTGTGAAGGATCTCAAGACCAAGGAACCTATCCTATGATGCAATAGCTCAGGCGATCTCTACCCCCTCACCACCAACTTTATCAAACATCCCAACAAACCCACTGCATTAGTTGGCATTACTCAAGACCGTTGGCATCAACGACTTGGGCACCCGGGCAACTCTTTATTGCATTCGTTAAAGTCTAGTTCTTCTATTAATTTTAGTAAACCAAACAATACTTTTTGTCAATCATGTGTTTTCGACAAAAGTGTTAAACTTCCATTCTATGATTCTACGAATAACACTCATTTACCTTTTGATATTTTTCATAGTGACTTATGGACCTCACCGGTTTTAAGCACAAGTGGTCACCGTTATTATGTATTATTCCTTGATGATTTAACGGATTTTTTATGGACCTATCCTCTAACAATAAATCACAAGTTTACACCACCTTTACCAACTTTCATAACCATATTCATACACAATTTGAACGCACACCACCTTTACCAACTTTCATAACCATATTCATACACAATTTGAACGCAAAATCAAACAATTCCAATACGATAATGGCACCGAGTATACCAACAATAATTTTAAACAATTTTGCCAAACAAATGGCATGCAATTTTGCTTCTCTTGTCCTCACACCTCTGCCCAAAATGGCAAAGCCGAGAGAAAGATACGAACCATCAACAATATGATTCGTACCATCTTATCTCAAGCCTCCCTACCTCCATCATTTTGGCACCATGCCCTTGAAACCGCCACCTACCTCCTAAACATTCTTCCTAAGAAATCCCACAAATTCTTATCTCCCACCACACTTCTCTACAATGTTCTTCCCACCTATACTCATCTACGCGTATTCGGTTGCCTATGCTATCCCATCACCCCTTCCACCACTATCAACAAACTCACACATCGCTCAAAACCTTGTGTCTTTCTCGGCTACCTCTTAAACCATCGTGGCTATAAGTGCCTCGACACCTCCAATAATCAAATTCTTATCTCCAGACATGTCGTGTTTGAGGAGTCCATCTACCCATTCTCCATACAATACTCCAATACCACCCATAAATACGATTTTCTATCCCCTCCTTTCAACCCACTATTGTGGGACACCATTCACCCGTCCCAACACACTGCCCAACCCATCTCCCAAACCTCTAATCCTATCGGCCTAATCCCATCCCAAACCTCTAATCCATCCGGCCCAATCCTTACACCTCCACATTCATCCTGTAACATCCGCCATTTTTTATTTTTTTATTTATAATAATTGTAATGGATCAAATGCATTAATGTGTAATTTATATTATGAACTATCCATTTATTAATCATCCAAATAACTTGTAATAAATTATAGATTTAAATACTTCTTTATATAAAGTTATAAAGACTTGTTAATCATTTTACTATAAGTAACTAAATGGAAAAGTCTTATTAAAATTTATCAAGTTATAAAATGAATTTTTATAAACTTATAAATCTTTATGGGTAATTATGATTTTAAATTATTAAGTGAAAATAAATAACGAAATTATAAAGTTTACAAGTTTATAAAAGTTGTGAAGATTAACAAATAATTAATTTGATTCATTATTCAAATTTGTTTTATAAGTTCAAGGGTTGAGTTTGTAATTTTCAATACTTGAAATAAAAGCTTTATTACATAAATAATAAATATCAAAAACTACAAGGACCAAACTTGTAAACTTGAAAAACTCAAAAAAACAAAACCCAACCCCCTTTCTTCCCCCGATTTTCCGGCGGCCGGCCGGCGATGCTCCGGCGCCGGCGCGGCGCCGGCGACACTCAAACCGCCCTAAAACTCGGTTTAACTAAGCCCAAAACGCACCAAATCGTTTATAAGCGAGTTTAAACCTTAATTAAATAGAAAAAACGGCTAAACCACGACTTAAACCCTCGAACCCGTAACCCCTTCTTTGAATTTTTCTTGATCGGTTTCGACTCTTTAGTTTGCAAATGATTAAATTAGCCGATCCTAAACGCTTATGTAATCAAAGGAAATACAATATTACAATCAATTTCAGTGGAAACAACCATTAATCATTAAAACAAAACCGAAACGGCCGACCTTAAAGCATATAACCGTTGGACATGTTCGAGATCGAATTGAACCTATAAATTAGAGGGCATTTGCTTGAAATGGGTTTCCTAAACTCTCTGTAAACTTAATTTCAAAATCAATACTTTCACACGTTGAAATCTCTATCAAGAACAGTCGAAGGCATAGCGAACCTGAAATCGTTGATTAGAACTTCGAATCAGGTAATTACATTAGGGCTTATGTTCGTTTTTATATAAGAAATCAAAGCCCTATGTTTGATTTCGTTAACTACTTCATTTGGATGTTCAATTTGATGCAACCCGAAACTAGGGTTCATATGGATTTAGGGAATTTCTAAAACATGGTTTATAAATTGTTAATTGGAAGTCTTAACCAGAAACGGGGCCTTAGCCCACTGGTTAACATCATGTACCTATACAGCAGGTGTCCCGGGTTTGACCCCGGCTCCCTCAAACCATTTTTTTTAATATTTTTTATAAATTAAATCACAAAAATTATTATTATTCTATTAAATTGAAATAACAATTATGTGATACTTAAATTTAGTTTAATTTCTGAAAAATTGTAACAATATAATCTACTATTTTAAAACAAATAGTTTAATAATATAAAAACTTTGTTGATTTTTGAGATTCATAGATTATAAAAATATATAAGCTTTAAATATTTATAAAAATTATTTTCAAAATTTTTATTCCTAAAAAAATCTAAATCATATAATTTCGTAGTTCTTTATTTTTGAAAGGTTTTAATATTATGAAACCTTAATAAGAATTATTCAAAAGTTTAAAACATTATAAAACAAACTTAAATACCTTTAAGCTATTTTGCAAGACAAATAAATAATAAATTATCCAATTAATTATTGTGATCAAGTTTTAAATAATTAATTTTTAGAATAATTATTTCTTTTCACATTTTATACACACAACATTACTTAATCAATTATTATTAATATTTAGCTAATACTTATTGTTCAAATTCACTAATGATTCACTATCGTTTCAATCTTAACTATTTAATATATTTATTCATCTTTATGAAATAAAATATAATTGGCTATATTATTTTATTTAACCTAATTATCAAACCCAAATTTCAATTGAAACCCTAATCCATGTTTAGTCGTTGATCTTATCTTTATTCTAACACTAAGACATCAACCCTTAGGTTGAATCATGAGGAAAAACGTTGGGAATCTTATTTTCTTATTATTACTCAAAAGTTCACATTATATATCATGTGAGTATTTCCATACCCATTTTTTTTATTTTCACACTTTGGGGTGAAACATGTTAACTTATATCATTGCACTTGTAAACTTATTCGAGACTTGTAAACTTTATGGCAATTCATCATGAAAAGTTGTGGTTAGTTGAACTTTTGTGGTTACCATGTTATGGCGTTATATGTACAATCATTAACTATTGCTAGCCTAGCGAAGTCATAGATCTATGGGCCAGATAAGCCTGCTTGGTTAATCCAAGTACACTTAGCTAATCGTATATACTTTTAACGTTTGAGACTTGTAAAACTTTGTTGAGGTTTGATTGTTGCATTGTTCATAACATCTTTAATCACTTTATTCACTAACTTATGACTTGAATTGCCATCTTTTATATATTCTACGTATTGAAAACTATGGAATGCTCACCAACATTTTTATGTTGACCTTTTATTTTTAACATGTTTCAGGAATAACCCAAGTATGCGTTCTACTCTTTGAAGCTTATCTCACTTAGGATTGGACTTAGAGAAATAAACAATGATCTTGTTACTTTCAACCTTGTATTCATGATGTATCTTTATTTGAGCATTTTACTTGTATTGTTACAATTAAATCTTGATTAATATATTTGGAATTAATAATAGCGTTATGTGGCTGTGAACAATCGTAACCCTCACATCTCGACTTTTCCGCCGTCAAGGTTGGGGTGTGACACATCCTCTCCACACCAAACCCAAACCACTCCGGCCCAACCCCATTCGCCCCAACCCACTACCCAAACCTCCTCACCCTCTCTCCCTTCATTGGCCCAACCCCAACCGGCCCAACCACATACCAATCCTCTCCCTCATATCAGTCGGCCCAACTCTGCTTCGGCCCACCCCTCGGACTCAACAACGATCACCCAAACATCACCTCAACCCCCACATCCACCACCTCCCCCTCAACACCCGACTCGCACCATGCGCACTAGATCCATGGATGGCATAACGAAACCAAAACACCCTTCAACCTCAACACTACCTCCCTCGTTCCTATCCCCAAAAACCCCCACCTTGCCTTGTCCACAACGGAATGGTACAACGCCATGCAAACAGAACTTAGTGCACTTATTAAAAATGACACTTGGGAACTAGTACCACGTACACCGGACATGAACATTATTCGTAGTATGTGGCTTTTTAAACACAAATTTCGTTCGGATGGCTCTTTAGAACACTACAAAGCAAGGTTGGTATGCGACGGTCGTAGTCAGTAAGTTGGGGTTGGCTGTGGTGACACCTTCAGTCCGGTGGTAAACCAACCACTATCCGGACGGTTCTCACTCTGGCCCTCTCAAAATCATGGCCCATACACCATTGGATGTCACAAATGCTTTTCTACACGGTCACTTAAAGGAAACAGTCTACATGCACCAACCAATGGGCTTTCATCACCGGAATTTCCGGACCATGTTTGTCGACTCAAGAAATCTCTCTACGGCCTCAAGCATGCTTCTCGGCTTGGTATCAACGGTTCACTGATTTCGTCGTCCAGCATGGCTTTACCCAATGCATAACAGATAATTCCTTATTCATCTATCACCACGGTAATGATGTGGCCTATCTTCTCATCTATGTGGATGACATCCTTCTCACCACCTCATCTGACCGACTCCGCCAGCACCTCATGACACTTCTTGCAGGCGAATTCGCCATGAAGGATTTGGGGGCCCTATCCTACTTCTTGGGCATCTCGGTTACCAGAACAGGGGACACACTTTTCTTGTCCCAACATGCATATGCCAAAGACATCATTCATCGTGCAGGTATGGACTCGTGCAAACCTGCAGCAACCCCAATCGACACACAGAGCAAATTGCCCAGTGAACCAGATTCCCTATTTGATGATCCTACCACCTATAGAAGCTTGGCGGGTGCTCTGCAGTACCTAACCTTCACGAGGCCCGACATCACATACGCGGTTCAGCAAATCTGTATGCACATGCACTCCCCTTGCATAGCTCACTGGAACGCTCTTAAGCGTATCATCCACTACATCCAAGGCACCGCTGAGTATGGTCTTCATCTCCGCTCCTCCTCAGCTCTCTCCATTCGTACATACACAGATGCTGATTGGGCAGGTTGTCCTGACACACGTCGCTCTACATCCGGGTATTGTGTCTATCTTGGCGACAACTTGATCTCATGGTCCTCTAAAAGACAATCAACCATCTCCCGTTCCAGTGCAAAGGCCGAATACCGTGGCGTTGCCAACGTAGTTGCAGAGATATGTTGGCTGCGAAACCTTCTCCAAGAGTTACATCGTCCCCTGGCAAAAGCCTCGTTAGTCTACTGTGATAATGTCAGCGCCATCTACTTATCCGCAACCTGGTTCAACATCAACGAACCAACACATTGAGCTCGACATTCACTTCGTCCGGGAGCACGTCAAGAAAGGCCTCGTACGCATTCTACACATGCCTTCTCGCTTTCAGATTGCCAACATCTTTACCAAAGGCCTTCCTCGGGTCCTCTTCGACGACTTTCGGTCCAGTCTAAGCATCCGCATGCCTCCCGCTTTGACTGCGGGGGTGTAATAGCCGCCAGATATCATGCATGTATATATAGTAATGTAATCACTCATTTATGTAGAATCAATCTCCGAAAATAGGAGATTCTCTTGTATCATTATATAATGTCATTAGTGAATGAAAGGAGGCAAGCAATTATAATACTCTTACAGATCTTTTTTCGGTTGATGATGATGATTATCAGTTCATCTGAGAGCGTCTTCAAAAACTCTTTTTTACAAAACCTGTAGAGTTGTTGTGTGTTGTATCATATTAATCCATATTAATCTTACGTTAAAAGTTAAACTGAATGAATGGTGATTTGAAAGGTTTCATGCATTTGGTAACAAGGCAATGATGAGTAAAGCATACACCACGTGTTCATTGCTTTGGCGCGGTAAACATTAGTTTGCAGCCACTATGCACCGTCGGTTCTGAGCCATTGAAAATAGAATTTTATCCTCTCTGAAGATTCGTTTCAATGATGATTTCATATGTGAACACTAACGGAATAAATAGTTTTGGAAATTTTTGTACTTTACTGCCATAAAGAGACACCTATTTTGAGCATTGCGTAGTTGTCGAACCATTTTTTTGTACCGACTGTTTACCGTTACACATTTAACACTTGCGCAACACGCATGTTAGCATCCACCTAGTTACTACAACATTTTTAGCACTAAGCCAGCTTTCAACACCCAGTTTTACCACTATTATTCCTGTAGATGTGCAAGACCATGTGTATAAAATAGAGAGGAGATCAACAAGTAGAAACAAATAATAACTTGCACAAACATTTCATCAAAACACTTAAGTAGCAACATCAATCATTAAAAAAATAAAAGCCTGAGGATGAGAATGAGAATGAGGAGGAAAGTTCGATAACAGTTTTTATTAGAAACTTATAAGTAAACTGAATTTATAACAAAATTTTTTAGAGTATTACGGTTTGATTATAGTAGTGTGCACAAACTAATAGGTGTTCAAGCGGTTGTTTTTCAGTACCGAGAGACAGGTACATATGGAGGGTGGGGTTGGTAATGATAAAGTTATTTGGAGTTATTGAGGTGAATCTCCCATCCACGTCAAAAGTTCGAGCTCCGTCTATGACAAGTTGACGTAAATTAGTTTTAATAGAGATTATGTGAAATAATATATGTAAGGTAACATCAAACAAACAAACAAAACAAACAACATATCCAGTATGTTTTACTGAGAGTACGGTCTGTGAGGGGTAGGCGGTGACCAGTCTTTCCTCTATCTTGGGAGACAGAGAGACCGCTTCCAAAGATACCTCCGGCTTGACAACGATAACAACCAAATTGTATTACATATATCACATAGATATAAATGACAAAAGTGTTTTGTATATGCATATGCATGTCCATAAACAAAATAACTAGATTATATTGCATACATCACACACATCACTTAAACAATAGCATACTCAACATCAGAATGATAATGCAAACCTCACATAAACAATTAAGCAAATGTCAAAAACAGCAAACGCAACAGCATTGAAACATGTTAGAGGCAGATAAACTTTACTATGATACAAGGCAAGGAGTAAGACAGATATATCATACTACGATATTAACAATATAATAGGACTGTTAGCACTAAGGCTTCACCTATGTAAGGTAACATCAAGCCGTAAAAATATATTATAAGGCTCAAACCACATGGATTAAATGTAATGTAAAATTGATTAAATAATATATTTATTTTCAGTTTTTATCACAATATGATGCTTTTTTTAAATATCATCCATATCAATGCAATAAATTTATTTTTACTTACGTTCTTGAATCGTCGTTTATCTTCTTGTATACAACCCAACAACTTATCTACTTATACTAACCTATGTTTCCAACCCTCATCAATCTTTTCATTATACGAACCCCTGGTATCACGAGGCGCCTACTTTAATAAAAGTTAGTGAAAATGAGACTAGTCAAAAGTGAATCAAAACAAACATTTTCTTGATTTTCCATATTTATTTCACTATGTTTTTTTATACAACTGATATTATTGTTAGTGTTATCGTTATCGTTATCGTATCTTTATCGTTATCGTTATCGTTGCCGTTATCGTTACCGTTACCATTACCGTTATCGTTACTGTTAGTGTTACTTTTTATTGTTACTTTTACTGTTATTGTTACTGTTACTGTTACGGTTATTCTTACTGTTATTATTGTTGTTGTTATTATTGTTGATATTATTCTTGTTATTATTATTCTTGTTATTATTATTATTGTTATTATTATTCTTGTTGTTATTATTATTATTATTATTATTCTTGCTGTTATTATTATTATTATTATTATTATTATTATTATTTAATATTTTATTATTATTTTTAATTATTATGGCCTCAAAAAGTTTACTATTTTGTTTTTTATGTGTGTTTTTCTACTTCCGTTTCGATATTTAAAATCGACCCGCCGCAACGCGCGGTATATCCTACTAGTTCATTAATAATTTTAAAAAACTTACATAATATTATATCATCTTTAAAAAATTTTAAGCTGTAACATGCATTTAGAAGTTGTATCGACAGTCGATCAATATTATTCTTTAGCTCTCGTCATAATTTTGAGAACTGCATACCATTTTTTGTAGTAGTCGAATACATTGTCGTAGATGATGTGAAACAAGAAGCTCTTTGTTGACAAATCAAACTACTTGGTGCTTAGTTAATGACCGCTACGATATTCGTCTTGTTTAAGGTGCAAATTAAAGTGTGTGCTAACATGCTCTCAAAACAGTTATGAGTAGCCAATAAGTACAAATCAATTTTCCTCAAAGAACATTTTAGTAAAACGGACTCAAAATTTGGATAGAAAATAGGTACTATGATAGATTAAAGAGTTAAATGCGTTTTACATATATGAGGTTTCACATAAATTGTCATTTGAATCTAAAATTTTAAATTTTATCATTTGCATCTAAATGTTTCATTAAAATTGACATTTAAATCCATTTAGCTACTCTTAATAAACACCGTTAAGTTTCCTACAGTATGGATATTTTAGTCGGAACAATTACAAAACAATAAATCAGTTCTACGTGAGTGGTTTTATACATTTAGTCTATTTTGATAATCATTACGATTTGAATTAGCAGGAATAATAGGTGTGTAAACATGTTAGATTATGTTATCCTTCTATGTATTCAAAATACGAGGTGTGTAAATTCTCTGTTGCTTCATTCTACCCTTGTTTTTACATTTATACGCTCGTTTTTATCAGATGTCTATTGTTTCATCTGTTTACTTTTTCTTTGTCTGATTTCTTTTTCTTAATTGTGAGACATGTTGATAAACATCTTCTGACACGGCACTGTCGTGTAAATAACCACAAATAACTATTTTTTGTTTGTCATGCTTGGTAGATGCTTTGTATTTAAGAGAGTAGGTCCTGAATTCAAACAAAGACATTATGTTGAAGAAAAATTAATTTATTTAAATGTTAAAGATAAAAGATATTTATTTAAATGTTGAAGATGAAAAATAATTTATGTTATTATGTATCAACCTTGAAGTAACATAAGAGATGAAAGACGAAAAAATAAGTATGAGTAGAATATATTTTAAGTCTAAAAAAGAAAACTTCTTAGTTGTGTGTGTCACTTTTTACAAGTAATGATAAAAAGGAATGGTGTGTTTAAATATTTCCCTTTATTCATCCTACCCACTAATGATAAAAAAAAAATAGTGTTTTGAATATATTTCAATCTTTTCCTCAAATCCCGAAAAAGATCTTGATCATTCCTTTTTTACTCTAAAAAACTTAAAAGACGTTAACTATCGGTTAATAAGAGATTGTTGGAAAAAAATAAACTTAAGATTGAGAGCGTCTATAAATATTTTTTGAGTTACGATCAATGATCAATAAATGAAAGTTATGGTTATTAAAATCCAATAACTCTTGTATTAAGAGGTGTTTGTTTTTTTTTTTTTTGAACATTGACTTTCATTAAACACCGGGGGTCCTCAAAACAAGGACTAACCCACACAAACTACAACATATACAAAGGGCTATTACACCAATCCTCTCACAGGAGATCGTTGTATTTAGACCTATTTTTTAACCATAAAACGATAGAGACTTTATACTACCCACAATACAAGAGATCTTAGGCACCACCCCCTTGAATATGTTATCATTTCTAGCTTTCCTTATCATCCAAAAAGACACCATAATGATGCCATGGACAATCTTCTTTCCCCTCTTGCCTCCACTAGCCTGCTTATATAGAACCAACAAGTCTGTTGTATGAAAAACAAACGTAGTGTTTAGCCCACACCATTTCCAAATAAAAGACCAGACCCCATACGTGAAACCACATCCGGTGAAAATGTGATCCGAAGTCTCTAGCTCAACGTCACAAAGTTTACACCGGTCGTAGCACGAACACATTTCTTTTACGAAGACATTCTACCATAGGAATTCTATCCATCTCAGCCTGCCAAGCGAAGATGTGGCATTTTAAAGGAACCCACGCCACCCATTTAAGCTTAAAACATTTCCCGGTTCCCCTGTAGTCTTTGATCTTCTGTTTCACGCCAAATACAGAAAAAGATCCGCTGCCATCCCACTCCCAACTGTCCTTCACCGTGCGAAGATGGGCCTGATCCAACAAGCCTGAAAGCGTAATCCATTCTTGCACTTCATCCAAAGACATGGGTTGCGAAAAATCTACTGGAGCCCAAACACCATTCTTGTTGCATTTGCTAATCATGTACCTTTTATTTTTAGCCGATTTATACAATAAGGGAAATTGCACCTTAAAAGGCCATCCCCCAGCCATGAGTCCTCCCAGAAGCGAATGTTGTTACCATCTCCCAGTTTCTCTTTCAATAGCTCAAAGAAATACTTGTCCCCGCAAATAAAATTTTCACAATTTTTAACAATAGCGGACCACACCACCCCTTTCCCGGAAACACGAGGCAGACCCGACCAAGCATTTCTACCATTATGACAAGATGTAATAACAATTTTTCATAACGCCGTATCCTCCACACGAAAACGCCACGCCCATTTTGAAAGTAAAGCATTGTTGACATCAACCAAGCGAGTAATACCCAACCCCCCGTTGGTTTTATCCCGAGTGACTTTATCCCAAGAAACCCAATGTATTTTATTTTTATCACCCTTGGAGGACCAAAGAAATCTTTTCATCAAGCTTTCTAAGGTATCAGTCACCCGAACCGACGCCTTGTAAAGAGAAAAGAAATAAATAGGGAGACTTTGGAGAACCGATTTAATTAACGTTAATCTTCCGCCAGTAGAAAGAAAACGCGCCTTCCACGAAGATAGCCTATGCTCGAAGACTTCCACAATTTTACGCCAATTATTAATTCTATTCATATTCGCCCCCACCATAACTCCCAAATAATCAAAAGGCAAAGCACCCACACGACAACCCACAAGCGAGGCCATAGACACCACAATTCGGCACTCCCAACCCGTAAAGATACGATTTGTGGATATTGATCTTTAGCCCCGAACAAAGATAGAAAATTCTAAGACTCCTTGCCGCTATCGCAATGTTATTTGAGGACCAATTCCCCATTAGAAGGGCGTCATCCGCATAAAATAAGTGGGAGATAGCCGGGCCATTTGAGGATAACTTTACACCTTCAAGCAAACCTTTTCCTATAGCCTTGTTAAACAAACAAGTCAAAGCTTCCATAGCTATAAGAAACAAGAAAGGCGAAATCGGATCACCTTGGCGCAAACCTTTATGACATTGAAATTCAAAAGTAGGCGATCCGTTAACAAGAACCGCCGACCTCGCCGAAACCAAAATACCTTTAATCCATATGAGCCACTTTGCCGGAAAACCCATTTGCTCCATAATAGATAATAGAAAATTCCTATTTGCGTTGTCATAAGCCTTCTCGAAATCTATTTTCATGAAAAAAACTCTCTTAGCCCTCCTTTTGCACCAAGAAAAATCTCATTGACCATGAGAGGGCCATCCAGAATGTTTCTGTCACTAAGGAAACCCGTTTGATTCTCAGAAATAATAAACCTATCACCTTTTTGAGCCGCAACGAAAGAACTTTGGAAATAACTTTACTAATGATTCCCACCAAAGTGATAGGCCTAAAATCTTTCAAACCAACGGGATTCTTGATCTTCGGAGTTATTGCAACTTGGATAATCCATCAAATCATTAGATAGTTTGCTTGCAGTTTTTCCATTTATGAAACAATCTATATGATAATGAACTATGGGTCTTCCTAACAACCAACTAGTTGCTCTAAATTTTCAGAAACTTCGAATCATTCATAGAGATAAATACATAAATTGATCTACAAAAATCCACATATTTGCATGTAAATGAACCATTAACTTTTTTTTAACAGCAAGAGAAATTTTATTAATGATAATATATAGTTAGAAAAGGCCTAACCAACTATCATACAAAAAGGAAAATTACAAACTTAGTAAGCTGATAGGAATCATGTTATAGTTTCTAGTCTAAATGTCATTTGTCTATTTTAGGAGGGGGTTAAGTGCAACTTATATTTCTATAAGTAGGTATTGATAGCTAATAGGAGGAGGAGAGGATGTTTATGTTGAAGATGGCATTGCCATGGCTCCCATGTACTCGGTGAGAGAGGGCTAGGCCCGGGAATATCTTGTAATCGTTCTTTTCGTTCATAATAATATAATCGTTTGTCCTTTGTTTCTATAATCTTCTCTTTATTCTGTCTATCACGATTCCAAACCTTATCATTGGTCCGACCTGCCGGATCTGCTCTACCACCGCTCGATCACCAATTCAACCAGATCTATCATTTCATTGCTTCACCGATTCAATCAGAGTTCTCTAGGGTTTCAATCGTTTACATCTCTATTTCAGATCTATCTTCAATTTCCATTTCTGATTTCTACTATCAACCCATTCAATTCCAGATCTGATTTCATCAACTGGTGTTCTTCCAAATTCCGATTCAATCATGGTGCATCAAACCTCATGATTTGATGCTCAGGATCAGACTTCTCGATTGGATGCTCATGACCAGTGTAACATCTCGTATTTTTATTAATTAAAAAAAAAGTTAACTTTGTTAAATTTTAAAAGGACCTTTATGTCATTGTGAGGACTTGTTATACTTGATAATTTGGTGCTCAACAAATTAACTTAAAAAAAAATATATATTATTAGTATTTAAAACGTTTGCTTAGTATTATATAACTTAACATAAGAAACTTAAAATAATAATTATTAGTATGATAACAATGATAATAACAATTTTATAAATAGATAAAACAATATAAGATTTATCATTTATTAACTTTTAACTAATAGAGTTTGTGCCTGAAATAAAAATTGTTAGGAAATTGAGGGACCATAAGTGTAATTAACCCAAACCGCCCCACCTTCTTCTTCCCCACTGCATGCGCACGTTTTTGGCAACTTTACACACCACAATCGCATTAACATCTTCAAGATAATCAAATTAAACACCGCACTAACGAACATTAAATCGTTTAAAGCATTCCTCGAGTTCGAATTCATTCAAAACAAACTCGAACACCACCTTCGAACCATTTCAAAATCGCGACCTGCAACTCCTTAAAAAGCCAACTTTCGATCGATTTTAACTAAATTGGATAAAGGGCTTTTAATCAAGATCATCATGCGAAGCTCTCTGTGAAATTAATTGGATTTTTATCAAGGATTGGCCACTCATCGACCATCACGTGTGCCGCGATCTGTTCGTGGACTATTCTTCACCAAATCGAACACCACATAGGTAATTCGACACACAAACACACTCGGTTTTACACGAGGGTCAAAAGCCCTATGATATCATACATCATCGAGGTCGAATTCGAGCCCATCGACCGGATTCGAACTAGGGCTCGAATTGGGAAATTGGGTTTTGCTTATTCGGGTTTAAAATAAATGAAACCGGGATATTAACCGCGGCAGTTGCCTTGGTTCACCGGTTCCTGCGCCCCATATGCTAGGGGAGGTCCCGGGTTCGACCCCGGCAACCCCCCCTTTTTTCCTTCTTTTTCTTTTCTGAATTTTTTATTTACATATTTAACCCTTTTAAATTCTGAAAAATTTCTAAAATTATTTTAAAAAAATTGCAGAATTTATTTAAATTATTGTTTAACTAATTAGTGACTAAGTAAATTTTTATAAACTACTTTTGTATTTATTAATACATTATTGTATATTTAAAAATACAAAAGAAATATGTGAATATAATATTTGGGTATATATTTATATATATATTTTATAAATACTTCCTTTACTACCTAAATCACTTATTATAATTATTACATATAATATTATAACTGCTTAGTATATATGTTCTTATATATATATATTCAAACAATTAAATTGTTTAATTACTTATAAATATATATATATATATATATTCCTTTTAATGACTAAAATCACTTATTAAATTATTATATACAATCTTTATAAATCGATTTAGTGAACAATTAAATCAAGTCATTCTTATATTCTTTTCTTTTTCGCACAAACAATTAATTATACCAAGTATAAAAATCCATTCGTTCCATCAAACCGATCACATTATTAACATGTAATGAATACGAGTAATTAATAAATCCTAATAGACCTACAACCCTAAAACATAACTAATCATCAAACAAATTATAACGCGTTGTCTTATTTATAATTAGGTGCCTTGTAAAGAAATTGTTGGAACGCCGCTTAATCCGTATTATCACTTTGTACACCTATACGTCAAAGTGAGTATTTCTATACCCCTTTTTCTTATTTTCACACTTTGGGGTGAAACATGTTAACTTATATCATTGCACTTATAAACTTATTCGAGACTTGTAAACTTATGGCAATTTACTTGTGAGTTGTGGTTAGTTGAACTTTTGTGGTTACCATGTTATGGCATTATATGTACAATCATTAACTATTGCTAGCCCAGCGAAGTCATAGATCTATGGGTAAGACAAGCCTACTTGGTTGATTCAAGTACACTTAGCTGATCGTATATACTTTTAACGTTAATAGAATATTAACGTCGTTTGATACTTGTAAAACATTGTCGAGGTTTGATTGTGCATTGTTCATAACATCCCTAGTCACTTTATTCACTAATTTACAACTTGAATTGCCATCTTTTATATACTTATGTATCCAAAACTGTAGAATGCTCACCAACATTTTTATGTTGACCTTTTATTTTTAACATGTTTCAGGTTACTCTTTGAAGCTTATCACACTTAGGATTGGACTTAGAGAAATAAACGAATGATCTGGATGTATCTTTGTTTAAACGTTTACTTGTATTGTTACAATTGAATCTTGATTAATATATTTGGAACTAATAATAGCTTATCACACTTAGGATTGGCCTCGACGATTCCGCCGTCAAGGTTGGGGTGTGACAGATTGTTCACAGCCACATAACGCTATTATTAGTTCCAATATATTAATCAAGATTCAATTGTAACAATACAAGTAAACGTTTAAACAAAGATACATCCAGATCATTCGTTTATTTCTCTAAGTCCAATCCTAAGTGTGATAAGCTTCAAAGAGTAACCTGAAACATGTTAAAAATAAAAGGTCAACATAAAAATGTTGGTGAGCATTCTACAGTTTTGGATACATAAGTATATAAAGATGGCAATTCAAGTTGTAAATTAGTGAATAAAGTGACTAGGGATGTTATGAACAATGCACAATCAAACCTCGACAATGTTTTACAAGTATCAAACGACGTTAATATTCTATTAACGTTAAAAGTATATACGATCAGCTAAGTGTACTTGAATCAACCAAGTAGGCTTGTCTTACCCATAGATCTATGACTTCGCTGGGCTAGCAATAGTTAATGATTGTACATATAATGCCATAACATGGTAACCACAAAAGTTCAACTAACCACAACTCACAAGTAAATTGCCATAAGTTTACAAGTCTCGAATAAGTTTATAAGTGCAATGATATAAGTTAACATGTTTCACCCCAAAGTGTGAAACATGTTAACTTATATCATTGCACTTATAAACTTATTCGAGACTTGTAAACTTATGGCAATTTACTTGTGAGTTGTGGTTAGTTGAACTTTTGTGGTTACCATGTTATGGCATTATATGTACAATCATTAACTATTGCTAGCCCAGCGAAGTCATAGATCTATGGGTAAGACAAGCCTACTTGGTTGATTCAAGTACACTTAGCTGATCGTATATACTTTTAACGTTAATAGAATATTAACGTCGTTTGATACTTGTAAACATTGTCGAGGTTTGATTGTGCATTGTTCATAACATCCCTAGTCACTTTATTCACTAATTTACAACTTGAATTGCCATCTTTTATATACTTATGTATCCAAAACTGTAGAATGCTCACCAACATTTTTATGTTGACCTTTTATTTTTAACATGTTTCAGGTTACTCTTTGAAGCTTATCACACTTAGGATTGGACTTAGAGAAATAAACGAATGATCTGGATGTATCTTTGTTTAAACGTTTACTTGTATTGTTACAATTGAATCTTGATTAATATATTTGGAACTAATAATAGCGTAACCTGGCTCTGATACCAATCTGTCACACCCCAACCTTGACGGCGGAATCGTCGAGGCGTGAGAGTTACGATTGTTCACAGCCACATAACGCTATTATTAGTTCCAAATATATTAATCAAGATTCAATTGTAACAATACAAGTAAACGTTTAAACAAAGATACATCCAGATCATTCGTTTATTTCTCTAAGTCCAATCCTAAGTGTGATAAGCTTCAAAGAGTAACCTGAAACATGTTAAAAATAAAGGTCAACATAAAAATGTTTGTGAGCATTCTACAGTTTTGGATACATAAGTATATAAAAGATGGCAATTCAAGTTGTAAATTAGTGAATAAAGTGACTAGGGATGTTTTGGATACAGTTAAGCGTGCTCAGGTGGGAGCAATCCAGGGATGGGTGACCTCCCTGGGAAGTTTTCACCCGGGCAACCAAAAGCAAATCCGTGAGCTCCTCGTGGGCGAAGCGGACAATATTGTTGGTGTGAGAGGCCTGGTGTTACAGATTGGTATCAGAGCCCATAACTATAGGATTTAGGTTATTAGAAATGGTGACCTAGACTATAGCGTATGCATGAACCTTATAGTATTATACTTTTATCTTGTAAATTACATGGTTTGCATGCTACATAATGCTATGCCTTTTTGTGCAATTTGATGCCTTAGAATAGGATTGCCTTATGTATGCTTAAACTTTATTATCTGTCTTCCAAAACTTATATTTGACACTTTGACTCTCCCCGAACATAAATCTCTTAATCTTATTCTCGACGACACGTGGAATCTTATGCTTATGTTGATGACTTGGATCTTTAGACGATATGTCTAATTTATATAAATCTCATCAAGTTTTGATTTCATGAACCTAAGAAATATTGTGTGACACATAGACACCTGTATTCTGGTTTTCCTGGCAAAAAGCCTTCGGGCTAAGGTAAGCGTTTCGCATAAATCCTACGGGACCAGTTACGCTTACCTGGGGATTTCTGGGATGAGTGATAAACTATGGTCAACATACACAAGTTTCTAAGGCGAATGGGTCAATTTACCTTGACGTGTCAACGATTCCAAATGGTAATGCGTTACCAAATGGAACCATCCTCTTGCATCTTGAAATTTTTGAATCCTTGAATTGGTTTATCACCAAAGTTTAAATACCTTCTCATTCTTAACCTAAATAATGTTCCTGTTAATATTGAACCCATCCTACTTTAAACGCTCAACGTGTAACGTGTAACAGTATTGAACTCGGCATTTCTTGTAACTATCTTCTTATCTTGACCAACGTGAACATGGATTTCAATATACCCAAAGATATTGAGAATCTAAATCTTATGATCTTTAAAACTTTAAACCGTTACTTATGATTCCAAAATCCTCTTAAGGATGTGTCCTACAACTAAGAACATGCAATGCTGTAGGTGGAATTCCCACATCTCGGAATACTTTGCTAATTGAATGTTAACTTTGTTAATTTAAATATTATAAGTGGTCACTCACCTCAATGATCGAATAAACTAATTATAACTATGTTACCACTTATGAGTACGCGTGTCTTCAAGAAAGTTATGGTTGACCTCATATCTTGAGAAGTCCTTGTATTTTCCTTTCGATTGTGAATCGAATGTTCACATCTCATCATGGTGTTGAATCATTCTTGTCCTTGATTTCGTCTTCCTAATTTAAGACATCCAAGATTTGAACACACAACAACTTCTGTTATCTCAAACCTTGATCTTAAGCTTGTAATCATGATTCTCTCTTTATTCATTGTTGTAACTTGAAATCTCTTAAATTTCTAAATTGATATTCTTTTCCTTTCGTTGTTAAGTCAAACTTTGAACCGTCTGCACCGTGGGAAATGCAAGGGTTTGCAAGTCAGCCTATGAGTAAGAACACTCGTATCTCCTAAATGATTCTATCTCATCAAAACAGGAGTGATTCCCTTACTTTGATGATTCTCTATTCGTTTCGATAAATGGTTTCCAATCATGTGTTTTATGAAATTTCATCCTCTGGATTGGAGTGATTACCTTATCTTGAGGATTCACTTCAATTATCTTCTTTGGAATGGCATTTCACAAATGACATGATCTCACCAAAATAGGATTGAAACCCGTACTTTGGTGACAAATGTCAATCTTCGATTGTTTTCTTGTTATTATGAAATTCAATCATCAAGATAGGCGTGAATTCCATACCTTGATGATAATTTCATTCTTATGGATTGTATTTTCTCAAATGACACGACCTCATCAAAGTAGGAGTGAATTCTGGATTTTGATGAAGAAGTTCATCCTATTATATTTGTTTTTGTAAAACTTTACCGTTAAGATAGTGGAGACGTCCCTTACCTTAATGGTGAGTTACCTCGTTTTATTTCTGTGGATCCTCAACAATGAGTTGGGATCGAACTTTTTGTTTGGAAGGTTAGTGGACATACCTTGGGAATACACCATCAAGTTAGGAGTGAAAACCACACCTTGATAACTATTCTCATTTCTTGATCCTCAACTTACCAAGGTTGTAATCAAGTGACGAGAAGCATGTAGTAACTTGAAGGGTGAAACAATGTTGGTGTTTTGATCTATCAAAGCCAAAGCATGATCTCTGAACTTGAAAGGAGACCCGATTGTTTTAAGTTGATTTTGATTCCAAGCTTGACGCATGTAAATTCTTAAATTGATTTCTTTCCCGTTATTCTCATGTTTTGATTTGATCTAGCTATATGGAACCATTTATTCCCTACTTATCAACTTTCATTTTGAGTTATCATTAAAACCTGGTTGCGTAATGATAGCTTCCTAAACAACCTCCCTGCCAAATAGAGACATTACTAATTTGTGTTCATGGCTTCCTAGCCACACGAATGTTTCTCAGTTGTGATTATGAGTTTGATGAACTGCGTGTGCAAGCCGTACTTGGAAAGCTACTTGTGTTTCTCTTTATCAGCAATATTCAGAATTATTTAAATTTTAATCCAATCATGAACGCTATCTTCGTTGATCAATGCAATTCTTATTATTGTGTCATTTCTTGGACCATCTTTGAACTCCTTATAACAACCTCTAGTAATCTTTCTGAATGTCTTTCCCTCAAAACCACATTTATTCTGAAAACCAATTACAACGATTTTCCTTATACTAAAGTTAATCTTGAATCTTAACAAACACGATACTCGTATCAACGTTACACTAATAACACTTTGAACCCACATTAACATGAGTAAACAAGAACCGATTACCTAGAAACCCGTTAAAGTTACTTGCTTGAGAAGCTCTTATGAATTCCATCCAAAAACATCCGGAACTTATTTCTCATGTTCGTTAAGCCGAGTCCCGTATCGATCTAATATATGGTGTTTCACACATGACAAAATTCCTTTTTAACCATATTGAACCGTTTGGAATACAAACATTTATCAATTAAAAAAAAAAATTTTTTTAAGGAATAACTCGCACACTTTGTCAAGGAACATGTAAGATTATGAACGGTGAAACTTAACAAACTTAAGAATCATAGTCAAACTTAGTGAATTTAAACATTCTTAAGAGTGCACTCGCGAACACGAAATGACATCTAAGTCTCCTCATAACCTTAAAATTTATTTCTCATAATTAAATTTCGGGACGAAATTTCTTAAAGTAGGGGAGACTGTAACATCTCGTATTTTTATTAATTAAAAAAAAAGTTAACTTTGTTAAATTTTAAAAGGACCTTTATGTCATTGTGAGGACTTGTTATACTTGATAATTTGGTGCTCAACAAATTAACTTAAAAAAAAATATATATTATTAGTATTTAAAACGTTGCTTAGTATTATATAACTTAACATAAGAAACTTAAAATAATAATTATTAGTATGATAACAATGATAATAACAATTTTATAAATAGATAAAACAATATAAGATTTATCATTTATTAACTTTTAACTAATAGAGTTTGTGCCTGAAATAAAAATTGTTAGGAAATTGAGGGACCATAAGTGTAATTAACCCAAACCGCCCCACCTTCTTCTTCCCCACTGCATGCGCACGTTTTTGGCAACTTTACACACCACAATCGCATTAACATCTTCAAGATAATCAAATTAAACACCGCACTAACGAACATTAAATCGTTTAAAGCATTCCTCGAGTTCGAATTCATTCAAAACAAACTCGAACACCACCTTCGAACCATTTCAAAATCGCGACCTGCAACTCCTTAAAAAGCCAACTTTCGATCGATTTTAACTAAATTGGATAAAGGGCTTTTAATCAAGATCATCATGCGAAGCTCTCTGTGAAATTAATTGGATTTTTATCAAGGATTGGCCACTCATCGACCATCACGTGTGCCGCGATCTGTTCGTGGACTATTCTTCACCAAATCGAACACCACATAGGTAATTCGACACACAAACACACTCGGTTTTACACGAGGGTCAAAAGCCCTATGATATCATACATCATCGAGGTCGAATTCGAGCCCAATCGACCGGGATTCGAACTAGGGCTCGAATTGGGAAATTGGGTTTTGCTTATTCGGGTTTAAAATAAATGAAACCGGGATATTAACCGCGGCAGTTGCCTTGGTTCACCGGTTCCTGCGCCCCATATGCTAGGGGAGGTCCCGGGTTCGACCCCGGCAACCCCCCCTTTTTTCCTTCTTTTTCTTTTCTGATTTTTTTATTTACATATTTAACCCTTTTAAATTCTGAAAAATTTCTAAAATTATTTTAAAAAAATTGCAGAATTTATTTAAATTATTGTTTAACTAATTAGTGACTAAGTAAATTTTTATAAACTACTTTTGTATTTATTAATACATTATTGTATATTTAAAAATACAAAAGAAATATGTGAATATAATATTTGGGTATATATTTATATATATATTTTATAAATACTTCCTTTACTACCTAAATCACTTATTATAATTATTACATATAATATTATAACTGCTTAGTATATATGTCCTTTATATATATATTCAAACAATTAAATTGTTTAATTACTTATAAATATATATATATATATATATATATATTCCTTTTAATGACTAAAATCACTTATTAAAATTATTATATACAATCTTTATAAATCGATTTAGTGAACAATTAAATCAAGTCATTCTTATATTCTTTTCTTTTTCGCACAAACAATTAATTATACCAAGTATAAAAATCCATTCGTTCCATCAAACCGATCACATTATTAACATGTAATGAATACGAGTAATTAATAAATCCTAATAGACCTACAACCCTAAAACATAACTAATCATCAAACAAATTATAACGCGTTGTCTTATTTATAATTAGGTGCCTTGTAAAAGAAATTGTTGGAACGCCGCTTAATCCGTATTATCACTTTGTACACCTATACGTCAAAGTGAGTATTTCTATACCCCTTTTTCTTATTTTCACACTTTGGGGTGAAACATGTTAACTTATATCATTGCACTTATAAACTTATTCGAGACTTGTAAACTTATGGCAATTTACTTGTGAGTTGTGGTTAGTTGAACTTTTGTGGTTACCATGTTATGGCATTATATGTACAATCATTAACTATTGCTAGCCCAGCGAAGTCATAGATCTATGGGTAAGACAAGCCTACTTGGTTGATTCAAGTACACTTAGCTGATCGTATATACTTTTAACGTTAATAGAATATTAACGTCGTTTGATACTTGTAAAACATTGTCGAGGTTTGATTGTGCATTGTTCATAACATCCCTAGTCACTTTATTCACTAATTTACAACTTGAATTGCCATCTTTTATATACTTATGTATCCAAAACTGTAGAATGCTCACCAACATTTTTATGTTGACCTTTTATTTTTAACATGTTTCAGGTTACTCTTTGAAGCTTATCACACTTAGGATTGGACTTAGAGAAATAAACGAATGATCTGGATGCATCTTTGTTTAAACGTTTACTTGTATTGTTACAATTGAATCTTGATTAATATATTTGGAACTAATAATAGCGTTATGTGGCTGTGAACAATCGTAACTCTCACGCCTCGACGATTCCGCCGTCAAGGTTGGGGTGTGACAGATTGACTGTAACATCCCAGGAAAATCGCAACGTGATATTGTCCGCTTTGGCCGCAGCCTCACGATTTTTAAAACGCGTCACATTGGGGAAGGTATCCAGCCCCTTATAAAGAGACTTTAGTTCTCCTTCCCAACCGATGTGGGATGCAAATAGCCATGTTTCAGGCATGTTTCATCCACCCCCCTAAGGGAGCCCAGCGTCCTCGCTGGCACAACGGCCCGGCCCTGGCTCTGATACCAACTGTCACACCCCCCTTGACGGCGGAATCGTCGAGGCGTGAGAATTACGATTGTTCACAGCCACATAACGCTATTATTAGTTCCAAATATATTAATCAAGATTCAATTGTAACAATACAAGTAAACGTTTAAACAAAGATACATCCAGATCATTCGTTTATTTCTCTAAGTCCAATCCTAAGTGTGATAAGCTTCAAAGAGTAACCTGAAACATGTTAAAAATAAAAGGTCAACATAAAAATGTTGGTGAGCATTCTACAGTTTTGGATACATAAGTATATAAAAGATGGCAATTCAAGTTGTAAATTAGTGAATAAAGTGACTAGGGATGTTATGAACAATGCACAATCAAACCTCGACAATGTTTTACAAGTATCAAACGACGTTAATATTCTATTAACGTTAAAAGTATATACGATCAGCTAAGTGTACTTGAATCAACCAAGTAGGCTTGTCTTACCCATAGATCTATGACTTCGCTGGGCTAGCAATAGTTAATGATTGTACATATAATGCCATAACATGGTAACCACAAAAGTTCAACTAACCACAACTCACAAGTAAATTGCCATAAGTTTACAAGTCTCGAATAAGTTTATAAGTGCAATGATATAAGTTAACATGTTTCACCCCAAAGTGTGAAAATAAGAAAAAGGGGTATAGAAATACTCACTTTGACGTATAGGTGTACAAAGTGATAATACGGATTAAGCGGCGTTCCAACAATTTCTTTTACAAGGCACCTAATTATAAATAAGACAACGCGTTATAATTTGTTTGATGATTAGTTATGTTTTAGGGTTGTAGGTCTATTAGGATTTATTAATTACTCGTATTCATTACATGTTAATAATGTGATCGTTTGATGGAACGAATGGATTTTTATACTTGGTATAATTAATTGTTTGTGCGAAAAGAAAAGAATATAAGAATGACTTGATTTAATTGTTCACTAAATCGATTTATAAAGATTGTATATAATAATTTTAATAAGTGATTTTAGTCATTAAAAGGAATATATATATATATATATATATATATTTATAAGTAATTAAACAATTTAATTGTTTGAATATATATATATAAGAACATATATACTAAGCAGTTATAATATTATATGTAATAATTATAATAAGTGATTTAGGTAGTAAAGGAAGTATTTATAAAATATATATAAATATATACCCAAATATTATATTCACATATTCTTTTGTATTTTTAAATATACAATAATGTATTAATAAATACAAAAGTAGTTTATAAAAATTTACTTAGTCACTAATTAGTTAAACAATAATTTAAATAAATTCTGCAATTTTTTTAAAATAATTTTAGAAATTTTTCAGAATTTAAAAGGGTTAAATATGTAAATAAAAAATCAGAAAAGAAAAAGAAGGAAAAAAGGGGGGGGTTGCCGGGGTCGAACCCGGGACCTCCCCTAGCATATGGGGCGCAGGAACCGGTGAACCAAGGCAACTGCCGCGGTTAATATCCCGGTTTCATTTATTTTAAACCCGAATAAGCAAAACCCAATTTCCCAATTCGAGCCCTAGTTCGAATCCCGGTCGATTGGGCTCGAATTCGACCTCGATGATGTATGATATCATAGGGCTTTTGACCCTCGTGTAAAACCGAGTGTGTTTGTGTGTCGAATTACCTATGTGGTGTTCGATTTGGTGAAGAATAGTCCACGAACAGATCGCGGCACACGTGATGGTCGATGAGTGGCCAATCCTTGATAAAAATCCAATTAATTTCACAGAGAGCTTCGCATGATGATCTTGATTAAAAGCCCTTTATCCAATTTAGTTAAAATCGATCGAAAGTTGGCTTTTTAAGGAGTTGCAGGTCGCGATTTTGAAATGGTTCGAAGGTGGTGTTCGAGTTTGTTTTGAATGAATTCGAACTCGAGGAATGCTTTAAACGATTTAATGTTCGTTAGTGCGGTGTTTAATTTGATTATCTTGAAGATGTTAATGCGATTGTGGTGTGTAAAGTTGCCAAAAACGTGCGCATGCAGTGGGGAAGAAGAAGGTGGGGCGGTTTGGGTTAATTACACTTATGGTCCCTCAATTTCCTAACAATTTTTATTTCAGGCACAAACTCTATTAGTTAAAAGTTAATAAATGATAAATCTTATATTGTTTTATCTATTTATAAAATTGTTATTATCATTGTTATCATACTAATAATTATTATTTTAAGTTTCTTATGTTAAGTTATATAATACTAAGCAAACGTTTTAAATACTAATAATATATATTTTTTTTTAAGTTAATTTGTTGAGCACCAAATTATCAAGTATAACAAGTCCTCACAATGACATAAAGGTCCTTTTAAAATTTAACAAAGTTAACTTTTTTTTTAATTAATAAAATACGAGATGTTACAACCAGCAAATTAAACGATTGCAATCTGATGTTACAGCGATAAAGGATTCTCTTAAAGCGCTGCATGATAATCGTTCTGATTCTAGAGAATTCCAGAAGTTTGTTTTCAATTGGATGCACCATCAGGATTCAAGGTCTAATTCCAGATCGACTTCACATCTTCCAGCTTCGTCTTCAGATTCCTCGCTTCCCTGTGTAATCGCTAAATTGGAGGAAATAATCTCCAGCTCCGAAGAACGCTGGTATGGCAAGGAACATCAATTTCATGTCGGTCGCTTAGATGAATCTGGACCTCCAATTTTTTATTCAGCTTCAATAATATATGTTGACGGTACATCTCCAGTAACTTCTACAGAGTTTGATAATAAAGCAAATGACACGATAATTGGTACAAATCATGATTATAGTGGTGTTTTGGAAATTCACAATCCCGATGAGCATTTAGATGAGGTTCTTAATTCCTCAAAATTTGAGTTACGTGACATTCTAACGGGATCAGGTTCACCTCCTGATTATGGTGTGGATATGTCCAATCTCGGGTGGGCACCTACTAATACTCTCATTTCCGGTTCCATCCGATTTGCGACTCCGGCGAGTAATCCCCAATTTGGTGTGTTCGCGCCCTCACCAGTCCCTAATAATCACCCGAGTCAAGACTGAATTGGTAGTGAATTCCGTGATGTTCAAACCTTTGAGTGGAAACCGGGTTGGGACTTTGGTTGGCTCGACCATACCCGACCTTCTGCTTTTGCTTTGAAGCTGTTTGTTTTGGATGAGGATCCTAAACCACCTGACCCGTATACAAACCCTAAATCAGATTTGTTATGGAAACTATTTCATGGTTGGTGCAAGATTGTAAGTCAGGTTGCTGCAGGTGTTGTTGGATCATATCATTTGTGGGTGGTGCATGGGCAAGGTCGACCACCAGACGACGCAGCCGATCCCAGTCTTGAGGACAAGACTGTTTTGAAGGGGGGAGTAATGATAGGAATCATGTTATAGTTTCTAGTCTAAATGTCATTTGTCTATTTTAGGAGGGGGTTAAGTGCAACTTATATTTCTATAAGTAGGTATTGATAGCTAATAGGAGGAGGAGAGGATGTTTATGTTGAAGATGGCATTGCCATGGCTACCGTGTACTCGGTGAGAGAGGGCTAGGCCCGGGAATATCTTGTAATCATTCTTTTCGTTCATAATAATATAATCATTTGTCCTTTGTTTCTATAATCTTCTCTTTATTCTGTCTATCACGATTCCAAACCTTATCATAAGCATTGGGTTTTTCGACCACTTGCTCCAAGTAATTTTTATTTTACAATTCCTACACGTAACGACATCGCATTCATTCTCATCAAACTTTTTCCGCTTCTTTTTACTATTAAATAATCACAGTAGTTATTAATAATATTGTTTAATTCTTTTTAGATTAAAATAGTTTTTTTAATAAATTAAAAAGAATTTTTTATTAATGTTATCGCTAAAGAATCAAATTTTTATCTTACTATAATAAAATGGTAACTTAGAAGAACACGTAGCGACACCACATTTATTTTCACCAAATTTTTCCTGTTTCTTTCTCTTATTAAATAATCATATTAATTACTAATAACATAATTTAATTCTTTTTAGATTAAATTAAATTTTTAATAAATTAAGAGAGGTGTCTTTTTATTAATATTATCGCTAAGGAATCAAATTTTTATAAAATAATATTTTTTCTAAAACATCAAACTTTTTAAAAATATATTAGATTTTCAAAATTGATGTCATTAAAAAGTAATTTTATAAATATAAAATCATTAAAATTGAAAGTTATAATAAGAATTTTTTTATCAATGATATATTTTTTTAAATATTTATTTTGAAACAAAATTTTCTTTCCGTTATCATATTTTATCTTAAATATTATTTTATAATTAATAAATATTTATTTTATTTACTATTTTATTTAACTCATTTAATATACGGATTACTGAAATCTATTTGTAGATGAAACAAGGAAAAAACATGAGTAGAATATTGTATTGAAGTCTCAAGGAAATTTTGTTAGTTGTGTGTGAGTACGTTTTAAAAGTAAAGAAAATAGAATATTGCAAACAAATTCAATGACTTCTTGTCATATATTACGGATACCCTATATATAGGATAAGACAATATTCATATAGGTATTTTTTATAATTTAAAAAGGGTGATGTTATATATACCTTCATTCATATTGTTTTTATTTGTTATATTATTTCTTTAACCTTTTAAAATAACAACTATATTCTTTTAACTCCTTTTATTTTTCATATTACTTTTTAATATGTTAAATAAAAAACTTTTAACATATCACGTATACATACAGTGCTATGCGTGTAAACTAGTCAAACTGTCTTATGATCTACTCGAGATTTCCTATAAAAATGCTCAAATAGTACAAGCTTAAACAAAGTGAAGCTTGAACTCAAGTTCAAGCTCATATTATGGTTTATTAAATAACCGAGGTCAAGCCCAAGATTCACATATCAAGTTCAAGTTAGCTCAAGAGCTAAACGGGCCTTTTATTTATTTCTTTTTGTCTTTGATCTTTAAAAAAAATATGTTAGGCAGCAGGTTCTAGCATTAAATATAAAAGTATAGATTTTAATTTACTTATTTAATTTACATTAATATAAATTGTATATTTATTTTATATAACTAAGTAATAAAATTAGTGTTTTAAACAGATTTTATGAACTGCAGTTTACTAATTAAACAACAATTTACATATTGTAAACTTTAGTTTACATATTTAGTGGTGTAAACTAGTGGTGTATGAATCAGACACGGATTTTTAAATTTAGCAACACTTTGATGAGAACTTTCTTGTTAGCTTTTAGAACAGAAGAATTTCGTATCTTCAATTTAGACTTGTAAGATATCATATTTTAATAAGCACTACATATGTAATACATGGTTTTGAGAGATTGGTATTAAAAGTTTATGAAAAAGAAGATACAATTACAAATTCATCTCTTTCCACCCATCTTCTCCACTTTTTATGCACTTCCTTTCCCTTTCCCTTTCACTTTCACATAATTGCTATGAAACTACATGGAATCATCCCAAATTTCATTATCCATTATTCATTTTTATGCCTTTATTAAGACCACCAATCCCAAACAAATTCCTTAAATCAAACACTTACTTCAAAATGCCTCAACGTCACAAGATAACTCTATTCCCCAATAGCACGTTTCAAACAGATCCTGACGAAATCGACTACCAATGGTTCCCGTTTATATACGTCATCGTGACGCCTAACGTCTTTAATACTATCGCCCTAGCCATCCGTCGGAATAACTATCCGCTGGCGGTTTTGTTTACGTCGGTTTGCGTAGGTTTCTTTTTGCTGCAGTTGTATATGTCAAAAATGCTCAACAAGAATTGGATTGGGAAAATATGGGTGAATTTGAATATGTGGTTTCTCCACACGTTTCTCCTTTTGGAGCAATTTATCAGTTGTCGGATTTCTTAACCCCGTTGTTTACGTTGATTATGTACAACGTTGTGCTGTTGTCTAGTTTGTTTATGTTTTATTTGTTCGTGATGGATGATCTTGTTAAGTGTTGGAAGATTTGGAGGAACAGAGAGGATGATCATTGGATGCAGGAGAATCAGAGTAATTTAGGCGATAGAAATTTGAATAATAACAGTGTTTCGATTTGTGAGAAAGTGTGATTCGTTAAAAGTGTCACAATATGACTAATTATGCAAGTCTACTTGACTATGAATATTGAATAGTAAGGCTAATAAATTTAGTTTTTATTTTCAAATGGTCTATGTTGTTGGGACTTAAGTTATTTGCGATCTTCTTTACCACCAACTCCTCTAGCACACGTACCAAATGTTTTTATTTTATTTTTGTTTTTTTTTTAATAACATGAAACTATTTTGCATGTTTTTATATTTAAAATTCTAAGACATATGTACTTGGACTTTTGTTGAGGGGTTTTAGAAATGTTTTAAAAATCATTTGAATTTGTAACATAATGATAAAAGTTAAAAACGTTTTTTAAATCACTCAAATTCAAATCTAACTAAAAGTAGTTTGGGAAACCCCAAAATGGAGTAAGTCCAGCCGAGTTAGGGTGGACTGGGCTCGGCTCATTCAAAAATCGAGTTGAGTCAAACCGGCTCGTTAATTTTAACAAGCTCAAACATCGAGTTGAGCTACCAGTCATGACCTTCTTGAACAGTCCTAGATATTGCTCTATCAGAAAGAAATAAAAGATTTTATGAATTCTTTGTAAGTTTTAATATTTTGCTAAAAATTAGAAGGAAAAAACTATCCCCAAACCTCCACATGATATCATATGTGATATGTTGTATCTTCTAGACAAAGAACTGATAAATTCTAAAATTAAAAATAAACGACCATAAAAAAATGATTGATCTTGATATAACCCGACGTAACACCATGCCAATAACTTATCTAACGAAATGGTTCATTTTCTAAGCTCGCATGCTTCAATACAATGATATATGCTCATTAGAGATTATCTTTATTAACATATATCTTATTGAACATAAGACATAAATCTAGATTAATATTATATAAAACAACATCCCGGCTACAACACTATCTTCCGATAGCAATGGGTTATTATACATCTCATGTGGTTTACCACAACAAAATTTGTCCCGGTTTATGAAAACATATATAATTATAAATATAAATTTTCCATTATATACATGTTGAACTAGTATCAGAACGTTTGCCGAACATTGTCTAACACATTAACTCATATCAAATAATATGTAACCGTACATAAAATATTATTGCTTTTAATCCATACTAATAAATCAAAATATCTAAATCTATACTAACAAATCAAATCCTTAAAAGCCACATGTCATTTTTTTAGGATCTCACCTATGCTCTATTTAGGTTTGAACACATACTCACTACAATAAAAGTTACAAATTAGTATATAAAATAGTTTTCTTAATACAACAACAAATACCCAATATATCCCACTAGAAGCAGGGTCTGGGAGGGGTTGGATGGTGACAAATCTTACCTCTATCTTTTAGGATAGAGAGACCGCTTCCAATCAGACACCCGGCTCGAAATGAAAATACTCATTTTATAAAATGTTTCATTTAAAATATTTTAATTAGAGTTAGTTTTGTTAAAATTAAATTTAATTTATAGCTAACTATTACTCAATTAAATACTTTAAACAAGATATTTTTAAACAGACCTTTTTTAAATATCAATATTCATGAAGTCAAATATAATTTCAATGAGCGATTACTCACTGTAAAATAAAATATCCGCTTAAATGTAAATCACGATTCCATCCTCTCAAGTTTAAGTAATTTTACTATCTCACAATCTCATATTCGCAATTCTATGTTTTCGCATGTTCAATATTTCAACCCGTGTGTTACATGAGTATCTTAGTATAAAATCAATGTTCTCAGAACCGGATCGGACGTCGAACCGGACGGCTTACTGGTTTGGTGGTCGGACCGGTCGGACCGGTCGGACCGGATGGACCGGATTTAACTATATTTTAATTATATTTATATATGTAATTAAATATAAGTAATTTATATATGATTTAAACATATATTTTATAGTTATATATAAAACTTAACTATATTCGTATATACAAAGTACTAATTTATGGTTTAACACCCCGTTTTTACCCACTAAAATCAAAAAAAAAAAAAAAATCAAAATCCGGTCGGACCCGAACCGGTTGGCCGGTCCAACCGTCGACTCGGTTCGAACCGGCCGGTTCAACTCTCCAAAAACGAACCACCCTCGACCGGACCGGACTGGCCTCCGAATCCCGGTCGAACCGGTCGGACCGGCCGGTCCGATCCGGTCCTAACAACATTGTATAAAATAAGTCGTATCATACTCCCTTCATTGAATGATACTTTTTTTAACGAAAAATATGCAACCTTGTTTCGATCTGGCTCACCTATCCGTTTTCCAGCCGAGATCGCACTCCCAACCCCCTTAGGAGAAAACCTATTGATAAGAAAACCCGTGGCTCAACTCTGAGCAATTTTGGTAGGAGTAAGACTTGAACCCATGACCTTTCCATATTCACATGTCATGAGTACCTCACCTTAACTAGTTGGGTTAAGGATATTGGTGTATCGATAAATACTTCAATGGGTTATTGCTTTGTACATCTTTTATATGCGTCCTTCTTAAAAGCACAAATGAGTGGGATCACGTCTGCCTACATAAGGACATGAGCTATAATAAAAAAGTTATTTGTTAGTTTAAATTAGATACAAATATAGGGTAGAGTTATAGTAGAAAAATATATTTGATCTAAAATTTTAAAAATAATTATGTGCTTGATTTGTGTTCTTCTATTTTTTAAAGAGGGTCACATTTTGGTCATTCTTTAAAATACGCCAGCTCATTATGTCTTAAACGTTCATTATATTATATATTTTACATAGTTTTTTATATGTGTGCATCATTGTTTTAGATCATTTTGCGTTACTTTTGTTATTGTTTTTATTTACTATATAAACTTATTATCTATCATAGTGTTTTACAATAAAAAGTACATAATAATATACTTTCATCAATGTATTTTTTAAAACTAATAGTGTTAAAGATACCAAAATATGTAATTTTTGTCATTGCTTTTATATATTATATAAACTTGTTGTTATCTATTATTATGTTTTACAATCAGAAGTACATAATGAAGTTATTTCACCTACGTATTTTTCATAACTTAAAGTGTTGAAGATAACATAATAACAATAAAAAAAACACAATCTAAACAAATACATTGTATTAATTTATCATAGTTTTTAATATATCATATTAATTAGTTAATAATTTATTATCTTGTTTTAAATATTAGAGATATAAAACAATGTTATTCCACCATTATATTTTTTAAAATTCATCATTTTAAATAAGCACAATAGTATTAAAAAAACACAATAACTAACAAAAACTGCCCTAAATATACAATGACGAGATATGAGCGTTAAAACATAAAAAATATTATCTTTTTATATAATAATATTATACTAGTTTTAAATATTAAAAAACGTTCGTTTTTAGGTGTAATGTTTACTAAAAAATAATGACGTACTTAAAAGTTAAGAACTTTTTTAAAAAAATAAGAGAACTTACAAAAAGTCAATAAAAATGACTATTTTCGAAATTACCACTCTCACAAATGTTTCTCTATAATTTGGTCTCAACCATTTATTAAAAAGTTAATGGTTGAGATTACTTATTATACTTTTTAATTTTAACAGTCTTTTTATTTAAACCTTTCCCACAAATATAAAGAAAAGTTTGAGAAACATACAATTATCTGTCGATGTCATTGTCTATTGATGTTGTGCCATATTAATCGATAGGGCCAGCCCTAAGGAGGGGGACGGTTGGGCAACCACTCATGGCTCGATCTTCTCAGAGTTCTGAAATTTCTAAAAAAATTATATTATATGTATATTTTAAAAAAAGCCCTTATATATTTTATTAAACACTTAAACTCATTAGGTCATCCTCATTAACATTTTAATTTTTTACAACCCAAGAAACGTTAGAGACCATTAATATTTAAATATTTTAGGCCACTACCATTTACATATTACTAGATCTTTAAACTCATTTTAAAACTCAAACAAAATAACTTTTGATGTGGGGTTAGGGCGGTAAAAAAAAAGATCGAAACACCGGAGGTCGGAATTTGATCGAACTAGAGTCCTTTTTCTACTCACATAGGGCCTAATATTATATATATGAGTTATTCAATTTATATAATAAAAGACCCCTTTTTTCTACTCACCTAGGACCTAATATTTTCAGATGTTTCTCGAGGACGGGGCTTGCTGATCGACACCTTCATTGCTAGGACGACACCCACAAACTCGATGTTACACCTAACTTATTTGCCTTCAGTTGACCTTCTCGATGTTGTCTGATTCCCACACCTTTCACAAAAGTGACTCATCTATACTTATTAATAAATTAATATTTTTAATGCCACATGTTATGTTTCTAGGCCTTCATATCTCTAATTTCACACCTATAATCTCATTTTTTGTTATAGTTTAGTTGACTAAAGTCAATTTTTTGCTACATTTCAGATTTGAAGAGGTTTGAAAAATGAAGGTTGAAAATCAAAATTTAAAGTAATTTGTGCCATTGATTGCACAAAACATGACATTAAGTTTTGAATAATAGATCAATTAATATGAGACACATTTTGTACTATTATATATGTTTTGTACTAATTATCAAATACTTTCTTTGTTGTATGAAAAACTATGCTACGAAATAATCGGTCGGGTTGAACTATGTTCATATATAAAAAAATTTGCTTTTGAGATATTATATTAACAAATCTTTTGTGAAAATTATGATATAAAACTTTTAACTCTATATTATATACCTTAAACATTTTATTATTTGAAACTTTTAATTATATATGTTTTTGTGAACTTCGACAACTTGATTTATCGTTATCATATTTTCATATCAAAGTTTCATATTTAAAATTGGTGTTTCAGTTCCTTTATTTTAAGTGTTAAAAGACATAAAAAAACGAGAGAAAAAATCAATGACATTGGTTTCAAGAGATTGTGCTATGTTCAACATAATTTGAGTTAATCTGATTTTGGCTTAACTATTTCATAAGTAAGATTCAATTTTTACATTACATTATATATAATTAAAACTAGAGATGAGTTAAAATTATTAATTTTAGATAAGATAATAAACTTACAAATATTACATTAAGTATTGTATACAAACAACTATTTAGAGATTTGTAAATTATAAATCTAACTTTTTTTTATTTCACTTTCATATGGAAGAGGTAACTTAAGTAATAAGAAATATACATAAATTATTTGTATCAGTGATGTGTTTTGCAATGACAATAAACAAAGCTAAAAACAATCACTATCCAAATTTGTTTTGTTTTTTAAACAAATAATTTTCATACATGATTAACCTATATTGCATTATCTTGAGTAATTAAAATTAGAGAACGATTAGATTATTAGATAAAAATAATATAGTTACCAACATAACATCAAATATTATATAGAAAGAAGTCTTGGGATGTTTATGAACTTCAAGTATTGCTTTGCATGTTCAATTGCATTTGTTTATTACTTAAGTTATTATTTAAGTTCATTTCATTTCACATAATATACCATTTAGTTATAAGCATCGATAGTAAAAGACTATTAATATTAGATGTAGATAATGTTATAAATACAATGTACAAAACAATATGCAAAATATTATAAACAATATTATAACTTACGAACTTATTTACTCAACTTATTTTTATTGATTCAACGCGTGCATTACACTAGTGTTATTAACCTAGTAAATTACTATAAAAAAAAATACGTATTAGCTTCAAGTTGAAGTCATAACTATTTCGTTTACATTTTCTTTCATATGATCGAGCTTCAAATGATAAGAAACTTCATGGAAATTTCCCATGCTTCACGTCCCCTATTTTAATACCTTCAATCCCACACTAATTTCTATAATCAAACACTCCCATCAAAATGCCTCAACGTCACAAGGTTGCACAATTTCCTGATAACACAATCCAAACAGATCCTCATGAAATGACCGACGACTACCGTTAAAAAATCAAGCTGAGCCAAACCGGCTTGTTTAATTTAACAAGCCCAAAAATCGAGTTGAGCTACGAGCCATGACCTTCTTGAACAGTCCTAGGTATTGCTCTATCAGATAGAAATAAAAGAAGTTTTTAAATTCTTTGTACGTTTTAATATTTTGCTAAAAATTAGACAAAAAACTATCCCTCAAACCTCCACATGATATCTATCATATGTGATATGTTGTATCTTCTAGACAAAGAATTAATAAATTATAAAATTAAACATAAACAACTAGAAAAAATTAATTGACCTTGATATAACCCGACGTAACACCATGCCAATAACTCATCTAAAGAAACCGTTCATTTTCTAAGCTCACATACTTCAATACAATTATATATGCTCATTAGAGATTATCTTTATTAATATATATCTTATTGAACATGAGACATAAATCGAGATTAATATTATATAAATCTAAATCCGGCCTACAACAGTATCTTCCGATAGCAATGGGTTATCATGCATCTCATGTGGTTTACCATAACAAAAATTGTCCTGGTTTATGAAAACATATACATAATTGTTACAAATATAAAATTTCCATTATATAAGTGTTGAACTAGTATCATAACGTTTGCCGAACATATATTGTCTAACAGATTAACCCTTATCAAATAATAAGTAACCGTACATAACATATTAGTTCTTTTAATCTATACTAATAAATCAAAATCTTTAAATCTATACAAATAAATCAAAATCCCTAAAAGTCGTATGTCATTTTTTTAGGATCTTCACCTACGCTCCACCTAGGATTTGAACATATACTCACTACAATAAAAGTTATAAATTAGTATATAAATATAGTTTTCTTAATAAATACTCATTTACCATTTTGTAAATCAAATTATTGTTTTCTAAAATTAAATAAAATGTTTCATTAAAATATTTTAATTAGAGTATATTGTTAATATTAAATTTAATTTATAGCTAACTATTATTTATATCAAATACTTGAAACATGGCATTTTTTAAACAAATATTTTTGAAATATCAATATTCACGAAGTTAAATATAATTACAATGAGCAATTGCTCACTATAAAACAACATATCCGCTTAATGTAAATCACGATTCCATCCTCTCAAGTTTAAGTAATTTTACTATCTCACAATCTCATATTCACAATTCCATGTTTTCGCATACGATGTTCAATATTTCAACTCGTGTGTTACATGTGTATCTAACTTAGTATAAATAAGTCATACCATACTCCTTTCATTGAATAATACTTTTTTAATGAAAAATGTGCAACCCTGCTTCAGATAATAGGTGTTATCTTAATCGGGCCTATCTATCCGTTTTCCAGCCGGGACCGCACCCTCAACCCCTCATGAGAAAACCTCTTATGAGAAAACTCATTGTTAAGAAAACCCTCTGGCTCAACTCTGAGCAATTTTGCTCAAAGTGAGATTTGAACCCATGACCTCCTATGTTATGGGTATCTTATCTTAACCGATTGGGCTTTAAATCATTGGGGTATCGATAAATACTTCAATGGGTTATTGCTTTGTACAATCTTTTTATATGTGTCCTTCGTAAAAACTCAAATCAGTGGGATCACGTCTGCCTACATAAGGACACGAGCTATAATAAAAAAGTTATTTGTTAGTTTAAAATAAATACAAATATAGGGTAAGGTTATAGTAGAAAAAGGTATTTGATCTAAAATTTTAAAAATAATTATGTGCTTGACATATGTTCTTCTATTGTTTTAAAGAGGATGACATTTTGGCCATTGTTTAAAACACGTCAGCTTATTATCTCTTATACGTTCATTGTGTTATATATTTTATATCATTTATCATATGTATTCATTATTGTATTTTATGTTTTAGATTATTTTACGTTATTTTTGTTATTGTTTCTATTTATTATATAAACTTATTATCTGTCATTGTGTTTTACAACTAGAAGTACATAATAACATACTTTCATCAATATATTTTTTAAAACTTATAGTATTAAAGATAACACATTGTGTAATTTTTATCATTGCTTTTATATATTATATAAATTTGTTGTTATCTATTAGAAGTACATAATAATATACTTTCATTAATCAGAAGTATACAATAAAGTTATTTCACCTATATATTTTTTAGAACTTAAAGTGTTCAAGATAACATAATAACAATAAGAAAAACAATAAAAACACAATGCATTGAGTTATTTTATCATAGTTTTTAATATATCAACATAAAAGAGGATTCAACGATAAACGACCAAGATGCAGAAAATGTAACAAGCATCATTTAGGGGAATGTGGTTCCGAAGTCTGTTACAAATGTTCCAAGAAAGGTCATATTGCTAGAAATTGTACTGAATCTCTAACATATTTGAATGTGGTGACAAGGGACATGTTCGTCCTAATTGTCCAAAATTGAAACAAGGAGCATCGAGATCTAAAGGTGGTGAGAAGCAAATACGTAGTAACGCTCGTGCTTTTGTGATGAACACTAAAGAAGCCCATGCAGCTGTGATGTCATTATCGGTACTTTTTTTGTTAATAATATCTATGCTAGTATTTTATTTGATTCGAGTGCAAATAAAAGTTTTTATCTACTACTTTCATTCCTTATTTGAATAAAAATGTTCAAAAGTTAGAAAAGACCTTTACGGTTGAAACAACAAATGGTGAGGAGATTAAGATTCTTGATGTCATAAAGGATTGCACTGTTAGCTTAAACAACAACCATTTCCTAGTAGAACTTTTACCTATGGCATTAGGCGGTTTTGATGTAGTCCTAGGAATGGACAGGTTGACAGCTAACCGAGCACGAATTATATGTGATAAAAAGGTTATAGAAATTTACTCCCCTGATGGCAAACGAATTACTATCCAAGGTGACCGTCCTAGCACAAATAGTATAATTTCATTGATTAAGGCTAATAAATGTTTGAGAAAAAGATGCATTGAATACATGGATTATGTTATGATAGCGGAACAAGAAAGGAAGTTGGAGCATGTTCCTGTAGTTGCTAACTATCCAGAAGTGTTTCCTGAAGACTTGTCTAGCCTACCACCGGGATCGACAAGTTGAATCTGGAATTGACTTGATGCTTTGCTAAATCACCGTATCGTTTAGCTCCAACAAAAATGCAAGAGTTGCAAATTACAAGAATTATTAGATAAAGAATTTATACGCCCAAGCACGTCACCCTAGGGAGCTCCTGTCTTATTTATGAAAAGAAAGACGGGTCGATGCGAATGTGCATTGATTATAGAGATTTAAACAAAGTCACAATTAAGAACAAATACCCGTTACCTCGAATTGATGACCTGTTCGATTAACTTCAAGGCTTGAATTATTTCTTCAAGATAGATCTTCGATCGGGTTATCACCAATTAAAAGTCAAACAGAGTGACATACCTAAGACAACATTTAGAACTAGTACAAACATTATGAATTTCTCGTTATGCCATTTGGGCTAACGAATGCACCAGCAGCTTTCATGGACTTGATGAATAGAATTTGCAAGCCATATTTAGATAATTTGTCATTTCATTCATTAATGACATACTTATTTATTCAAAGAACAAAGAAGATCATGAACAACATCCACAATCAATCTTGGAATTATTAAGAGAAGAAAAACTTTATGCAAAATTTTCGAAGTGTGAATTTTGGATGAGAGAGGTCCAATTCCTTGGTCATGTAATCAATGAACATGGTATTCAAGTCGATCCTACTAAGGTTGAGGCTATCATGAAATGAAAAGTTTCGAAAACTCCTACTGAAATTCACACCTTCTTGGGATTGGCAGGATATTACAGAAGATTTATTTAAGATTTTTAGAAAAATTGCTATCCTTTTAACCAAATTAACACAAAAGTCTGTGAAATTTGAGTGCGGAGAAAGACAAGAGGAGGCATTTAAGATTCTAAAGGAAAGACTCAGTAGTGCTTCAATCCTAGCATTACCAGAAGGAATTGAGGATTTTATGGTGTATTATGATGCCTCCCGTAATGGTCTTGGTTGTGTTTTGATGCAGAGAGGTAAAGTATTAGCATATGTATCAAGACAATTAAAAGTGCACGAGAAAAATTACACCACACATGATTTAGAACTTGGTGCAGTGATCTTTGCTTTAAAATTTTGGAGGCATTACCTGTATGGAACTAAGCATGTAATTTACACAGACCATAAGAGCCTCTAACACATCTTTAATCAGAAAATGCTTAACATGAGACAACGGAGATGGATGGAGCTTTTGAATGATTATAATTGTGAGATTCGATATCACCCAGTGAAGGCAAATGTTGTTGCAGATGCGTTAAGTCGAAAGGAAAGAACAAAGCCAATAAGAATTCGTGCTATGAGTTTAGATGTTAAAACGAGTTTAGTCAACCAAATAAAAGAACCATAACAATGAGCTCTTCAAGAAGATATTATTAAAAAGGAAAGAATGATTGGAAGAGTAAAGTTATTAGTAAATGAGAATGATGGAATCTTAAGACTTAATGGTAGGATGTGTATTCCAACCCATGAAGGATTACAAGATTTAGTCTTAAGTGAAGTACACAAGTCTAAATATTCAGTGCATCCCGGAAGCGATAAAATGTATAGAAATTTAAGAAGTGATCTTTGGTTGCCGGGAATGAAAAGGCCAATTGCATAATATGTATAGAAGTACTTAACATGCTCACAAGTTAAGGCTGAATATCAGAAGCCCTCTGGGTATTTGCAACAACTTAAAATTCCTATATGGAAGTGGGATATGATTACAATGGATTTTATAACGAAACTCCAAAGAATAAGACGATGATATGATACGATCTGGGTGATAGTCGATAGATTGACAAAATCAGCTCATTTTCTTCCAATACGGGAAGATTTCAAAATGAAAAAGCTAGCTAAAATATGTTAATGAAATTATGTCAAACATGGAGTAACGATCTCCATTTTTTCTGATAGAGACAGTCGTTTCACATCTAGATTTTGACAAAGTTTCCGGCGTGAGATGGGAACTCGAGTAAACCTTAGTACAACATATCATCCGTAAACAAGTGGACAAAGTGAGTAGAAAATTCAGACCCTAGAAGATATGTTAAGAGCTTGTGTGATAGACTTTGGTGGTAACTGGGATGAGCTGTAACACCCCAACCCGGGTAGGGCTGACGTGTCACACAAACAGTAAATCAGAGGTTCATAACGATAAGATTAAAGTACTAAGAAAACACACAAATCCTTACATAGATCCAAATAACTTAAATAAAGTCTTAAAATCAAAATACTATTAAGTCTTTTTGATCCAATTATTCTCATTCTACTTCTTGAGTTAACACTCTTCACTCGTTCCCCTGAGCCCCTTGAGTACCTGCTATAAAAATAAGAGAAAACAACAAAAGAAAATACGGCTGAGCCAAAGAATGCTCAGTAACGGAAATAAACAATAGCAATACAATGATCGATAACGATAACAATGAGATGATCAAGTTGAAGATCAAATGATAATGATCATCTAAAAGGAATACCCATATGAGCCAATAACAATAACAATTAACAATGTGTACATTAGCTGCAGTTCTAATGCACCAATATGTGAGATAGGAATGTGGGCACACACACCTAACCATCTCACCAATAAACAATAACAATGATATCCTAGGATCGATCCATACGCCTCCTTTAATAATAATCAATATGTGTAACAACTTAGCACATAATAATAATGTAGAGACGCTGTGGTCTAATCGCTCTGCCACAGATAGAGCACGTCACTTGTGCCACAATGACGCCCTATGTCCCCATAGGTGGATGTGCTCGGGTATAGAGGTCAATAATACAATCAAGTCAATATAACACAATAAGTTCACTAGAGCTCATAACCCTTAATCAAGGTTACTAGCTATAATCAATCATTTAGGAAGCATGTGACAATGAGTACAAAGCAGATAAAGGCTATCACATGCAAACAATATCAACTATACAATAAACACTTATAACAATAATCTTATGGATTTAATAACCAACAAGTTAAGTTAAGAATTCAAAATACCGATCAAGAACGAGAGGTATTCATGCTACGAGAGGGAAAGGTCGGAATCCGTACCTTATACACGAATGACAATAATCAGAAACAAAGTCTAGGCTCGGTTAACGCCGTGAGAACCTACGATAACATAACGCAAATTATACTTTGAAAAATTCCAGTTCTGCCTCTGTCTTTTCGCACTCGTTAAAAATACTAAACGACGTCTAAAAATTCTGAAAATCTCCAGTTTACTAGATTAGTGAGTTCTGAACAACTTTCATTTAGAAAAGTTTCTGATTTGGATTACCGAAATATGAGAAAAACGTGGATCTTTACAGCTGCGCAGAACTGCTAGCTGTTACGAAAACGACTATTCGGAGGTCTAAACGAATGAGTTTTTCTATGTTTTATATATCAGCAGATTCGTTTTTCGACGAACTTCGTCATGGAAATAAAGTTTAACTGATTTGGATCTGTTATGATAAAGTTATGGCCTCCGTAAGTTGGCTGTAAAAATACGGAACTAATCAACTCTTTAAAGCTTATTTTTAAACAAAATGAACTATTTATAATGTTTGTTAATATTATATATAACTTGTTAAGGTTTTTAACAAATTAATTTACAGGAGATTAATTGGGTACTTTCATATAATAAGTTTTATGTTTAATCATACTTTTACCATTTATTAAAAGAATCCATAAAAATAATTTAAATAAATGTCCTTGTTATATAATCTTATAAGGCTTAGACTTAAATAAAATTACAGAAAATTAAGGTTGCTGATGTAAAAATAAACAGAGCTTATAAAAAGATTTTTATAATTTTTGGTAATTTTTCTGTAATTTTTAAAGGCTTATAAAGGCATAAAAAAAATAAATGTGGGTGCACGGGTTCGAACCCGTGACCCCAAGGATTGCAAGTGAACCGTGAACCAGTGAACTAAGGGCCTCAGCCGCGCTAATAGCTGGTTCTGATAGCTTATAACTCATTAAACCAAGAATCCCCCAATCATCATGAACCCTAGTTTCAATCTACCCGAAATTGAACATCAAATCGATGATAATAACCAAATTAAGGTTAGGGCTTTCATTCCTCATACTTAATCGAGTAGATACATGTATTTAATTACCTGATTACGTTTCGAATCGAAGATGAACACCACTAAGAACAGGTCGCGGCCTTGGGAAGATTCAAACGATGATCAAATGTTGATGATAATGAAATTAACTTCACAGGGAGTTTCCAATGACCCTAATGATCAAAAGCCCTCTATTGGTATCGTGAAATACAACTCAGAAGGTGAAATCGAATAAGTTGCAGGTCCGCGACAGAGATGGAATCAATGATGGGATTTCGATGTGTTTTTGATGAAATTTAATTCATAGGAAAGTTATAAAAGATCCAACGTGTGTTAGTGCGGGTTTAATTTAACTATTTTTTGAAGTTTGGTGCTCGGTAGTGGTCGAAGACCCGGTCGACAGTGGGTTGGTTGGTTTTGGTTGTAATCGCACTGTGATTTTTAAATTATTGTGGGGTGTGAGTTCGAATCACCCACTCGAATGTGTCGGGCATTTAATTTGATCAAAACATCGAGTGTTTTTAGCCGTGGAGGCTCGCCGGAACCGCGGTAAGGGTGGCCGGAATTTGTGACCGGCGAGGGGACGGGAAGACGGGAGGAGAGACAGAGAGTTTTGTAATATTTTCACCTTTAGTCCCTGTGGTTTCATGTTTTATTTATTTTGTACCCAAAATTATTATTATTATTATTATTATTATTATTATTATTATTATTACTATTTATTTCGGGTATTATAATTCTATCCCCCTTAAAACAATTTCGTCCTCGAAATTCTAAATAATGTAGCATGAATCCTTCTGAAAATACAATACAGTGAAAATAATGCTTCTTTAAGCACACATCACTTACGAATAGAGTAATCACTAACAGTTAGGCTTAGAAAACATACACTTAGTTGTCGAATAGGTATGGATACTGTGAACGAATCATTTCTTCTGTCTCCCATGTCGCCTCGCGTTCAGAATGATTTTTCCATAAAACTTTAACGAACGGTATAGACTTGCGTCTCATAACTCGTTCTTGACGATCAACAATAGCTTCAGGTTCTTCTTCATAAGAAAGATCTTCTTGAATCGCGTGAAGAGGGTAACTAATAACGTGCAACGGATGATAGTTGTATCCCCTCAACAAAGAGACATGAAAAACGTTATGAACATGAGAGAGTTGCGGTGGCAATGCTAAACGATACGAGACTTCTCTAACCCTTTCAAGAATCTCAAACGGACCGATAAAACGTGGACTTAACTTCCCTTTAATTCCAAATCGACGTATGCCACGACAAGGTGACACTTTGAGAAACACATGATCTCCGACTCTAAATTCCAACGCTCGTCGGTGTTGATCGGCGTAACTCTTTTGTCTAGTTTGAGCTTCTTTCAACTTCTCTCTGGCAATGACAACTTTGTCATTCGTAATTCTAACCAATTCCGGTCCTTCGATTATCTTCTCTCCAACCTCATTCCAACATATCGGTGCTCTACATTTTCGACCATATAAAAGTTCAAACGGGGCCATATTTATACTAGCCTGCCAACTATTATTATACGCGAACTCAACTAAGCATAGATACTCATCCCAATTTCCTGTCCATTCGAGTGCGCATGCTCTAAGCATATCCTCCAAAGTCTGAATAGTGCGTTCAGATTGTCCGTCAGTCTGCGGATGGAAAGCGGTACTAAATCTTAATTTGGTTCCCCAAGCATTTTGGAAACCCTTCCAAAAGCGTGACGTGAAACGCGGATCTCTATCACATACAATCGATGATGGCGTGCCATGAAGTCGAATAATATCTTGCAGAAACACCTCTGATAATTTGCTAACTGAATAACCCTGTTGGATAGGCAAGAAATGAGCCGACTTTGTGAGTCTGTCAACTACGACCCAAATGGCGTCGTTCTTCTTGAATGTTTTTGGTAGGCCTGTAACAAAATCCATGGAAATATCATCCCATTTCCACACAGGAATATCTAATGGTTGTAGTAATCCACTAGCTCTTTGATGCTCAATCTTTACTTGCTGACAAGTTAAACAATGACTCACATATTTAGCTACATCTTCTTTCATACCACTCCACCAAAAGTTCTGCCTTAAATCTCTATACATCTTAGTGGCTCCCGGGTGAATAGAGAATGGTGAACTGTGTGCCTCTGCTAATAAGGAGTCACGAAGGGTTGAATCATTTGGCACACATAATCTATTTCCACACCAGATAACTCCTTGTTCATCAACTCGAAACTCAGATTGTTTTCCTATCTTCAAATTTTGTAATATCGCCCAAAGTTCTCCATCTTGATTCTGAGCTTCCTTGATCCGTGTAATAAGATCAGATTCTATCCTCATCTTGGCTAGATAACCGTTAGACTCACCAAGATGTAACCCAACTTCCATTCTATCAAGATCTGAGATGATCTGTGGTTGGATTTGAAGACATGCTACTCCACCTGCACTCTTTCGACTGAGAGCATCTGCCACGACATTCGCCTTGCCCGGATGATACTGGATGTTGGCATCGTAATCCTTGAGTAGTTCTAACCATCTCCTCTGCCTCATATTGAGTTCTTTTTGAGTGAAAATATACTTAAGGCTCTTATGATCAGTAAAGATGTCACATGTCTCTCCATACAAATAATGTCTCCAAATTTTTAATGCAAACACTACCGCTGCAAGCTCTAAGTCATGTGTTGGGTAATTTACTTCGTACGGTTTAAGCTGTCGGGAAGCATAGGCAATAACTTTACCATGCTGCATAAGAACACAACCGAGTCCCTTCTATGATGCATCACTATAAACTTGGTATCCGCCAGAACCCGAAGGTAACGTAAGAATAGGGGCAGATACCAGTCTTTTCTTCAGTTCCTCAAAACTCTTTTCTCTATCCTCGTTCCACGTAAATTTTACACACTTTCTCAATAGTTGAGTTAGAGGTAACGCTACACGAGAGAAACCTTCCACAAAACGTCGGTAATAGCCCGCTAAACCAAGAAAACTACGAACTTCAGTGACGGATGTCGGTCGAGGCCATTTAGTAATAGCTTCCACCTTTGCCGGATCCATAGTGATACCTTTAGCTGATACAACATGGCCTAAAAATGCCACTTGTTCAAGCCAAAAGTCACACTTAGAAAATTTAGCATATAACTTCTTTTGGCGTAAGGTCTCCAAAATCGTGCGAAGGTGGTCTTCATGCTCCTCTCTACTTTTAGAGAATACCAAGATGTCATCGATAAAAACAATTACAAAGCGGTCCAAATACTCATGGAACACTCTGTTCATGAGATCCATAAAGACAGCTGGAGCATTAGTCAAGCCAAAAGGCATAACTAGGAACTCATAGTGACCGTAACGGGTGCGGAATGCTGTCTTAGGAACATCTTGATCTCGGATCCTCAATTGATGGTATCCTGATCTGAGGTCGATCTTAGAGAAGAATTTTGCTCCTTGTAGTTGATCGAAGAGATCGTCAATACGCGGTAACGGATAGCGGTTTCGGATAGTAATCTTATTAAGCTCTCGGTAGTCGATGCATAGACGCATACTACCATCTTTCTTCTTCACAAATAATACCGGTGCTCCCCATGGTGAAACACTTGGTCTAATGAATCCGAGTTGTAATAACTCCTGCAGTTGTTCTTTCAATTCCTTCAACTCTACTGGAGCCATCCGATAAGGTGCCTTAGAAATAGGTTCCACCCCGGGGATTAAATCAATAGTAAACTCGACTTCACGCTCAGGTGGTAACCCTGGAAGTTCTTCAGGAAAGACATCAGAGAATTCTCGAACAATAGGAAAGTCTTCAATACGAGGAGTATCCACTGATGTATCTTTTATAGAAGCTAAGAATCCCTCACATCCACGGAATATAAGCTTTTGGGCTTTCAGAGCAGAGATAATTTTGAGAGGCTTCCGAGGTAGGCTCCCTTGGTAAACTAAGTCAGGATTTATAGGATCACCAAATAGCACACGACGAGTTTGACATTCTATGGTAACATGGTGTCGTGTTAACCAATCCATGCCAAGAATAATATCGAAATCACCCATGTGCATAGGAAATAGGTCAGCCTCTCTTATGGTTGATTCGATATGAATAGGACAGTTTTAGTACACTTGTGAAATAACAATCGATTCTCCAACAGGAGTAGAAATCACTAATGCAGGCTCTAGAGCGGTAGGCATTATCGTAAGGTGCTTTGTGAATAGATGAGATACTATAGAGTGGGTGGAGCCAGTATCAAACAATACATAAACATCATAGTCACCATGACGAAGTATACCACAAATCGTACCTATGTATTGATAACTAATGAATACTAACGACGGTAAAACTAGAATCAATGGAAGTAGATTATGATTATTAGAATGAATTTGTACGGGAAGATGTACCTGGAGCATTAGCAGCTTCCCCTGCAGTTAGTGCAAATACTCGACCTCTAGTAGTGGGTGGCGCATTGGCTCCCTTAGCATCATTCTCTGGTCGGTTCCTCGCCTTTGGGCATTGACTAACCCTATGCCCCATATCTCCACAACCAAGACAAGCTCCTGTAAGTCGACGACAAGTTCCGGGATGATGCTTTCCACAATGAGTACACATCGGATGTCTGGAAGGATTGCCTTTTTGATTCACCGGTTGAGCTGCAATTGGTTGTTGATAGGGTATCACTTGACCTTGACTTCGAGTCTTACCATGCCATGGCTTAGTGTTCTTCCCCGATCCTTGATTTTTCTGACGATCATTTCCATTTCGGTCAGATCCTTGAGATGACTCACCGCCAGCCTGAATACGAGTCCCATCTCTACTGCGCTTCTTATTATCCTCAAATTTTAACAAAAATTCTTTTCTCTCCAGGTCCACCCTTTTTGCAGCCCTAACTGCTTCCTCAACATTGTTGAAAGTGGAGTGAATAATAGCCTTACGAATCCGATCACATACTGCCCATTGATACTTTTCAGCCCGTTCCTCAGGTGGTCCAGCAGAAGAACCTAGAAATCCTAACAGTCGATAAAACCGGTCTGTAAAATCAGTGAGTGATTCATCGTTTCGTTGACGGATGTTATCATACTCCCGCCTGTATGCTGCTTTATCCACATTTGTAAAATACTTGTCGAAGAATATGGAACGAAAATCATTCCACGATAGAGTCTCCACGAACTGTTCGCCTCCTCTTTCAGCTACCACATTCTCCCACCATACTTGAGCATCTTCCTCCAGCTTATAAGCAGCTAAACTCGCCCTGTACTGCTGATCAACTCTAAGCACGGTAAAAATTTTCTCAATATGAGCGATCCAGTCTTTGCCCACTGCAGGTGTAGCCGCCTTAGTGAATGCTCGTGGTTTTTGCTTTTGAAATCGCGCTAGCCAAACATCTGCACCAGTTGGGTTTGGATTCGGGTTTGGATTTGGGTTTGGATTTGGGTTTGGATTCAGATTCGGATTTGGGTTTGGATTTGGATTAGGATTTGGGTTTGGATTTGGATTCGGATTACGTACCGCATCAATCAAAGTCGGTAGTATAGCAGTAAGTGCTTGGGTCATAGCACCAACAAGGTTTGGATCAGGTCCATTCGACCCGCTAGAATTTCGTGAATTACGGCTGGGAGGCATCTAAAATGAAAACATTTCACATCAATCAGAACAACGTGAATTAGAAAATAGCCATATAATATATAGAGAACCTAACCCAATGTCTACCCAATCCTCACATGTCTTAATTATTTAGTTTAAGTTTTCTACAGGAAGGAACCTAAGCTCTGATACCATAGCTGTAACACCCCAACCCGGGTAGGGCTGACGTGTCACACAAACAGTAAATCAGAGGTTCATAACGATAAGATTAAAGTACTAAGAAAACACACAAATCCTTACATAGATCCAAATAACTTAAATAAAGTCTTAAAATCAAAATACTATTAAGTCTTTTTGATCCAATTATTCTCATTCTACTTCTTGAGTTAACACTCTTCACTCGTTCCCCTGAGCCCCTTGAGTACCTGCTATAAAAATAAGAGAAAACAACAAAAGAAAATACGGCTGAGCCAAAGAATGCTCAGTAACGGAAATAAACAATAGCAATACAATGATCGATAACGATAACAATGAGATGATCAAGTTGAAGATCAAATGATAATGATCATCTAAAAGGAATACCCATGTGAGCCAATAACAATAACAATTAACAATGTGTACATTAGCTGCAGTTCTAATGCACCAATATGTGAGATAGGAATGTGGGCACACACACCTAACCATCTCACCAATAAACAATAACAATGATATCCTAGGATCGATCCATACGCCTCCTTTAACAATAATCAATATGTGTAACAACTTAGCACATAATAATAATGTAGAGACGCTGTGGTCTAATCGCTCTGCCACAGATAGAGCACGTCACTTGTGCCACAATGACGCCCTATGTCCCCATAGGTGGATGTGCTCGGGTATAGAGGTCAATAATACAATCAAGTCAATATAACACAATAAGTTCACTAGAGCTCATAACCCTTAATCAAGGTTACTAGCTATAATCAATCATTTAGGAAGCATGTGACAATGAGTACAAAGCAGATAAAGGCTATCACATGCAAACAATATCAACTATACAATAAACACTTATAACAATAATCTTATGGATTTAATAACCAACAAGTTAAGTTAAGAATTCAAAATACCGATCAAGAACGAGAGGTATTCATGCTACGAGAGGGAAAGGTCGGAATCCGTACCTTATACACGAATGACAATAATCAGAAACAAAGTCTAGGCTCGGTTAACGCCGTGAGAACCTACGATAACATAACGCAAATTATACTTTGAAAAATTCCAGTTCTGCCTCTGTCTTTTCGCACTCGTTAAAAATACTAAACGACGTCTAAAAATTCTGAAAATCTCCAGTTTACTAGATTAGTGAGTTCTGAACAACTTTCATTTAGAAAAGTTTCTGATTTGGATTACCGAAATATGAGAAAAACGTGGATCTTTACAGCTGCGCAGAACTGCTAGCTGTTACGAAAACGACTATTCGGAGGTCTAAACGAATGAGTTTTTCTATGTTTTATATATCAGCAGATTCGTTTTTCGACGAACTTCGTCATGGAAATAAAGTTTAACTGATTTGGATCTGTTATGATAAAGTTATGGCATCCGTAAGTTGGCTGTAAAAATACGGAACTAATCAACTCTTTAAAGCTTATTTTTAAACAAAATGAACTATTTATAATGTTTGTTAATATTATATATAACTTGTTAAGGTTTTTAACAAATTAATTTATAGGAGATTAATTGGGTACTTTCATATAATAAGTTTTATGTTTAATCATATTTTTACCATTTATTAAAAGAATCCATAAAAATAATTTAAATAAATGTCCTTGTTATATAATCTTATAAGGCTTAGACTTAAATAAAATTACAGAAAATTAAGGTTGCTGATGTAAAAATAAACAGAGCTTATAAAAAGATTTTTATAATTTTTGGTAATTTTTCTGTAATTTTTAAAGGCTTATAAAGGCATAAAAAAAATAAATGTGGGTGCACGGGTTCGAACCCGTGACCCCAAGGATTGCAAGTGAACCGTGAACCAGTGAACTAAGGGCCTCAGCCGCGCTAATAGCTGGTTCTGATAGCTTATAACTCATTAAACCAAGAATCCCCCAATCATCATGAACCCTAGTTTCAATCTACCCGAAATTGAACATCAAATCGATGATAATAACCAAATTAAGGTTAGGGCTTTCATTCCTCATACTTAATCGAGTAGATACATGTATTTAATTACCTGATTACGTTTCGAATCGAAGATGAACACCACTAAGAACAGGTCGCGGCCTTGGGAAGATTCAAACGATGATCAAATGTTGATGATAATGAAATTAACTTCACAGGGAGTTTCCAATGACCCTAATGATCAAAAGCCCTCTATTGGTATCGTGAAATACAACTCAGAAGGTGAAATCGAATAAGTTGCAGGTCCGCGACAGAGATGGAATCAATGATGGGATTTCGATGTGTTTTGATGAAATTTAATTCATAGGAAAGTTATAAAAGATCCAACGTGTGTTAGTGCGGGTTTAATTTAACTATTTTTTGAAGTTTGGTGCTCGGTAGTGGTCGAAGACCCGGTCGACAGTGGGTTGGTTGGTTTGGTTGTAATCGCACTGTGATTTTTAAATTATTGTGGGGTGTGAGTTCGAATCACCCACTCGAATGTGTCGGGCATTTAATTTGATCAAAACATCGAGTGTTTTTAGCCGTGGAGGCTCGCCGGAACCGCGGTAAGGGTGGCCGGAATTTGTGACCGGCGAGGGGACGGGAAGACGGGAGGAGAGACAGAGAGTTTTGTAATATTTTCACCTTTAGTCCCTGTGGTTTCATGTTTTATTTATTTTGTACCCAAAATTATTATTATTATTATTATTATATTATTATTATTATTATTACTATTTATTTCGGGTATTATATGAACACTCGCCTTTAATCGAATTCTCGTACAATAATAGTTATCACACAAGTATAAAAGCCGCACCTTACGAAGTACTCTGTGGGAGGAAATGTAGAACCCCGATGTGTTGGTCTGAAGTTGGTGAAAGTCAACTATCAGGTCCTGAAATCATTCAAAAGACAATTGATAAGATAATACAAATTAAAGAAAGATTAAAGGTTGCACAAGATCGACAGAAAAGCTATGCCGATCGAAGAAGAAAACCCCTGGAATTCCAAGTGGGAGATAAAGTTATGCTTAAAGTGTCACCTTGTAAGGACATCATTCGTTTTGGCAAAAAGGGTAAGTTGGGTCCTCGTTATATTGGAGCATTCGAAATAATTACTAGAGTTGGATCAGTAACTTATCGTTTAAAGTTGCCTAATGAGCTAAGTAAGATTCATGACACATTTCATGTGTTGAATCTTAGAAAGTGTTTGCATGATGAGTCACTCGTCATACCAATTAAAGATGTTCATGTTGATGACAAATTAAATTTTGTCTAAGAACCCTCAAAGATAGTCGACAAACAAACCAGAAACTGAGAAAGAATACAATACCTTTAGTGAAAGTAAAATGGAATTCTCGTGAAGGACCAGAGATGACATGGGAATGAGAAGATGAAATGATGGAAAAGTATCCTCATTTATTTAATAAACACTAAATTTCAAGGATGAAATTTTGTTTAACGGGGTTAGATTTGTGATACCCAAAAGTTAGAGTGCAAAAATAATAAAAATACAAGTTGAGGGGCTGTTTTTGCCACACTGTAAAACTTTAAAAGCCCCAGTAGAATAAAGCTAGGGCTGCCACATTTTCTCTACCCATCAACACTTCTTCTTCCCTGTTTGCCACGCTTCAACCAACACAAACACCTAGAAATCCTCTCCATTGAAGTTGCAGATCCTCGGTTCACCTTTAAATCATCATCATCGTTCGTCTCAATCATCATTTGAAGCATTTATAGTAAACAAAAGTGTGAATCAAGAGCTGCTAAGTAAGTTAATCTGTAAATTGAAGCTGTTGGAATGATTTACACCACAAAATTCATGGTGTTGGTGGTCTAAATCGACCTAGATTAGCAGCAAAAAAGAAGAACAAGAAGATTGTGCATATTGGAGTGTTAATCAAGGTTGTTTAAGAGTTCTAAGCTTGAAATCAAAGGTGTAATAGAGAAATATAACTTTCGGTAAGCATCAATAATTCATAATCTCGTAGTCATATACGATTAAGGGTTGAATAATCGATTAACGATGAATCATTCATAAAACAAAAGGTCTAGAAGCTGCTGAAACTTCACCCATTTCAATCAGGGGCTGCCATCTTTAGCTTAGAATCTGCAATCTCATTCAAAAATTGATAATGAAGATTAAGGATCTGAAACTCAAGTTTATAAGTTTTACTTTTGGTAAGAGGACATTATAGTTACTAAATAATATTAATTCCATTTATAAGTGTTTGAGATGATTAGAGGTAATTTATATAATGTTTCAGCTTGAATGAAAAGCACATAATTTCCTTTGGTTGGAAGTAAGAGGCTAGTTCAACAAGTCAAAATCAATCGGTGAGTTAATCTTTAACTCTTAATGCTAAGAAGTATTAATTTTCTTATAAGAATAAATGATGTATTAGTTAGATTTATAAGTGTATGGATCCTAAACAATCAATTGTAATGCACATTCCCCTTATTTAGTATTTAGGCAATTTTTATAAGGTTCTTATCTGATTAAATGGGGCGTTCAGGCTACTGGTAGAATTTTGTTAATATGATGACAGAAAAGCAAGTTTGTGAACTTATCATAAATATGACACTCGCAAGTTTAATTATTTTTAGTTACTAGATTTGTATCTCCTGTAGTTGTATGGGAATATATATATATATATATATATATATATATATATATATATATATATATATATATATATATATATATATCTATATATATATATAGATATATATATATATATATCTATATATATATATAGATATATATATATATATATATATATATATATATATATATATATATATATAGTTTTATGAAATGTTGTAAGTTTATTTGTATAGAATTCAAACCAAGGTAAATGGGTTGTTAGAAACTACGGATACAAATATGATTGTTATATTATAGGTTGACCCGTTAGTCGTCTGTTACTTGAGAAGCGAAAGGATCAAGTACACGTCTAAGTACAGATGAGTTTTTATGATTTAAATCTTTTTTTACTTGTTTGGAGTTGAATACATGCTAGGAGTTGAATACATGCTAGTAATGATTATTGAGTTAAAATGATTTTTAAAGGTGTATTATTCTTATTAATTGTATGTTGACAAATCATTAAGCATGTATTGCTCGGAAGTCGGAATATATATACATATAGTTGGTATCTATTATATTTGGTTGGATTGCAAGCGTTCGATGTGCTTCTTAGTGAACTCTCACTCGAATATGTTATATATGTTAACGAAGGTTCTCTTGGTAGTAAAACCATTAAACCAGATTTGATTTGTGTACAAATTATTCGATAATACACCATGTAAAGATTTTTATGTCTATTTCATGAACTCACCGGCTTTATGCTGACGTATATTTTGAGCATGCATTTCAAGAAAACCGAAGACGCCCTACTCTCTATAATCTTGATGGTAGTAGAGTAAAGTGTGAAGAATTTTGATGTCTTTTGATGATCCCAATATGTTAAGAGAAGTTTTGAAGGTGTTTTAGAAAGCTTATGATGAAGATTAGATTATAGTTTATATTATAGTCTACCTTTGTATTAAGTAAATTTAGTATATTGTAAAAATGGATTCTATTAATATATATTAAGTTTTTTACTGTAAGACTGTGTCAATTGGTCACCTTAGGCCCTGTTTTGGTGGGGTGTGACAGTTTTCATTTTCAAATTTTCTATGTTGTATGGACTCATGGAATACTTTATGCTACGAATTATATGTGCTAGTAAATGACGATTAATTATTTGCTATCTTCGTTACCAACTCATTTAAGAACATGTAGAAAATACCTCTGCATGTTTTTATATTCAAGTTTTAAAGTTATATGTTTTTTAACAGTAAATTGGATCACTAACAGTCCAACCGATCCATCCAATCATTTTCATTACTTGAGTGCGTAACATGAGACCACACTTGGTAGAAAACTCACCATAGGTGAGAGAAAACCCATATCCCAACCTGAAAACCTTTTTCTGTCACAGGTGGTATACTTGAACCAAAAAACCTCTTCCTTTTCTAATAAGGTCTTGGAGATAGAGATTCTTTAAAAAAAGACTATAGTTCAAACCTCACTTGGGTAACATCTTAGGCGGCCAACCCATATCGAGGAGAGAGTACAGACCAGGGTTTGAGCAAAACGCATGACTGAGATGGTAGTTTGAACCTCTAACCTTGTTCTTAGGTAAACTAGTGGGCATCATCTCCTGTGGATTGCTAGGACGGGGGTGCTACAAACCGGTGAAAGTACGATAACATTATTTTTTATGTATTTAGACTTTTGGTGACAGTTTTAAAGAAGTTTTTTTTTTAAATCATTGTACATGTTAATATTTTCCTTGAAAATACTAAAAGGAAAACTATCCACAAACCTCGACATGATAGCACATGTTGAGTCTTGTACACAAAGAACTAAATTCTAATTGCATTAGATTAAACATAAACGATGTACACGTGTACCAACATAACACTCCCAATAACTGTTATCTAAAGAAACCATCTATTTTCTAAGCATACATGCTTCAATACAATGATATATGTTAAATTAAAAATTCTCTTTTACAAGGCTTTCTAAAATAATGTGAAACGCCTTTACTACGCATCCTAAAATTCTTTGTGACATATTTACTAAGCATCCTAAAATCATGTAGATTCTTGCAACGTAAGAATATACATCATAAATTATCGTAAGAAATCAACATGTTTTCTAGTAGTTATACACTTTTTTGACTTACGTTGGTAAACCACATGTACTCATCCACAGATTTCTTTTTAACTTGACAAATTTTATAAAGAAAAAACTCCAAACTAGCAAGTCATTAGACAAGGACAGCCAAATAACAAAACACTACACAAGATACGTATTTAACCTACTTGATCTAGTTCTTGCTAATTTTATTTTCATAGTCTATGGCATGAATTTGAATAAAACATTTCAAAACTAACCTTGTTGCGAGGTTTTTGTGAAGTACTCGTTTAACAAGAGAAAATTAAACCACTGTATTTCTAGTTAGTGTTTCAAAAGAAAACTTATATATTCAACCCTAATAAAGTATCATATTCTTTAAATTATAGTTTTTAATATATCATACTTTCTTAAAAATATAGTATTTAATATATATCATATAATGCTTTAAATGATTTAAAAATATTATATTATAAAGATAAAGATACTAAGTTTTATAAAAGAAAAGTACAAATACATCCCTTTCACATCTCTTTCCTAACAAACTTTTGCGACAAAATAAGTTGTGTGCATTCCTAGATGTTACTTTCAAATTACCAAGAAACTCCATAGAAATTTCCAAACATCACATCCACTATCCCCTATATAAAATTTCCAATCCAACACAACAATTCACAATCTTTCACATTTATTAATCACTAATCATTAACTCCTATCAAAATATTATGAAAGTCACAAACACACCTCTTCCTAACAATATCAACGAAGATACCAACAACAAACATCATAAGTTCCCAATTCACCTCATGTTCATGATTCCCACCACAATCGACTCGTTCGCTAGAGCGTACCATCGCAACGACTACTCGTTAGCGGTTTTAATCTACTTGTTTTCACAACTTTCATGTTGGTGGACTATTGCCTACCGTGGTATCTTTCATTGCCTAAAGGCGAAAACTCTAGGCGAAAATTTCGGTTGAAGTTAACTATTTGGGTTCTTTACACAATTGTCTCGTCCGCGTCTGTTTATCTGGTTTCTTACTACCTCAGTTCGCAAACAATGGTGGCTTTGTTTTCCGTTGTTTCGATTTGTAGTGTTGTTCTGTTGTATGTGTTCATAATCGCGGATATTGTTAGCAATTGGAAGATTAGGAGGTGTGAGGAACATCGTAGTTTAGATGCTGGAAAGTTAAATCATGCTAATTTGGTTGTGGAGAAAGTGTGAATCAAGAAATTGGCTTGTTGCATATGACGAAATAATAAATGAATAATTAACTATTATATATTAAACTATTTATTCTACCTAGGTTAAGATATATAAAATTAATGTTAGTGTAATTCAAGAAGTTGGCTTGTTGCATGTGACGAAAGTCATAACGGGGTATAGTAATAGTAGTCTTAACACGGATCGAGATGGTGGACGTGGTATAACCGGGCATGTTTTTTTGTTACGGTGATATCTGGTATCGTGGTGTTCGCAAAAGCAAAACACTGTTGCACTTTCTTCTTGCGACACCGGAGTGTGTTAAAGACATCACATAAAAATTAAACATATTGGTGGTGATTGGTGAAGAACCACCTAACAGAAGTTCTCACCAAAGCACTAGCTCGAGTCATGTTCGAAGAAATCAGACACTACTTGAAGTTAGAGAACTTTCTAATTCGGTTTGTGAATCAGGAGGTGATAGTTGAACGGGTTTAATTTTTGACCCAAATAACACAAGCCAGTGTTATTCGCTTTAGGGAGGCAAGTCGGTCGAGACCCATAAGTAGGACTAATAAGAAACTTGGTAATTAAGTTGAGGTTAGAGTTATAATCCTAATAGAATTAACCAAGTCTATATGTAGAGTTAAGGTGTATTAATTTTCATATGAATTTCTTGTAATCAAATTGAGTTATATTCTGATTAATAAAACTACGAGCTATTCACTTAGACAGATTTGAGTTGCGCTAGAGACCGCATATAGCAATTCGTTGGTTTAGTGGGTACAAAATTTACCTAATAAATTACCCCAAATTTCCAAGGGTACGACTTCTATAAGTGAATTTTTAAGAAAAATTAAATCTATTTGTGACTAAAATTTTTTTCTAGTTACTTGGAACATAGGACGATCGGTTTGATGGAGTCAATCAGTTTAAAAAAGAGTAAATAACTATATTTCCACTTGGTTTTCTTATAACATAAAATTTAAATAATACTGATTACCAACTTTCTTATGTATATTAAGTTGTACATTGTGCATAATTTGGTCGTACTTATCTTTTTGGGCTTTTTTTTTTAATCTATTTGGGCGTTTTTTTTTGTATTCTTTTGAGCGGTTTTCTAGTTTTTAGGCGTTTTGGTATTTTTTTGGGCGTTTTGGTATTTTTTTGGGCGATTTTGGTATATTTTTGGTTTATTTATATTTTGTGGGTGGTTTTGGTATTTTTGGTGTGGTTTAACGCTAACGGAACAATTTAAAGATTTCAGTATTCGATTGTATGGTTTTCAACAAGTCATTAATGAACAACTAACGCTCATAGTCGACGTTTGACAAAAATAACAATTTGTCTCCAAAATATTTTAAAACATCAATTTACCTCCAAAAAATTATAAGTTATCCCAATTTCAGTCTAAAAATTTATTAGTTGTTACAATTTGATCCAATAAAATAAAACTTTTGGATTGAAAGTTTTAACTTATAAAACTTTTGAAGGTAAATTGATGTTTTTAATATTTTGTAGGAAAATTGTTAATTTTGTCAAATGTTAATAAGCAAAACTGAAATTAACTCTTTTTTTAATACGAGCTTTTTCGATATTATTGGACACCGACGGTGGTGTGTCACTGGTGCTACCTAGCATGGTTTTACGCCCTCCGCCGCAACGCGGTGGGCTTAACACTAGTTTTATATATTCACTAAACTTATAAATAATCATCTCTCTTAAAACCCGTTTGTTACGTGAGTTCAATATAATTTTAAAAAGTTATCATAAAATTGTAATTAATTTAAAAACAAAACTATTATCATTAATATCATCATTATTTTATATCTTAAAATGTATATGTTTTTCTTAAATTTAATTCTAAAATATTAATTTATCATTATTGCCTCTATATTAATATTAATTTATCATTATTGCCTCTATATTAACTTAGATGTTGTTTGTTTTTTCTGCAGCAAAATGTTTCAATCTGCGGATCACATCTGTAAACATCTGCAGGAGAAGAGGTGGACCAAACCTCTGCTGTCTGATGACGTTTAATTCTCTGCAGACTTTAGAAGTGGTTGTGTCAAGTCTGCACCATGCACACCTCGCTCGGACCTTTTTTAATTAAAAATTTTCCAAAAAACAAACACTCTGCATGTCTCAACGTTTGCGAGACAAAAAATGTCAGGAAGAGCTTTTCTGAAAAACAAACACCCACTTAGGGTGAGATTAACAATTATTTTGTGGGTTACTATTTGTGATACCTAACGTACCATTCAGATTAACCACTAATACTTTTTGTCTTTATCTATTTCCTTATATGGTTTTCTAGCCATTTCTGATTTCTTCTTTTGCGCAAGTGATTGATGGGGTATCCGGACATTGTCACCAATGATGGCTTGTGTTGCCCTCTGTGTTGTTGTTCACTAGTTGGAGTACCACTGCTTCCTTGGCCCTTCGTCTGTTTGAATCTGTATGCCCTTCTTTGAGGTGGCAACAACTATGTTTACGCATTTTCCTTTGTTGGCCGAATCTATTTTAAGTATTCTTTTGGTTGATGATATTGATCTTCATTATATTCTCCAGCTTATGTTGTTGTTCGGAAATAAGATATGTTGATGATAGTCGGGCTTGGTTCATGCCATATTGACGCAGGTTCGTTGTTGTAAGGAAAAATGTTGTGGATGATACGTATGAATGATGTTTACTTTGACCGTGATGTTGCAGTCAGAAATATCGTTGTGTTGATGATGAAGGGCTTTGCTCATCTATTGACAATTTTTGATGATTAAGTGTTAAACTAATAAGAGGTCTGAACCATTAATGGGTTGTTTGGTAATTTCTGAATGAATAAGTGCTGAACGAATAAGAGGTCTGAACCATTAAGTACTGAACCATTAAGAGGTCTGAACCATTAAGTGTTAAACCATTAAGAGCTAGTATATCGCTTAACTATTTAATGGTATCACAGATAAAATACGAGAGGGAAGACTAAGATGGTTTGGGCACGTGAAGAGGAGAACGATGGCAGCACCTGTTAGAGCAGTAGAGAACATCAGCGTAGAGGGTATGAGGAGTAGAGGTAGACCTAGGTTGACTTGGGATGAGGTTATTAGGCGAGATATGATAGACTTGCACCTCTCTGAGCACATGACCGAGGATAGGAGTGAGTGGAGGCGTCGAATAAAAATTAAGGACTTTTAGTGGGATTTGTGGGTGGGACGGGTTACGGTTACATGTGACGGGACCTCCCGCGTCAGGTGTAGTTTTTCGTTCATCTACCCTTTTCGGGGTTACACGTCGCTTTTAATGATGTGCGCACTATCTAATTCTGTATGTGTTTTTTTTAACTATGTGTTGTATGATATGTATTATGATTGTTATGGGTACTGCCTTTGTGAACGAGTCGGGGTCTCTCCGGAAGCGGTCTCTCTATCTCTCAGGATAGAGGAAAGACTTGCCACCACATACCCCTCCCAGACCCTGCTTTTCAGCGGGATACACTGGGTATGTTTGTTTGTTTGTTTTTTACCTCTTAACCATTCAGCATTAGTATAATGCTTGACCATTCAGAGGCAAATGTCTGAATCATTTAGACATTTGCTCACGAAACAAACAGTCGGAACCATTAAGTGTTGAACCATTTAGACATTTGAACCATTAAGAGGCTGATTCAGATGCTATCAAACAGCTCCTAATTTGTTTTAAAACTTGAATCATGTTGTTGGAGTAATATTTTTGTTGGGTGAGTTATCTAAGTCTTGGATCCGGTCGATGATAATGAGACATTGCTTCTCATATTATACCAAAATGTTACCTCTATATTAACTTGGGTTGAGATAAACAATTATTTTGTGTGTTACTCTTTGTGATGTTGTATTATACTCTATGGGCCGTGATGACACGACAGGATGACATTAATTGCTTTGGCTTAGCTTTCCTTTATGCTTAGCACTCGTAACTTAATGACCGTATTGAGCCCGAGTATGGTAGTTGTGATGGGAAAGTTGCTAAGACGTGGTTTCAAACGTCCATCACACGCGCAAAGCGCGTGTATGGATAACACTAGTTTAAATAATAGTAAAGAGATGATGAAAAAATGATGAAAATACGAAAGAATCACACGTAACGTCTTTTATTATTTTTGTTACAAAGATAAAGAAAAAATCTAAAAAGCATAATTTAAGTATATAATACGACATATATGATGCTTTGAAGTCATCATCAAATGTAAATCAAATTTGTTGAAAAGAAAAAGCATACAAATATATCTCTTTCCTCGTCTCTTCCTAAGTCGTAAAAAAAGTCTTTGGTGACCACGAATCTTCCAAATTAACTAAGAAACTACACGGAAATTTCCAAACAAATCATCCACCTTATTTAAAGCCTACAATCCAACTTTCATCACAACAATTCACACCTATCTTTCATTTTATCAAAATGACCTCAACAGTCACACCTGTTCCTAAGAAGATCAACGTAGATGCCAACACCGAACCCCATAAGTTCCCGATTCACCTCATGGTCATGATGCCCACCACAATCAGCTCGTTCGCTATAGCGTACCAACGAGACGACTACTCGTTAGCTGTTTTCAATCTACTTGTTTTAACAACTTTTATGTTGGTGGACTACTTTCTGCCATGGTACCTCTCATTGCCTAAGGGTGAGAACTCGAGGCGAAAATTTTGGTTGAAGTTAACGATGTGGGTTCTTTACACGATTGTCTCGTTCGCGTCTGTTCATTCGCTTTCTTACTTCCTCAGTTCGCCAACAACAGTGGCTTTGTTCACCGTTGTTTCGATCTGTAGTGTTGTCTTGTTGTATGTGTTCATTATCACGGATCTTATTAGCAATTGGAAGATTAGGAGGTCCGAGGAACATCAGAGTTTAGATGCTGGAAAGTCGAATTATGCTAATATAGTCGTGGAGAAAGTGTGAATCAAGAAATTGGGTTGTCGCTTATGATGATATAATAAAATGAGTGATTAACTGCTTTTTTTAGGTTAAGATATAAATAAACAATGCAATTTTATTATTTTGAATGTGTTGTTTGCAAGTAAAAACAAATAAATTGTTGTTAGGCATTGGCCATATGCTCGGATAATTGTTGTTCCACAAAGGATTCATAATCTTCTTGGGCTCTAATCTCAGGTCTTAGATGTAATAAGCAGGAAAAGATATCTTAGTTATCTATCTATCAATTGTCACACTTCTCTATTGAATCCCACACAAAGTCCTCGGTCACAAAGTGTCTAGACTCACGTGGCTTCAATTAATTTATGATGATGGTACTACGAACACTCAGATTCTAATTCAATGGTGGGAGGGTAGGACCTAGGTAGCTGAGGTCGCTAGGAGAACTCAAGACAATGGGTGAGCGACTGAGCGTGTTGAATAGGCGCAGGAGGCTTAAAAAGCGAGGACCTATTTAAGCAAGGCACACATTACAAAGAGGCAATTTTAGGGGTTTTAGACACGTCTTATGTTTGTTTTAGGCCGGTTTATACATGTTTTCCAGGCCGTTTTAGAAGTTTTCGATCATTTTTGGACTTTAAAACCAGTTTTGGCTAGAATCCTCGCCTGAGCGCCTTGATGGAAGAAAGGCTTTATGGTTGCACCATACCTGGGCTCCTAGACAGGCACCTTTTACGCCTGTGACTTCATAAAGTGGGGCAATCTAAATAAAACTCATCTCTCCCCCAATCCAATATTTCATATTCACATGAAGCATGAGAAAGTTAACTATTTTGTTGATAAAGGTTGCAAAAGGGGTTCTTCGTATTCCGTTATATCCACTCAATCAAAAGACAAACATCTGCACAAGTGGCTGCCTACTTGGACGTCTTCTTACAATCACTCTTATCCTTAGCTCAAGGAGACCTATCAAATATGATATGCAATTACTTACCTGATATAGACTCATTTCAATGTAATGGCCTCTAGGGGTTAGTTAGCCTTATATTCCTATGTCTATAAATACATGCAATGTATAGTTCTATCAACCTTGTCTGCGTAAACTGACATTTTGCATAGATCCATATACTAAGAGACTTCAAATAGCAGGACTATAAAAGATAAAAGAAACAGTTTTATTAACCTTGTCCGCCTAAAATGGCATTTGCATAGATCCATGTACTAAAAGGCTTCAAATAGCATGACTACAAAGATAAAAGAAACGGATAAACATTCTTAAATTACCCCCTCAAGTTAGTTTAAGAGAATTATTTTATTATAATCAGAAAAAATATTAATTTTTACAACTAAGACAATGAATTCAACAGCACACATGGACAGCAAAGATTGAACAAGAGCATGTCGTGAAGGTTTTAAAATTCTGATATATTTTACAGCAATGTTTTCGTGCCCACTAAAATGGCACAGAATCACTGTTTTCAATACAGATACCCCTTCTAGCTTTCATCACCACCCTCAACCCCTTAAAATATATAAAAATATTTTTATAAAAAATGGTGAATCATGGTTCTAAAGAATTGGATAAAAAATCCACATTAAATTAAAACGCGTAACAATTACCCTGCTTTCTTCAGCAGTATGATGTTCAGAACCGAGTCTAGCACCTGCCACATGTCGCAAAACTAGATAAGCCACATCGCACTGATCATTTTTTCCTCACACGAACTAATTACAGCTGATCAGCATTCACCACTAGTAGTCATCTGCATTGTCGCGGTCTAAAACTCTCATCTGACAGAAGTGAATTCACGAGAATCTCAAGCCTTTTCGCCCCACTTGTAGGATCAAGCTGTGTGAGATTCCCGACCACTGAACAAGGGTCTGAACCATTTTCACGACTCCCGATGCACCACCCACCAGGAACAATCATATCTGGGCCTCGGAACAGTAGTTCAGAGTCAATCTTGTCAAGCACGGGTTCATCTTGGTGGAACTTTCTTGCAAACGGTGCATTGCTGTCAATCATTCTTTGCATGTCTTCTAATGTAAGGTAGTGAGGATGTTGTTTTGGAGGGTTGTCCCATGATATGAAGTGGAGATCACTGTTCACAGTGGTATTTCGGAATTCCTTTGCATTACACATGACTGTATGAAAATAGCCTTCAGGAGACGAGATGAAATTTGCATAGTACATGAGGATTGTTCGTGGTAAGTTGTCCCATCCCCATACACAAAAGTCAATGAAAGGGCGAGACAAAACCATCCAAGCAGATCCTGGGATAAAATGCAAATATAACCATGGTAAGAACTAATGGAATAGAATGGTTCAGAAGGTCGATATTTATATATTAAATGCAAATAAACAAGATTATATGGAGATGTATACACTGAACTATGCATCCTTGTATAAAAGATGTATGGCAACAGGAGGGTATCGGTGAAACACAATATCAACCCATAGAAGCATAAGTTGTAATATTTAGAAATTGATTTGGCAGGTTTTGGACAGGCTCAACATTGACAAATCTAAATGGATTTTTTTTTTTTTTTTTTTTGGGGGGGGGGGGGGTTAAATGAAATTTTAGATAAGACGGTATATTATGACTAGTGAAGATTAAATCCAAATGTTTCAACTTTCAAGCCAAATCTTAGAACATTCACACAATTCCTGTGGCAAATAAATAGCTTTTGTATTAACTTGAAAGGTCTTCATGGTTTGAAAGGGTTTCCTAGTTAGTGTCGCCAAGCTGAGAGCGCACAAACATAGTTATGTATATATGGAAACCCAAACTCACCACTGGTCTTATAAAAAGATATGAAACCCGTCTTGACCCATAGGTATTTATGAACCAGAACACATTATAACGATTTATTTCATTAATGCAGCATCTCGTGGATGGGTTCTTACAGTTCCATGGGGTTAAAGTGGGAAGTCATTGGTAGCCCACCAGAAAAGGCTTGTAAAAAGCTCATTATTCATGATCGCAGCCAATAAAATCGAGATGTTACATACTAGCTACACGCCCTCCTCCTTAGGCTCCTAAGTTTTTCATCAAGCAAAACACTACCGAATCCTAAAGTCAATATACCAACAGATTATGGATGCTATATAATCTGCTTGCTATCGTTTTCGAGTCGGGGGTCTCTTTGGAAGCGGGTCTCTCTATCTCTCAAGATAGAGAAAAGACTCGCCACCACCTACCCCTCCCAGGCCCTGCTTTGCTTTGAGTGGGATATACAGGGTATGTTTGTTTGTTTGTTTATGTACAAGCTCAACCTTGAGTTTAGGATCTACTATACGTTTCCAAGATCAAAAACATAGTGCGTGCAAGGTTCAGCAATTTGCTTACATCCATGGTTTCACTAGAATTCTTACTATAATCTCACGAATCTTGAATGTTACTCTCGGATCAAAGAAAGACTAATTCCATCTATATTGAAGAAAGCCAAACATTAAAAGGAAGACCAAGAAAAAGCATCCAAGCTAATAAACTATCATAAGCGTTCTCTTTCATGTGTTTGGCTGCAGAATCATAGTCTGGTTTACTGTCCAAATCAGGCTACTTGAATTAAACTGGACCTCTAGAACTTAACCTATGATGTGAACAGTGAGTTCTTAACAACAAATTGAGAATGAATCGGGATGATGTAATGGAAATACTAAGAGATGAAGAAGAAAGGGAATATTCTGAATATCAAAAAGGGGAATTACAGTGAATGTCCAGAGCCTAGCTCTCTCTCAATGCACTAAGCATGAGCCACACGAATCTTACCAAATCTCTTCCATGACCCCACTATTCATTATTTACACATATATATAATATACTTTACTAACCGACTCTTTAGCCACAATTAGAAATAACACCTTTACCCCTTCTAGAATAGACTAATAACCCTTTTGAATTGTTATCTAAGTTAGCATTTGTATCATTACTCCCCCCTTTGACAACCGACTTGTCCTCAAGGCGAAAATCTGAAAATTGAGTAGTGAACCATTCTTTGTCTTCCCAAGTAGCCTCCTCTCTAGTCTGATTTTGCCACTGCACGAGTACTTGTTCCCCCGTTTCGGTACCCTGCTGGTCTGAGCGAATATCAAGTATAACAGAAGGAACCAAAGTAGGGTTGTCGCCAATGTCCAAATCTGGAGGTAAGACGGATGTGCTAGAAGAAGAGACTGCCTTTTAAGAAGAGAAACATGAAACACAGGGTGTATCTTGGAAGTCGCAGGAAGCTGTAATTTGTAAGCCACTGGTCCCAATTTCTCAATGATTTGAAAAGGCCTGAAAAACTTGGCAGCCAATTTCTGGTGAATACGCCGATCGACAGAAACTTGGCGATATGGTTTGAGTTTAACATAAACCCATTCGCCGACCGCATAGAACACCTCACGTCGATGTTTGCCAGCTTGTAACTTCATGGCATGTTGCGCATTACCGAGATGCACTTTAAGTTGTTTAAGAGCTTCATCACGATCCTGGAGGTCCTTAACAACCGAGTCTACCCGAATTTCCCCCGGGACAAATTGAAAAACCGTAGGGCGCGACGACCATATACTGATTCAAAAGGAGTTGAACCCGTGGATGCATGAAACGTAGAGTTATACCAGAATTCTGCCCATGGAATCCAAATGGCCCAAGTTTTTAGGTTGGTCGATAGCAAAACAACGCAAATAAGCCTCCAAACAACGGTTAATTACCTCCGTTTGACCATCGGTCTCGGGATGGTACGCTGAACTTAACTGGAGTTTGGTACCCATGGATTTGAATATCTCCTGCCAAAACTTGCTGAGAAATAAAGGGTCCCGATCACTAATTATAGATTTAGGAATACCGTGAAGTCGAATTACCTCCTTGATGAATATGTCAGCCACTGATTTAGCTGTATATGGATGCTTTATCAAAATAAAGTGTGCGTATTTGGACAGCCTATCAACGACAACAAGCACAACCGAGAAGCCCTTCGAAAGTGGTAATCCGGTAATAAAGTCCATGGACAAATCCTCCCAAATGACATTAGGAATGGGCAATGGTTGTAAGAGACCAGCGGGAGAGACGGAACTAGACTTGCATCTTTGGCAAACATCGCACTCGCGGATGAAACGTTTGATAGTATTGGTCATGCCCGGCCAATAAACATTACCCGCCAGGCGACGATACGTCCTATAAAAGCCGGAGTGCCCTCCTGCAGCCGTGAGATGAAACTCATGTAAAAGGTCCGGGAGAAATTTAGAATGGCGAGAAATAACTAAGCGATCTTGATAAAACAAGATCCCATTTTTAACAGAATAACCCGGCACTTTGTCAGGAGTAAGCAGATTTTTGAGTTAATGACATAATTTCTTCATCAGTTTTGGCCTCATCTATAAGTTGAGCCCCTTGTAACCAAACTGGAGAGGAGAGTACATGGTAACAGTGTCCTGTATCTGCACGTCGGGACAACGCATCAGCAGCTCTGTTTTCCCGACCCGGCTTGTAATGAATATCGAAGTCAAACCCCAACAATTTAACAATCCAATTCTGCTGGTCAGAGGAAGAAACCCGTTGCTGCAACAGGAATTTCAAACTCTTTTGATCCGTACACACGATAAACTTAGTGCCTAATAGATAGGGACGCCAATGTTGAACCGCCAACACCAAGGCCATCAATTCACGTTCATAAGCTGATTTAACTAAGTTCCGATCACTTAGAGCCTTACTAAAATACGCGATCGTTTCTGATTCTGCATTAAAACCGCGCCAATGCCACACCCGGAAGCGTCGCATTCAACCACAAAGGTTGATCAAAATTAGGTAAACTCAAGACGGGAGCTGAAACTAACGCCTGTTTCAAGTGATCAAAAGCTTCTTGAGCAGTTGGAGTCCACCGGAAAGCATCCTTCTTTGTCAAATCCGTTAAGGGTCGAGCAATGCTGCCATAATTTTTTACGAATTTACGATAATAGCCCGTGAGACCCAAAAAACCGCGAAGAGCACGTAAATTGTGAGGAACTGGCCAATCAACCACCACACTCACTTTCTTTGGGTCCATGGACACACCATTACCATCAATTATGTGTCCCAGATAGTCAATAGAAGTTTGAGCAAAACTGCACTTTTGGTGATTGACCCGAAATTGATGATGTAATAAGATAGAGAATACTTCTTCCAAATCCGATAAATGGGTCTCCCACGAAGGGCTGTAGACTAATATATCATCAAAAAAAATAACTACCTTTTTACGTAAGAGAGGCCGGAAAATATCATTCATAATTGCCTGGAAGGTCGCCGGGGCATTCATGAGACCAAATAACAAACAAACAAACAAACATACCCAGTGTCTCCCGCTGAAGAGCAGGGTCTGGGAGGGGTATATGGTGGCAAGTCTTTCCTCTATCTAGAAAGATAGAGAGACCGCTTCCGAAGAGACCCCCGACTCGTTAACAAAGGCAATAACAATAACAATCATAATACAACGCATATACAAAGCATATAACAAAGCATAACAAAGGCAATAACCATCATAATACGAAGCATATAACACAATGATATATATCACAAGAAGAATTAGATAATGCGCATGTAACACCCAAAAAGGATAGATGAGGAAAACTACACCTAACGTGTGGGGTACGGCCATATGTCACCGTATACCCTTCCCACCACAAAACCCACTAAAAGTCCTTAATTTTAATTCTACGCCTCCACTCACTTCTATCCTCGATCATGTTCTCAGAGAGATGCAAGTCCATCATATCTCTCCTAATAACCTCGTCCAAGTCAACCTAGGTCTACCTCTGCTCCTCCTACCCTCTAAGCTGATGTTCTCTACTGCTCGGACTGGTGCTGCCATCGTTCTCCTCTTCACGTGCCCAAACCATCTTAATCTTCCCTCTCTTATTTTTTCTGTGATACACGCCACCTCTAGCCTCTGGCGAAAGACGTCGTTTCTTATCCGATCCAATCTTGTGTGTCCACACATCCACCTCAGCATTCGCATTTCTGCGACCTCTATTTGTCTCTCGTGCGATTTCTTTATGGCCCAACAGTCTGTGCCATATATAGCTGGACGTACTGCCACTCTGTAGAATTTTCCCTTTAGTTTTGCCGGGAACCTCTTATCACACAAAATCCCTGATGCTGCTCTCCACTTGCACCATCCTGATTGTATACGGTGTACTACATCGCTGTGTATCTCTCCATCTTCCTGTACGTACGAGCCAAGGTATTTGAACCTAGACGTCCGGGGGACCGCCATGCCTTGGATACTGATTTGGGTGTCCTCTTCGGCCTCACCACTAAAGTTACAATGCATGTATTCTGTCTTAGAGCGACTTATCCTTAAGCCCCTGCGTTCTATTGCTGCTCTCCACTGTTCTAATCTCTCGTTAAGCACCGTCCTAGATTCTGATATTAAGACAATATCATCCGCAAACAGCATACACCATGGGACTGGCTGTTGTATAGACTTGGTCATCTCGTCCAACACTACTGTGAAGAGGAATGGGCTCAATGCCGATCCTTGGTGGAGTCCTACTTCTACCGGGAAGTAGTCTGTGTCTCCGACAGGTGCTCGTACACATGTTTTTGCCCCGTCATACATATCCTTTATTATTTTGATATACCTTTCTGGTACCTTTCTAAGTTGTAGACTTTCCCAGATGAGTTTCCACGGCACACTGTCATATGCTTTTTCTAGGTCAATGAATACCATATGCAGGTCTCTTTTCTTTTCTCTATATTTCTCCATTATCCTCCTTATGACGTGTATAGCTTCTGTTGTAGAGCGGCCTGGCATAAATCCAAATTGGTTTACCGCTATCTGAGTTTCTCGTCTAATTCTTGTGTCAACAATTCTTTCCCATAGCTTCATCGTGTGACTCAATAGCTTTATTCCCCTGTAATTTGCGCAACATTGGACATCTCCTTTTTTCTTATATATGGGGACTATGACACTGCTTCTCCACTGCTCTGGCATCTTTCCTGTCTTAAAGATAGTGTTGAATAAGTCCGTTAGCCATTGTAGGCCCTCATCTCCCAGGCACTTCCACACTTCAATCGGGATGTTGTCTGGCCCCACCGCCTTAGCCCTTCCCATTTTCTTCAAAGCTCTCTTAACTTCATCGACAGTGATGCTTCTACAATAACACTTGTTTTGTTGCGTCGTTTGAGTTGTTCATCGATCTCCGTTTGTTGATTACGGTTCGTTATGTTGAAAAGGTTATGGAAGTAAGTGTTCCATCTCCCCTTGATGTCTTTCTCCCTCACCAAGACCTTTCCATCCGCGGCCTTTATAAACTTCACCGATCTCAAGTCCTGTCTACTACGTTCCCTTGCCTTGGCAATCTTAAACATGTCATGTTCACCTCTTTCGTCTCTAATCGCTTATACATCCTCTCGTATGCTGTGTTCTTTGCCTCTGACACCGACTTTTTCGCCTCTCGTTTTGCCTCTTTGTATTTATTTTAGCTCTGTTCGTTCTTCCTCATTATTACAGCGTAAAAGCTCTCTAAAACTTTGTTGTTTAATTCTTATCTTCTCCTGTACATCTTCGTTCCACCACCAGGATTCCTTGTGACCGATTTTCCTATTTGTTGTAGTCCCAAGCGTTTCTTTAGCTGCTTGAATGACTCTAGTTGCCATATCCTCCCACTTTTGGTTTGCGTCTTCCTGTGGCCCACTCGGGTTCATTGGTATGATTTTATCTCTAAAGATGGTAATCTTTTCGTCTTTGAGTTGTCCCCATCTGATCGTAGGTCTACTTCTCTTAGTTGGTTGGACACTTGCTCTCTTCAGTCGTATATCTGCCACCAACATGTGATGTTGAGTGACTATTGTCTGTCCCGGTATTGTCTTGCAGTCCTTCCACGAGCTACGATCTCTCTCCTCATCAGCAAATAATCTATCTGTGTGTGTCTCCCGCCGCTGCTAAACGTAATTAGATGCGATTCTCTTTTCTTGAAAAACGAATTTATGATGCTTAGTTCATGCGCTAATGCAAAGTCAAGAAGCTCCCTACCGACGTCATTCCTCAGACCATACCCAAAGCCTCCATGCACCAACGGGAAATGATCGTTGTCCTTACCGATATGCCCATTAAAATCTCCTCCTATGAATATTTTTCTTCTCGGGGTATGTCTCCCATAACGTGATCTAAACTCTCCCAGAACTTCTTTCTTTCCGTATCCCCTAGTCCAACTTGCGGTGCATACGCACTAACTACAGCCACTACCTCGTCTCCTATTACTATCCTTAACAACATCAGTCTATCATCGATTCTTCTAACCTCCACTACATTATCCTGAAGTTCTTTAGCTACTAAAAAACCTACTCCATTTTTTGTTCCATCTGACCCTGAGTACCATAGTTTATACCCATTACACTCCTTTGCCCTCCCACCTCGCCATCTAGTCTCCTGGAGGCACGCTATCTGAACCTTACGACTCCTTAACACATCTATTATCTCTAATAACTTACCAGTAAGTGTTCCTACATTCCACGATGCCACTCGTAATTTATAACCCTTATTCCCTGTAGTTGCATCTCTCGTCACCGTACATGAACTCGGGACAACATGATGTCTCCTGTTATCTATTATACCTCACTCACCCAACGTGACAAGAAACACCTTTATAGCTATAGATTATGTGACATGAAAATGCAATTCAGCAAACTAATAAAACCTTACTATTGGAAAGAAGCACCAAATCACCAATAACAGGGTCAATTGCATATCTCATTCTGTTAACTAAAATAAAACTTGACCTGAAATGTAATATGTTAAATTACCTCCAACAAATTGGGCTTGAGCAGTTAAACCGTACAATGAAAAATAAGCACTTGGAGGGGCATACAGTTCTTCACAAGCACAACCAAGGTAATATTCCTTTTCACCCCATAGAGGTGCATAACCCACAATGAATTTTCCTGAATGGCATCACTAAATATTCGTAATGGCCGTCATGTGTTCGAAAAGCCGTTTTGTCAATGCTGTCTGGACGCATACGGATTTGATTATAACCGGATTTGAGATCAAGCTTTGAAAAAATTGGGACCCATGTAGTTCATCAATCAGTTCATCAACCACCGGGATCGGATATTTGTCAGGAATTGTAGCATTATTTAGTGCAAGATAATCCCACATAAGCGCCACGAATTATCTTTTTTCGAACCAATATAACCGGCTCGAATACGCGCTCTTGCTAGGACGGATCAGACCCATAGCTAACAATTCATGAACTTGACGTTCAATTTCAGCTTTCTGGATGTACGGGTAACGATAGGGGCGAACACAAATCGGGTCAGAAGAAGTAAGGGTGATACCATGGTCATAGGAACGTACAGGAGGTAACGAAGGAGCAGTAAAAATGAGGCCATATTGTGTGAGCAGGGCATTAAGAACAGCCAACTGGGAGGGGGATAAAGTCGTAGGAACAGATGAGTTGGGCACCAAAGAGTGCATAGGTGGAGTTGCAGACGTGGATAAAGAATCATCTTCTAATGATAACCAAGGATGTAAAGCAGTGAGAATTGGGCGGTCAACTTGTATGCCCTGTAATTGAACAGAAATGCCTTGATACATGAAACGCATCCACGAGTGTTGCCAATCGTGAACCATCTCTCCCAAAGACTTCAACCATGTCAAACCGAGAATAAAATCGAAAGAACCTGTATCAAACACTAGAGCATCCAAAGCAAATGTACACGGTCCCACGTAACAGGAATCATCACACATCGTTACGTTACCGAAACACAATGACCATCTCCCAATTTTATTTGATTCCAGGGAATGCAGAAATAGGTAAGCCCAACGCCATAACTAATCGTCTAGAAATAAAATTGTGAGAAGCCCCACTGTCAACCAGCATACAAATCGGAAGATCGTGTAGAGTACCTTCGAGTTTCATAGTTGAAGATGCTCCATAAGTAGCGAAAACTCCAGCAAACTCCAAAGAGTTGCAGGTCCCAGCATCGATACCCGAAGGGGGAGGTTCGATAGGTTCCATTAACAGTTGTTCACCCGTTGAGTGATCATCCTCATCCTCTCCCAATAATAAGATCCGGAGCTTGCCCTCCGGACATTTGTGTCCGGGCCGTACTGTTGGCCGCACCTGAAACACACATCCTTTTTTCCGACGATCTTCCCATTCTGTGCGAGAAAGAGAACGAATCCCGCGGTCTTTTGGAAGCATATAACTCCTGTCTGAACTTGAAGATGATGGTCGGAAAGAAGACTTAGAGCGGTTGCTCTCAACGAAAGTAAAAGAAGAAGGAGAAACCCGTTCATTGGGTTTGAAAGATTGAGGACCTTTGGGCTCGGTGCGGCCCAATGAAAAAGGCCCATCAGCCAAACCATGTGAAACGGACCCAAAAGGGTTAAGGTATCGGAAGCGAGAGAGTGACAACCCACCTGACGTCGGTCGGAACATCAATTCCACGTCCTTAGCCAAATACATGGCGTCCAGGCGGGATTGAGGTCGATGAAGCCGAACCCATTGCTTGACATCCGATTTTAGCCCCGCCACGAAATACCCTAAAGCCTGCGATTCAGGTAGATGCGGAACCAACGACAACAGGTATTCAAAATCATCAATATAATCGAAAATGGAATCACCTTGTTGAATCGTTGCCAATTGTTCGTAGGGGTTTTGAATCTCGAGGCCGCTGAACCGTTGTAACAGTTCCGACTGAAAATCAGTCCAGGAATAGCCGGACGGAGCTGCAAAATAATGGTGAACCAGTGTTGAGCAACGCCTACCATACTCAACTGGGCCAGTTGCAGACGAACATCGTCGGCGGTGTGGTTGAGGTCAAAATACAAGGTGGCCTTCCGAATCCACCCTTGAGGATCGAACCCAGAAAACTCAGGTAATTTCACCTTCTTAATCGCCCAAGGCCGGTCGGAGGAACCGGGATTCGACGGTCCATCAGTGGAAAGACGTGAGAGCTACCAGACCCTGAAGGAGGATCTGCTGGAGGTTTCTTCTGAGATGACATCCACCGAGCATCACCTGACGGAATTCCGCCGACTCAATCCTATCGGCATATAGTGCCGATAAAGCCGCCTTCATCTCAGTCACATCCGACTGAAGTTGTTGAATATACTGCTCATGAAGATCCAAACGGGATGATTGATTCACCATCGTCACAACAGGTCAGCGGCAGGTCGGACCAATGATGTGAACAGTGAGTTCTTAACAACAAATTGAGAATGAATCGGGATGATGTAATGGAAATACTAAGAGATGAAGAAGAAAGGGAATATTCTGAATATCAAAAAGGGGAATTACAGTGAATGTCCAGAGCCTAGCTCTCTCTCAATGCACTAAGCATGAGCCACACGAATCTTACCAAATCTCTTCCATGACCCCACTATTCATTATTTACACATAATAATATACTTTACTAACCACTCTTTAGCCACAATTAGAAATAACACCTTTACCCCTTCTAGAATAGACTAATAACCCTTTGAATTGTTATCTAAGTTAGCATTTGTATCAACCTAACTCAAGATAAGAGTTACTGGTAGTAGTAACAAGTACACTACCAAAGACCACGACTCAAGGTTTGCAGCCACAAATTATGTTGGAAGTGGAATGAAGCTTATAAGAAAGATAGCAGAAACATCAAATAAAAAACATGCCCAGCTATATCAAGTAAAAACAGATGTCAAATCTCCCATGAAGATTTCATATACGCACATCGTAAAACATTTGATTGGTTTTTAATTCCAACAAATTCACATGCAAAATTGAATAATTTGGTAAGGCCATACCTATATGTCTGCATCCCAATTACCAATACCTATCAATCGATAAAACCAAAATAGAGACAACCCAATATGCAAAGCCAATTACTATAAATGGCTAATATCAATGAACTAAAAGACTTCTGTCACTAAACAAAAGATGCTATAGAGAACCTGTAAACAATTTGAAGGCCGTAGGTACACTTCTCCTCTGTGTGATCCAAAAACATCTGTCTTTTTTGTCATATACAACCCAGGATCAACTATAACAGGTTTTGCCCTTTGAACCTGCAAAACACACACACATACAATCACATAACTCCAGTAGAGAAGATCTGTTTATCTGATTTACAAATTCTTACTCTTTCCATCCAATATTGCTAGTATGATCAATAAAGTTAAGATCCCTCGGTAGAGAAGAGAATGTATGAAGCAGATCTGAAACAAACACAACCACACAAACACATCAACGGCAGTATAACACCAGAATAGTGCTGAATTAACACAACAGAACAAGAACTCTACCATCTTGAGTAACGAGTGGATAATCAGAGGCACTGAGATTAATAAACCAATCCCAATCCCCACCTTCTCTCAACAAAATCGCAGCAGCGTGAAGCGTATTCGCCACCATAGTCGGTCCACGATACGTCACCAGATTCGCCTTCGTGATCATCACCACATTGCCAAACTTCACAAAAACAGGATGATTCTTCACATACTCCTCCAGCTCCCGCCGCTCCTCCGGCGACGATTCACCGTCCAGATGCACAACGTAGCGGTTGTTCGGATGTACAGAGCCAGAAGCGTCCGCCGGAGCATAACGCCGTCGTGATTCGATCCTGAAATGAGGTACGCAAACCGCGGCGGATGATGATCACCGGAGACACCGATCGGCCGGAGCTGATCTTCGACGAACACAGAGTCTCCGGCGGTGGCGTAGTAGCCGTAGATGCGATTGCCGTCGAGTGAAGCTAGGGTTAGGAGAAACAGTAAAAGGAGAAACACAGTTGACCCCAAAGCTAACGGATAGATCCATTTCTTCTTCTTTATGGTGTGTGGATGCCTCAAATGCATGTAGAAACTCCTCAATTTCTTCATGATTGTCTTCAGATTCAGAACAATCGGTGGTTGAGCTCCGGCGACGGTGGAGATTGAAATCTCCGGTGGCGGAGGTGATTGATGATCTTGAGTATTGTGAAATGAGGAATCAATTGATGATGATATTATGTTGCTGATTTTACACACTTTCTGTAATTTGCAGTGTATCAATGGCGGCTTGAGTGTGGATTTTGATGTAGAAGATGGAGGTTGAGATTAGAAAATGTAAATAAATAATTCAACTTGTTTGGAATGATGAATGATGATGATCCGTTATTATTCTATTTAAATTTATTTTAGAGTTAGTTAATAATTAAGCAACTAATCATCCTTATGGCTGTTTGATTACGCTGACTGAGTAAGATCTGACGAGTCAGAAGCTGACCGGATTAGAAGTTCTGACTGCGTAAGCATCTGACTGAAACTTGACTGTTTGATTCAGTATCTGACTACAACTAAATCGATTAGTATTTAAGTAACAAAACCTACCGGAGTCACACCATCGGTCGGAACCACCACACCACCACCATAACCACCACTATCATCTTACACATTCCGACCACCACCACATTCACCGTACACAAAGGCGGTGCCGAAGGCGGGCTGTGGGTCGCGGGGGTGGCGGGCTGCGGTCATGAGGGGGCAATGGAGACCCGGTCAGCAACTTTTTTTTCAAGGTCTGGGTCAGCAATGGAGACCCGGTCAGCCGGGCCCGAAGCCAAAATCAAACGGGCTGACCCGCTGACCGAGTCAGCCAGACAGCCGGTCAGCCCGGTCAGCCCAAAAACAACAGCCCTTAGCTCAACTGGTTAAGGTGAGATATCCATTACATATAATTAAGGGGAGGTCATGAGTTTAATCTCATTTTAAGTAAAATACTCAGAGTTGAAACATGAAGTTTTCTCAACAATGAGTTTCCTCCAAAGAGGTTAGGTGTGCGGTCCCGACTGAGAAACGGATAGGTTTTGTTCACGCTTTTGTAAGACTCGATTTAAATAAAAATTTGAATTAAAATATAGATAAAATAAGAAGGTAGTAACGGTATATTAGAAATATTTATGTTATAAATAGACATTTTATAGTTGTGGGGAAAAATTTTTTTCACCGGTGGTTTCAGTTTTTTATACATATACATATGCTTTGAACAAAGTTTCTTTTAATTTATTTTATCTTATTTTATATTTTATTGTAATGCACTTATGTGAGTTTTTTAGTCATGGAATCTAGTTTATTGGAAAACGGTGGTGATAGCTAATGATAGATTTATAGTTCAAATACATGCTTAAATGTTAAAGCAAATTGATACTAGATATTGAAATGATTTGTTGTAGCGCGTTAAGTAACTTTTAACTTGGTTAGATGTTACTTCCCGTGTAACACGTGAGGTATAACAACTAGTTGCATTTATATCCGGTTTGAATTTTAAATTATTTAAAAATGTATGTAAAACTTTATGCCATTGAATGCTAGAATACTAGAATGCTAGAATACTAGAATGCTTGCATGTTTTATATACTCATTGTATGTATCATGATACTTGATTATTTTATCAATAAAATTACAGAATGATTATTATTACTTATAAAGAGAATGCTACTAAGATAATCGCTAAATTATATAAGTATACACACTAATCTGTTTACAATTTTTTATAATATATACATACAAGTTTTATCAAAATGTTCACAAGGTTTTGACTCAAGGTAACTTAATCAAATATTTCAATTTTCAAAATTCACAAAACAACATTTAATTTCAAATCACAAAATAATAGATAAAATAGAACACTCTCAAGATAGCAAAGTCACTTAAAATCATTAATGACATATTACATTTAAGGGGTGGGGACACTATTGTCGCGGCCTCATGGTGGGGTCAGCATTGCGTGGCAACACTGCCACCGGTCCCCACGTCTGAAATCCCGGCCACGAACACGCACTGTGCCACACCACAAAACCCACTCTTTGACCGGTGTGAACGGGTCAATTTTAACCGTTTAAGATGCCATCCCCACCCCCACCCCCACCCCAACCCAACGGCTATATCTGCAGGATCGGTATTGATCACTTAACAAGTGGCTTTTCTCTCAAACTCACCTAGAACAACACTCAGAAAGAGTCTTAACAAGAGTTGATCACAATATAACAAGTAGCAGATGATAATGAACACAAGCTGTAAATTTTCAAGATACTTTTATATATTGATTCTCAACTCAAAGGATTACAAGACTCTTGCAAGCACAATCTCTCTGTCTATTGAGTTACAATGAGAACTATATATATACTACCTACAGCCGGATATACTTTGATTCCAGCTGGAAACCTATAACCAAAAGCCTATACTACAAGACTATAGGTTAAGGTATCTTGGATATTTTATCTAAGATTTGGTAGTCAGGACATGTCCCTGACTTACCTTTTATCACCAACTAAGGTTAGTAACATGTACTATCATAAAAGGTAAGCAGTGAAATAAAGTATGGTCAACTACATGGCTCTTTAGGAAGAAGCCATGCTGTATCAGAAGTCTGCAGCGGAATGTCAGAGACCATACTTATGTCCACTGGTTCATAGCAGTGTCTTCCGAAGGTTAAGTTGCTTCGAAAGAATAAGTTCTTCCGAAGCCGCTTATACTTCGGAAGACTGCTTCTTCCGAGGCTTGGGAACTTCTTCTTTGTCTTCGGAAGTAGAGTTTGTCTTCGAAAGTTGATCTTTTACTTGACTTCGGAAGAATTCTTCAACCTTCGGAAGTTCTCATACTTAGCTTCGAAAGCCTTTGTATATAGCACCAAAATGGACTAAGTGAAATGGTTTTGGTTGCACCAGCCTTTATTATGATCCAACAAACTCCCCCTAGGCTGATGCTACCAAAACTTCACTTATCTCGGCTTCTCAAAACTTTCAGCACCAGGGAAAGAAGATACTATCAGTTTCTTTGTTCTTTCCTAATGTGGTGCTGAGAAGTTTGTACAAATCCTTGGTAGACAGAAGATCCAGTCTGTTACCTTGGATTATATGTACCCTTTGCTGTGGCCCTCTGAAAAGAGTTAGTTGATGGGAACTGTAATCATATTCCCATCTAACTATAGGTTCCAAGTCTGGACCCTCCATCATCTGTAGAAAGGCAGTGCCCTTGGTGGAAGATCTTTCCTTGTCTTCCTCTCTTCTCAGCTTCAACTCTTCTTCAATCTTGGCTTTTGCAGTTAGCTCGGCTAAATGAAGACTGCTGATATGATTTCTAATGACTGCAGCAGCTTCAGAGTTGGAGGGGTTGGAAAATAGCTTCTCTGCTAACTCATAATGTCAAATCTGCTGGAGTGTAGCAGAGAGGTTGCATTAAGTCTGTTGACTTCTCCACTTTCTCTTCCACAGTAAAGTTGTGAGAAGTTTCATCGAACCTCCACTAGATTATTTTTCTTTCTAGGCACAAGAGACTGACTAGGAATCTTGTCCTCTTTCCTTGTATCCAGCAGAGTCACCAGCTTTCTTCTAAGTTTCTTCTCTTCATCATTTAATGAATCTGAGTTGACGCCTAGAAGTCTTGCAGCCTGGTCTAATGTTCCCCTAGGCAAGTCAAGAAATTGATTTCTTGTGAAGGAACATGAAGATCCATCAACATAGGTGATGTTGACAGAGTCTTCTTCACATGAGATCTCGCTCAAGGTTGTACAGTTTATGAGCTTAGTCTTGATTGCCTTGAATTCATTAAAAGAGAGAGGTTGAGAAGGCTGACGGGATGGTTTGGGTATCTGTTGGGTTTTGGGTTCAGTGGTTCTGGGCTGTGTTTTGGGTTGAAGGATGAGTAGTTTAGGTGGTTGAGGTGATGAAATAGGTATGGGTAGAGTTGTAGGTTCAGGGTGAAGGGTACATCTGAGGGCTCAGTTTTGATGGGGATGGAGAATGGGATTGGTTCTTCTGGTGTTGGTTGTGGTTGAGTGGTTGGGGTGAAGATCATTCCCTGTCCCCTTCTGTACATCTCTCTCTTCTTTCCCATATGGATGTCAGCTTTGATTTCACTGACAATCCACTGGAGTGTCTTTTCAGACATGGGACCCACCTGTTTACCAGAGAAGCCATGAGCCCGGAGATAGACTTTCATCCAGGCTTTGTCACTAAGCTTCTTGGTTGCAGAGATCCTTGCTTCTTCTTCCTTCTTCTTCTTTTTGCTCTTTTCCCTTGCAGCCTTCTTCCTTTCTTTCTCCATTTGATCCTGCTCTTTGTTGTGGAGCCAGAGGATCGTATCATTATCATGTGGAGAAAGTTCTTGAAGGTTGAAGCCTTTGGAAAGTAGGAATTTTATTCTAGCTTCCCTTAGCTGCAAGGCAGCTTTCCTCTGTTCCTCCTCTTCCCTCTCTAAGGCCAACCTGGCTTCTTCTTCTTGTTTAAGCCTGGTTGTCCTCTCTAAAGTCACCAACTCCTCTAGTGGTAGCAGGAGTACTTCTTCATTTGCAGCTCCTAGGTTGATGAGCTGATCATGAGTTCCTCTCTCTTCTTGTTGTTGATTGCCTTCTGATTGGCTGCAACTGCTTTTGAACTAGCAGCTAGCAGCTTCTCAATAGGGAATCTACCTTTCTTCTTTAGCTTCTCAATCTTTTCCTCTTCCTGAAGCTCTTCCGCAGTCATCTTCCTTTTTCCTTTGTCTTTAAAGAGCTTGACTGTGGTGGTTCTTGGATAGAAGGTTCAGATTGAGATAGAGGCTCAGATAGTGTTTGGGATGGAGCAGGTTTGAGTGAGTCCTCATTATTCACCTCAGATGCCATTTCAAGGATTGCATTTGTGATGATTAGATCCTCAGACATCTGGAACAGTCATTCCGCAGCTTCCATTTCAGCTTCGGAAGATTCAGCTGTTCTTCCGAGGCTTTAGCTGGTTCTTCCGAAGCTTTCCTTGTGGCTTCAGAAGTTGAAGGAGATACACCTTCTGTCCCAACTGTTTCAGTTGGGCCATCAGTCCCCATTTCCCCTTCGAAGTGAATCTTAGGTTCCATGTGGACCTTAGGTTGACCAACTTCTTCCACAGTGGTAGAAGGTGCAGTGATCCTTTGAAGCTCTTCAGCTCTAAAGTAGATCAGTGTAGGATCAAGGCTTGGCTGATCAATGGAGGATCTCCATACAAACTTGATGAAAAGTCTGTAGAGATCATTAATCATCTGTGAATCAATCTGAAGGACAGATTGGGATGACTTGGCATAGTGATGATGTAGGAAGTTGAAGTTAAAGCTTGGACTGGTGGTTCTTTCTGTGTTTGTCTCTGAATATTCTCCCCCTTTTTGGTAGTATCATCTTGAGAGCTAGATGAGCTAGAGGAAGAAGTCAATGAGACTTGAACTGGTACATGCCTAACAAACCTCTCTGTCTGTGTCTCAGCTAGTTGAGCCTTAAGATTGTCAATCTCAAGTTGCTGAGTGGCTGACCTGTTCTATAAGATCCTAACCTTAGATTCAAGGTTTGAGACCTTGGAGATCAAGTACTGAATGGTGAGTTGCATACTTCCCTCATCTTCATGTGAAGAATCATAGGGAGATGAGATAACATACCTGGTATGTTCAGTCTCACCACCAGATGTGGCTTCTTGGCACCCTGGATACCTTTGCTCAAAGTCATCTCTTTCAGAGATATCAATGGCCAAAGTTACCGTAGACTCAGTCTGATTAATGTTACCACTGTCCTAAGAACTCAATGAGAGACTCTAAGTAGTGGTAGCTGAGCCTACATGAGTCCCCTCCGCATTAGTGGGACTCACCTCAGTTAAGGTTTGCTGATGGGGGCTAGAGATAAGGGATATCTCCAGGCTCTGTTGATCTTGGAGAAGGTGTGGTAGATCAACTTCATTTCCATGGAGAGATGTTATCTCTTCATCAGTTTTAAGGAGGAGATCAGTAAAGGATAGGGAGGCTAAACCTACTGATCTGGGACCTTGATCAATGTCTACAGGCATTGAGCCTCTGGTGGGGTTGTCCCTAATTTGCTGCACAGGGGAGTGTAGAGACTCACCCTGTGGGCTAAAGGCGTGGGTGTCGGGCTCTTGAGTTTGAGACTGAGGAAGCTCAAATCCCAAATTGAGGTCAAAAGTGAAGGATGGTGTGACCTCGTACTGAGTGGGAGCCCATTTTTCCACTCTAGTCCTTTTGGATTGAACAGGAGGAGCTTGTTCAATCAGAGTAGATTGAACAAGGGTTCATTTGGGGCGTCTTTGATATGTGATTATGATGGGTGGAGAAGGTAATGTGAGATTTGTGGTGAAGGTTGCTGGTGTGGGTTCATCACCTGTAGGGTTAACAGGGATGTCACAAGGAGCTATGCGCTCAATCATACCTGGAAGTAGATCAGTGTGTCTTCCAGTAAAGTTGGTGGACACCTTCTTCATGGTCTTGAAGATGGCAGGCCGCATGTGAAGACAGTCAGAGCAGCTGCACAGACAAGCTGACTCTTGTCCAACTCACAGTTGATGATGTGCTGAATGAATCTAGGGTACATGAAGAATGTGTCCCTTTGAAGATTTCCTATGAGGTTAGTCAGCACAAACCTTGAGTAGTTGAAGCGCAAACCTCTCACCAACCCATGAACTAAGCATCCTAGTTCATAGGGAATTTGATCCCATCCCCTTAACTTATTAGACAAACAGTGGAGAACAATATGTAAGAGAAACTTCCAGTTGTAGGAGAAGTTGAACTTGTACACAGTTGACCTGCTTACATCTCCCCCATATCCCATTAGAGTGTAAGTGCTGTCCAAGCCGTCCTTGGGAAACTCAGTAGGAGCTCCTTCATCCTGGAGCTCTAGATGCTCCCTGATGAGTTGTTCGGTAATGATTAACTCCTACCCACAAATGCTGGTCCTCAGTATACGAACCCCATTTAGGGTTTCTGCTCGACCATTTCCCTAAAATTCTGCCATTTGGTTTGAGTAAACAGTGGGGTTAACGGTAAGGGCTGTGTGGTAGGTCGATTCAGAGAGAAAGGTGATGATTTCAAAGAAGTCAGCATCTCTTGAAGAATCAAGTAGTGCGACTTGGTTGTGCTGAGGGTTTAGCGCCATTGAGAAAGAGAATGAAGATCAGTTTGAACTTGGGTGAATTTGAAGCGACGAAACTTTTAGGGCAGTAAATTGGTAAAAGTTGAACAAGTCTGGATTATTTAAACAGTGGGGGTGACTGTGGGGAGTAACTGTGGGAGGTTATGGAGGATTTCGGCGGTTATCATGGTTTGCGGTTATGAAATGACAATGGCGGTAAGGGATAAGTTTAAATAATCTGACAATTATTAGCAAAATCTTTACCTTTTACAGAGTGGGGCCCAAAAGATATCTGTTACACAGTAAAAACTCTCTTTCCGAGTATAAAACATTTCCGAAGGTAATTTGTCTTCCGAAGGCAATTCTTTCTTCCGAAGCAAAGCATTGCTTCCGAAGGTAAGAATTGTTTTCTTGAATGAAGAATTTTATAAGCTTCGGAAGTAGATCTGATGTGAAATCAATCGCTTCTTCCGAGACTAAAAACTCTTCCGAGAAGAAAATTTCCATGGAGGAATTTGACTTTCGTAAGATATTAAGGAATATCCTCCAAGAGTTAATTCATCTTCTGAAGATATCTACACTGAGAATATTTCAAAGAGATCTTTTGTAACAGGGCTTAAATTGTATTGACACAAGACATTACACATTAAAAAGCTTTCAAAAGAGGTAGTTTAATCAATGTTTATCATCCCAATAGCTTATATAAGATATTTAAACCTTTGTTCATCAAAATCTTTGGTGAACAAATCAGCATATTGTTCATTTGAGTCAACTTTGATTAGCTTGATCAGATTTTTCTCATGAATATCTCTAATAAAATGATACCTGATATCAATGTGCTTTGTCTTGGAGTGCTTCACTGGATTTTCGGTGATGGAGATAGCACTATTGTTGTCAATATGGATAGGAGTGCTCATGAAGTTGAATCCATAGTCTAACATCTGGTTCTGAATCCACAGTAGCTGAGCACAGCAGCTAGCAGCAGTAATATATTCAGCTTCAGCAGTTGATGTAGATACACAGGATTGTTTCTTGCATTGCCATGAGATGATCCTTCCACCAAGAAATTGACATCCTCCTGATGTTGATTTCTTATCAATGTTGCAGCCACCATAGTCACTGTCAGAGTATCCATAGAAATTGAAATCACTATTTCTTGGATACCAGGAACCTAGTTTAGGTGCTCCTTTGAGGTATCTGAGGATTCTCTTTGCAGCAGCTAGGTGAGACACCTTTAGAGCAGCCTGATATCTTGCACAAATGCAAGTAGCAAACATGATATCAGGTCTACTAGCAGTAAGGTACATCAGAGAACCAATAATTGCTCTATACTGATGTTGATCAGTATCCTCCCCCTCAAGGTCAGGGCAAAGATTATGGTTTCTTGGTATGGGTGTCTTGGCTGGCTTACAGTTCTTCATCTCAAATCTTTCTAAGATGTCATTTACATACTTGGATTGATTGATGAAGAATCCTTCCTTCAATTGCTTCACCTGAATTCCAAGAAAGAAATCCATTCTTCCTATGGAACTCATTTCGAACTTCCTTTTCATGATGCTTTCAAAGTCTTTGCACATTTGGTCATTTGAGGAACCAAATATGATGTCATCAACATAGACTTGGACAAGCAAAATATCCTCTCCAGACTTTCTAATGAAGAGAGTCTTGTCAATGGTGCCTCTAGTGTAGCCATTTTTCAGAAGAAATTGAGATAGAGTCTCATACCACAGCCTAGGTGCTTGGTGCAGCCCATATAGAACTTTGTCCAGTTTGCACTCATAGTTGGGATGCTGTGGGTCTTCAAATCCTGGAGGCTGGCATACATAGATTTCCCTATCTATATCCCCATATAGAAAAGCACACTTGACATCAAGTTGGTAGACAGTAAAGTTCTTGGATGCTGCATAAGCAAGGAAGATCCTAACTGCCTCAAGTCTTGCAACTGGTGCAAAGACATCTGTATAATCAATTCCTTCCTCTTGGTGTATCCTTGAACTACTAATCTAGCTTTGTTCTTGATAATCAAGCCTCTATCATCTTTCTTGTTTCTGAAAACCCATTTAGTGCCTATGGGTACTTGACCAGATGGTAGTGGGCATAAATTCCAGACCTTTTGTCTTCTGAATTGAAGCAGCTCCTCTTGCATCGATTCAACCCAACTACTATCTTTCAAGGCATCTTCTACCTTCTTAGGTTCCATCTAGGATAGAAAACATGAGTACAAGCAGACATTCCATGATGTGTCTGTCCTCTTGTTCTCATACCTTCAGAGACATCCCCTATGATATTCTCTGTTGGATGAGTGTTGTGAATCCTAAGACGAGAAATCACTTCCAGTTGCAGAGATAGGTCCAGGTTGGACATATTCTGATCAGGAACTGGAACACTCTGTCCAGCTGTTGTTTCAAAGTCATTTAATGAGGACTGATTGAATGACTGAGAAACATCATCAATTGTTGGCTGTGAAGTAGTATTAACAGTTGCCTGTTCCTTCAAAATACTGCTTCCTTTAACCTGGTGTTATATTGGATCACCTGATGAGTTTTGCGGTTCATCAAGTGATTCACTTGTTGAAGCTTCACTATTCCTTGAGTTAGTTACACTATCTGATCTATGAATGTTTGAAGCTTGTTGTCTTTCAGTTCTTGGAGAATTTGGAAGAGGTCTGGGTAGGTCAAATAGTTGAGTAGCATCAGCATCAACATCACCTTGAGCACCTGTTCTAGCTGAAACATTCTCACAAGATGGTTTAGAATAGTTTGGAAACAATTCTAAGTCAAAGATATAATCAGGTCCATTCCCCCTAACACAAGGAGTGTGCTCATTAACAACTATATTGGATGATTCCTCAAATTGTTGATTCTTAATGTTGTACACTCTATGTAAGGCCCCGATCCCGGGCACCTCACAGTTGGTCATTCATTGCATCATAGTTACCTATTAATATTCATTTCATAGTATACACAGCGGAATTTCATGTAATAAAACCATTCATTTACTTTTAACTACTGTTGTTAAGCAATATAATGTTATTCATGAGTTACAAAAAGGTTGTTCAATTGCATTACAAAACAACAATAGAATCAAAATACGGATGGATGTCAGCCTTGTCTTGCCGAGTAGCTTCGTCCTCGTGCCATCCTCAGCAATATTTACCTGCCAACTGAAAATGTATAAAAGTCAGCGTTACTGAGTGAGTTCTAGTTTTATACGTAATAAATACTTTCTATATGTTGTATATAAAAATACTCTTTTCTGTAAAATACAACTCTGTACTGTGTATGCGAGCACGCATTAACTGTATGAACAAATATTGTTCGTTCTCTGTACTGTATGCCTTGTCTGTAAACTTTTAACTTTATGTTCCACTGTCTATGTGGACCAGTGTACAATCAGGATGGTGCAAGTGGAGAGCAGTATCAGGGATTTTGTGTGATAAGAGGTTCCCAGCAAAACTAAAAGGAAAACTATACAGAGTGGCAGTACGTCCAGCTATGTTATACGGCACAGACTGTTGGGCCATAAAGAAATCGCAGGAGAGACAAATAGAGGTCGCAGAAATGCGAATGCTGAGGTGGATGGTGGACACATAAGATTGGATCGGATAAGAAACGACGTCTTTCGCCAGAGGCTAGAGGTGGCTTGTATCATAGAAAAATAAGAGAGGGAAGATTAAGATGGTTTGGGCACGTGAAGAGGAGAACGATGGCAGCACATGTCCGAACAGTAGAGAACATCAGCTTAGAGGGTAGAAGGAGTAGAGGTAGACCTAGGTTGACTTGGGACGAGGTTATTAGGAGGGATATGATAGACTTGCATCTTTCTGAGAACATGATCGAGGATAGAAGTGAGTGGAGGCGTAGAATTAAAATTAAGGACCTTTAGTGGGTTTTGTGGGTGGGAAGGGTATACGTCACATATGGCCGGACCCCACACGTTAGTGTAGTTTTCCTCATCTACACTTTTGGGTGTTACATGCCGTTTTTTTATGAGCGCATTATCTAATTCTTCATGTGATATCTATCTTTGTGTTGTATGCTTTGTATTATGATTGTTATTGTTATTGCCTTTGTTAACGAGTCGGGGGTCTCTTCGGAAGCGGTCTCTCTATCTTTCAAGATAGAGGAAAGACTTGCCACCATATACCCTCCCAGACCCTGCTCTTCAGCGGGATACACTGGGTATGTTTGTTTGTTTGTTTGTCAATGTGGACCAGTGCGCAATGCCCCAACTATGTGCGCGATGGAAAACGGGTGATGGGCCATCTATGTTCCCCGAAGGGTCAACTGTATCCCTCGAAAGGGTCAACTATGTTCCCCGAAGGGTCAACTGTATCCCTCGAAAGGGTCAACTATGTTCCCCGAAGGGTCAACTATATCCCTCGAAAGGGCTATGTGTACTGTGTACAAGGCCGACCCAATCACCCAGGGCACGCTACAAAGGTCCTGCCAATCTCAATCGATTGACCCTGTGTGCATAAAAGGGTAGCTAACCCGCAACACAGTTGAGCTAACGACAACACGGTCGTGTCCCTCCTATGTGCTTGCAAGACTTATTAACATTTTATTTATGTTCCACTTCTTTTCTTTATTGCTCTTTCACTTTATTATTACAATATACTTTACGTTACGATAATAACATACCACGTAAAGTCACATACTATGAGTAATAATAATAACAATAACTATAATAAAGAACAATTATAAATAATCATATCATGCATGGAACACCATCATTAATAGGCCCTTAGTCAACCTTGGTCAAACCCTAAAGCACAGACTCCTAGAAAATTTTCTAAAAATTTCTAAGTGTCTGGGCGTAAGAGCCCTGTTTGGACGTATAAGCCCTGTTCAGGCTTTTCACCACTATGTAGGCTCACCAACCTACACTTAGCAACTTTTTCACCTTAGGCGTATGAGCTATTCAGGCGTATGAGCACTGTTTAGGCTCATTACCCTGTACTTAGAAAAATCTCAGGCGTATGAGTACTATTCAGACATATTACCCTATACTTAGTTTTCTAAGTCATTATTTTAGGCACAAGAGTACTGTTTAGACTCATTACCCTACACTTAGGCTTTTAAGCCTATTTTTCAGGCGTAAGAACCCTGTTTGGGCATATCACCTTACACTTAACTTTTTCTAAGTCATTTTCAAGCACATGAGCACTGTTAAGGCTCATGAGCCTTAGGCGTATTAGGTACTGTTTGTGCATATGAGAACTATTTGGACTCATGACCCTACTTAGAACATTTCTAAGGCAATCCTGGGCGTAAGAGGCTACTGTATAGGCTCATCAGCTTTCTGTCCAGCTTATTACTATGATATTTCTAAACCCAAACATCAGGCCTAAATGTTCTAAGCTTACCAAGGTCCTTCTAAGCATGAACTACACATAAACATCTAATAAACATCATCAAACATGCCAAAACACATACGAGTATCAATAGATAAACATGGTAAAAATCGTTTAATACATTTTCAGCCCCAAAAAAGTTTAAAACAAGTAAAAACCAGGGTCTAGAACTCACCTTAGCAGTCTCTCGGGTATGACTTCCTCAAAAACCCGTTTGCTACAAATTCAACACCTATAAAACCCAAATGAACACACCCGAACACAAAAACACACACATAAGAACATGCATTCTCGGTTTCTTATCCAAAACACAACTTAAAAACACTAATTCTTACCTTGAATCGAATTCTTCTTCTTTCTCTCTCTGAAAATCGAAGTCTGCTGTTTCTCTCTCTAAAAACCGAATGCAAAGGAGTGTGCAAGGGGTTATGGGTGGCCATACCCTCTTTTACACCAACTTTTTAAAGATTTTGTCCTTTTTACACTTTTGACCCCTCAACTTTGGGGTTGACTTCCATTTCTCCTTTTTCTCTCTTCTTTTATTCTTTTTGTTCCTTTAAAAAATACGGGTGTTACAAGTCCACCCCCCTTATATAGGTTTCGTCCCCGAAACCCGTTATTCCTCAAACAGATGAGGATAATGCTGCCTCATCTCTTCCTCAGTCTCCCATGTGGATTTGGATCTCTTTCTGTGCTTCCACTGTACACGCACAAGAGGAACTACTTTATTCCTTAACTTGTTTTCTTTACGATCGATGATTGCCACTGGTTGTTCCACGTAATTGAGTCGTTCGTCCACTTCAATGTCTTCCAGTGAAACAATCATATCTTCATCAGCTAAGCACTTTCTCAGATGTGATACATGGAATGTGGGATGAATTCCACTTAACTTATCTGGCAATTCAATTCGATAGGCTACCTCTCCTACTCGTGCGATAATTCGGAAAGGTCCTATGTATCTCGGGCTTAGCTTACCTCGTTTCCTGAATCTGATAATCCCTTTCCAAGGTGAGATCTTCAACATGACTCGGTCACCAACCTTGAACTCTATTGGTCTTCGCCTCTTGTCAGCATACGACTTTTGTCTATCTTTCGCCGCCTTCATGAAGGCTTTGATCTTTTCCAACTTCTCAGTCGTAGCTTCAATCACCTCAACACCTCCTAACTCTTTCTGCCCAATGTCTCCCCAACACACGGGCGTCCTACATCTCCTACCGTGTAGCATCACGTAGGGTGGCATGCCAATACTGGCATGATAACTGTTGTTGTACGAGAATTCTGCTAATGGTAAGTGATCATCCCAACTTCCTCCAAAATCGATCATGCATGCTCGAAGCATATCCTCGAGCATCTGTATCGTCCTCTCAGACTGACCGTCCGTCTGAGGATGATAGGCTGTACTAATGTGTAGTCTCGTCCCCATGGCATCATGGAATCTTCTCCAAAACTTCGATGTAAACAGGTGTCACGATCCGACACGATAGACACCAGAACGCCATGACGAGCTACGATCTCCTTGATGAACAGATCCGCCAATCTTTCGGATGAATACGTCTCGCGGATCGCTAGGAAGTGGGCACTCTTTGTGTAACACCCCAACCCGGTTAGGGCTGACGTGTCACACAAACAGTAATCAGAGGTTCATAACGATAGAATTAAAGTACTAAGAAACACACAAATCCTTACATAGGCCCAAATAATTTAAATAAAGTCTTAACATCAAATACTATTAAATCTTATTAATCCAAATGTTCTCATCCTAATTTCTTGAGTTAACACTCTTCACTCGTTCCCCTGAGCCCCTTGAGTACCTGCTATAAAATAAGAGAAAACAACAAAAGAAAATACGGCTGAGCCAAAGAATGCTCAGTAACGGAAATAAACAATAGCAATACGATGATCAATAATGATAACAATGAGATGATCAAGTTGAAAATCAAATGATAATGATCATCTAAAAGGAATACCCATATGAGCCAATAACAATAACACTTAACAATGTGTACATTAGCTGCAGTTCTAATGCACCAATATGTGAGATAGGAATGTGGGCACACACACCTAACCATCTCACCAATAAACAATAACAATGATATCCTAGGATCGATCCATACGCCTCCTTTAACAATAATCAATATGTGTCACAACTTAGCACATAATAATAATGTAGAGACGCTGTGGTCTAATCGCTCTGCCACAGATAGAGCACGTCACTTGTGCCACAATGACGCCCTATGTCCCCATAGGTGGATGTGCTCGGGTATGGAGGTCAATGATACAATCAATCAAGCCAATATAACACAATAAGTTACACTAGTGCTCATAACCCTTAATCAAGGCCACTAGCTATAATCAATCATTTAGGAAGCATGTGACAATGAGTACAAAGCAGATAAAGGCTATCACATGCAAACAATATCAACTATACAATAAACACTTATAACAATAATCTTATGGATTTAATAACCAACAAGTCAAGTTAAGAATTCAAAATACCGATCAAGAACGAGAGGTATTCATGCTACGAGAGGGAAAGGTCGGAATCCGTACCTTATACACGAATGACAATATTCAGAAACAAAGTCTAGGCTCGGTTAACGCCGTGAGAACCTACGATAACATAACGCAGATTATAGTTTGAAAAATTTCAGTTCTGTCTCTGTCTTTTCGCACTCGTTAAAAATACTAAACGACGTCTAAAAATTCTGAAAATCTCCAGTCTACTAGATTAGTGAGTTTTGGACAACTTTCATTTAGAAAAGTTTCTGATTTGGATTACCGAAATATGAGAAAAAACGTGGATCTTTACAGCTGCGCAGAACTGCTAGCTGTTACGAAAACGACTATTTGGAGGTCTAAACGAATGAGTTTTTCTATGTTTTATATATCAACAGATTCGTCTTTCGACGAACTTCGTCACGGACATAAAGTTTAACTGATTTGGATCTGTTATGATAAAGTTATGGCTTCCGTAAGTTGGCTGTAAAAATACGGAACTAATCCACTATTTAAAACTTATTTTTAAACAAAATGGACTATTTATAATGTTTGTTAATATTATATATAATCATAACTATCAGAAATTATATCTTATTCATTTACATAATATGTCAATATTATTTTGAAACATAATAATGATCCATTATTTAATTAAATAATAGTATTTTAACTAATTAATAGTGTTTTCTATAAACATATTTTATAGAAATATTAAAGCATTTAAATAAACAATTTCTATAAAATATGTAAATGGTCTTAAAAATAACAAGAGTTTACAGAATTGGTTTTTATAATTTTTGGTAATTTTTACAAAATTTTAAAAGGTTAAATAGGCTTTTTAAAAAAAATTGGCAGGAGACCGGGTTCGAACCCGTGACCTCCTGCCTATCCCTCTTATGCTTTAACCAGCAGGCTAGGGCGCCTGTGCCTGATATCCCTTCGTTTTAATTACTTTTATCCAGTGTTACAAACTAATCCCCAATCCTATATGAGCCCTAAGTTCGAATCCCCCCGATTGACCCCCAATTCAGTTTCAATAGCTCTCGAAACCATGGGGCTTTTGTTCCCCAAGGAAAACCGAGTATGTAGGTATGTTCAATTTCATGTTAATCAATCCCGAATCCCAAAATCCCCAAATTCTAAAACGTATAAACCCTAGTTTTTGTTTGGATCAAATTGAAGTATCAATCGTTGTTGTTAACAGAAATTATCATATGGCTTTTGATCCCTAGCTAAAATCGAGTGTGTGTGTGTGTTTAATTGTACATATGGTGTTGAATTGATGGGTTACCTGTTGATGAACAAGTCGCAGTCAAAGTTGATGATCGAATCATGCCCAAACAACCATCATAATCGAATTAAACTTGTGTGCAGCTTCGGTTCATGATGAGGAACGATAGCCCTTTGTTAATTTTGTTCAAAATCGATCGTAGGTGCGCCTTTGATTGAGTTGCAGGTTCGCGGCGAGAGGGAGATCGAACGGGATGTTTTCTATTAGTTTTGATGAAATTGAACTCATAGGAAAGTTGTAAACGATTAAATGATTGTTAGTGTACCATTACTTTGTCTATTATTAATGTTCATAGTGCGATTCGAGTGGGTGGTCGGCCGAAAAACACGCGGATGAAATCGTGGGTCGGTGAGTGGATTTGTGAGCTGTAACCCGCTTGATTAAAGTGTTTGTTGGTTCGATTCTTGCATACGAACGATTTGGTATATTTTGGCAATTAAAACCGAGTTTTTGAGTGGTTTCGGGGGTTCGCCGGAGGCGACCGGATTCCGGCCGGAAGCCGCCGGAAATGCGGGATAGGGAGAGAGAGAAGCTGTGAGATTTAAAAAAAATTTACAGAATAGTCCCTGTGGTTTTCTATTTCTTTCATTTGAGTCTTAAACTTATTAATTTAAGTTTTTAAAAAAAAATGCACAATACCCCCTTAACTATTATTATTATTCTTATTATTATTATTATTATTATTATTATTATTATTATTATTATTATTATTATCTATTACTTTTACGGGTATTATAATTCTACCCCCCTTAAAACAATTTCGTCCTCGAAATTCTAAATAATGTAGCATGAATCCTTCTGAAATACAATACGGTGAAAATAATACTCCTTTAAACACACATCGCTTACGAATAAAGTAATCACTAACAGTTAGGCTTAGAAAACATACACTTAGTTGTCGAATAAGTATGGATACTGTGAACGAATCATTTCTTCTGTCTCCCATGTCGCCTCGCGTTCAGAATGATTTTTCCATAAAACTTTAACGAACGGTATAGACTTGCGTCTCATAACTCGTTCTTGACGATCAATGATAGCTTCAGGTTCTTCTTCATAAGAAAGATCTTCTTGAATCGCGTGAAGAGGGTAACTAATAACGTGCAACGGATGATAGTTGTATCCCCTCAACAAGGAGACATGAAAAACGTTATGAACATGAGAGAGTTGCGGTGGCAATGCTAAACGATACGAGACTTCTCCAACCCTTTCAAGAATCTCAAACGGACCGATAAAACGTGGACTTAATTTTCCTTTAATTCCAAATCGACGTATGCCACGACAAGGTGACACTTTGAGAAACACATGATCTCCGACTCTAAATTCCAACGCTCGTCGGTGTTGATCGGCGTAACTCTTTTGTCTAGTTTGGGCTTCTTTCAACTTCTCTCTGGCAACGGCAACTTTGTCATTAGTAATTCTAACCAATTCCGGTCCTTCGATTATCTTCTCTCCAACCTCATTCCAACATATCGGTGCTCTACATTTTCGACCATATAGAAGTTCAAACGGGGCCATATTTATACTAGCCTGCCAACTATTATTATACGCGAACTCAACTAAGCATAGATACTCATCCCAATTTCCTGTCCATTCGAGTGCGCATGCTCTAAGCATATCTTCCAAAGTCTGAATAGTGCGTTCAGATTGTCCGTCAGTCTGCGGATGGAAGGCTGTACTAAATCTTAACTTGGTTCCCCAAGCATTTTGGAAACCCTTCCAAAAGCGTGACGTGAAACGCGGATCTCTATCACATACAATCGATGATGGCGTGCCATGAAGTCGAATAATATCTTGCAGAAATACCTCTGATAATTTGCTAACTGAGTAACCCTGTTGGATAGGCAAGAAATGAGCCGACTTTGTGAGTCTATCAACTACGACCCAAATGGCGTCGTTCTTCTTGAATGTTTTTGGTAGGCCTGTAACAAAGTCCATGGAAATATCATCCCATTTCCACACAGGAATATCTAATGGTTGCAGTAATCCACTAGCTCTTTGATGCTCAATCTTTACTTGCTGACAAGTTAAACAATGACTCACATATTTAGCTACATCTTCTTTCATACCACTCCACCAAAAGTTCTGCCTTAGATCTCTATACATCTTAGTGGCTCCCGGGTGAATAGAGAAAGGTGAACTGTGCGCCTCCGCTAATAAGGAGTCTCGAAGGGTTGAATCATTTGGCACACATAATCTATTTCCACACCAGATAACTCCTTGTTCATCAACTCGAAACTCAGATTGTTTCCCTATCTTCAAATTTTGTAATATCGCCCAAAGTTCTCCATCTTGATTCTGAGCTTCCTTGATCCGTGTAATAAGATCAGATTCTATCCTCATCTTGGCTAGATAACCGTTAGACTCACCAAGCTGTAACCCAACTTCCATTCTATCCAGATCTGAGATGATCTGTGGTTGGATTTGAAGACATGCTACTCCACCTGCACTCTTTCGACTGAGAGCATCTGCCACGACATTCGCCTTGCCCGGATGATACTGGATGTTGGCATCGTAATCCTTGAGTAGTTCTAACCATCTCCTCTGCCTCATATTGAGTTCTTTTTGAGTGAAAATATACTTAAGGCTCTTATGATCAGTAAAGATGTCACATGTCTCTCCATACAAATAATGTCTCCAAATCTTTAATGCAAACACTACAGCTGCAAGTTCTAAATCATGTGTTGGGTAGTTTACTTCGTACGGTTTAAGTTGTCGGGACGCATAGGCAATAACTTTACCATGCTGCATAAGAACACAACCGAGTCCCTTCTTCGATGCATCACTATAAATTTGGTATCCGCCAGAACCCGAAGGTAACGTAAGAATAGGGGCAGATACCAGTCTTTTCTTCAGTTCCTCAAAACTCTTTTCTCTATCCTCGTTCCAAGTAAACTTTACACCCTTTCTCATAAGTTGAGTTAGAGGCAATGCTACACGAGAGAAACCTTCCACAAAACGTCGGTAATAGCCCGCTAAACCAAGAAAACTACGAACTTCAGTGACGGATGTCGGTCGAGGCCATTTAGTAATAGCTTCCACCTTTGCCGGATCCATAGTGATACCTTTAGCTGATACAACATGGCCTAAAAATGCCACTTGTTCAAGCCAAAAGTCACACTTAGAAAATTTAGCATATAACTTCTTTTGGCGTAAGGTCTACAAAATCGTGCGAAGATGGTCTTCATGCTCCTCTCTACTTTTAGAGAATACCAAGATATCATCGATAAAAACAATTACAAAGCGGTCCAAAAACTCATGGAACACTCTGTTCATGAGGTCCATAAAGACGGCTGGAGCATTAGTCAAGCCAAAAGGCATAACTAGGAACTCATAGTGACCGTAACGGGTGCGGAATGCTGTCTTAGGAACATCTTGATCTCGGATCCTCAATTGATGGTATCCTGATCTGAGGTCGATCTTAGAGAAGAACTTTGCCCCTTGTAGTTGATCGAAGAGATCGTCAATACGCGGTAACGGATAGCGGTTCCGGATAGTAATCTTATTAAGCTCTCGGTAGTCGATGCATAGACGCATACTACCATCTTTCTTCTTCACAAATAATACCGGTGCTCCCCATGGTGAAACACTTGGTCTAATGAATCCAAGTTGTAATAGCTCCTGCAGTTGTTCTTTCAATTCCTTTAACTCTACTGGAGCCATCCGATAAGGTGCCTTAGAAATAGGTTCCGCCCCGGGGATTAAATCAATAGTAAACTCGACTTCACGCTCAGGTGGTAACCCTGGAAGTTCTTCAGGAAAGACATCAGAGAATTCCCGAACAATAGGAAAGTCTTCAATACGAGGAGTATCCACTGATGTATCTTTTATAGAAGCTAAGAATCCCTCACATCCACGGAATATAAGCTTTTGGGCTTTCAGAGCAGAGATAATTTTGAGAGGCTTCCGAGGTAGGCTCCCTTGGTAAACTAAGTCAGGATTCATAGGATCACCAAATAGCACACGACGAGTTTGACATTCTATGGTAACATGGTGTCGTGTTAACCAATCCATGCCAAGAATAATATCGAAATCACCCATGTGCATAGGAAATAGGTCAGCCTCTCTTATGGTTGATTCGATCTGAATAGGACAGTTTTGGTACACTTGTGAAATAACAATCGATTCTCCAACAGGAGTAGAAATCACTAATGCAGGCTCTAGAGCGGTAGGCATGATCGTAAGGTGCTTTGTGAATAAATGAGATACTATCGAGTGGGTGGAGCCAGTATCAAACAATACAGAAATATCATAGTCACCATAACGAAGTATACCACAAATCGTACCTGGAGCATTAGCAGCTTCCCCTGCAGTTAGTGCGAATACTCGACCTCCAGTAGTGGGTGGCGCATTGGCTCCCTTAGCATCATTCTCTGGTCGGTTCCTCGCCTTTGGGCATTGACTAACCCTATGCCCCATATCTCCACAACCAAGACAAGCTCCTGTAAGTCGACGACAAGTTCCGGGATGATGCTTTCCACAATGAGTACACATCGGATGTCTGGGAGGATTGCCTTTTTGATTCACCGGTTGAGCTGCAATTGGTTGTTGATAGGGTATCATTTGACCTTGACTTCGAGTCTTACCATGCCATGGCTTAGTGTTCTTCCCCGATCCTTGATTTTTCTGACGATCATTTCCATTTCGGTCAGATCCTTGAGATGACTCACCGCCAGCCTGAATACGAGTCCCATCTCTACTGCGCTTCTTATTATCCTCAAATTTTAACAAAAATTCTTTTCTCTCCAGGTCCACCCTTTTTGCAGCCCTAACTGCTTCCTCAACATTGTTGAAAGTGGAGTGAATAATAGCCTTACGAATCCGATCACATACTGCCCATTGATACTTTTCAGCCCGTTCCTCAGGTGGTCCAGCAGAAGAACCTAGAAATCCCAACAGTCGATAAAACCGGTCTGTAAAATCAGTGAGTGATTCATCGTTTCATTGACGGATGTTATCATACTCCCGCCTGTATGCTGCTTTATCCACATTCGTAAAATACTTGTCGAAGAATATGGAACGAAAATCATTCCAAGATAGAGTCTCCATGAACTGTTCGCCTCCTCTTTCAGCTACCACATTCTCCCACCATACTTGAGCATCTTCCTCCAGCTTATAAGCAGCTAAACTCGCCCTGTACTGCTGATCAACTCTAAGCACGGTAAAAATTTTCTCAATGTGAGCGATCCAGTCTTTGGCCACTGCAGGTGTAGCCGCCTTAGTGAATGATCGTGGTTTTTGCTTTTGAAATCGCGCTAGCCAAACATCTGCATCAGTTGGGTTTGGATTCGGGTTTGGATTTGGGTTTGGATTCGGATTCGGATTTGGGTTTGGATTTGGATTAGGATTTGGGTTTGGGTTTGGATTTGGATTTGGGTTTGGATTACGTACCGCATCAATCAAAGTCGGTAGTATAGCAGTAAGTGCTTGGGTCATAGCACCAACAAGGTTTGGATCAGGTCCATTCGACCCGCTAGAATTTCGTGAATTACGGCTGGGAGGCATCTAAAATGAAAACATTTCACCTTAATCAGAACAACATGAATTAGAAAGTAGCCCTATAATATATAGAGAACCTAACCCAATGTCTACCCAATCCTCACATGTCTTAATTTATTTAGTTTAAGTTTTCTACAGGAAGGAGCCTAAGCTTTGATACCATAACTGTAACACCCCAACCCGGTTAGGGCTGACGTGTCACACAAACAGTAATCAGAGGTTCATAACGATAGAATTAAAGTACTAAGAAACACACAAATCCTTACATAGGCCCAAATAATTTAAATAAAGTCTTAACATCAAATACTATTAAATCTTATTAATCCAAATGTTCTCATCCTAATTTCTTGAGTTAACACTCTTCACTCGTTCCCCTGAGCCCCTTGAGTACCTGCTATAAAAATAAGAGAAAACAACAAAAGAAAATACGGCTGAGCCAAAGAATGCTCAGTAACGGAAATAAACAATAGCAATACGATGATCAATAATGATAACAATGAGATGATCAAGTTGAAAATCAAATGATAATGATCATCTAAAAGGAATACCCATATGAGCCAATAACAATAACACTTAACAATGTGTACATTAGCTGCAGTTCTAATGCACCAATATGTGAGATAGGAATGTGGGCACACACACCTAACCATCTCACCAATAAACAATAACAATGATATCCTAGGATCGATCCATACGCCTCCTTTAACAATAATCAATATGTGTCACAACTTAGCACATAATAATAATGTAGAGACGCTGTGGTCTAATCGCTCTGCCACAGATAGAGCACGTCACTTGTGCCACAATGACGCCCTATGTCCCCATAGGTGGATGTGCTCGGGTATGGAGGTCAATGATACAATCAATCAAGCCAATATAACACAATAAGTTACACTAGTGCTCATAACCCTTAATCAAGGCCACTAGCTATAATCAATCATTTAGGAAGTATGTGACAATGAGTACAAAGCAGATAAAGGCTATCACATGCAAACAATATCAACTATACAATAAACACTTATAACAATAATCTTATGGATTTAATAACCAACAAGTCAAGTTAAGAATTCAAAATACCAATCAAGAACGAGAGGTATTCATGCTACGAGAGGGAAAGGTCGGAATCCGTACCTTATACACGAATGACAATATTCAGAAACAAAGTCTAGGCTCGGTTAACGCCGTGAGAACCTACGATAACATAACGCAGATTATAGTTTGAAAAATTTCAGTTCTGTCTCTGTCTTTTCGCACTCGTTAAAAATACTAAACGACGTCTAAAAATTCTGAAAATCTCCAGTCTACTAGATTAGTGAGTTCTGAACAACTTTCATTTAGAAAAGTTTCTGATTTGGATTACCGAAATATGAGAAAAACGTGGATCTTTACAGCTGCGCAGAACTGCTAGCTGTTACGAAAACGACTATTTGGAGGTCTAAACGAATGAGTTTTTCTATGTTTTATATATCAACAGATTCGTCTTTCGACGAACTTCGTCACGGACATAAAGTTTAACTGATTTGGATCTGTTATGATAAAGTTATGGCTTCCGTAAGTTGGCTGTAAAAATACGGAACTAATCCACTATTTAAAACTTATTTTTAAACAAAATGGACTATTTATAATGTTTGTTAATATTATATATAATCATAACTATCAGAAATTATATCTTATTCATTTACATAATATGTCAATATTATTTTGAAACATAATAATGATCCATTATTTAATTAAATAATAGTATTTTAACTAATTAATAGTGTTTTCTATAAACATATTTTATAGAAATATTAAAGCATTTAAATAAACAATTTCTATAAAATATGTAAATGGTCTTAAAAATAACAAGAGTTTACAGAATTGGTTTTTATAATTTTTGGTAATTTTTACAAAATTTTAAAAGGTTAAATAGGCTTTTTAAAAAAAATTGGCAGGAGACCGGGTTCGAACCCGTGACCTCCTGCCTATCCCTCTTATGCTTTAACCAGCAGGCTAGGGCGCCTGTGCCTGATATCCCTTCGTTTTAATTACTTTTATCCAGTGTTACAAACTAATCCCCAATCCTATATGAGCCCTAAGTTCGAATCCCCCGATTGACCCCCAATTCAGTTTCAATAGCTCTCGAAACCATGGGGCTTTTGTTCCCCAAGGAAAACCGAGTATGTAGGTATGTTCAATTTCATGTTAATCAATCCCGAATCCCAAAATCCCCAAATTCTAAAACGTATAAACCCTAGTTTTTGTTTGGATCAAATTGAAGTATCAATCGTTGTTGTTAACAGAAATTATCATATGGCTTTTGATCCCTAGCTAAAATCGAGTGTGTGTGTGTGTTTAATTGTACATATGGTGTTGAATTGATGGGTTACCTGTTGATGAACAAGTCGCAGTCAAAGTTGATGATCGAATCATGCCCAAACAACCATCATAATCGAATTAAACTTGTGTGCAGCTTCGGTTCATGATGAGGAACGATAGCCCTTTGTTAATTTTGTTCAAAATCGATCGTAGGTGCGCCTTTGATTGAGTTGCAGGTTCGCGGCGAGAGGGAGATCGAACGGGATGTTTTCGATTAGTTTTGATGAAATTGAACTCATAGGAAAGTTGTAAACGATTAAATGATTGTTAGTGTACCATTACTTTGTCTATTATTAATGTTCATAGTGCGATTCGAGTGGGTGGTCGGCCGAAAAACACGCGGATGAAATCGTGGGTCGGTGAGTGGATTTGTGAGCTGTAACCCGCTTGATTAAAGTGTTTGTTGGTTCGATTCTTGCATACGAACGATTTGGTATATTTTGGCAATTAAAAACCGAGTTTTTGAGTGGTTTCGGGGGTTCGCCGGAGGCGACCGGATTCCGGCCGGAAGCTGCCGGAAATGCGGGATAGGGAGAGAGAGAAGCTGTGAGATTTAAAAAAATTTACAGAATAGTCCCTGTGGTTTTCTATTTCTTTCATTTGAGTCTTAAACTTATTAATTTAAGTTTTTAAAAAAAAATGGCACAATACCCCCTTAACTATTATTATTATTATTATTCTTATTATTATTATTATTATTATTATTATTATTATTATTATTATTATCTATTACTTTACGGGTATTATACTTTGTTAGTCGGTCGACAATCACCCAGATAGTATCGCATCCCCTCGACGTGCGAGGTAGCTTAGTAATGAAGTCCATGGTGATATGCTCCCACTTCCATTCGGGTATATCCAACGGTTGGATCTTCCCGTACGGTTTCTGGTGTTCCGCCTTCACTTGGAGACAAGTGAGGCACTTACTCACGTACTCCACTACATCGCGTTTCATACCCGGCCACTAGTAATCTTTCTTCATATCGTGATACATCTTGGTAGCACCGGGATGAATGGAGTATCGAGTCTTATAGGCTTCGTCCATTATCTTCCCACGTAAATCCCCGTATCGAGGAATCCACATCCGCCTGAATCGGGTCTTAACACCAAGAGTGTTCTTGCCCAATTCCGTGACTAGACCTCTCATCCTTTCAGAGTTAAGACGATCTTCTTTCAAAGCCTCGTTTTGGAACTCCTTAATCTGTGTCATCACATCGGAGGTCATAATCAGCTGATAAGCCTTCACCCGGATCGACTCGCGCCTTTCTTTTCGGCTAAGGGCATTTGCCACCACGTTGTCCTTGCCCGGATGGTAATGGATTTCGCAGTCATAGTCCTTTATAAGTTCCAACCATCGCCTCTGCCTCATGTTCAGGTCCTTTTGCTCGAAGAAGTACTTCAAGCTTTTGTGGTCTGTGAAGATGGTGCACTTAGTCCCGTATAGGTAGTGCCGCCAAATCTTCAACGCAAAAACCACCGCGGCTAATTCTAGATCGTGTGTGGGATAGTTGACTTCGTGGGTTTTCAGTTGTCGGGATGCGTAGGCTATTACCCTTCCACGTTGCATCAATACACAACCTAGCCCAGAGTAGGATGCATCCGAATATACCACTAAGTCTTCACTTCCCTCGGGCAATGTCAAGACAGGAGCTTGTGTTAGTCTCGTCTTCAACTCTTCAAAGGCACTCTCCTGCTCTCGACCCCACACGAACTTCACGTCCTTGTGGGTCAACTTGGTCAAAGGTGAGGCTATCTTGGAGAAGTCTTGAATAAATCTCCTGTAGTAGCCCGCCAATCCCAAGAAGTTACGAATTTCGGATGGCGTCTTAGGAGACTTCCATTGCATCACAGCCTCAACCTTTTCTGGGTCCACCATGATTCCTTCCGTATTTACTACGTGACTCAGAAATTGCACCTCGCGTAGCCAGAAGGCACACTTGGAGCACTTAGCATACAGTTTCTCCCTTCTCAAAGTTTCTAACACCTCCCGAATGTGACCGGCATGCTCTTCTTCGCTCTTTGAATAAATCAGGATATCATCGATGAACACAATCACTGATTTATCTAACATTGGCCGACACACTCGGTTCATCAAATCCATAAAAGCAGCTGGCGCGTTAGTTAGACCAAATGACATAACGAGAAACTCATAGTGTCCATAACGCGTACGAAAAGCTGTTTTAGGAATGTCCTGCTCCCTCACTTTCAATTGATGGTAGCCAGATCGAAGATCTATCCTCGAGAACCAACTGGCACCCTGGAGCTGGTCGAACAAGTCGTCAATCCTCGGTAACGGATACCGGTTCTTTATCGTCAATTTGTTCAACTCACGATAGTCGATACACATTCTTATGCTACCGTCCTTCTTTTTCACGAACAAGACCGGAGCACCCCAAGGAGAGATACTCGGTCTGATGAAACCCTTATCGAGCAATTCTTGTAGTTGCTCCATTAACTCCTTCATTTCAGTCGGAGCTAATCGATACGGTGCCTTGGCGACAGGTTGGGCACCGGGTATCAAGTCAAATTGAAATTCGATTTCGCGATCTGGTGGCACACCTGATAGGTCCTCTGGAAATACATCGGGAAAGTCACGCACCACCGGCACATCGGACAATTGGTGTGTCGGCGTGTCCACATCTTTCACGTAGGCCAAATAAGCGCTACATCCACGCCTCATGCACTTTCCTGCCACCGCCATCGAAATCACTTTCGGAATCTTCGTAACCCGATCGCCATATATTATCACCGGACTTCCGTCAGGCGCTGTTAGTCTAATCATCTTCTTACGACACATAATATTCGCTTTATAGGTTGCTAACCAATCCATCCCTAGTAGTACATCAAATCCACCTAGGGGCATCACATGTAATTTAGCAGCAAACCTATAACCTTCTAATTCTATGGCACAATCTTCTATTACATCAGTAACTCTGGCGGACTTACCGATAGCAGTTTCTACGTCAAAAGGCTCGCTAATACCCCTACTGCTAACAGACAACTTAGCACAAAAGGTAGTAGAAATAAAACTCCTACTAGCACCAGAATCAAATGATATAGAGGCACAAGTTTGATTAACTAGAAAAATACCTGACACGACATCGGGATCCACTCTGGCTTCTTCCCGGGTCATGGTGTAAGCTCTAGCACTTGCCCTCTGCCTCCTTCTTCCGACTTCTTATTCCCCGCTCCAGAGCTCTCCGTCCTCGGCTTCTTACAGTCTCTAGCGATATGGCCAGGCTGGCCACACCTAAAGCATATGTTCATCCCATTCTTCACTCACCAGGATGCTCCCTTCCACATTTGCCACATTTCTTTGACCCCGAGCTGGACGACCCCACCCTACGTCATCCATTCTCATCCTCTTGTTGTTCGGGGTGAAACCACCCCGCCTAAACCTCTTTCTATTCCAACTCCGGTCACCACCACCGGCTTTCTTCACTTCTACCACTGTCACTTCCCTTTCATTGTAGAGCCTCCCAGCCAGATCCACTGCCGACCTAAAGGTGCTCGGTCTAGCAGCGATCATGTGTCTTCGGATGTCGGCTGGCAGTCCCTGAATATAACGGTTGATCTTTCGAGACACCGGCGTCACCTGATCCGGTACCAGTCTTGCCATCTCATTAAATTTTGTGGTGTACTGTTCATGGGTCATGGTCTCTGCCTCAAGTTGCAGGAACTCCCTCTCAATCCTGTCGAGTTCCCTATGAGGACAGAACTCCTCCATCACTAGTTGATTTAGTTCTTCCATCGCATCTTCCCGATGGCTCTAGTACCCTCAGCTTGGACAATATTGTCCCACCAACACAATGCCAAGTCGGCAAAAGAGTGAGTCGCAAACTTCACCTTTTGATCTTCGCGACACTCACTGATCTCTAGCACTGCCTCCATCTCCCTCACCCAGCGGTGAGCAGCAGCAGCATTGCCATTACCATCAAAAGTCGGGGGCTTGCAGCTTTGGAATGCCTCATAACTGCATCCCTTGGTTGTCACCCCTACTACAACATCCTCCTCCTCGTCAGACACTATCGTCTCCGGCTCTGGCCGTCCCTCCTCTCTATTGCTTTCCTTCCCCGTCGACTCCTTCCTGTCCTCTTTCTCTTTCTTTCCTCGTTCCGCACAGCTCGAATAACATTTGTCACTACAGATGGCATAACTGCCTGTAGGACCTGATGTACCTCATCAGCAATCGCCTCCCTGGCTGAGGCATTCAGGCTCGCATTCTCAGTTTCTTCATTCCGGTCAGGAATCTCGGGGTTCACAGGGATCGTCTTAGGAGCTTAGCACTGCTCCTGGTCATACACGGTCTACCTCTACCTCTAGAAGCTTTGGAAGGTTTCTTCCTAGCCATTTTCTAAGCACTATAAGATTCAAACACTAACACAGTCATTCAAGGTAATGGCTCAGTTTATGTCAAGTATAGTAAGTCCCTAATTACAGTGGCCAGTTGTGATTAGCCAGTTACTTTACTTTTCACACCCCAAGCATTTCCTATCCTGACTTCATCAGTATCTAAATCTACTATGATCACATAAGTCAAATAGCACACGCACATAATACCGGTTAACTTTTAAGAAAAGAAATACCTGATGGCACGGAGCTACTCGGGCTGACATCCCTCTTTCCAGTCCCATTTTCAGTTTAAGTTTAGGTTTATTTGAAAATATTTACCCGTTTCACTTAAACTATGGCTCTGATACCAACTTGTAAGGCCCCGATCCCGGGCACCTCACAGTTAGTCATTCATTGCATCATAGTTACCTATTAATATTCATTTCATAATATACACAGCGGAATTTCATGCAATAAAACCATTCATTTACTTTTAACTACTGTTGTTAAGCAATACAATGTTGTTCATGAGTTACAAAAAGTTTGTTCAATTGCATTACAAAACAACAATAGAATCAAAATATGGATGGATGTCAGCCTTGTCTTGCCAAGTAGCTTCGTCCTCGTGCCATCCTCAGCAATATTTACCTGCCAACTGAAAATGTATAAAAGTCAGCGTTACTGAGTGAGTTCTAGTTTTATACGTAATAAAATACTTTCTATATGTTGTATATAAAAATACTCTTTTCTGTAAAATACAACTCTGTACTGTGTATGCGAGCACGCATTAACTGTATGAACAAATATTGTTCGTTCTCTGTACTGTATGCCTTGTCTGTAAACTTTTAACTTTATGTTCCACTGTCTATGTGGACCAGTGCGCAATTCCCCAACTATGTGCGCGATCGAAAACGGGTGATGGGCCATCTATGTTCCCCGAAGGGTCAACTGTATCCCTCGAAAGGGTCAACTATGTTCCCCGAAGGGTCAACTGTATCCCTCGAAAGGGTCAACTATGTTCCCCGAAGGGTCAACTGTATCCCTCGAAAGGGTCAACTATGTTCCCCGAAGGGTCAACTGTATCCCTCGAAAGGGCTATGTGTACTGTGTACAAGGCCGACCCAATCACCCAGGGCACGCTACAAAGGTCCTGCCAATCTCAATCGATTGACCCTGTGTGCATAAAAGGGTAGCTAACCCGCAACACAGTTGAGATAACGACAACACGGTCGTGTCCCTCCTATGTGCTTGCAAGACTTATTAACATTTTATTTATGTTCCACTTCTTTTCTTTATGCTCTTTCACTTTATTATTACAATATACTTTACGTTACGATAATAACATACCACGTAAAGTCACATACTATGAGTAATAATAATAACAATAACTATAATAAAGAACAATTATAAATAATCATATCATGCATGGAACACCATCATTAATAGGCCCTTAGTCAACCTTGGTCAAACCCTAAAGCACAGACTCCCAGAAAATTTTCTAAAAATTTCTAAGTGTCTGGGCGTAAGAGCCCTGTTTGGACGTATAAGCCCTGTTCAGGCTTTTCACCACTATGTAGGCTCACCAGCCTACACTTAGCAACTTTTTCACCTTAGGCGTATGAGCTATTCAGGCGTATGAGCACTGTTTAGGCTCATTACCCTGTACTTAGAAAAATCTCAGGCGTATGAGTACTATTCAGACATATTACCCCTATACTTAGTTTTCTAAGTCATTATTTTAGGCACAAGAGTATTGTTTAGACTCATTACCCTACACTTAGGCTTTTAAGCCTATTTTTCAGGCGTAAGAGCCCTGTTTGGGCATATTACCTTACACTTAACTTTTTCTAAGTCATTTTCAAGCACATGAGCACTGTTGAGGCTCATAAGCCTTAGGCGTATTAGGTACTGTTTGGGCATATGAGAACTATTGGACTCATGACCCTACTTAGAACATTTCTAAGGCAATCCTGGGCGTAAGAGGCTACTGTGTAGGCTCATCAACCTTCTGTCCAGCTTATTACTATGATATTTCAAACCCAAACATCAGGCCTAAATGTTCTAAGCTTACCAAGGTCCTTCTAAGTATGAACTACATATAAACATCTAATAAACATCATCAACATGCCAAAACACATACGAGTATCAATAGATAAACATGGTAAAAATCGTTTAATACATTTTTAGCCCTAAAAGAGTTTAAAACAAGTAAAAACCGGGGTCTAGAACTCACCTTAGCAGTCTCTCGGGTATGACTTCCTCAAAAACCCATTTGCTACAAATTCAACACCTATAAAACCTAAATGAACACACCGAACACAAAAAACACACACATAAGAACATGCATTCTCGGTTTCTTAGCCAAAACACAACTTAAAACACTAATTCTTACCTTGAATTCGAATTCTTCTTCTTTCTCTCTCTGAAAATCGAAGTCTGTTGTTTCTCTCTTTAAAAATCGAATGCAAAGGAGTGTGCAGGGGGTTATGGGCGGCCATACCCTCTTTTAACCAACTTTTCAAAGATTTTGTCCTTTTTACACTTTTGACCCCTCAACTTTGGGGTTGACTTCAATTTCTCCTTTTTCTCTCTTCTTTTATCTTTTTGTTCCTTTCAAAAATACGGGTGTTACACTCTATAAGCTTTGGAGCTAGAAGAGTATCCAACAAAGATAGCATCATCTGACTTCTCAGCAAACTTTGCTAAGTTGTCTTTTGTGTTAAGTATGGTACACCTGCTGCCAAAGGACCTTAGAAAACCAATGAACGGTGGTCTCTTGTTCCATAACTCATAAGGGGTTTTTCCATGGGGCTTAACTACAAGAACTCTGTTCTGCACATAACATGCAGTGCTGACTGCCTCTGCCAGAATGTTAGAGGAAGTTTGAATCAGCTAACATAGTTGGAGCAGCCTCAATAAGTGTCCTGTTTCTCCTCTCAACAACACCGTTTTGTTGAGGTGTTCTGGGACACTATATTGTCTGGCAATCCCTTTTGAGTCACAGAATGAGTCAAGAACAAAGTTCTTAAACTCAGTCCCTTGATCACTTCTAATGATTTAACCTACGATCAATTTGATTTTCTATTTAAGAATAAAATATTTCAAAGTTCAGCAGTTTCATCTTTAGTTCTCAAAAAGAATACCCATGTAAATCTTGTAAAATCATCAACTATCACAAGGCAGTATGATTTCCTTCCAATGCTCATTATATTTATGGGACCAAAAAGATCCATGTGCAATAAGTGTAATGGAGTAGTGATTGAATTAACATATTTGGACTTGTGAGATGTCCTGTGTTGTTTCCCTTTCAGGCAGGCAACACAGTTATCTTGCAGAAAAAAACTCCTTTTTAGGCAAACCATGTACCAAGTTATTTTTAGCTAATTTATTCATTGTATTAAATTTACATGGCACATACGTTTATACCATAGTGTGATTCATCACTATCAGCTTTGGAAAGAAAACATGATACTTCACCATAGGAGAAGCATTATTCATATCTAGCTTGTACATATCCCCTTTCCTGGGAGATCTAAGAAACACCAATTCTAGAGGAATTGTCATCCCTGGTTTGAGGATAATGCACTCATATTCTGTGAAAAGCATTTGATGCTTTTGGTCACAGAACTGAGAAACACTTAACAGATTGTGTTCAAGCTGTTTGACAAAGTGAACTTTGTCAATGTTTAATCTACCATTAGATATACTTCCTCTGCCAGAAATATATCCTCTGGTCTCACCTCCAAATTGGACAGGCCCTCCATCATAGTTCTGGAATTGTTAAAGGAGAGATCTGTTCCCTGTCATGTGCTTGGAGCATCCACTATCTACAATCCAGACATTTTTCTTGTTAAATGGATGTCCCTGCACATAAGATGATATTGTTAGTTTTGTTTGGAAGCCCAAGCCTTGCTGGTCTTGGGATCTTCTAAAGATGATGACATAATTGAACCAAAAGATATGGATTGGGGGTCAATAGAGGTCGTTGAAGAAGAGGTTTGAGCTACAACATCTTCTTTGATCTTCCAATCCATCCCTTGGTTGATCTTTGAGGATGAGGTTGTTGAGTCTATTGCAGCATGAACTTTTTCCGAAGCTTCTTTCTTTTTGGAAGAAGCCTTCACCACCTTTCTTCCAAAGTGGTCTTCTTCTGGGTTGGCTTCAGGGAAGCTTTCTTGTTCTTCCGAACCTTTGAAGCTTTGGCTTCCGAAGCCATTTTCCCTTCGGAAGAAGTACTGTCTTCCGAAAGTAACTTGGCTTCCGAGACCAACTTTCCCTTTTCATCACTTGGACCGTTTGAAATGGTCCAAATGTGAAACCTTCCCTGACTCCTTCTTTTCTAACATTATTGCATAATGTGTGCTTGCTAGATTGTAGTAATAATCTTTAGCCATGTGGTTGTGCAAACCACACATTATGCATACGATGTTAGTCTTTTGGGAATGTAAAGGTTGATGTTTCTTGGGCTTCTTTTCTTCATCAGCAACTTTCCCTTTCAACTTCTGATTCTTTGATAGGACAGGAGTGCTGGTATTACACTCATTTCCTGAATCAGATGTACCTAACACTTAAAATCCAGCTGAGATAAAGACACCTTTTTGCTTTGGGTCGATCTTTAGCTTAGACTCAGCAACCTTCTTGGCAATCTTTCTAGAAGCTTTAGCTCTGCTTCTTCTTGCCTTGGTGGTTAGGATTTGATCTTCACAGGAGGAGATGGATGCATTTACCTGTTTCTTCCCTGTGGTGGCCACTATTGTTGCATCCTCCTTCAATTCTAGTGAAGAAGGGTCGCAGTTGGAACCTCTTGCTCCTTAGTACCACATCTAGGTTGTCTAATAGACTCATAAGAGTGTGGTGGAGTGATTTCATTGGTTCCCAACCCTCCTTTGTTTTGATAAAATATTTTGGAATGGGAGGATGATGCAAGAATAGCTTGGAAATTTTGCTCAGCAATAGCTTGCTTCCTGGCCTAAGCCTCAGCAGTGATAAGCTGGGCTTGAGCTTCAGACAGCTTGGATATCAGATCTTTGATTTGAGTCTTATAATTAGTTTGTTCATGTTTTAAAAGAGACACAGTTTTCTCTAACTCATCAATTTCTTTTGATAGTCAGATTCAGCTCTTTAAAGTCAGATTTTAAGATATTTAAAGACTCAACATCAGATCTGATTTCCATATTGTAATCCTTGTAAAGTTTAAATTTAGCAATACAGGCTGGAGTGCAAAGATGTTCATATACCTGAGCATCATTTGTTCCGGCCATGAGTGCTTAAGCGGGAGTCACATCCTGTACCATGAAGCTCCAGTCAACATCTTGAGCTATTGCAACTGTTCCAGTTGTCTTTTCTTTAGACTTCGAGGTTGAGGGATGTGTGGAGGCCCGTGGGGTTCCCGGGTTGTTCTTGGGAGCCTTGCATTCCTGGCAAAGTGACCCAGTTGGTTGCAGTTTTAGCACCTTGCTTTGGTCTTGTCAAACCCAAACTTGCTGTTGACAGGGTTTTGAGAGAATTTCCTTCCAGTTCTCTTGAAGAACTTCTTCGCTCTGTAAGTTAAAATAGCCATCTATTGGACAATGTCCATATACTCTACATCATCTGGATTGAAGCACTCCAGATCATCAAAGCAGTATTGAAAATCACCAGAGTGTCCACTTCCAGAGTAAACGCACAACTATCCTGAAAGGAGTTGTGTTGAGCCTGTTGAGACCTTGGAGTCTCAGGTAGAATAATAAAGGGTCCATTTGTGAGTTGTCAGGGTAGCATAGCAACTGATGTTGTGGTTCTATGCTTTCCCTTTCAACCACATAAAGGGCTGTGAATCCAAGGATCGCAATTCAGGAATTATCAGTATTAAAATAAATCAATTTAATGATCGCGGAATTATCATTAATTGACGTTTAATTGTTTGAATGATTAATTATGAACACAACCACAGAAACACAATAAATACAAAATCAATAATTATTCAAAGTATTTCATTAACTATAACGTAATGATTACAAAAGAATAATGCATAACTATGAACAATCGAATTCTGTGAATCGAATGATGTTTGATGTTGATGTGACGGCAATTAGGGTTGCACAATGAACTCTTGACAGCCGTATATTGATTGATTGTGTTCCCCGAGATGTGAAACCTAGGACTCATATTTATAGATGATTTGAGTCGGCTAAGTAAACACCGGATCTCTCGGGATTTGTTGTTGATCTTGTTGACTTGTTTGACTTCTTGGAATTGATAATCACACAAGTATAATGGTCTTCCGCAGGAGTCTTGCCTTCCGCAGATCTTCTGTTCTTCCGTAGATGATTTGCTTTTCCGTAGGAATGTTGTTCTTCCGTAGATAATCCTCCTTCCGTAGGAGTCTTCACTTCATGGAACTTGATCATCCGTAGGAACTTACACTTGGTCATTTGGTCTTGTATGAAACATATCTACGGATTAACAAAATTGTTCATCCGTAGATGTTTCCTACACTTGGTCAGTTTTATCAAATCCATCCCAAGAATATTGTTTCTCCTGTCAAAGCACAAATCAACACACATACATATATGGGGTTAACCTATAGATTCAAATCACATATATATATATATTTGACTGTTACAAATGTTAATTACAAGACTTGATTTTCAAGTACTAAGCCTATACAAAATTGATCTAGCCCTATACAATCTAGACCTAACAATACTCCCCCTTAGGCTTAGCTTCTTGTAATCAGTCCTTCAAAACAGCTAGCTCCTTGACTCTAGCTATCATCTTATTGTAGAAGTAAGATACAGCAGTTTTCTGATCATCATACTTGTACTTTATCTGCATCCTGCTGATCTTCTTCAGTGTGTCATAATTGAGTCCCAAGACATCTTCTTCCGTAGTGAGTGTTTCCACTACACTATTATTATGAACAATCTCTAACTCATCTTCTTCAGATATTCTGAGCTCAGACACATCATCTATGTTTGTTCCTTTCAGTAACCCAGCCTCATGTTTTCTTCTCTTGTATGCCTTTGCATGCAATTTATCTATCACTTGAATTATATGCACATACAAGCAGAGGTCATTCTGGGCTTTTTCATCTGTTAGCTTTGGGAAGAATTTATCATGTAGGTATGTATGATATGTAGCTTGGATGCAGCATCTTGAGTTCCATTGGATCAAAAATTCTTATCCTGTCACCCTTCTTCCCATCTACATTTCTCAGCAGCACCATCTCTTTATTCTTTTCAATGTATCCCCATTCCGAGATAGGACAAGTGAATTGGTTCCTGAGATGCTTTTGATGGTGTGTGAGCTTCTGGTACATCCCACTCTTCTTAGCAGATCATCATCTACAAGGGATGAGACTTCAGCTGTTTTCTTTTCTGATTTTGTTTCATTCTGTTGTGCTCCTTATCATTTCTCTTTGCTTGCATGAGCACATCATCAGAAAAGCTTGTCTTCATGCCATTCACAGCTGCAGAGAAGTCTCTCCCCCTGAGATGGATTGGAAAGTTGAACATTGGGATGCTCTGAAGATCCCTGATGTCTTGCTCTGGGAGGCTGAGCAGGTCTTCTACATCATGGAAGTATTGAATCCTTCCAGATGTCCTCTTAATTATTGCACAATCCCAGTCTGGATCATATTTCCAGGCCATAATCCTGTTTTCTTCCACAGAACTGGGAGTTGTGATATGATCATACAACTGTACGAGAGTTGATTTCTTCTCAGTGATTTCTCGCACAGTTGTTCCCAGAGGCCATACTTTTCCGGGGATCACCGCCCTTGGCTCTCTGATGAGTTTTTCCTTTTCCTTGTGCTGATCCTTTGTGTCAACTGTTATTGGATCAGCAACAAGTTTACTTGATTGTTCTTTTGGATGTGGAGCAGTGGTTCTGAATTTTACACCAGTTTCCAGCTCCACCTTCATCACGTGCTCCATCATCCTCCGCAGCTCACCAGTAGTTCTACCTTTGAGTTCATGCGGCTTGTAATTGTGACCCTGTAACCAGCAAGTCATATTGTACTTTGAAAGTTTTGCTGTGTCACAGTGGCCCAAATCTTTCCTTATTTTCTCCAATGATTGAAAAGTGGTAAAGGCTTCATAATCACAATTTGGGATTATGAACCTTGCAATTCAAATTCTTTCAATGCATTGGCCATTTCTGTTCTGTTCATCCTCTCAACCATGTCATACGGAAACCCATGGTTGATGAGGGTCATAAACATGCTGGAGTCAGGCCTCTCTTCCAAGATATCAGCAGTTGTTAGAAGGTCATCGGCCTTTCCACCCTTATCAGCAGGGGGACTCCATCCTCGTTAATTCCTCCCATTCTTTATCACTTTCTTCTTCTCCGGAGGATACCTTCACAGCAGAAACTTCTACTGAAGGTGTAGGATCAGGAGATGGAACTTTTGATTTCTTTGGGGAGCTTTCTTCTTCTGGTTTCTTTTGTGTGGCTCCAAAGTATTTTCTTTTTCGGGTGTAGGATATCAGCGGCTTAGTAGCTCTACCCGTTTGTTTTTCTGGTTCAGCACTTGAATCCACTTTTGTTTTCAAATCAGAGAGCTTTCTTTTCAGGCTCTCTATCTCCAGATCCTTTTGCTTATTAGCTCGGCCTTTTCATTTTGCTCTTGTTTCAAAGTTGCCTCCAGCTCCCGTTTTGTTTGAACAATGCATCAATAATTTCATTGTTGCATTGTGCATCTTCTCTCAGCCTTTTCAAACTGGCATCCTTCTTTGTTAGTTCTTCATCCTTTTCTTGGATAACTCCGTACAGCTCCACAATTCTTTGTTTTCTCTTGTTGGATTTAAGCACCAACTTGTTGTATTTTGCAACCAGAAGCTTTTGCTCACAGGAATGTCACTGTCACTTAAGTCATCTTCATTGTAAGCAGTGACATCCTGAGCAGATTCTTGAGTCTCCCCGGGTTCATCAGCAGGTATTGGCTCGGTATGAGCTGATGAAGGTTGTTCATCTGTGTGAGTTGAGAGAAAGGAACAGTGCTTGCTTCAGATAGTATTCGGTGTCTCCTGAGTGTACAGAGTGTACAGACTCAGTCACCTCAAGTGGTTCAGTCTCAGCACTTTCCGGTGATTGGGGTTTGGGGATTCTGGTGGTGGTTGTATGGGTGATTGGATTTGGAGTGGAGAGAATGGTTGAGTGTGATGAGATGAAGATTCGGAGGATGATGAAGATATTTGAACTGGAGATTGATGGTGGTGAATTGGGGAAATTGGTTGGGTGTTAAGGCTTGATGGTGATTGTGGTTGTTGAGTGGATGATTGGCTGGATGATGCATGTTGTAGTGGTGGTGTTTGGATTGGTGATTGTTGTTGGTGTTGTGGTGTTTGGTGTGGTGAGTGAGAAGATTGAGCAGAATCAGCAGATGATTCAGCTTCATCTTCCCACGCCAACTCTTGTGGCAGATCAGCTTGTGGATCAATAACATGAGCAAACATAGGCATGTCAGGACCCTCATACTTTCCACTAAGTTTATTCAGCACCGATTTGTTCAGGTGAGCTTGAACAAACACTTCTCCAACCCTGTTCAAGCTTGGGAGTTCTGAGTTAATCACCAATTGCAGGAATCTGGGGAACATGTACATCTTCTCATTCTTTTGTAATTTGACTTGCTCGCACAAACAATTGAAGATGTATCTTGCATAGTTGTAGATTCTTCCCTCGAACACCCCAATAATTCCTGATGAGATGTGTCGAGAAAATCTGTCTAACCCCGACTTTCTGTTCGACATGCACTTCAGGTAGGTGTGACATAAGAACCTGTACGGTTTGCACAGCCTACCCTTCTTGATTTCTCCTTTCTCATAATCACCATCGTACCCCATGAGATTGAATACCTTTTCTATGTATTCATTCTCGAAAATGTCCGGGTGTCCTATCTCTCTATCTCCGAGTTCCAAACATCTTCGTAAGGTGCTTTCATTCACTCGAAGACGCTGACCCAGAACTTCAGACACTATACCTCCTCATCGTTTTGTTCTTCCACTCGAGCTGAATTCCAAAATCCGATTATGTGCGACTGATGGATCACAGGCTCAGCCGTCAAGGCGTAGAAGAGCCTGGATCGTCGGAGATATCTGATGATATCTCGACATCCTTCCGCTGCTGGATCATCAGCGTTCAAGTATGCGCACACATTATGCTCCTTAGCAAATCTATTTGCCATCTGCAAAGAAAATCAAGTTAGAAACCACGCAGTTGAATCGTTTGAATGACAATAATCGATTAACCAGTTCCGTATTGATGTTTACGACATGATTTACCTTTGCAGTATCAGTAATCGGTTACTGGATAATGTTGATTTTTGAAATTTTGAAAAAGAGGGAAAATGGGCGAATTTCTAGGTTAATTGAAAAAGTGCTCTGTAAAAGTTATAAATGAATTTCAGGTCAGAAACCTTATTTATAGTCGAACATAATTAACATCTTTATTAATTATGTTGGGCTCACATTATGTTGGGCCCACTTTCATTTATTCCTATGTTGTGCCCACTTTCATTTATTCCTTTCCCTATTCCAAGTGTTTAGTGTGCATTATTTCTTCCGCAGAACATCTGCGGAACCTTGACATCTGCGGATGTCAACATCTGCGGAACCTTAACTTCTGCGGATGTCAACATCTGCGGAACTTACATTGGATGTAAGTTCAAATAATGCATTTGTTTTGTTTTGCTTGTTTTGCTGCTGAATCAGAAATCACATAATACTTCTACGGATGAGCGGTATTACTGTGACTTCTGCGGATGCAGAAATTCCACTGTTACTTCTACGGATGAGAAGTATTACTGAAACTTCTGCGGATGCAGAAATCCACTGTTACTTCTACGGATGAGAAGTATTACTGAAACTTCTGCGGAACTTAAAGTTTGAGAACTTTAAATGTATGATATCTACATAGTAGAATCAAATGTTGATGTTGGACATTGTTGACTTTATTTACATGGCAATTAAGTACAGGGAAGCAAGTTTCCTGTATCCTGTATTCAAGTTAGTGCTCAAGTTCCAATTCCTTCAAAATAATTCAGATCAATTATCAGCTTTTATTGTTTGTTTTTCATGCATGAACTACTCCCCCTAAATTTGTGATTAATGTGAAACTGTTGCATTCATCATAAATTTAAGTTGTGAACAGGCATGACAGGCTTATGACATTCTAAATGAGAGAAAATTCTGTTGAAATAACAATTAAGCATCTGTGAAACAGGTACATGCATGCATATATATATAGAGGGATCATACTATAAATTGGCTTCTGCTGATGTTGTTAGTTGATTCAACACATATCTGATTGCAAGTATATAAATCCACTTAAATTCAAACATGAGTGTTGTATCAACTAGGCATGCAATTTATCATGTTGTGAAGTTTGTTAATCAGTAGCAATCATGAGTCCCACATTCAATTATCGTTAGAGTATGTCTTCCGTAGATGAGGCAAATCACTACATTCCACAATGACTATGTACATTAAGTTATAAGTTCTATCTTGAGACAATGTTCAGTCTCATGAATGCTTTGATGTGATAGCTCTTGAGCTTGATGTTCAATGGATCACAAGTGATTCCTTTTTAGAGCTGAAATATGATCTTCATAGTCACCAGGTCTTTACTTTCGTAAAACAGAGGTGAACTTTAACCCAGGTCTTTGTTGACACAAAACAGAGGGAGAATGAAGATCACACTTGTTAATCACATTCCCAGGTCTTTGTTACACAAAACAGAGGGAATATGACTTTGCAAAGATAGAATATTATAAAGTATTTTACATAGTGTGCTTGTGTAAGTGATTTGATCACAGCAGGAGAGAACATACCTTCATGATTCTCAAATGGAATCCTCACAGACAGTTACCTCATGTTTTTAGTTTGGCATGCTCTTAGCTTTGTTTCCACTCAAGTTGAACCTACTCACATATCAGTATGATATAAGTCAGATTGAGTTTTTGTTTAATAGCCAAGTATAGTCTACTATCATTTCCCATATATAATGCATGTATAGATGTTCTAACAGACACTTAAGTTATCCTCAACGATTACTCTTCACAAAGTCAATCATATGCTTTTGTTGATTTATTCTAAGTTAATCATCCCTAAAGATTCTATCAGAAAATTGAATCTAACAGAATCAAATGCTTTAGTAAACAAATCAGCAAGCTGATTGGTTGTGTCTACTTTGACTAACTTGATTAGACCCTTTTCAGAGCAATCTCTCAGAAAATGGTATCTGATTTCTATATGTTTTGTTTTACTATGTTGAACTGGGTTAGCAGTTATAAACATAGCAGCTGAATTATCAATATGAATTGGTGTATGAAGGAAATTGGAACCATAATCAAGTAATTGGTTTTGCAACCAAAGTACTTGAGAGCAACCTGCTGAAGCAGCTATGTACTTTGCTTCAGCCGTGGATACAGATACATTTGTTTGCTTCTTGCACTGCCATGAAACAAGTCTTGGTCCTAAAAATTGACATCCACCAGTTGTGGATTTTCTGTTGTTGTTGCACCCTCCATAGTCACTATCTGAGTATGAGTAGAGGCTAAAGTCTCCATCTTTGGGATACCAAAGTCCCAATGCAGGTTTGCCTTTCAGATATCTGAAAATTCTCTTTACAGCATTCAAATGTGACTCCTTTGGGTCTGATTGATACCTGGCACAAACACAAACAGCAAACATTATGTCAGGTCTACTGGCAGTTAGATACATTAAAGAACCGATCATAGATCTGTACAATCTTTGATCTACGGATTTGCCAGCAGGGTCAGGCACAATCTTGTCTATTGTTGATGCTGGTGTCTTGCAGGAAGTGGAATCAGCAAGATTGTACTTCTTCAAAATTTGATGAATGTATTTCTCTTGATTAATGAAAATGCCATCTGGTTTCTGATGAACTTGTAAGCCAAGGAAGAAAGTCAATTCTCCCATGGAGCTCATCTGAAATTCAGATTTCATTAAGTCTTCAAAGCTTTGACACAGCTTCTTATTGGTGGATCCAAATATGATGTCATCAACATATATTTGAACAACCAAAAGATCTTGATGTTCTTGTTTGAGGAAGAGTGTCTGATCAATAGTTCCTCTCTTGTACCCATTCTTCAGCAGGAAGGATGATAGTGTATCATACCACTTTCTGGGTGCTTGATGAAGACCATACAAGGCTTTGTCAAGCTTGTATACTCTATGTGGATAATCAGGGTCTTCAAAACCAGGGGGTTGTGCCACATAGACTTCTTCATCAATTTTCCCATAAAGGAAAGCACACTTGACATCCATCTGATAGACTGTGAACTTCTTGAATGCTGCATAGGCTAGGAAGACTCGTATAGCTTCAATCCTTGCAACTGGGGCAAAGACTTCATCATAGTCTATTCCTTCTTCCTGAGTGTATCCCTGTGCAATGAGTCTGGCCTTGTTTCTTACTATGATACCTCTGTCATCCAGCTTGTTCTTGAAAAGCCATCTTGTGCCAATTGGATGTTGACCTGAAGGCAAATCGACAAGAGTCCACACTTTCTGTTTTCTAAATTGTTGCAACTCTTCTTGCATGGCCTCAATCCAGCTGTTGTCTTTCAGTGCATCTGTGATGTTTGCAGGGACTGTTTGAGATAAAAAGCAGGTGAACAAACAAATGTTTGCCACACCTCCTTTGCTCCTTGTGGTTCTGGCATGCAGGTCCCCAATGATGTTGTCTGTTGGATGAGATTTGTGTACTCTGCTTGTTGAAACAGCATCAACTTGAACTGTGGAGTCTAAGTTTGAGAAGCCCATTGAAGCAGATGGTGTTAGCTGAGAAGTTGAGTCGATGAAATAATCAAAAGACTCATGGTCGTTAGGATCAGCTGGTGTTTGATTGGCTGCTTTGTCTTCTTCCGCAGGAAGTTCTACGGAAGCAGTAATTTGTTCTTCCGCAGGAAGTTCTACGGAAGCAGTATTTTGTACTTCCGGAGTTACATCATCCACGGATGAACATGTGGTCAGCGGGTAATGGTGGTTGGATGACTGCCTCCTCTTCATTTCTAGCATCAGTAGTGACATCTACGGATGAGGGAACATCTGCTGATGAATTTACATGTGCTGGGGATGAAGAGTTTGCTTCTCCAGAAATAGCTTCATGCTGCTGACTTGATCTTTGCTGTGGTTCAGGTGGCACACGTGCTCTTGGTGGATCAGCTGTTAAAGGCACTTCATTCACACTTGGGGGCACAAAGGGATAACATGTATCCGCAGCACCTGCATTGATCAAATAACCAGTGTTAAATGATTCTGTTAATGCATCTATATCAAATAACCAAGATGATCCTTTTACATTGGTAGTAAACATGGATTCATCAAAAGAAACATTGGGAGTTTCTTCAACTATGTTATGTTCTGGAATGTACACCCTGTATGATTTAGAAGTGGATGAATATCCAACAAAGAAACCATCATAGGCTTTTTCAGAAAATTTTCCCAATTGTTCTTTAGTATTTAAAACAGACACATGACACCCAAAAGCTCTAAGATATCCTATAAAAGGTTTTCGTTTAAATAAGAGTTCATAAGGTGTTTTATTATGTTCTTTGACTATCAATGTTCTATTTTGAACATTGCAAGCTGTATTCACAGCTTCTGCCCAGAATGTAATGGGCAACTGAGAATCAGCTAGCATTGTTCTGGCTGCTTCTATCAGTGTTCTATTTCGCCTTTCAGCCACTCCATTTTGTTGTGGAGTTCTTGGGGCACTGAATTGTCTAGCTATTCCTTTAGTCCTGCAAAAAGAATCCAAATCAGCATTAACAAATTCAGTTCCATTGTCACTCCTAAAAATTTTAACTTTTAAATCAAGTTGATTCTCAATCTTGATTACAAAGTCCATTAATGTTTCAGATGTTTCACTTTTATGTTTTAAGAAAAAGACCCATGTAAATCTAGTGAAATCATCAACTATCACCAAACAATATTGCCTTTTTCCAATGCTCAGCACATTGGTTGGACCAAAGAGATCCATGTGAAGCAATTTGAGTGGTGTAGTGTTTGTGTTGATTGTTTTGGATTTGTGAGACACTCTGTGTTGTTTTCCTTTATAACATGAAGAACAGTGATTAGAACAATGAAATTCTTTCTTTGGTAATCCAATGACTAAGTCATTTTTCACCAATTTATTCATGTTCTTCATGTTGGAATGGACAAGCCTTCTATGCCACAATTGAGATTCATCTTCGGAAGATTTGGACAACAGGCATGTCTCATGATTTGTGAGTGTTGTGTTGTTCATATCCAATATATATGTGTTGCCTTTTCTTGATGCTTTAAGAAGTATCCAGTCTGCTGGAACTGTAAACCCTGGCTTAAGAATGTAACAGTTAGTGTTATCAAAGGTGTTAAATAATTTTGATCACAAATTTGGGAAACACTAAGTAAATTATACTGCAAATTTTCACAGTAATTTACTTTTTCAAATGTTAACACACCGTTAGTTACCATTCCCTCACCAACAATTTTACCTCCCTTCTTATCCCCACCAAATGCCACATAAGAGGCATGTTTATGTTTGAAGTCATGGAGAAGTGCACAGTTGCCTGTCATATGTCTGGAACAACCACTGTCAACATACCACTTGTTGTCAGCTCTCCATAATTGTTCCTGCACACAAAAAGAAAAACTAATTAGAATTGACAACCCAAGGCTTAATTGTCTTGGATTTGCCAGTTGTGTCAACAATAGTTACTCCTTCATGAATTAATCGTGAAGTTTCAGTATTAGTTGTTTCTTTTTGATCTGATGTTTGTGAGGATGATTCTGTTGAAGATGATTCGGGTTTCTGAGTGTCTTCATGCTTATCCGAGTCTTTCTTCAACTTAGCTTGTTTTGGTTGGTATCTTAACTTTGAAGAAGATCCTGTAGTCTTGAAGGTTTCTTCATCTTTCTGTTTTGATTGGGACACAGGAGTTCCTTTATCAAAGTTGTCAAAGAAATCATCAACAGCTTCCGGTTGTTTATCAGACAAATCCACCTTTTTATGAGGTGTCTTAGCCTGTGTTGGCATTTTCTTCTTCACAGTCTTGTCAGCAACAGATGATCTTTTCTTTGAATTTTGTTTTTCCTTCTTAGGCTTTGTCTCTTTGTCACTTTCTGAGTCTGATGATGTACCTTGTGATTTCTTGTTGCTCTTTTTCTTGTTCTTCTTATTAAAATAACATTCCTGAGTGGAATGGTTATTTTTGTCACATATGGCACAATGTTTGTTGAAGAAACAGTCATCAGTCATGTGATTGTTCATGTTGCAAATGGAACAGTAACTACTGAAGTAGCATTCATCAGTGCTGTGATTCTTCATATCACACCATTTGCAATATTTCTCAGAATTTTCTTCTTCAGCCTTCTTTTTGGTCTTTTTCTGACTAGCTGAGCCATCAGTTGATTTCTTCTTGGGTTCATCAGCTGGTAATTCTTCATGTTTATTTGTGGATGGCTTCTGTTGTTTGACATTTAGCTTTTTGTGAGCATGTTTGATGTTTTCCCTTTTTATCTCATCCACATTATCAGTATCTTTCTTCCGTTGTTTTTCTGCGGAATCATTAGTCTTTGTCTTCCGCAGATGATCTACGGACTTGGCAGTTTTTGCTTTCCGCAGATGTTGTACGGATTCCTCAGTCTGTTCTTTCCGAGGATTCTTGTTTGAATATTTCTTACCTTTATCAGATGACAAAGGTGATTTTGTGCTTGATCCGCAGCTGTCGATCTTGGGAAGATGCAGTTCTTGTAATCCTTCATTAAGTTCAGCAATCCTCTTACAAATGGTCTTCAGCATGTTCCGTTGTTTTGGCGGATATTGCAGCTTTGATTCTTCAAGGACTCGTGGAAGACCAGGTTCAACTTGAACATTCTTACCAATGTTCAGTTGAACATTATCATGTTCATCAGAATCATCCAGGTCATCATAGTTATCAAAATCTGATTCATTATGTTTAATTGACTCTGATTCAGTTGATTCAGTTTCACTCATCTCAGCTTTATTGTTGTTTATTTGACTATCTTTTATGTCAATGTTGGTGCTTTGCACAAAATGATTTGACAAGTTGTTAGTCATTGTTTCAGGTAAAGGTGTGTAGTTATTATTAATAGGTGGTGCCACTGCATTATAACCCAACCCTGACCTGTTCTTTGATTCAATATGAGAATTGAGTAACTTCTCATATTGCTGAGATGATAATTGAAACTTCTGAAGTTTCACTTCAGTAGATGCATGATCAGCCATGGATTTTGTTAAGGAAGTGGTCAGATGCTCAACTTGGGCTTTTAGGCTGTAGTTTTCAGAAACATATTTTCTAAATCTTTTTGTAAAGAGTTTATTTGATTTGATATAGTTTCTGTTCTCTTAAGTGTGATTCATTTAAAACCATAGTTTCTTTTACTTTATCAGCCAGTTGTTGAGCATGGACTCTATATCTTTCAACTTCCTCAACACAAGTTGATGAACATAACCTCTCTTTTACCTCTTTGGCCATTGGAGGAACTTTGTTTTCCATATGTGCCATCAGTGCTTGATTCTCCTCTATCACTTCCTTCTCATACAAACTCCAGTCACAAGTTCCATCCTGAAGTATGATCAGCCCTGTCTCTTTAGAGTTACTTGGTCCTGCTGATGTATTTGTGGCTGGTGGGGATGTGAGCTGAGGTTGTCTATGCAGAGATCTTTGAGAGGTTGGCTGCTGATTTGTTGCTGCTGCTGCTGATACTGTGGAGTTGATTGTTGGTTGCATTCTCTAGAAAAGTGACCATAGAGATTGCACTTATAACATCTGACTTTAGACTTATCCACTCCAATCTTCGATGTTTTGCTAGCTGCTGCCAGATTTTTGTTTCTTCGAAGATATTGCTTGGCTCTGTAGGCAATCATAGCCATCTGCCATTGCAGATCCATCTCTTCTACAACATCAGGAGGGAGTTCCTCCAAATCTTGTTGGCAGATGTTTGCTGCTGTAAGGGAACTTCCAAGAAATGCTTGAAAGCTAGAACTAAAAGCTGCAAAGGCTGCTTTTTGTTCTTCAGAATCCAATATCACAGTTATTGGTTCTGAATTTGCTGTTGATGATGGCTCTCTTTTCTCTGTAGATTTAGCCTTTTCCTTTTGAGTTTTACTCTGAGATGACTTTTAGTGGGTTTGGAGGCATAAAAACTTACCTCCTCCTCGTCATCACTCAAAGCACAAGAGTTATCATCTTCATTATTAGAAATAAATGCACTTCCAGCATTCTTTGTTTCCTTGAAGTGATAAGGTGAGACATGAGTTCTCACACTCTTGTTTCTTGATTGTTCATCCAGTTCAAGTGCTTCTACTTTAGCAACCAATGTATCTAGACCAGTTGTCTTGAGATCAATGGTGTTCTTGAACATGGAGACAGTTTGCTTCCAACTTTCAGGCAAAGTATGGAGCATCTTCTTGTTAAGTTCCTCAGTTGTATATTTCAACTCCAAGATGTTCATCTCCGTAACAAGTTGCATAAATCTATGGAGTTGCTGAGGAATTGATTCACCCTCAATATGATGAAAAGTTTCATATTGTGATCTAAGGGTGTCTTTCCTTATGCTTCTGATCTCATCACTCCCTTCACAGAGAGTGTGAAGTATCTTCCACAGGGAATTGGCTGTTTTATAGTTCTCGCACCTGATCAAGATTTCTTCAGGTAAAGCCATACTAAGCAAGCTGTATGCTTTAATATCGACTTTGACCTTCTTGACATCATCAGGTGGCAAGTCCTTAGTGCTGATTGGCTGATTTTTGTCATTATAATCCGGCCCAAGAGTGGGTGGAATATAAGGACCTTGTGTGATGGACTCCCACAAGTCAGAATCTGTGTAGTTCACATGATTCCTGAACTTGATCTTCCAGGATTTAAAATCAGCTTTTGTTTCTAACTTTGGTGGTTGATAAGATCCTCCTCCAAAATACTCATGTTTAAAGTAAACGAATGAATAAAACTTAAACACGAAAATTGACAGATCTATCAAAGACCCAGTTCTAGTATTCAATTGATTTGAATATAGATCTGAATCAAACAAGCAATGATAGAGTGCTTGCTAAAAAATCAGTCGTTGATTTAATTGTTTGAAAATCAATTAAACAATTTTAATACTGATAGATCAATTGATCTAAATCAATGAGCACCAATGGCTCTGATACCACCTGTGAATCCAAGGATCGCAATTCAGGAATTATCAGTATTAAAATAAATCAATTTAATGATCGCGGAATTATCATTAATTGACGTTTAATTGTTTGAATGATTAATTATGAACACAACCACAGAAACACAATAAATGCAAAATCAATAATTATTCAAAAGTATTTCATTAACTATAACGTAATGATTACAAAAGAATAATGAATAACTATGAACAATCGAATTCTGTGAATCGAATGATGTTGATGTTGATGTGACGGCAATTAGGGTTGCACAATGAACTCTTGACAGCCGTATATTGATTGATTGTGTTCCCCGAGATGTGAAACCTAGGACTCATATTTATGATTTGAGTCGGCTAAGTAAACACCGGATCTCTCGGGATTTGTTGTTGATCTTGTTGACTTGTTTGACTTCTTGGAATTGATAATCACACAAGTATAATGGTCTTCCGCAGGAGTCTTGCCTTCCGCAGATCTTCTGTTCTTCCGTAGATGATTTGCTTTTCCGTAGGAATGTTGTTCTTCCGTAGATAATCCTCCTTCCGTAGGAGTCTTCACTTCATGGAACTTGATCATCCGTAGGAACTTACACTTGGTCATTTGGTCTTGTATGAAACATATCTACGGATTAACAAAATTGTTCATCCGTAGATGTTTCCTACACTTGGTCAGTTTTATCAAATCCATCCCAAGAATATTGTTTCTCCTGTCAAAGCACAAATCAACACACATACATATATGGGGTTAACCTATAGATTCAAATCACATATATATATATTTTGACTGTTACAAATGTTAATTACAAGACTTGATTTTCAAGTACTAAGCCTATACAAATTGATCTAGCCCTATACAATGTAGACCTAACAAGGGCTGAACTCAGTTGGTTATTGGAGTTACAGAGGAGTTTTATATGTTCATCTCCATCTGGAATGCACTGAGGATACCGTACAACTCTGTGAGAGTAAGAGTCTTAAGGTCTGATGTTCTCTTGATCACAACACAATAGTCTGTCCATAGTTTAGGAAGGGAAGACATGAACTTCCTTACTATGTCCCTGTTCTCAAGAGTTACTCCAATATCCACCAGAGTATCCACTATCTCAACATACTGAAGTATTGTTGAGTCAAGGTCTCACCGGCCTTGAAAGTGAAGTTTTCAAACTGTTGCTTTAAGAGATCCTTCTTGTTCTCTTTAGTTTCCTTGGATCCTCATACATGAGCTTCAGTGCATCCCATAAGTCTTAGCTGTCTTGCACTTCTTGAAGCCTCTGTAGATGGAGTTTGGAAGAGCAGTTTGAAGACAAGTCATAGCCCTTTGATCAAGCTCTATTCTTTTCTATCTTCTTCTGAGTAATCGTCCACATTTTGGAATGATACGATTACCAGTAGCAGAAGTAGTGCTTGGTATGAAAGGACCATTAACAACGGAGTCCCACATCCTTGAGTCTTGACACTTGATGAAGCCTTCCATTCTTGTGCACCATGTATCAAAATCTTCAGGGGTGATCAGTGGGGACTTGGTCATGGTACCAGTTTTCATATCAGCTTTTGTGAGAGCAGCCATTTGAGTGAATGGGTTGTAGGGAGGAGTGAAAAACAAGTTGATTTGGATGGTTAGATCACACAATCAAGAGCCAAACAAAGCTCTGGTACCAATTGCAGGATTGGTATTGATCACTTAACAAGTGGCTTTTCTCTCAAACTCACCTAGAACAACACTCAGAAAGAGTCTTAACAAGAGTTGATCACAATATAACAAGTAGCAGATGATAATGAACACAAGCTGTAAATTTTCAAGATACTTTTATATATTGATTCTCAACTCAAAGGATTACAAGACTCTTGCAAGCACAATCTCTCTGTCTATTGAGTTACAATGAGAACTATATATAATACTACCTACAGCCGGATATACTTGATTCCAGCTGGAAACCTATAACCAAAAGCCTATACTACAAGACTATAGGTTAAGGTATCTCGGATATTTTATCTAAGATTTGGTAGTCAGGACATGTCCCTGACTTACCTTTTGTAACCAACTAAGGTTAGTAACATGTACTATCATAAAAAGGTAAGCAGTGGAATAAAGTATGGTCAACTACATGGCTCTTTAGGAAGAAGCCATGATATCAGAAGTCTGCAGCAGATGTCAGAGACCATACTTATGTCCACTGGTTCATAGCAGTGTCTTCCGAAGGTTAACTTGCTTCGGAAGAATAAGTTCTTCCGAAGCCACTTATACTTCGGAAGACTGCTTCTTCCGAGGCTTGGGAACTTCTTCTTTGTCTTCGGAAGTAGAGTTTGTCTTCGGAAGTTGATCTTTACTTGACTTCGGAAGAATTCTTCAACCTTCGGAAATTCTCATACTTAGCTTCGAAAGCCTTTGTATGTAGCACCAAAATGGACTAAGTGAAATGGTTTTGGTTGCACCAGCCTTATTATGATCCAACAATATCCATTTAAAAAAATATATAAAATACTAATAAACTTTACATCATTCTCAAATACTTCTCATCTTCTCTTACAAATTCTAAATTAACTTTCAAAAACTCCTCAAAATCTTGAGGCCAAATTCTCAATCTTCTCTTAAACCACATGACGATGTCCCCGAACCGATATTGAAGAAAAAGTCTTTGAACGGAAACGTCAAATTGTCCAGATACGTGGTTGGAAGTTTAATTTGTAGATTTTAAGTTTTATATTGTCATATCATTAAATTTTATGTTTTTTATTTAAGGTATTTCTATATATAATTTGTAATTTCTTTTATTGATGAAGTATTTTCTTAATTAAAAAATGGTGTCCCCTCTAACAAATTGGTGTGGTGTGGTGTGATGTGGTATTTTTGATTGATGGGTGTGTGGTGTAGTGTGATGGGTGTGGCATGGGCATTCCCATCACCCCATCTGTTTTGAATTTTTAGTTCTTTAATTTACATTATGCTTACTTGGTTTTATAAAATTTATTTCTTGAAAGACTATTTAATTTGATAAAACATGTATACTTTGTAATCGTTAATCACATATTACATTTATATCCGCTTTGAATTACAAATTCTTTAGAAAATATGTACTACACTTTATCATCGAACCCTAGAGTGCATGCATGTTTTATAATTTATATACTCAATGTATTATATCATGATTTTCCATTATTTCATAATCACTAAATTATATAACTATACAGATTATTATGTTAAAATTTTTATATATATATAAGATTTATCACAATTATCATAAAGGTTTTTAACTCAAAATCTATATCTTAACCAAATATTTCAATTTCAAAATTAACAAAACACCAGATAAAATAGAATACTCTCAAGTTAGCAAAATCACCCAAAACTTAATTTCAAACTCTTTCTTGTATCTCATAACCGCATATCTTATACATTAAAACACACAATAAACATACACATAACAAGGGTTTCACCTCTTAAACACCAATTAATATAAATCTATCTCAAAACTCTTTGATAAGCCGCATTATAACGAAATTTTCTTCTTTAATAAGGAGATCTCAAGCCTACATTTGAGTTATCATGTCAACGTACATCATTGTTGTGATTAACAAAAAAGACCTTGCACCTGAAAAAGGTGTTTATGTCATTTAATCATCCACAAAGAACCAATAATCAACAATGGTGTATGTGACATGATATCTTAGATGTAGGTAATCACATTGGTGAAGTATTGTTAGGGCCCGGGAGGGCCCCGACCCACCCTGTTTTTTCGCTCAGAAGTATAAATTGTACGATTTCGGTCGAAAATTTTATACATATTAAGTCCCCCCCTAATTTGGGTTTCGAGACTATCCCTCCTAATCAGGTCTCGAGATTTTTGGTCCCGTATACCATCGTTCAAACTCCGTCACCGGGTGATAGGGAGCAAAAATAAATAAAAAGAACACTTGGACGGCAAGTTATGCTAGAGTTTTGCATTTAAGCTGTATTAATTATTTGTAAAAGTTTGTAAGTAAACCTTTGTAAGTAGTTTATTGCGGTTTCATGGTATAACAAATGTGGTTTCCTTAGTTATGGTTTACATACTAGCATATGTATCTTCTAGTATAGAGGAAAATCCTTGTTACAAGAGCATTCACATCAAATTTCATATCCTTATATTATAATTTAACTAAAATTCATCATTTCTTAAATTTATCAATCATTTTTTAAAAACCTCCCACATCCCATCTCCATCTCTGCCTTAATATTCTTTTTTTATATTTTGTTTCTTTTTCTTCACTTTACAATTTAACCACCAACTATTTGTCTTATTATTGTTTTCTTCTAAAGTTGATTTCCAATAACGCTATTACAGCACTTTGTGCATTTCATTCGCACAATATAACACCAAACTTCGGTACTGATAGATTTCTGATCAAAAATTTAATAAATTCAATCAAAAAACAAAGAAAGTTGACTTAATTTCAATCAAAACCCAAAAGAAACAGATATCAACCGGGAAAGGGTATTCAAAATCCAATAAAATCCAATAAGTATTAAAATACCACATGTACGCTTTTGTAAACATCATTCTGTTATTGCACCATCTGATTTACAAGAATTGCAGCTCAATTAGCAACAAAAACACAACTTGATATTTGTCAATTTGACATTTGAACTTTAGGCATCAGCCCCAATCACCAACAAAACATAACAAAGCCAAAAGACAACCTTAAGACAATAAGTAATATTGATATAAATATCAAGAATTAAGTACATGAATATGTGCAACATCTATATGTGCAACCTATAAAGAATACAAAAACCACATATGAATGAACTTTGGCAGGCTTTAGCATATCAATGAAAATGTGATTTTAGTTAGTAGAACATCAAATAATCCTACTTAAATAAAAACAGGGCGATCATTTGAAATTAAAGAAACTAACACTACAAGAAAGTGGCAGCAATAGCGGCGCCCCCAGTAGCGGCGACTGGAGCATTAGCGGCGACAGCAATAGCGGCGACAGCAATAGCGGCGACGCTATTAGCGGCGACATGTCGCCGCTATTGCTCGTTGATCCGTTTCCAATTTTTCAAGTAGATCTCTGACCGTTGATCGTGCAACAAATCTAACGGACAGTGATTGGTCGTACTAACCAATAGCGGCGACACTATTAGCGGCGACACTATTAGCGGCGACTTGTCGCCGCTATTGGTTAAAAATATACCAGCGAGATAGTGGACTTCCCTCCACTTTTCCATTCCCTCCATCTCTTCCCTCCACACTTTCTGCTGCCGCCGCCGACCACCACCCTCCGACCACCACCCTCCGACCACCCCCTCCGGCCACCACCTCCGGCCACCACCCTCCGGCCACCACCCTCCGGCCACCACACGATCGAGACCCTTTCTCCTCCTCTTCCCGTCGAGCCGCCGAGCACCACCCCCACCGAGCACCAACCTCCGGCCGGTCACCCCGCCGAGCACCACCCCGCCGAGCACCGCCCCCTTTCTCCCCCTCTTGCCGCCGACCCCTTCCCCTCCGGTCACCGCCCCTTTCTCCTCCTCTTGCCGTGGCACCCGATCCACCACCCGATCCACCACCACAAACAACCGAACACCCCGACCACCACTGCATTCAGCTGCTGCAACCCTCCAGCCCCACCACCGCTGCTGCAACCCACCACCACTGATTTTAGGTATAAATTTTGATTTTGATGAATGTCTGATTTAGTTGTGGTAAAACATTATTTAGGTATGTATGATTTTTTATTTAGTTGTGTTATTGGGTGAATTATTTAGGTATAAATTTGGGATTTAGTATGTATTTTTGATTTTAGTTGTGTTGAAACATTATTTAGGTAGAATTTTTGATTTAGTTGTGTTATTGGGTGAATTATTTAGGTATAAATTGGGATTTAATATGTATTTTTGATTTTAGTTGTGTTGAAACATTATTTAGGTAGAATTTTTGATTTAGTTGTGTTATTAGACGAATTTTTAGGTTATGTTAGTTGTGTGAATCTTTAATTTAGTTATACAAGTTATTTGTTAAATTATTTGCTTATAATGTTTTTTAATTGGATGTTAGTTTAGGTGTTTGTTGGTTGAAAATTATTATGTTAATAATGCTTAATAATTAGATTATTTAGGTTATAATAGTCGTGTAACAAGTTGTTCAGGATTTGAAATTTATTGTTTAGTAATTTATGTATAGACAAGTTGCTTAGTTGTGTTATTTGAAACAATGATCACATTTCATTTAATTTCAGGATTTAAATTTGGGATTTAGTATGCATTTTTGTTTGATTTTATCTTTACAAACCTGATTTCATCGTTATTTCCATGATTTTCACTTTATGTTTGTGGTGGGATTCTGTTGATCTTAATGAAATAGGGCAATTGAATGTGATGGGTTTGCATAAATAGAATTTAATATGTAAGTTAAACTTGGATGTGTAAGTTAATCATAGTTGTTTTAAGTTAATTATGACTTTTAATCGCTAAAATAGAATTAATTATCTAAGTTTAGCTTAAACGGGTCAAAACGGGTGAAAAGGACATGATTTGTGGTTAAACGAGTCAAAATAACTTAAACTTGGATGTGTTAAGTTTAACATAGTATGTTTGGTTTACACTTCATATACTTTGTCAAAATATAAATGTATTTTTGTTTTTGCAGGAGCAAATTTCAAGTCTGTTCAAAAATGCGCAATTTATGTCACAAATGCCACAATTAATGCTTCGCAAAAGGCTCCAAATCAAACGGAAGAAGATGATTCAGACGAGGGGGATGAATAGCTTATTTTATGTTTGATTGTATGATATGTTTGATTGTATGATATTCGTAATCTATGTTTGAATAGCTTATCTACGTTTGATTGTATAATATTTCGTAATCTAGATTGTAGTTTATGTTATTAGATTATGTCATTAGAAAATCTAGGTTTATTTGGGATGAAAACTGGATTTTTGAAAAAACCAAAAAAAAAGTAAAAAAAAAAATAAGCATTAGCGGCGACATATAAGCATTAGCGGCGACTTTTTTAGCGGCGAAACATTAGCGGCGAATTTTGACCATTAGCGACGGTTTTTTACCGGCGACTTTTTTGCGGCCACAGGTCGCCGCTGAAGGTAATAGCGGCGACTTTCGGGGTCTTTAGCGGCGACTTTAGTCGCCCCTAAAGACCTGTTTCCTTGTAGTGTAAGTTGCATACAGATTAGCAAGTAAGCAAGTTAAACAAAATACACAAAAATAAAACTTATATTAGATGAAAGGTTGTGGTGTTAAGATCTTAAAGTAAATACTGACGTAGGAACTACAAGAATTGTTCCATCACTGATTTTTTTAGGAAACCTTCAAACAAACAAATAAACAAACAAACAAACAAACCCAGTATATCCCACTCAGAGCAGGGTCTGGGGGTAGGTAGTGGCAAGTCTTTCCTCTATCTGGGTAGGTAGAGAGACCGCTTCCAAAGAGACCCCCGACTCGATCAACAAAAGCAACTAGGAAAGGTATGTGAACAAGACTTGGACTTATAGCAACTATGCAGTGATAATCCTAATTGAAAAGAACTATACATTACAGACTGCCATCAATAGAAATGTTAAATGAAGCGAAGATCAGATCGAACCCAAAATGAAGAGAAGATCAGATCGAAACCCCAAATAGGAGACCACTGAGCTATGAAGAGAGGGAATTGGAAGGTGTTTTACATGAGGAACTAGGAATAAGATTCAGGTCGTTGGTAGTTGTTGTCAATGAAAGGATAAATAGATAGGAGATGAACTGATAAAGGGGTGGAAGTTTTATATGGTATGTATGGTGAATTGGTAAATATAAAGATTCATCGTACATATCTTAAAATGAATTCTATATTATAAAGATAAGACACGATTTAAGAAATGGGATGGAGATAGTTTATTGAGGTTTTTCTTAAATATAAAGATAAAGATGTGTATACCAAATAGATGAGAATGCTCTAAGTTAGTCTTATTTGGTAATCACGTGTGAAATAAAAGCTTTTTGGTTGATTGAAATAGAGTAAAAACTTATTGGTTGATATTGATTGAGTTTAAAACATTAGGGTGAGGTTATTATAAAAGGGAGAAAAAATTAAAAAAAGTGAGAATAATTATTATCCATTAGATCTTAGATTCAAGCATTAAGAAAATCCGGTGACATAATAGTAAATAATTAAAATTTTAAATGATAGTCCAAGGGTATTTTAGTATTAACCACATTCTCAACTTCCATCTTTTTTTTAAACGTTCATAACTTTTACATACAATATTCTTTTTAAAAAATTTAAACCATAAAAATAAGTGTTTTTAAATCTTTAAAACGCCTATAATTTTGATACATAATAAACGAAGTTTTTTTTCACGTTATTTCAGCTTATTATTTAATATTATTCAGCTAATTGTGTAATATCAGATTATTTTGTAATATTCATCAATAATTATGGTGAATGTTAACCATCTTGTTATGTATGTGTTTCTAAAAATGATGATTTTCAAATAATATAATGCTAAAATGTATTTTTTTAGGTTTTCTAGTTCATTATGTAATTATGATCAGGTAATTGTATAATCCTAATCAAGCAGCTCATTATGTCTATTGCTAATCATCAAGTCTAGTGCTAGTCATTATTATCCATTGTATCCACTGTTAACTATTGTGTTTATTAAACTAATCTTTTCAAATAAAACAATGGTGAAGATATAATTTTTTTTACGTTTTTCTAGTTCATTGTGTTATCCTGATCAAGTTATTATGCAATCCTTGTCAAACAGCTAATTGTGTCTATTGCTAATTTGAGTTCGGTGTTGGTCATAATGTTACCATTTTATCTAATATTGACTATTATGTTAAGCATTGTGTTTATTTTAATGATAATGTTCAAATAACACAATGCTAAAAATGTGATTTTTTATGTTTTTCAATTCATTATATAATTCTAATCATGTCATTGTGTAATCCTCGTCAAGCAGCTCATTGTGACTATTGTTAATGATTGTGTATATTGTTGGTCATTGTGTTACCCATTGTATCTAATGTTGACTATTTTGTTAAACATTGTGTTTTTAAAAATGATTATTTTCGAATAACTCAATAATAAGAAATGTAATCTTTTTTATATTTCAAGTTCATTGTCTATTTCTCATCAGATAATTATGTAATCCTCATTAATTCAGAAGATTAAACAATAACCTGACGTAATTACATAATAAATTAAAAAAAAACCTTTTTAATATAAACACTATAACCATTTTAAAGATAAAAAAATACTCATTTTTATGGTGTAATATTTTAAAATAAAATAATATCGTATGTAAAAGTTATAAATGTTTAAAAAGAAGGGTGGAACTTGAGAAAGCAAAACATTACCAATTTTATCCCCAACCTAATTTTGAGCAAAATAACACGTGCCAAGATCTTATTCTTCTTACACTTTTTAGTTTTAGAAGACTTTGGTATTGATGTCTGCAGTTTGCGGACCGCATCTGTAGACATCTGCAGGAGAAAATATGGACCAAACCTCTACAGTCTGCACAAAGAAGAGTGTCTATTTTCTAACGTCTGCAGACTGCAAAAATCAACTGGTGGTGGTATACGGCGGTGCTGGATGGTGGTGGTGATGGGAGATGGTGGGTGATGGAGGACGGAGGGTGGTGGCGGCGGACGGTAGGTGGAGGCGGTGGGCGGTGGTGGCGGAAGGTGGTGGTGGCGGGCGGTGGGTGGTGGTGGCGGGCAGTGGTGGTGGCAGACGGTGGTGGTGGAGGACGGTGGTGGTAGAGGTGGACGGTGGAGGTGGACATGGGCGGTGGTGGATGATGGTATTTAATCCTCTGCAGACTTTAAAAAACTTTAGAAATTTCCAAGTCTGCATCATGCAGACCCCGCACATACTTTTAATGAAAAATCTTACAACAAACAAACACTTTGCAGATCTTAACGTCTGCGCGTGGTTTGCGTGACGCAGACAAAGATGTCAGAAAGAGATTTTTCTTAAAAAACAAACACCCACTTTGTATTTAAACCTTCCCAAAATCTTATTGGTAGATATTATTACATACTATTAATAAACAAGTTGATGAACAGTAACAGGTACAACCACATATGCGTATTGTTCAAGTTGGTCTGCAAGCATAGGGTATATCATTTGGTTTGTATCTTTGGTTCCATAAAGTCAGGTTTTCTACTTTTTTATCCACATGTGTTGTTTAGAGAGAGAGAAAGAGTGTGTGTGTGTGTGTTACTTTGGAGGTGCTGATGGTGATGATCTTCAGATGGGTTTTCAGCTGGTGTTGTGGTTGTCCTTCTCCTTCGTCTCTTTGTGCCTTGCAACTCGCCAGTTGTCCATTGAATTGCATCTGTCTTCTTACCCTTTAAATAGGGTTTCATATGGTGTTGAGAGAAAGGGTTTAAGGGGTTTGTGTGGCACCGCTGCTACCGGCGGCCATCATCGTTGTCGGCTTGAACGGAGCTCGCGTGGCGCCACTACTAACGGCAGCCGCCACCGTCGTCGGCTTGAACGCGGTCGTGTGGCGGCGCTGCTGCTCGCCGCCGTCATTTGATATAGTCAAGTTCGAGATTGACGATCTCCCAAACAAAAGTAAATTGCAGAATTATAAATAACAAAAAAACGTAGAACACTTGCTATAATTTTTCTTCTTTTTTCTCTCATTAAATAATACCTCCTTAAATACTTTTCATGCAAACATTAAAGTGGAAACGTGCAGACTTAGACGTGGCTAACATGGACTTGCAAAGACTGCAATTAAATTGAAAACATGCAACAACTAGAAACGTGGGAACATCATGTAGAAAATAAAACGTGGCTCACCATCTAAATGGAGCTCCTAATGGTGGTCATGGTCCATGGGTTATGGGTCTGTATCAATACCCACCCCTGTAAAACGGGTCGTGTCTTCACGACCCACCGCTGCTAAATGTACACCGGGCCAAGGCGGATCCGTTGGTGGCTCAAAAAGCAAGAATTGAGGCATTTACAACGATGACAGGGCTGGAACTTTTCGTCACAATGGAAACAAATCCCGGCTGCTTTCTTGGCTTGCATTTCGGCTTGAGTGAGACGCTTCAAGGGAGGAGAAATGGGTTGCGACGGAGATGGAGCAAGTGCACCCGGTTCTGTTGTGGGATCTAGGACTCCTGCTTGAAGCTTGTCTTCAATTAGGAGGCAAGACAGCGTTGATCATGATGAGGCTGATGCAACCAAAACCACTTCATAGTCATTTTGGTGCTACATTGAAGGGCTTCTGAAGCAAGCAAGAGATCTTCCGAGAGTCTGAAGACAACAGCTGAAGTCAACAACTGAAGACAAAGCTGAAGTCAACAACTGAAGACAACGGCTGAAGTCACAACTGAAGACAACGGCTGAAGTCAACAACTGAAGACAACGGCTGAAGTCAACAACTGAAGACAACAGTTGAAGCCAACAGCTGAAGACTATCTTCCGAAGACAAAGTCTGATGAAAGAGCTAAAGACAAAGTCTGAGCTTCCGAAGACAAAGTCTAATGAAAGAGCTGAACACAAAGTCTGAGCTTCCGAAGACAAAGTCTGATGAAAGAGCTGAAGACAAAGTCTGAGCTTCCGAAGACAAAGTCTGATGAAAGAGCTGAAGACAAAGTCTGAGCTTCCGAAGACAAAGAAGACTCCAAGCCTCGGAAGAAGCAGTCTTCCGAAGTAAAAGTGGCTTCGGAAGAAGTTATTCTTCCGAAGTACTTTATTCTTCGGAAGACATTGCTATGACCAGCAGATAAAAGTATGGTCCCTGACAGTCCGCTGCAGACCTCTGATACAGCATGGCATCTTCCTAAAGAGCCATGTTATTGACCATGCTTTATCCTACTGTTCACCTTTTTATGATAGTACATGTTACCAACTTTAGTTGGTGACAAAAGTAAGTCAGGGACATGTCCTGACTACCAACTCTAAGGCAAAATGTCTGAAAGACCTCACCTAGAATCTTGTAGTATAGATGTAAGGTTAGAGGTGTCCAGCTGGTATCAAAGTATATCGGCTGTAGGTAGTATATATATATCTTCTCCTTGTAACTCATTAGAAGTGATTTATGAGTCCAAGAGTCTTGTTATCCTTTGAGTTGAGAAGCAATATATAAAAGTACCTTGAAAATTTACTTCCTGTGTTAATTTTCTTACTGCTTGTTATATTGTGATCAACTCTTCATAGACTACTTGCTGAGTGTTGTTCACAGTGAGTTGAGAGAAAAACCACCCATAATCGATCCTGCAATTGGTATCAGAGCTCCAGGCTCTTGATTGTGAGATCTTACCATCTCACTCGAATGGCTGCTCTCTCCAAGGCTGATATGGAAACCGGTACCATGACCAAGTCCCCATTTATCACCCCTGAAGACTTTGACACATGGTGTATCAGAATGGAAGGCTTATCAAGTGTCAAGATTCAAGGATGTGGGACTCTATTATCAATGGTCCTTTCATACCAAGCACCACTTCTGTCGCTGGTAATCGCATCATTCCAAAAGATGTTGATGATTACTCAGAAGAAGACAGGAAGAGAATAGAGCTGGATCAAAGGGCTATGACTTCTCTCCAAACTGCTCTCCCCAACTCCGTCTACAGACGCTTCAAGAAGTGCAAACTGCTAAAGATTTATGGGAAGCACTGAAGCTGATGTATGAAGGATCCAAGGAAACCCAAGAGAACAAGAAGGATCTCTTGAAGCAGTAGTTTGAGAACCTTACTTTCAAGGCTGGTGAGACCTTGACTCAACAATACTTCAGGTATGTTGAGCTAGTAGATACTCTGGAGGATATTGGAGTAGCTCTTGAGAATAGAGACATAGTTAGGAAGTTCATGTCTTCCCTTCCTAAACTATGGATACATTACTGTGTTGTAATCAAGAGAAATTCGGACCTTAAGACTCTTACTCTGACAGAGTTGTATGGTATCCTAAGTGCATTCCAGATGGAGATGAACATGCAGAACTCCTCTGGTCACTCTAATAACCAACTGAGTTCAGCCCTTCATGTGGTTGAAAGGGAAATCACGGAACCACAACATCAGTTGCTGTGTTACCCTGACAACTCACACAGCGGACCTTACATTACTCTACCTGAGACTCAAAGTCTCAAAAGGTTCAACAAACTCCTCTCAGGATAGTTGTGCCTTTGTCTCTGGAAGTGGACACTCTGGTGATTTTCAATACTGCTTTGATGATCTTGAGTGCTTCAGTCCAGATGATGTGGAGTATATGGATATTGTCCAGCAGATGGCTCTTTTAACTTACAGAGCGAAGAAGTTCTTCAAGAGAACTGGAAGGCAATTCCCTCAAAACCCAGTCAACAGCAGGTTTGGGTTTGACAAAAGCAAAGCAAAGTGTTACAACTGCAACCAACTTGGTCACTTTGCTAGGGAATGCAAGGCTCCCAAGAACAACCCGGGAACCCCACAGGCCTCCACACATCCCACTGCTTCAAAGCATGAAGAGAAGTCAACTGAAACAGCTGCTGTGGCTCAAGAAGTTGACTGGAGCTTCATGGTACAGGATGTGACTCCTGCTCAAGCACTCATGGCCGGAACAGATGATGATCAGGTATATGAACATCTTTGTACTGCTGCCTGTATTGCTAAAGTTAAACTCTATAAGGATTACATTTCGGAAATCAGATCTGAGGTTGAGTCTTTAAATGTGCTAAAATCTGATTTTAAGAGAGCTGAATCTGACTATCAAAAGAAAATAGAGGAGTTAGAGAAAATTGTGTCTCTTTTAAAACATGAAAAGACTAATTATAAGACTCAAATTAAAGATCTGATATCCAAACTATCTGAGGTTTAAGCCCAGTTGGTCACAGCTGAGGCTCAGGCCAGGAAGCAAGCTATTGCTGAGCAAAGCTTCCAAACTATTCTTGCATCAACCTCTCATTCCAAAATGTTTTATCAAAACAAAGAAGGGTTGGGAACCAATGAAATAGCTCCACCACACTCTTATGAGTCTATTAGACTACCTAGATGTGGTACTGAAGAGCAAGAGGTTCCAACTGCTGACCCTTCTCCATTGGAACTAAAGGATGAGGCAAAAATAGTGGCCACCACAGGGGGAGAAACAGGAGGATATACTCATCTCCACCTGTGAAGACCAAATCCTAACCACCAAGGCAAGAAGAAGCAGAGCTAAAGCTGCTAGAAGGACTGCCAAGAAGGTTGCAGAGTCCAAGCTTAAGATCGACCCAAAGCAAAAGGGTGTCTTCATTTCTGCCGGATTTCAAGTGGTAGGTACTTCTGATTCAGGAAAGGAGTGTAATACCAGCATTCCTATCCTACTGAAGGATCAGAAGTTGAAAGGGAAAGTTGCTGATGAAGAGAAGAAACCTAAGAAACAGCAACCTGCAAGTTCCCAGAAAACTAACATTGCATGCATAATGTGTGGTCTGCACAACCACATGGCTAAAGATTGATACTACAATCCAGCAAGCACACATTATGCAAATAATGTTAGAAAAAAGGAGTCAGAGAAGGTTTCTCAGTTGGACCACTTCAAAAGGTCCAAATGATGAAAAAGGGAAGGTTGGTCTCGGAAGCCAAGTTGCTTTCGGAAGAAACTACTTCTTCCGAAGGGAAGATGGCTTCGGAAGCCAAACCTTCTAAGGTTCGGAAGAACAAGAAGGCTCCCTTGAAACCATCTCAGAAGAAGACTACTTCGGAAGAAAAGGTGGTGAAGGTTTTTCCGAAAGAAAGAAGCTTCGGAAGAAGACCATGCTGCACAAGCTTCAACAAGCTCATCTTCAAAGAACAACCAAGGGATGGATTGGAAGATCAAGGAAGATGTTGCAGCCCAAACCTCTTCTTCAACAACGACCACTATTGAACCCCAATGCATATCTTTTGGTTCAATTATGTCACTATCGTTGGAAGAGCCCAAGACCAGCAAGGCTTGGGCTTCTAAACAAAACTAACCATCTCATCTTATGTGCAGGGACGTCCATTTGACAAGAACAACAATGTCTGGATTGTAGATAGTGGATGCTCCAGGCACATGACAGGGAACAGATCTCTCCTTCAACAATTCCAGAACTTTGATAGAGGGCCTGTCCAATTTGGAGGTGAGGCCGGAGGATATATTTGGGCAGAGGAAGTATATCCAATGGCAGAATAAACATTGACAAAGTTCACTTTGTCAAACAGCTTGAACACAATCTGTTAAGTGTTTCTCAATTCTGTGACCAGAAGCATCAGATGCTCTTCACAGAACATGAGTGCATTATCCTCAAACCAGGGATGACAATTCCTCCGGAATTGGTGCTTCTTAGATCTCCCAGGAAAGGGGATATGTACAAGCTGGATATGAACAATGCTTCTCCTATGAGTGAAGTATCATGCTTTCTTTCCAAAGCTGGTAGTGATGAGTCAACACTATGGCATAAACGTATGTGTCATGTGAATTTTAAAACAATGAATAAATTGGCTAAAAATAACTTGGTACATGGTTTGCCTAAAAAGGAATTTTTCTGCAAAGATAACTGTGTTGCATGCCTGAAAGGGAAACAACACAGATCATCTCATAAATCCAAATGTGTTAACTCTATCACTACTCCATTACACTTATTGCACATGGATCTCTTTGGTCCCACAAGTATAATGAGCATGGAAGGAAATCATACTGCCTTGTGATAGTTGATGATTTTACAAGATTTACATGGGTATTCTTTTTAAGAAGTAAAGATGAAACTGCTGAAACTTTAAAATCTTTTATTCTTAAAATAGAAAATCAAATTGATCACAAGGTTAAGATCATTAGAAGTGATCAAGGGACTGAGTTTAAGAACTTCGTTCTTGACTCATTCTGTGACTCAAAAGGGATTGCCAGACAATACAGTGCTCCCAGAACTCCTCAACAAAACGGTGTTCTGAGAGGAGGAACAGGACACTTATTGAGGCTGCTCGGACCATGTTAGCTGATTCAAAGCTGCCTCTAACATTCTGGGCAGAGGCAGTCAGCACTGCATGCTATGTGCAGAACAGGGTTCTTGTAGTTAAGCCCCATAAAAACCCCTTATGAGTTATGGAACAAGAGGCCACCGTTCATGGCTTTCTAAGGTCCTTTGGCTGCAGGTGTACCATACTTAACACAAAGGACAACTTAGCAAAGTTTGCTGAGAAGTCGGATGATGCTATCTTTATTGGATACTCTTCTAGCTCCAAAGCTTATAGAGTATACAATATCAAGAATCAACAATTTGAGGAATCATCCAATATAGTTGTTAATGAGCACACTCCTTGTGTTAGGGGGAATGGACCTGAGTATATCTTTGATTTAGAATTGTTTCAAACTATTCTAAACCATCTTGTGAGAATGTTTCAGCTGGAACAGGTGCTCAAGAGAATGCTGATGCTGATGCTGATGCAAGTCAACTGTTTGAGCTTCCCAGACCTCTTCCAAATTCTCCAAGAGCTGAAAGGCAACAAGCTTCAACCATTCACAGATCTGATAGTGTAACTATCTCCAGGAATAATGAAGCTTCAACAAGTGAATCACTTGATCAACCTCAAAGTTCTTCAGGTGATCCATTACAACACCAGGTTGAGGGAAGTAGTATTCTGAAGGAACAGGCAACTGTTAATCCTACTCCACAACCAACCATTGATGATGTTTCTCAATCATTTAATCAGTCCTCATTGAATGACTTTGAAACAGCAGTTGGACAGAGTGATCCAGTTCCTGATCAGAATATGTCTAACCTAGACTTATCTCTGCAACTGGAAGTGATTCCTCGTCTTAGGATTCACAACACTCATCCAACTGAGAACATCATAGGGAATGTCTCTGAGGGTGTGAGAACAAGAGGACAAACTCATCATGGGAATGTCTGCTTGTATTCATGCTTCTTGTCTCAGATGGAACCAAAGAAGGTAGAAGATGCCTTAAAGGATAGTAGTTGGGTTGAATCGATGCAGGAGGAGCTGCTTCAATTCAGAAGACAAAAGGTCTGGAATCTATGCCCACTACCATCTGGTCAAGTACCCATAGGCACTAAATGGGTATTCAGGAACAAGAAAGATGATAGAGGCTTGATTATCAAGAATAAGGCAAGACTAGTAGTTCAAGGGTACACCAGGAGGAAGGAATTGATTATACTGATGTCTTTGCACCTGTTGCAAGACTTGAGGCAGTTAGGATCTTCCTTGCTTATGCTGCATCCAAGAACTTCACAGTCTACCAACTTGACGTCAAGTGTGCTTTTCTATATGGGGATATAGATAGGGAAATCTATGTATGTCAACCTCCAGGATTTGAAGACCCACAGCACCCCAACTATGTGTGCAAACTGGATAAAGCTCTATATGGGCTGCACCAAGCACCTAGGCTGTGGTATGAGACCTTGTCTCAGTTTCTCCTGAAGAATGGATACACTAGAGGTACCATTGACAAGACCTTTTCATCAGAAAGAGTGGAGAAGACATTTTCTAGTACAAGTCTATGTTGATGACATCATTTGGTTCTTCAAACGATCAAATGTGCAAGGACTTTGAAAACATTATGAAGCAGAAGTTTGAGATGAGTTCCATGGGAAAAATGGACTTTTTCCTTGGAATTCAGGTGAAACAGATGAAGGAAGGGTTCTTCATAAGTCAATCTAAGTATGTCTCAGACATCTTAGAAAGATTTGAAATGAAGAATTATAAACCAGCAAGACACCCATACCCAGAAACCATAATCTTTGCCCTGACCTTGAGGGAGAGGATACTGATCAACATCAGTATAGAGCAATCATTGGTTCTCTGATGTATCTCACTGCTAGTAGACCAGATATCATGTTTGCCACATGCATTTGTGCAAGATATCAGGCTGCTCCAAAGGTGTCTCACCTAGCTGCTGCAAAGAGGATCCTCAGATACCTCAAAGGAGCACCTAAACTAGGTCTCTGGTATCCAAGAAATAGTATTTCAATCTCTATGGATACTCTGACAGTGACTATGGTGGCTGCAACATTGACAAGAAATCAACATCAGGAGGATGTCAATTCTTGGTGGAAGGATTATCTCATGGCAATGCAAGAAACAATCCTGTGTCTCTACATCAACTGCTGAAGCTGAATACATTGCTGCTGCTAGCTGCTGTGCTCAACTGATATGGATTCAAAATCAGATGTTAGACTATGGATTCAACTTCATGACTACTCCTATCCATATTGACAACAATAGTGCTATCTCCATTACTGAGAATCTGGTGAAGCACTCCAAGACAAAGCACATTGATATCAGGTATCATTTCATTAGAGATATTCATGAGAAACATCTGATCAAGTTAATCAAAGTTGACTCAAATGAACAATATGCTGATTTGTTCACAAAGGCATTTGATGAACAAAGATTTAAGTATCTTATATCAGCTATTGGGATGATAAATTTTGATTAACTACCTCTTTTGAAAAGCTTTTTAAATGTGTAATGTCTTGGGTCAATACAATCTAAGCCCTATTACAAAAGATCTTTAAATTATTCTAAGTGTAAATTCCTTCCGAAGAGGAATTAACTCTCGGAAGATATTCTTGAATATCTTCCGAAGCCAAAATCCTAATAGAAATTGTCTTCTCGGAAGAGTTTTGGTCTCGGAAGAAGCGATTGATTTTACATCAGATCTACTTCCGAAGCTTATAAAACTCTCCATTCGGAAAGATAACGTTACCTTCGGAAACAATGTTTTGCTTCGGAAGAGAAAGTATCTTTAAAGGACCATTTTACCTTCGGAAGCAATGCCTTGCTTCGGAAGAGAAATTGACTTCGGAAGACAATTACCTTCGGAAATGTTTTACATTCGGAAGTAAAGGTTTTTATATGTAACGGATATCTTTTGGGCCCCACTCTGTAAAAAGTAAAGATTTTGTCCATGATGGTCAGATTATTTAAAATTATCCTTTGCCGCCACTATCATTTCTCCGCCGTAAACCACCATACCACCCACAGTAACCCCAAACAGTTACCCTATTACCGCTACTACCACAATTCATCCCTTTTTAAATAATCTTGACTGATCAATTTCATCTTCTTTTACCAATTACTGACCTAACTATTTCCTTCACTGTCAAACCTGCAATTTCACCCAAATTTCAAGCTTACCTTTTCTTCAATGGCGCTAAACCCTCAGCACAACCAAGTCGCATTACTTGATTCGTCAAGGGATGCCGACTTCACCCAAATCATCACCTTTCTTACCGAATCCACATACCTCACTGCACTTACAGTTAACCCCACCGTATACTCCAACCATATGTCCGAATTCTGGAGCAACGGTCAAACTGCAGTTTGAATGGGGTTCGAGTCCTGAGAACCCACATTTGTGGCCAAGAGTTGGTCATCACTGAACAGCTCATCAGGGAGCATCTCGAGCTCCATGATGATGGGGCTCCTACTGAGTTCCCCAAAGAAGACTGGAAGGCACCTATATCCTCATGGGATATGGAGGGGATGTAAGCAGGTCTACCGTCTACAAGTTTAACTTCTCTTACCATTGGAAGTTCCTGCTGCACATTATCCTGCACTGCCTCTCCAACAAATCAGGGGGTTGGGATCAAATCCCATATGAACTAGGATGCCTAGTTCATGGGTTGGTGAGAGGTCTCCGATCAACTACTCACGATTTGTGTTGACCAACCTTATCAGCAATCTGAGTAGGGATACATCTTCATGATCCCAGATTTATTCACAACACATAATCAACTGTGAGCTGGAAACCAAGCAAGATGTCTGCGCAGCTGCTCTTACCGTTCCACAAATGAGGCCTACCATCTTCAAACTACTGAGAAGGTTTCCATCAATTCTCTTCGAGGGTCACACCATCCTTCACATTCGACCTCAATGTGGGTTTTGAGCCTCCTCAGTCTCAAACCCAAGAGCCCGAACCCCAAGCCTTAAGCCCACAGGGTGAGTCTCTACACTCCCCTGTGCAGCCTTCTAGGGACAGCCCCACCATAGGCTCAATGCCTGTAGACATTGATCTAGGTCCCGGGTCAGTAGGTTTATCTTCCCTATCTTTCACTGACCTTTTACTCCGCACTGATGAAGAGATTACATCTCTCCATGGCCATGAAGTTGATCTACAACACCCTCTGAAAGATCAACAGAGCCAAGAGGGATCCCTTGTCTCTAGCCCCCATCAGCAGCCAATTACTGAGGTGAGTCCCACTGATGTGGAGGGGACTCATGTAGACTCAGCTGCCACTACTCAGAGTCTCTCATTGAGCCCTCAGGACAGTGGTAACATAATTAGGACTGAGTCTACGGCAACTTTGCCCATTGACATCTCTGAAAGAGATGACTCTGAGCAAAGGAAACCAGGGTGCCAAGAAGCCACATCTGGTGGTGAGACTGAGCATACTAGGTATGTTATCTCATCTCCCCGTGATTCTTCTCATGAAGATGAGGGAAGTATGCAACTAACACTTCAGTACTTGCTTTCTAAGGTCTCCAACCTGGAATCACAGGTGAGGATCTTAGAATCAAGGACTGCCACTCAGCAACTTGAGATTAACACTCTCAAGGCAAACTAGCTGAGAAACAGACGGAGAGGTCTGTTAGGCATGTACCAATTCAGGTCTCACTGAATTCTTCCTCTAGCTCATCTAGCTCTCAAGATGATGCTACCAAAAAGGGGGAGAAAGTTCAGAGACAAACAATTGAGGAACCACAGACCCAATTTCTTTCCAACTCATCACACTACCTGAGTCATCTCAATCTTTTCTAGAGATTGACTCAAAGATGCTTCAAGATCTCTACAGACTTTTCACAAAGTTTGTATTGAGATCCTCCCTAGAACAGCCCAGCCCCGACACCACACTCATATATTTTGGGGCTGAGGAGCTTCAAAGACTGACTGCACCTTCTACCACTGTGGAAGAAGTTGGTCAACCTAAAGTCCACATGGAACCTGAGATTAGCTTCGAAGGGGAAATGGGGACTGATGGCCCAGCAATGAAACAGTTGGGACAGAACTTGCAGCTGTCTTATCTTCCGAAGCTCAAGCTGAAGCTTCCGAAGCTGACATGGAAGCCTCGGAAGAACAAGAAAAGTCTTCCGAGGCCGAAATAGAAGCTGCGGAAGGCTTATTCCAGATGTCCGAGGAACTGACCATCACAGATGTTATTGCTGAAATAGCATCTGAGGTGAGCAGAGAGGACATTTCTGACATTCCTCCAACCCAAACACCAGCTGAACCTCTCTCTCAATCACAACCCTCCATCCAAGAACCACCACAGTCAAGCACTGCCAAAGACAAAGGAAAAAGAAAGCTGACTGCGGAAGAGCTTCAGGAGGAGGAGAGGATTGAGAAACTCAAAAAGAAAGGTAGGTTCCTACTGAAAAGCTGCTAGCTGCTAGTTCTAAGGCAGCAGCTGCAACAATCAGGAAGAGATCAACCAAAAGAGAAGGACAGCACTCATTGACCAGCTCATCAGCCTAGGAGCTGTCAATGAGGAAGTACTCCTGCTACCATTAGAGGAGTTGGTGTCTTTGGAGAGGTCAACCAGGCTAAAGCAAGAAGAACAAGCCAGGTTGACCTTGGAGAGGGAAGAAGAAGAAAGAAGAGAAGCAGCCCTGAAGCTGAGAGAGGACAGGATTAAATTCCTACTCTCAAGAGGCTTCAGTCATCCTGAACTGTCTCCTCATGATGATGACATGATCCTGCTGCTCCACAACAAAGAGCAGGATCAAATGGAGAAGGAAAGGAAGAGAGCTGCTAGGGAGAAGTTGAGGGAGAAGAAGAGGAAGGAAGAAGAGAAGGGGTCACTGCCGCCAAGAAGTCAAATGACAAAGCCTGGATGAAAGACTATCTCCGGGCTCATGGCTTCTCTGGTAGGCAGGTGGGACCATGTCCGAAAGGACACTCCAGCGGATAGTCAGTGAAATTAAAGCTGACATCCGTTTGGGGAAAAGGAAGGAGATGTACAGGAGGGTAAAGGGAATGGTCTTCATCCCAGCCACTCAACCACAGTCAACCACTAAACCACAACCCACACTAGAAGAACCAACCCCATTCCCCATTAAAACAGAACCCACTGATGAAACCTTCACCCCTGAACCCACAACACTGCCCAAACCTACCACATCACCTCAACCACCCAAACTACCCATCCTAAAACCCAAAACACAACCCAAAACCACTAAACCTAAGCCTACCCAACAAAAACCAAGACCATCCCCTCAGCCTCCTCAACATCTCTCCTTTGAAGAAATAAAGGAGTTCAAGACAAGGCTCATCACTGCACCACTTTGAGCAGCATCTCCTGTGAGGGAGACCTTATCAACATCACCTATGTTGATAACTCTTCAAGCTCCCTCACCCTAGGCCAATTTCTTGAGTTGCCTAGAGACACTTTGGGCCAGGCTGCAAGACTTCTTGGTCTCAACTCCGATACCCTCAATGCTGAGGAGAAGAGACTAAGAAGGAGACTGGTGACTCTACTGGATACAAGGAAAGAGGACAGGATTTCTAGTCAATCTCCTGGACCTAGGAATACTATAATCCAGTGGAGGTTCGATGAACCTTTTCACAACTTTGTTGTGGAAAGGGAGAATGGTGAAACCAACAGGCTCAATGCCACTTCTCTCCTGCATCTCAGCAGATTTGATCTTGCTGAGCTTGCTGAGAAGCCATTCTCCAATCCCTCCAACTCTGAGACTGCTGCACACATCAGAAATCATATCAACGGTCTCCACTTGGCTGAACAAAGTAGAAGAGCCAAGATTGAAGAAGAGTTGAAGCCGAAAAGAGCGGAAGACAAGGAAAGACCAACCACCAAAGGCACAACCTTTCTACAGATGGGGAAGGTCCTGAATTGGAACCAATAGTTAGATGGGAATATGACTATAGTTCCCATCAACTAAGCTCTCTTCAGAGGGCCACAACAAAGGGTACATATAATCCAAGGAGACAGAGTGGAGGTTTTGTCTACTAAGGATCTGTACAAGATTCTCAGCACCACGTCAGGAAAGAATAAAGACACTGATAAACACTTACTTTCCCTGGTGCTGAGAACTTTGAGAAGAAGAGGGAAGTGAAGTTTTGGTAGCATCAGCCTAGGGGAGTTTGTTGGATCATGATGAGGCTGATGCATCCAAAACCACTTCATAGTCATTTTTGGTGCTACATTGAAGGGCTTCCGAAGCAAAGCAAGAGATCTTCCGAGAGTCTGGACAACAGCTGAAGTCAACAACTGAAGACAACAGCTGAAGTCAACAACTGAAGACAACAGCTGAAGTCAACAACTGAAGACAACAGCTAAAGTCAACAAGTGAAGACAACGGCTGAAGTCAACAACTGAAGACAACAGTTGAAGCCAATAGCTGATGACTATCTTCCGAAGACAAAGTCTGATGAAAGAGCTGAAGACAAAGTCTGAGCTTCCGAAGACAAAGTCTGATGAAAGAGCTGAAGGCAAAGTCTGAGCTTCCGAAGACAAAGTCTGATGAAAGAGCTGAAGACAAAGTCTGAGCTTCCGAAGACAAAGTCTGATGAAAGAGCTGAAGACAAAGTCTGAGCTTCCGAAGACAAAGAAGACTCCAAGCCTCGGAAGAAGCAGTCTTCCGAAGTAAAAGTGCTTCGGAAGAAGTTATTCTTCCGAAGTACTTTATTCTTCGGAAGACATTGCTATGACCAACAGATAAAAGTATGGTCCCTGACAGTCCGCTGCAAACCTCTGATACAGCATGGCATCTTCCTAAAGAGTCATGTTGTTGACCATGCTTTATTCTACTGTTCACCTTTTTATGATAGTACATGTTACCAACTTTAGTTGGTGACAAAAGGTAAGTCAGGGACATGTCCTGACTACCAACTCTCATGCAAAATGTCTGAAAGACCTCACCTAGAATCTTGTAGTATAGATGTAAGGTTAGAGGTGTCCAGCTGGTATCAAAGTATATCCGGCTGTAGGTAGTATTATATATATCTTCTCCTTGTAACTCATTAGAAGTGATTTTTGAGTCCAAGAGTCTTGTAATCCTTTGAGTTGAGAAGCAATATATAAAAGTACCTTGAAAATTTACTTCCTGTGTTAATTTTCTTACTGCTTGTTATATTGTGATCAACTCTTCATAGACTACTTGCTGAGTGTTGGTCACAGTGAGTTGAGAGAAAAACCCCCATAATCGATCCTGCAGACAATAAGCTTGTGGAAGAGTGGTAGGCTTAAGGATGGTCATCTCGGTTTGAATGTCATGTTTAAGATCGAAAAGGAAACAATTTTTTAAGGCTTCTTGAGATAACCCGTTAACACGATTGCTAATCCTCTTAAATTCAGTTTTGTATGCTTTGACTGTGGACGTTTGGACGAGCTTAAAAAGAGTGGCTCCGTGGTTCTCATACGTTGATGGCCCAAACGGAGTTCTAAAGCTCGTTTGAAATCCGGCCAAGTGCCCAACAAGTTGTTGTTGGACAAATGCTTGTACCATGAGAGGGCATCACCGGTGAAGTAGAAGACGGCTAAAGAAAGTCGTTGTGCTATGGGAATTGGTAGTACGTAAAATAATTTTCAGCTTGGAATATCCAATCGAGAGGGTTGGACCCGTCAAAAGTGGAAGCGAAATCTTTGGTTGCCTAGGGGTATGTGGAGGGGGCGGTGGTGGTGGTGGCGGTGGATTTTCGGTACGATTTGGATCGGGAGTTTTGGGTTCGGTTCGATTGAGGAGTGCAATTAGGCGATTGGTTTGCTCATATTGAGCAGAAAGCTGTTTCATGATCACCTCAAGGTGTGATTTGTGATCGAGAGCAAGTTTTGTTGGCTAGAAATGATGTGGTCGGTGGTGGCTGTGGTAGAAGCAAGAAGCTGCTTCATGTGCTCGTTTAAGGTGGCGAGGAGGTCATCGTTGTAGGTGGTTCGCTTAGTGGTTCACGACGGGGTGGCATGGTTGAAGGATGAGGTCGAGAATGAAAGCACCAAATGATATAGTCAAGTTCGAGATTGACGATCTCCCAAACAAAAGTAAATTGCAGAATTATAAATAACAAAAAAAACGTAGAACTCTTGCTATAATTTTTCTTTTTTTTTCTCTCATTAACTAATACCTCCTTAAATACTTTTCATGCAAATATTAAAGTGGAAACGTGCAGACTTAGACGTGGCTAACATGGACTTGCAAAGACTACAATTAAATTGAAAACATGCAATAACTAGAAACGTGGGAACATCATGCATAAAATAAAACGTGGGTCGCCATCTAAATGGAGCTCCTAATGGTGGTCATGGTCCATGGGTTATGGGTCTGTATCATCATCATTGCTACCTTGAACAGCGATTGTGTTGTGCCGCTGCTTACGACTGTCGTGGTCGTCACCATCTGCCTTCGGGTAGCCATGGCCACGTTGAATCTGCATGTTATGGCTCCCGGTTGTGGTGTGACGTCACCCCTGCCGGGAACCTATTGGGCTAGCCTGCTGCTGCCGCCTCAACTGGCTGCCTTTCGGTGGTCGTGGTGTGTCGTCGCCGTCGCCAGTGGCCTTTGGGTTGACAGACAACGACTATGGTGTAGCAACTTCATGAATAGTAGTTTGGAATGTTTCCAGCGGTGGGTACAACCTTCTAATGCGTGTACATGTGATGATGCGTTGTGTACAAGCAGTTGAGTACGTCTGTATTCTAACCCTTTAAATGTGGTTCATATGGTGTGTTCTGTATGTTAGTTTGCTGTTGAGAGAGAGGGTTCCGGTGGTCGTGTGGTGTGACTGCAGCCGACGGCTGTGACCGTTGTCGTTGTCGTTCGCCTTTGGGTAGCCGTTGCCGGCTTGAACGACGGTCGTGTGGCGCCGCTACTTTCGGTTGCCGTCACCATATATTACGGTCCGCCTTGGGCATGGTCATCTGTTTATATAAGGGTTAATGACGACGAGCTTGGGCTCATCTGAAATCCCACAAAAACTTTGCCCGTTTGATGTACATGCATGTCGTCATGGCTGTGATGTGGACTTGAGTTCATCTGAGCCTGTTGTTGTCCGGCGCTTTGTATGAAGACGTCCTAATCATAGACTCTGATATGATAATTTTTATCATATGTTCGATGGTCTTTGTGGGCTATTGTTTCATCTGTGAACATGTTTCATACTTTTATTGAACTTTTATTTTTGATTTAAAGTTTGTGCCTAGGCTGATTTGGGAGATGTTCTGATCCGTTTGATAGGCGATGATGAAAAAGTAGAACACGGGCATTGTTTTGGCGCGGCAAAAGTATTATTTGCAGTCGTAATGAATCGTTTTTCTGAACCTTTAGTAAAATAATTTATTATTGAACATTTTATACCTGAACTCTGATTTATGATTTAAAGTTTGTGTCTGTGCTGATTTGGGAGATGTTTTGACCCGTTCGATAGACGATGACAAATGAGTAGAACACGGGCATTGTTTAGGCGTGACAAATGTATTATTTGCAGCCACAATAATCGTTTTCCAAGCCTTTTACTAAAAAAATATCATTTTCAAACCCCGCCGCGAAGCGCGGTTGGAAAACAAACTAGTTACATAAAATTATCAACAAACTTTTTATAATACAATAAAATACAATAGAATATATAGTTGTTAACAAAAGTTGATGCTTATGGTTCGGCTTCCAGTTTGTTAATGGATTATGTGGTCTTACATTTGGATTGTAGTAGATTATCCCCAACTAGCGCATTCTGTTATGATTTTGAAACTTCTCATAAATACCTATTTGGCTCTAGTCTCACTCACTGCTATCGCAAAGTTTGATGCCATCCTCCTTGCCACAGGCGAAGCTTCTATGGGGCCAGGGGTCCCCGCCCCTTTTTTTCGTCATTAGTGTTAACTTTCGGCTTCTTAGTGTAAATTTCAGTCCGCTAGTGGAATTTTTTAATACATATAGAGTTCGCCCCTTTAAGATAATTTATTTTCAACATCGCCCCCGTTAAAATATACTTCAAACTCCGCCACTGCTCTTTGCGAAACCTCACTTATTATTTCTGGTTCCCCTCGCTTACTATTAATGCTTCCCTCCACTGCTTCATATCTTCACTTTATGGGTCGGATGTCTTTTGCTATGTGGTGTTGTCACAAATATCGGTACATAATTGTTCCATCTATTTTGGTGTAAATATGTTATTATATCCACTTATGTAAAGAAAACACCGTGTAATTTGTCCAGCTTTGCGTTCGTTTTCTTAAATGTAATTGATCGTCAAATCTATCTCAATAATTCTTTACGTTCTGTGACACTTGCCATCAGTGGCAGAGGATAGTGAGGCGCCGCCCCCTTATTTTTTTTCGTCGATATTGTTAAATTTTATTTCGTTAGTGTAACTTTTTTGCACGGTAGTGTAAATTTCTATATAAATATCGAGTTCGTTCCCCTAAAAAAATTAGTTTCGCCCCCGCCCCCTACGAGTATGTTCAAGCTCTGCCGCTACTTGCCACTCACACAACCACTATACTATTAATTTTCCCGCCTAAACTATCTATTTCATTTTAACAAGTCAAGTGACTAATTTTCAAATATATTTATCTCTCTCTCTCTCTTATAAACTCAAGTCATTCTTTAATCAATACTTTTTAAAAGATAATCTATACTGTATTAATATACATATGGGAGGGACAAAATGGTAATTTAAACAAAAACTCTTAATTTTAAGAGTTTACAACTTTATAGCACATGTTACAAGTAACAAAGCTTGCTTGAAATGATGGAACCCTTCCCAGATCCACATCCACTTTCAAACAAAGCAATCAACCTCATTTCAAAATTCAAATACGTTCCTTCTCTCTGCGATATCCGAGAATTTTGAAATTATTCAGTTCGCATCGCTACCATCGCTACCTCTTCTAGAGTTTGCATGTGGGGTAATCGAAGGTGCTGTTCAGATCTACCAATGGAAGGATCTAAAGGTTTAATCGCACAGGTAACGTGCTTGTAATTGGTGTTTTAGGGTTTTATAATCGATGGTAGAATTGTGAGAATCATCTTCATCCTTCGTCTTCGACAGTCTCATGGTTTGCTTATTGTTTATAAACCAATTCATTTTGGTTATACATGGAGCTGGTATTTTTTTCGCTTACTTGATTTTGTACCCCACAGAGATTACTAATTAGGTTTCTAGATGTTCGAGTCCTTTATAATGAAGCATAAGGCTGACTAACCGGCATACTATCACAATAGTTCTGGTGGAATATGTCTTGCAGTAAGCTCACCCTACTATTATGCACTATAAAAAAGGCATGTGGGCACACAATAAGTTAACAAAGCACTATGAAACACCATGGGTTAATTAAGTTACATATAGCTAGATATGATAACCAGAAATCACCTTTATCCATCAAGGTTTACCATTCAGATTTAGCAGATTTTTTACGTGGACATGTTCAAGATGGCCTAACTAAGATATTTGTTGGTTTGATATTCATGGCAGGGGCAAAACATCAATTTAAGTTGAAGGGTGAGGCTGCAGATGTAAGGTTTGATATCAGAAGTCACCTTGTATGTTATGTACTACCATGATGCAGCTTGCATTATTTGACCCAACCAAACAGGAGAAGAAAAAGGAAGGTGATTATTCATGATAACTTGGAGGTTGCTGTAATTTTTCTGTTTATATTGTTGTTGATTCATTTGTTCAATTTAAGGTATGTGATTACATTTCTGTCGCAGATTTAGCTATAAGGCATACGGCTGCTTTCTGAAAACTCTTCAATCCTCAACAAGCAACCACGAGCCACCCACTGGACCACGCCCCCGCTCACCACAATCGCTTCTCATCACCTTCGTCTCTGAGATGTGTTCATTCTTTCAGTCTATTCATTTATATGTAAGTTACGATCTATTTCCAGGTAATGTGATTATAAGTAGCGATCCATTCCTTTGTTTCATACTCAATCTTAGGTGTGTTTACTCTCTCGATCGTCGAATAACTTTGCCCATACAAATTTGCGATTGAGCGTATGAACTATGTTCACATTAATTGTTTATATGTTTGTGTAACTATTAGAAGTATTGTTGTTTTTGACTTTACGGTGGGCCCTTCATTTTTTTACTTTTAATTATAAATCTGCAGGTTTAGATGTTTAAGCTTTAAACATGGTGGGATTATAAGTATTTTTTAATTGTTTCTTCATTCAGGATCTTGTCGTATATGTATCTGCAGCTAGATGTCCTTTATCGCCCTTTGTTACTTTATGAAGGTAGTTCTTGATACCCTCATGCGTTCATATATATGTTGGCCTAATTGGATGAGTTAAGGTAAATTTCAGTACTATGATTTAAATTGATGATATGTTTATGTGTTTTAATTTATTTTAAAAAGTTTCTACTAAAATTCGAATTCAATCTCTGAATTATTGTTAAATTAGGTAGATAGAGATCAATCATCACCTTGAGGCAGGAACAACAATACTCTAGGATTTGTTGTAACTGATATCAAATTGCGCGAGCTAAAAGCCGAGGTAATGACTTCTTTTAATTGTCCTACAGAATGAATTTAGAGCTGTAAGTAGGATTCCTACATGTTTTTTTTAACAAATTTGTATCTTGAATCAAATAGAAGAAAAGACCCATTATCATGTTGAAAGGTGTTAATTCTTTAACAAATTAGAGTTTACTTGCCTCTTCAAAGTCAAACATGTTCATTTGTAAAATGGATTTTTTTGCTATCCATCTCCTTATAACTTAATTACTTAAATGCTATTCGTTTGAATGTTCAATTTTGCGTATCCGTCTAATGCTTGACTATTTGCTCATATTCTTTGTGATGTTTAATCATATCACTTAGAACTTATCACTCTCTATTTATCTTCGTAAAATGTATTTTCATTCAACTTTTGTTAATGGTTGCAATCTTAATTGGGCGTTGGAAGTGATGCAGTAAATGAAAAATCACCATGTATTATATATAACTGTTAAGAACAAATTGGGAATATAAACAACTCCTTGACTCACTTTGATTATGTATTGTTTTTGGCTTTTGAGGCTTTCTTTTTCTGGTTTTGCTTCATATTGGTTTCTTTGTTTGATCTGGATCTCCCAGTGAATTATGTTTGAACAATTCGGTGATCAAAAGCTTAACACAATATGAGAGCCTTCTGGTGTGTTTACCTTTGTAATTGAGAAATCTGTTGTACTAATTGCATTTGGTGGTTTACCATTGAATATTCAATGATAGTACTTCTGATATCTTAACATATCATCAACATTATCATAAAATATATATATATTAGATAATACATTATATATATATAATATATATATATATATATATATATATATATAGGTTTTGGTGGTGGATTTGTAGGTAACTCTTCGTACCTCCATCTCTGTAGCAATTTATGATTTGACTTTTTGTACTAACTGATTAAAAACAATGAATGAGGAGATAATTCTTATTTCGTAATGGTTAAAAGCTTTGACGACTTCCCAAAACCTCTCCAGTGATTCGAAAAGTCGAAATGTTACTAAAAGTTTCGACTTACTAAAAGTTTCTGCATTACTAAAAGTTTCTCTGTTGTTTCATGTTTCGACTTACTACGTACTCATATACAGGCTTACTCATTACTGATCGCTAGGTTACATAACATTTATGCCACTCAACATGTATTATGCTTCCTCTTTCCCAGTTAATGACAGGTATCAATGTTATGGCAGAGGTTGATGTTCCTGGTCATGCAGAATCATGGTAACTGAGATTGATGATCCACATTATTGATTATTTTTTTTGATTACACAGGATAGTCGACTTCGTGCTGCGTTAGAGCAGAATACATTTGAACAATGAATGTGTTTTGTAACCAGGTTAGAGGATATATGTTGCATGGACCCCAGTCAATTGGTATGTAGATGTTTAACTTTTTTATACCAAATTAGCATTTCAATAAAAATTGCATCAAAGTGCATTCGATTGTAGACAGATGATTTGTTTAAAAAATATTTGATTGGTGAACCGACAATTTATAATCTATTTGCATGAAACAAGACGGTTGGGACTTGTTTGAGTTATAATTGGTCAATGCGTTAAGCCGTAAGCTATTAAAATTCGGTTTAATATATAGATAACGAATCAATGCTATGAAAAAACCTAACTGAAGTACTATATAATGTATCATCGAACGATTGATAAACTAATGGAAAAGAAGTATCATGATGTTAATTGTTGCCACCGCCGCATCGCGCGGGTTTCTTACTAGGCTTTTATAATATAAAACTAAGTCTTTTGTTAAAAATATATACTTTTATAAAATAAAACTAAGTTTTCTAAACTGTGAAATTTTTCTAAAACTATGAAATTTTTCTAAAACAACGAAACTTGTTTTAAATTATGAAATATTTTAAAGTCAATCTTTTTAAAAAATAGTGTTATATAAAAACATTTTTTTAAAACAAACTCGGACTTTTAAAGAACGAGATATTGATAAAAATGATTTTTTTCAAATCAATAGTTTTTTAAAACCAAAGTTTCAAAAATAATAAAAATATGTTATCCACTAATCAAAATACTTAGGGGCTGTTTGTTTTCATCTGACCGGGCTGACCCGGTCAGCCCGTTTGATACCCAAGTGTTAAGTGCTGATCGGGTCAATCCATCTGACCCAAACCTAAAAAAACATTGCTGACCCATTCATTCTTCCTCATCTCCTTCGCAGCACCCCCTCCCTCCCTGCGCGACCCCAAACACGTAGCTCCTATCCTTCCCTCCCTGCGCGACAGTCGGTCGCGACCGGTCCCTCCCTCCCTGCGCGAGCAGTTGCGACCGGACTCCCTCCTCCTTGCGCGACCAGTTGCGACCGAGACACCTCCCGTAGCTCCCTGCCTGACCGAGACACCCCCGTAGCTCCTCCCTGCGCGACCAGTTGCGACCGGACTCCCTCCCTCCCTGCGCGGCCAGTTGCGACCGAGACACCTCCCGTAGCTCCCTGCCTGACCGAGACACCCCCGTAAATTGTGGTGAATTGATAGGATTGCTAGATTGTTTGTTTTGGGTGTAAATTGATAGTGATTTTGGGTGTAAATTTTGGTGAATTGATAGGATTCCTTGATTGTTTGTTTTGGGTGTAAATTGATAGTGATTTTGGGTGTAAATTATGGTGAATTGATAGGATTGCTTGATTGTTTGTTTTGGGTGTAAATTGATAGTGATTTTGGATGTAAATTGTGGTGAATTGATAGGATTGCTTGATTGTGTGTTTTGGATGTAAATTGATAGGTAGTTCTTGTAATATGTTTGAAATTGGATGTGTTTGTTTGGATTATGTATGATTTATGTTTAATTTGTATTTTATATGATATTTTGAATTTAAGGTATTATGTTATTTTTATATATTTGACTATTTTTATTGATTACACAACAGTATTTAAATTCAAACTCGTTAGAACAACGGGCAATATGGCTAAATTCAAATTCATTCAGCAAAGTCAGTCAGATACATAATCAAACAGTCAAGTTTTAGTAAGATAGACTCAGTCAGAACTTCTTACTGGATCAGCTTCTGACTCAATCAGATCGTACTCAGTCAGCACAATCAAACAGCCCATTAGTCATACATAATTTCAATCATATCTTATTTAAAATAATGTTTTGCGTTTTTTAACAATTTATTAATATAGTTAATATATTTTTATTTAACCCGTATAATACCCGAGTTTCTTAGCTGTATACTATTTAACTACACGTTATGCAGATCAACCTTTGCTCTTTTAAAATTCATGTGCACTTTAAACAGGTAAAAAAACACCCAAAGACACTTGTAATAATATTTAGGTAAATGGGTCAAAACCTCCCAAATACACTAGTTTATGATCTTTACCAATCAACATCATTTCAAATGGGTCAAAAACCCAAAACACATTAGTTTATGATCTTTAATAATTAAAACATGTCTACATGAGTCAAAATCACCCAAGTACATTTGGTAATGTCTTAAATAGTCAAAACATAATAATTGAATGGGTCAAATCAACCAAAACTCATATTACAAGGTTTAAACATCAAAACATAATTTAAATGGGTCAAAACAACCCACACATGATTCATGGGGTTTTTTAACAACCAAATACAATCTATAAAACTAGCTAAAACATTCTTGGTATAATTAGACAATTTAGACTATACATAAATACACAAGTCAATTAAGACTTGAACGCGAACAAATCAATTTATAATGCTTCATTAGTAAGGTCGTATAATATATATTTTCAATATAAAATTAAGTATGACTTTTGAACCCTTAACTTGAAGTAAGATCACTTTACAGTTTACTCTTAATTCATGTAGAAAAACAATACATAACTTACCGTTTCCGAGGTCCTCATAAGCCATAAGCCACCTTTTTCTTTGTCATCAAACCTATGACGACAGTCATGTTTACAAACATACATATGGGTCAGTCATTATGTCATTGTTCCTATGAATCCAACGACCCTAAAACCTGTGGAGGCCCTTCGATCGATAATAATTAGGATCATACGTATGTTGGATACAATTAAGATCATACGTATGTTGGATGAACAATTAAAGTATGTTGTATGAACAACTAAAGGAGTATGCACAGATTGTGCAGGGACTTGCGGTGGAAGAACAGGGTCAAAATCAAGAGACAATTCACACGCAATATACTACAAATTCCACACTGAAAATGTTGATACATGGTGGATATTTATACCCTTACAAACAACGATTACATACTAACATAACTAACCCCTTAAATTCTTACTAATTACAAGTTTGATTTTTTTATTTTTGACCTTTCTAATCTGACTTTAATTGACTAATTTCTTGATTACAAATATTCCAACAAAACCCAATTAGACTTGCTCAAGTAATCATCATACTTAAGGGCTGTTTGGGATTGCTTATTTATAACAATTTTTGACTTTTGGAGGGGTGAAAAGACCAAAATGCCCCTCCAAAAGTCACCAGAAGTTAAAAATTTTAACTTCTGATGACTTTTGGAGGGGCATTTTGGTCTTTTCACCCCTCCAAAAGTCAAATGTTGTTCTAAATAAGCAATCCCAAACAGCCTCTTAATAATGTATAAAGATGAAGATCATTTATACTATCAATGACCCATTGGGTTAATAATGAATATCGAAAAACATATCCCATCCAACTTGTTCAAGAATGTATATCTTTCATAGTGTCTCTTATTTGAGCATTTCTACAAACATGATGAGCATCCAACTTATTTAACATGATTATCTATATTCATGTTAATTAAATCCTTAAAATTTACAAGCCACTTTACTGATCACACAGTGGTTCCTTTAAAATTGATAATCATAAACTAACAACCAATTATCTAGATATCAAGTATATATTCTCCATTACAATCTTGATGATGATAATGTAAATTTTTTTTTTTTCTTTTTTCATAATCTCTTATAAATTTGAAATTTCAAAATTCTATCATTTATAAACATTGGTCACATCTGTATATATCTCAAAGTTTATATATATCCACAACGTGTCATATCATATGATATCTTCATGTAATTTGTTTAAATCATATATAAATTCCAATATAAGGTTCTAAACACAACATCAATATGACAATATCCTAATCAAATGTTTCAAGTTCAAAAATCTCAAAACAAATATACAATAGAATACTCTCAAGTTAGCAAAATCAACAAAAATGTTTTATTTCAAATGTAAATTACTCGGTGTAAACGTAAATTAATGAAATCGCATATGCTACACCATAAAAACCACAATAAGCGTATACAAGGGTTCCCTCTTAAACACCAATTAATATAAATCAAACTCAAAGCTCTTCGGTCACTCGCGCTATAACGAATCTTTGTTTGTTAGATAGGAGATCTCGAGTTTGCATGTGAGTTATCATGTCATCGTACATCATTCGAACTCGTGCTAACCAAGGGACCTTGTACCTAAAAGAAGCGTTTTGCATTTAATCGTCAGAAAAAACCAAGAATCAACAATAGCATGCGTATAGTCCTAACATTTATTTCTACCTTGAAACAATTTTTCGTCGTCTTTCACATCTCCATGTTCACTAAAATACGATACCTCCGGTGATTCCAACCTGCAAACATAAAACACGCGATTGGATCATCAAGATCGAACGGCAACATAAACATTTATACACAAAGATCATCACAAAAACCCTAAATTTACTTCAATTCATGGGCTTCTTTAGGCCCCATAAAAGATTGCTGATGTTGATCATCAACAAACGAACCACACATCATTTCTGCATAATCTTGACTCCCTTCACCATGTTCTTCAACGCTGCAATACTGTTGAAACACATCAAACAAAGATCGATTCATCGTCACATCAACACTGGTTTCCGTTTGATCATAGCGATCATAACCACCAACATGATCACTCGCTGCATATGTGTAATGAATCCCCAAATTATCAACCCCTCCATGAACCATCATCCCACGAACCCAATCACTAGATCCATCAACAACTTGATCATTGTTCATCTCATTAGCACAATTGGGCTTACAATTCTTTTTATACTCATCAAGAACACGAACAACACACCGCAGCTCGTCCGTCAAATCCATAATCTTCTGTTGCAATTGCAGTATCAACCCATAACACCCATGCACACGATTAAGCTGACGAATGTTCGATTCGTATTTGATTGATGTCATTGCTTCTTCCTTTTTTCGTGATCTGGCAACTGATTTAAGATCTTCATTATGTGTCCGACACCGTAAAGACTGTGGACGTTTTGGAAGATTTTCGGTTCGTTGGCCGGAAAGAATGGTGCTAGAGGGCAGTCGGGAGAACAGCGGCGGCGTTGGAAGCGGCACGCGGCGCAGGCGGGGCGGGAGCCACCCTTGACTGTCATGGGGATGGTGTTAAAGTGGTGAAGATGATGATGATGATGATGAAAGATTATCGATGAGTTTGAATTCCTGTTTTATAGGGAGATTTGGTTTTCAACGTGGAGTTTTTGAATAGGTCACTAACTACTTTCTGTTGGTTTTTCTTTAAAATATTTTAATTTTTTTTTAATCTTTATAACTGCGACCACACGCTTATATATGTATGTTTAAATTTAGTTATCTCATTGTAGGATTTAAAATCTGATCTGTTTAAAGAGTTTTCAAGATTTATTAGTGACTTAAACTTTTTTTAATTAAGGGTTGAGTTATACATACCTTTTCCTATTTATTTGTCGTATTTCGCCTTTGTAAAATTATTCTTAAAAAAGCTATTACCTATTCTATCTTTATATTCAAATTAAATTAATGTTATATAGTAAATCAATCAATCTAATTTTAATTTTTTTAAATAATTTCATATGTTGTATAGTTATATTAAATTAATTGTACACCAGAGTAGATTTATTAATACGAATAGATAAGTGTTAAATAACAAAATTAATGAATTATACATAATCATATTGATAATAAATCATTAAAAAACATATAATCTAAAAAATTTGTTAATATAAAAGTACACTGAGCATATATACTAATAAATGAAAACCATTTGTGTTGCATTTAAGGAAATTAGTCACATATATACAAGATAACTCTTAATATAAACTTGAAAGTCTTATTAAACAGATAGAAAAAATATAAAAAAATATTAAAAAATAACGGAAAAAGTTTGATTTACATATTCAAAAAGTATTTACACATCTATGATATCGCTTCAAAAGTTAGGAAGTTGGTGAATATACATTTGTACATGATGCACATACTTTGATTGTTATCCAATTGCAGATTGATGTTTATAGTGATTCCATAGTGTCATTGTAGTTGTCATTGGGTACTCTCCTTCTAATTATACCATGATATTATGCATACCATGTACTTGTGCAATACTAATAGCTCGATGGTGTTCAATCTCTTCGTTGCCTTTCCAAAGGGGAAAACAAGTGCTGGAGCCTTTTCTGTTCAAGAAAAGAATGATGACACCAAACCGATTTGCAATCAAGACACTTGTGCCAGGCATAATCATCCACTTTCTCTGTGGTGCAGTACCTGTTGCTACCAAACACAAGGACTCGTGCATTTCATCAAAAGTCTTTCCAAACACATGTCTGTACCGATCTTCTGCTTGATGCAGCTCATCCAACAATTGATATCGAATTTCGGGCCATTGATATTCACGAGCCCGAGACAAACAACAATTGATCGAAATATGCAATGTCCATCAGGGTTATCATCTTTTATATGTGTTATATAAGTATGAAAGATATCTTGAATTTCTGTCATTAATGGGTCGGAATAAATCATGCAAGAACTATCTATCGACAGTGATGACTTTAAATTCATAAAATTAATTTCAATAGTATTTGATGTGGTTAAGCAATTATGTCTCGGTGTTTGCTTGAGCTAACAATCATGCCTCGATATAATATAGTTACAAAAAGCTATCATTCCAAAATAAAATTAGAGTAAATTACAAATTGTGTCTTTTATTAATATATGAAATTACATGGTATTTCTTTTAATTTTCATAACTACATTCAATGTTCTTTTTTTAAAAATATATACGCACCTATTATCATTTACTCTAACTTTCAATTAAATATACAGTTAATACACTTATGTATCTCTCTCATGAGGTGCATTTTTATCATTTTCTTTTCACATCTAATATATAAAAAAGTTAATTATTTTATATGAAAAATAAAATTCAAAGATATCGGACTGGTGGGTAGGTCAGTGCACCCGCGTTCCTCTTACGTTCAACACCATTAAATCCAACATCCCACTCTATTTGATAGCCTAATACCGATTATCTTCACCACCACCTACAACATCTCACATACCATTAAAACCTCTTGAAGTCGAACAAACAATGATGGAAAGATTAAAATTCCTAATTCACTTTTTGTAATTCGTTGCTCCTTAAATTATTTTGCTTATGTTGTTGTGTGATTAACGAGCAACTAATAGTTTATTTTCTGGCTTTTGCATTATATAAACAATTCAAAGAATTACAGATAATCTCCAAGTTTGTGTTCATTATTGATTTTTATTATTTATTGGTGTGAGTAGTTTATAAAGTATTTACATATATTCTTTTGGTGTTATTGTTGAATTCCTGAGTCCTGACCTTCTAAATGATTTTTGACTTAGACTTCTTACTTTAGTAAATGTTATAAGAGATTGTTGTCATTAAAAGTTTTGACGATTAGTCAAATGAACACACACCAAGAGTGATTGGTTTCACCGACTTATCTAACGATTCTATATCTTTTAATTTTCTTTTTTCATTTAGAATTTGTATGTTTTATTAATTTTTTAATATATTAGACGTAGAAAAATGACAAAAGTACCTTTATGTGAGGGGTACATAACTGAGTTAACTGTACATTTAGATGATAGTTAGTGTAAAGGACAATATGTGTGTAAATTTTTAATAAAAGAACATTGTATTTAATTATTAAAACTAAAATGACATACAATGTAATTTCATATATTAATAAAGGACACAGTTTGTAATTTACTCAAAAAATTACATATATAGATTCAACAACAAAAACATCTTCTTACTCTAATAAAAGAGTAACTTGAGATGCCACGTGGCAGCACCAAAATCATTGAGATGCCACGTGGCAGCACCACAATCATTATCATCAAAATTTTCCCGCCTCTCTCTCCTCTTAAATAATTACCTTAATTACTAATAATATTATTTAACATTCTTTTACATTTAATAAATTAAAAAAAGAGATCTATTTATTAATATTATTTCTAAATAAACAAAATTTTTATAAAATAATTAATTTTTCTAAAGCATAAAATTTTTTTAAAAATATTAAATATTTTAAAATTGATATTTTTAAAAATTCAATTTTTTAAAAAAAAATAATTACATTTGGGAGTTATGATAAGAAAATTTTTAAAAATGATATTTTTATACGGTTTATTTTAGAACAAAATGTTTATTTTTTTGAAAAAATTTAAAATTAAAATTTTTAAATGTTGATATCACTGTATTATTAGTTATAGTCAGTCATATCATATCTTATAATATTATTTATAAATAATAAATTTTATTATATTAATATCTTATTTATTAAATCCGTGTAATACACGGGTTTACTAAAGCTAGTATATAAATATACAACAACAAAAACGCTTAAGATTCAACAAAACACACCATAATTAAATGTTCACTCCATACATATTCCACTGTCATTACGTGATATGAAGGCCCAAACGCAATTCCAGTTGATTTAACTTTGTCTTCTTGTGGCTTATTCTTCATAAATTTCAATCTCATGATCCTACCTCTCTTTCATGTGGCATTGCTACACTTTGTATGGCAATTACTATTAGAACTGCATACTCCAAATGTCCACTGTATGAATTAGTCCATTTACTTTCATAACTCGTATAGTAATTTCATATCCACTATAACCCTCATATTACTGTGTAATCTACATGATCAAAACTTGTTGGTGCAGTAGAGTCATAGGTTAAAACATCTGTATCAACATTCTAATATGGATTGATCCATATGCGTATAATCATAGTTAGCATACTATGCACCTGTAGTAGCAACATTCACATATTCAAAGTTAATCGTTGAGATGACATTTACATACACACACACATGAAATTCATTGCATTTGCATTTTAAAGATAAAAAAATAGCAGTATCCATATTAATAATATCAACATTGAATCCTGTCAGTCAATTAAATGATTAATCCATGTAGCATGGTTGGATCCAGCAAGCAAACTAAAACTTGATAAAAACAAAAATGCAAATAGTCAGATCTTATTGTTTGATCTAAAGATTGATTTAGATTTTTCTCACCCTTACCAAAATTCCAAACAACAAAATCCAATGAATAGATATGTCAATCGGCTGCGGACTTGTGATCTTCATATATGTTCTATAAAAGAACACATACATGCATTGGATGCTACAATCAATCAATGTGTATATGAAATTTTACTTCTATAATTGCAATAAATTCATAAAAAATAATAATTTCATTGTAAAAAAATATCTCCCCTGATCCAAAATTAGTAGTATGAAAACTCATCCAGTTAAGTTCTAGACACATATTATATATACGATTATCAAAATAAAATAAATAACTAAATACAGATAAAATTTAATTTTCTACAAAATAAAACATCGTATTTCACCTTCTCTAGGATATAAGCAAGGGCGGCACCGGCGGCACCAACTCCAACGATAATGACGTCCACACCTATAGGTCCATATCATAGGGCTTGACCGTCGCATGCAGCGACTTGTTGCCACCCGTCCTTACTCTTACCAGTTATAGGATGAAGAAATTTAGCCTCCTGCTTGTCTATTGTTGCAACAACTTTTATACTATACTGTAGCTATCACTTCTCTTTTATATAGAGAAGTAATTACTATTCTTTGATTCTTGTATAGTGTAATTAGATAAACATAAAAGTGTTCCATTTTTATTTTAGGAACAGATTTCTTACCAAAACGACTTTATTAATTACAGTAGCTCATTTACTTGTGGAAGTAGTTTTTGCATTTTATAATAGTGTGGTGAGGGTGCATACGTAATAAGAGTCATATCAGGGCACTTCCCACCATTCGACCAATACATCATATATCAACACACTTAGGTTCTAAGGAACATACAAGAATCTCAACTTCATTAACCAAAGTCTCATTCATGACTGAGCTCGATAATGATCTATTTATCACATCATGAATTTGTATCTACAGTAAACAATAAGATAAAGATATATTAAATATTATACTAAAATTCTTCAGCATAACTACAATGTAATGAATAACCAACCTGAATAACCATATAATAAACGATAACAATTTTCAAGTTTCGATCAACCTATACTGTAGAAACAATCATATTAACATCACTAAATTAAAGACATGATATCTTCAATTAAAAGTTTAACGTGTCACAATGGTCCAAACCCACACATTATACATAGATTGGAAAGGTAAAAAATATAAGGAGTGGCAAGTGGACACAACCCAAGATGTGTAGAAGCGAGATGGTCTAGTCTTGATTATGGCTCTCCAAAAAGCTCACAACTCGTAACTAGCTCGAAGTTCGTTTGATAATAGCTCGTTCGAAATCAATGCGGTTTGTAAACGAGTCGAGCCCGAGCCAAGTTCAGCTTGGCTTGCGGCTCACTCATTAGCCATCTAGTTGGCTCACTCATGATGACAATAAAAGAAACTTAATTATAAAATATAAATGATGATAATAGTTTATCATATACCAATCTTGTACCATTATTTAACTGAGTTAAGATAAACAAATGTAAAAATATTATGTTTGTTTTTTATATATCAGATTTGTAAAAGATAACAAAATTATATTTATTTAAAATGAAAAAGTTAACTCGCGAGCTAGCTCGGTTCGTGTCTATAAAGGAGCTGAGTCCGAGATCATAGTTTAGACTCGTAAAAGCATACAAGTTGGCTCGTTTACAACCCTAATCTTGATTGAACCCCCTTTTCCATTATAAGTAACTAGTGCCATCTCTCACGCTACGCACACGGGAATTTGATCACTTTCCCCTGTTTTACGCGACTTGACTTTATCGGTTGACGGTTCGGCTCATCAAAAACCATAAATAAATGGTATTGATTTTTTATTTATTTTGGCATACCTATCATTTGAAAATACCAAAAATTGTAAAAATATGAAAAACCATAGAAAGACCAATACAAAATTGAAGAGTAAGGAAAACCTTATTACAAAACTATTCAGAGATTTTTTTTATCAAACAGACTTTATTATGGTGATTAAAGTTAATTCCACAAATAATCCCCGTTACTTTCATCGAACCACAAATACTATCTATGTAATTAGTTCTTGTGATTAATAAGATAGTGACGGGAATATTCTAATACAAGAAAGATGAACATATTTTTTCAAATGATGTGCTTATTAAGCGAATATTCTTCCCAAATACAATAATGGCTTCAAGAATATGCCACAAACTGGTTTAAATCTCACAAAAGCAATCTGAGACCAACTGGTTTTTGGTTTTACAACACCAAAAATGAGTTTATTTTGGGTCTGCAAAGAAGGAATTGACGTTGGGCATTATTTCGGGACTCTTGTTGCGAACAAACTTCCTCAACGAATGCTCTGCATACCTTTCACCTTCAGCGAAGTTATCTAGCACACCCGCGGCTCTGTTTTCCTTGCTCACTCTGTACATTTATACATATATACATACATGTCAAGCATAATAAGTCAAGCTATTTCTGCAAATTTAAACACTGCTTAATGGCTTAAAGATTGTTCATAATTTCAAAATACAAACAATTTGCAGGACCAAAACTGGGTAAATATGTCTGGCTGAATAGGAAATCAAGCGGAATAAGTGAAGCTGTGTACAAATTTAAACACTGCTCAATGGCTTAAAGATTGTTTCATATGTTCCAAATCAGATAATATGCACAGATCAAACCCACTAGGAGAATATATGTCTACCTATATAGAAATTCGATCAAAATAAGTCAGGCTTTCTGAGGAAATTTAAACACTGCTTGATGGCTTAAAGATTGTTCATAAATTCAAAATTCAATAGCTTGCAGACAAAACCTGAGCAAATATATGTCTAGCCAAATAGGAAATCAAGAATAATAAGTGATGCTATGTGTAAAAGGTATAAACTGCTTAATGACTTAAAGATGATTGTTTGTAAGTTGAAAATCACACAATATGCAGACCCAAACCAACAATAGATTATATGTCTAGCTGAATAGGATTTCAATCAAAATAAGTTAGGCTATCCATGCAAATTTAAACACTGCTTTATGGCTTAAAAATTGTTCATGGTTTCAAATTTCAACAATTTGCAGACCAGACCAGACCAGACCAGACCAGACCAGACCAGACCAGACCAGACCAGACCAGACCAGACCAGACCAGACCAGACCAGACCAGACCAGACCAGAGTGAGTACGTATATGTCTTGCTGAACAGGAATTTAAGCAAAATTAAGTCAAGCTATATGCACAATATAAACACAGCTAGAAGGCTTATATATATGTCAAAATTCCAAAATCAAACCATTACGAAGACCAAACCTGACAAGAGAATTGAAGAAAAGAAAGTTTAACAATTTCTAATTCTCTGAAAAAGAGTACATCCTGTACGAGAAAATTAGCCAAAACTTTGACTTGACAATCCTTTATTTATCTTTTTTTCTGACCGGCAAACACACATTATCTACTGTACTATAATAACCACATCTACACCCTGAAGTATTTGAACCCACAAGCCACAACCTTTGGTTGGGGAATACACCTGGGAACATACTTTATTTCTCTAACAAAGAACAGACAATAGGTTAGCTTCTTACAAAGTCGTTATACTTGGGAAGACATTATAAGCACCTCAGCATACATAAGTAGATAACATGTTGATGATGCAACTTTGTACATATGCAAATCCAATTTTTGTTCTTGTTGATTTTTTTAGAACGACAACTCACACACTCATCTACTCCAACTTCTAAGGTGAAATGTAATGAGACATTAAGGGGCATTAAAGGGCATTATAGCATCTTAAAACGCCCTTACACCACTCTCTTGGGCATTATAGAGCCGTTATAGGTGGGGGCGTTTCCACCATAACGCCATAACTTCTCATAAATATTATATTAAGTAATGATTAAGGGGCGTTAACCATTACTCATCTTTTTGCCTAAAAGAATGATGATGAGTTGGTGCTTATGTGATGTGGTTCTTGGGTATTAGCCAAGATTCAAAGCAATTGTAGAGTAAGAATTGAGGGAAGAGAGTGATACTAGAAACTCATTGCATAATCTTCATACTTAAAATGAAAGCAAAAGGCTATTAATATAGCCTACAAGACTCCATGACCACATAACTACTACCACTACTTAGATCATGCATATTTAAAAATAACTAATAGACCCACTACTAACAAATGGTAAACATGATATCAAAATTACTAGCTTGCATACTAACTGTAATATGGAAGTGATGACTTGTACTATTGTGAAGCAAGCACGTATCATTGTGTGACAGAAAATGCCCCTTAAGGGGTATTAACCATTACATATGGTCTAAACTAAACCAACTCCTATCTATCTCATGCCAAGATATCAACCCGGTCTTCCCCAAAGAGTCTGACTTTAGCACTAGCTACCAACCCAAAGAGGCTGTTCTTGTTAATTATTGACAAATCATTTCCTATAAATCAAAATTCATTGCAAGTTTCTCCTATGCATTTAGCTATCAATCATCCGAAGAAAATCTCCCTTTCCTATACTAATCTTACATACATCTAGTGAAATTGCTCATCAATCATCCAAAGTTAACCGTCCCTACGAATTACACAATCGATTCTATCAAAGGCACAGAGTAAACAAACACAAGTACACAAAAATCAAATATCGTTCAAACCAATTCATAAAGCAACGGATAGATCGGACCAATTTCTATTACAACTACCTGACTTCAGGATTACCGCTGATGTTACGCACCAACTGCATCCCGCAGATTCCGACGGCGACGCCGAGAGCAGCAAACAGAGGGTACACCTGTGAAACAACATAGATCCATCAGATCTGATTACAAAACAACGCATAGATCACACACCACCGATTACTCGTTAGATCAGTGTATATATATATACCAAATTAGCTCAAAATTCAAACACAAAAAGTGGAGAGTATATCGATTGTTACGAACCTCAGGCCTCAACCAACGCTTGAGTGTCGAAGAAGACATGTTGAACTTTTAGACAGTCGCCGGAGACGGTGGCCGTAGACGGTGGTGGTCGTCGGAAGAAGGAAGATGAGGGTAAAAGTGACAACTGATTCTGACTTATAAAAGGAGTTTATATATTATGCCATCCAGGTCATCCAGGGGAATCTTAGGCACATTCCCCAAGGCACCATGTGGCCGACCCTTCATCTTTGCAAGGTTAGCGGTTAATGCCCTCAACTTTGTCTAATGGTAAGTAATTGCTTTTTCAAATGTGTTTTGAACCGAATCCAAATGTGTTTTGAACCAGATCGGACGACGAATCAGACGTCTTATTATTTTCCTAGTCGGGTCGGATTTAAGAGACGGATGACGTCATAATTAGATATATGTATATATAATTCAATATAAGTATTATATATATGTATTTTATAGTTATATATAAAACTTAACATAATATTATTTCCAACACTTTAATTTATCATTCAACTCATTCTTTAAACTCATTAAAAAATCCAAAAGAATTAAAAGAAAACACTAAATCAATCCAACCCCTGAACCGATTCTAGGACCAACCACCAAACCGGGACGAACCGACCGATTGAACCTAAACATAATGAACCAGGGTTGCTCATATTACAGGATTGGTACTAACTTTTGAGAAATTACAGGTTTAGTCCCAACTATTTGCCAACCGTAACACGATTAATCCCTAACACTAACTTCTGTTAAGTTTATCAGTAAATTGGAGGTGAAATGTCCAAAATACCCCTGAACTTAAAGATAAAATTAATATATATATATATATGTGTGTGTGTGTGTGTGTATACATATATATATGTGACAACTCGAGTTTTTCTTGTTAACACCGTCTTCGTTATCTAACCTTTCTCCGTTTATAGTAAAGTAATCTATAATATTATTACTCAAGGATAATAATATGTATTGTTAACATGATTATTATTAAGACTTGTTAACCTTAACCTAGCCTTTAACTAAGTAAACTAATTAAATTATTAAACATAAATGCAACATAAGTAAATCTTAAAGGGCTTAATGTGCAAATTCATAAAATACATTATAAAACCCAAAGATGCCTCACGGTGACCATTTGAAAAACCGTAAACTCATCTTCCCCGAAACCCTAACAGCCGTCTACTTCCTCACTCTCGCAAAACCCCATCCGGCAGCCTTGTCCGCGACCCCTAATCCCGACATTCATCCCGTTTCAAGAAACGACCCGCTCCAGACTTCCTACGTCATTGAACGACGATCACTTGGAGATCGACACCACCCGGCGTTCGTGACAACCGTTCGGCAGCCCTTCAACCGTGGTGATCCTCTTCGTAGATCGTAGCCCCTCGACGATAACCGTACGGTACGTTACGTTTCTACGTGTCGTTTTCACTACAGCGTGTACGGTTTTCCCTCGGTTACGGTTTCGGTGCGTGCACGGTTTTGTTGCGTAATTATGGTTGCGTTTATGTTCTGCGATTGTATGGATGCGTTTATGAATTGTGTACGTATATATGTTCTTGCGTATGGATGCCTTCTGCGTATGTATATGTAGGTGTGTGTATGTATATGTATGTTAGCAGGTGCATGAATATTCATGTGTTTGCGTGTGTATGCGAAGAGGAGTGTGTATAGCGTTTGTGTTTGGGCCGCATGGGGGAAAGATGCGGGGGCGCATGGGTGAATTAGTGTATGTATTATGCGTGGTAATTGGGTGTGTATGTATTATGCATGTGTGATTGGGTGTGTGTCCAGTTGTGATGGATGAATGCAAACAAGCATAGGGTTAGGCGCATGGGGTAGGAGATGCGCCCATGTGTGGGTTTTGGTGTTGACTGTGGGTAGACGCATGGGGGAAAGTGAATAAGGTTTTGGGTTGGGCGCATGAGACTTTATTTTAATTGTGTTGGACGCATGACGTGTGTGTGTGTTAAAAAATAATAAGGTGCATGAACTACAAGCATGATAGCCGCATGAGTGCGTGGTTTTATTCTGTGCATACGTATGATTATATAGAATGTGTGATTTATGTTACAAATTCATTATTACACACACATATATATATACATATATTACATATATATAACTGTTAGATTTGGAAAGTTCACATTTGTAAAAATTAACAAATAATATAACTTTTGACGTAACACCTATTATTTACAGAAAGCCTTGTAAAATATATTTTTCGTAAAAGTACATGTGTCTTGTGAACGCGTTTTTGGTGGAATTAATGCATTGAGTGTGTTTGTGTATGAATGGAAATCATCGACAACCGACATCGAACCGTAACCGTGATAGGAACGCGAAACCGTACAACTCTTACACTCGTAAATAATAACTAACATTAATTATATTCGTACTAAATGGAATTCAGGTTAACCGAACCCTTAACCCAATTGCTCGAACATTATTTCTCTGCTGTGCAATCAAGATGAGTCTTCACGACCCCTATTTTACTTTCATTCCTTTTTGGGGGAGAAAACATGCAATCCTATTTACAAAATGGTTTTGGTATTATTGTTTATCGCCTGTTACGTTAGTGCAAACATACTTAAAAGTCCTTACATTCTCGAACCGTTAGTAATGTGTAGCGAGGTAATTCTGAGTAGTACTACTGGGTTTGACAAACCCCACCCGGGCTAGTCGCGCTAGTTTGATTGGAGGTCAAACGGGTGCATTATTGACCTAACATTTGTCACTGTCTGGTGAGACGTGACGGGAAGGCAACAAACATACAAACATACAAACAGTCAGCTTCGGTTCGAAACGCTAAGTAACTTGTTTATAGGCTAGCTACCTATCGATATGCTTTAATACTTTACCATTCGAACAGTTACAAACATTTTATCTGTGATTAAACCTGTGAACTCACCAACTTTATATTGACACACTTTAGCATGTTTTCTCAGGTCACAGGAACGCCTAAGCTCATGTTGCACGATTCAGGAACGCACTCAGGACATGCATTCATCAAATTCATTTATTTTGCATCGCACATTGTTTTGACATAGTATTTTGAGACTTTCAGTATTGGTTACATTTCATATTACGCTTCCGCACTGCTGTTCATTTCATTTGTGTTTCTCTGATTTAAGTCAAACGTTTATTTTGAACTCATATAGTGTCGTTTGATATGATCGTGTCTGAGATCCTGGTTGTCACACACATAACGGTAAAACCCCGTTTGTGGAAATTGAGGGTGTGACAGATTGGTATCAGAGCCGCAGGTTATAGAGAACTAGGATTGCATTTGCATCTAGACTATAGCCTTAGACACAACACTAGTATTGCACAAACACTCTTACATGATTGTAACTGTTGTACGAACATTCTCCCGGCATACTAACATTACATTGCTGAATGATCCTAACATTATCCGCACTATCCATGTCACCTGTATCATCCTCGACTAACAGAGGGGCGGAGAGTCTCGCTCACTTACTTCCAACATCTACACTTGCTTCTTCACTCCCGGAGTTGAAGCAAAGACGACTTGAACCTAACATTACCACTTTGGAACATGGAAAACCTTTCTAACACGCACGACTAACCTAACGACGACAAACAAAGAGAACAACATACCTTACTCTCCCAACTCTTTCACGCTTGTTTCTACTTCTAACATACCCCATCTTCCTCATTAGCCTGAACAGTAAATGTGGGACAATTTAAGAGATTTGAAGTCTATCAGAGGATCAGACTTAGACATGTAGACGCTTAGAGCTTCAAAGGGAAAAGGCCAAATCGTCTTGATTCCCCGTTGTTATCTTAACCGAATCATTTGTACAACCTTAGTTATTTGACCCTTGGTATAATAATATATCTTTGATAACTTTATCATTGATAACACTCGGTACTTGACAAGGTATGTTATCTCGAATGGAGGAACCATGGGTGACCATGCAAAGCAAATTAGAATCACGGGTGCACCTATAATTGTAATTTGTCATGCATGAGAAATCTGGCAACTCTATCGGGTGATAACAGTCATAATCAGTGCAAATTTCATTACTATACTTGGAGACATGAGGTCTCGGTTCTCATAAAACCTCACCATTGATATGCAAACAAATCCTTCATTCCTACTAGTATGAAAGTTCTCATCTACCCCGAGCCTTAATGAGATTCATGTTATGACATTAGCCCTAGTCTCTATGAGACGTGCTCTTTTTAGCATTTCAGTGTTCGTGTAACACTATCCATCTACATTGTGCCAGATCACTAAAAGTTGCAATAAAGTGATAATATACTTGGCGCATGTAGTCCTTGTTCATTGGATTGATCTTAAGACTTAGACTCTTGGTAATTTCAGCGTTCCAGCATTCATTTCATTTTATATCTATCATGTTTAAGCGTATGTTACATTGTTTGTCTCCCTGGTGGTGAGAATCCAATCGGATTTTTCTGGCTTACTACGCTTAGCGTAGGACCAAAAAGGAAGACATTATGATGACCCCGTCCAATATATCTCAGCCTCTCCATTATAAGCAACAGGTGCAACTATCCCTCCCAATGACTCGTGCAATAAGAACATTTGAGAGCACTGTAGAGAAATTTGGCCATACCTTCAAGAACCATCGTGTGAACATCCCGTCCAAGTCTCCTCCGCCACAAGAATCACAAAAAGGATGTTATGAGTGCAGAAACCTATGCATTAAAGGGAAACCGCCCAAGGCTTAAGAAGATAAGAAACCAGCAGAAATGGTAGTTCTGCTCCAGCATTATCTTATTCGAGTACCGATAGAAGTTTCATACCTGGTAACTTGAGTGGACTGCTAGAGGTAGTTCTTACCGGTTTAATTTCCAAAACCTACCATAAAATTTACCGATGGTAGAACTATAACCGCCACCCATGTACTTGGCAGTTATAATCTAGGTCTGTCTAGACAATCGTTCGCTATAAGTCTGATTTCTATTACCCATGGTAGCTACGATGTTATGGTCAAAATAGATTGGTTGTTCAAAAACCAACATAGATCATTTGTAGAAACAAACTAATTAAGTTACCTCTTCTTAGTGATGGAATACCTACGGTAGAAGACGACAGGGTTGTGTTGTGGTTGGCATCATCTCAAACATGAAGGTGCATAAATGTCTCAAGAAAAGGGATTTCTCTCTACTGACACTAATTACAGAGAAGAAGGCGGATGGGAAGCGTGTTTAAAGATATTCCAGTTTTCAGAGACTTCCCGGAAGTATTTCCAGAAGACTTAACTAGTATGACCACTATGAGTTTTTGGTTATGCTATTTGGGTTGACCACGCACCAGCGGTTTTCATGAACCTCATGAACCGAGTGCGCAAACCCTATTTAGACAAGTTTGTCATCGTCTTCATTGATGACATCCGTATTTATTCAAAGAATAAGGAAGAACACGAGGAACACCTTAGACTGAATTTGGAGATGTTGAAATAAGAACAATTATATGTTAAGTTTTCAAAGTGTGACTTCTGGATACGAGAAATACAATCTTTGGGTCATGTGGTCAATGAGAATGGAATACATATTGACCCAGCAAAGATAGAAGCTATCGATAACTGGGCTACACCTAAGACTCCGACTGGGGTACAACAGTTTCTCGGGTTGGCTGGCTATTATTGACGATTCATCGAAGGGTTTTCAAAGATTGCTCAACCTCTCACCGTGTTAACTCATAAAGGCACTACATACAATTGGGGTGACAAACAGGTATTCGCATTGCGGGTTCTAAAACAGAAACTCTGTACGGCACCGATTCTATCCCTACCTGAGGGAACAGACGATTTTGTAGTTTATTATGATGCATCCATTCAAGTTCTTGGTTATGTGCTAATGCAACGCGAGAAAGTGGTCGCTTATGCTTACCGCCTACTAAAAGTTCACGAGAAAAAAAACTACATGACACACAACTTAGAGTCGGGAGCCGTTGTGTTTGCTCTCAAGATATGGAGACATTACTTGTACGGTACCAAGTGCACCGTTTATACCGATCACAAGAGTCTTCAGCATATCTTTGAATAGAAGGAATTGAACATGAGACAACATCGATGGGTCGAGTTATTAAACGATTATGATTGTGCGATCAAGTATCATCCGGCAAGGCTAATGTAGTAGCAGATGCCTTAAGTCGAAATGAGACACCTATGCCAAAGCGAGTTTGAGCATTGCAACTCACCATTCACACTGGATTACCCGATCAATACATAATGCTCAACTTGAAGATTTGAAAGACGAGAACCTGAAAGCCGAATCACTACGAGGCATGGAGAAGCAACTGAAAACCAAATCTGACGAAATCCGCTACTTCATGGACCGAATATGGGTTCCTTTGTATGGAGACCTACGAGAGCTGGTAATGGACGAGGCTCATAAGTCACGATACTCTATTCATCCGGGTTCAGACAAGATGTATCATGATCTAAAGGTCCTTTACTGGTGGCCAAACATGAAAGCTGATATTGCCACCTACGTAAGCAGATGCTTAACCTATTCTAAGGTTAAGGTGGAGTATCAACGACCATCTGGCTTACTTCAACAACCAGAAATTCCAGTATGGAAGTGGGAGCATATATCTATGGACTTTATCACGAAGCTACCTCGAACACCAGCGGATGCGATACCATTTGGGTAATTGTAGATCGTTTGACGAAATCCGCACACTTCTTACCAATCATAGAGACCGATAGAATGGAGAAGTTAACACTTATTCACCTAAGAGAAATATTCTCTCGGTACGGTGTGCCAATTTCCATTATCTCTGATCGTGATTCTCGATTCACTTCACATTTTTGGCGATCATTACAACGAGCATTGGGTACACGGTTAGACATGAGTACGGCATATCATCCTCAAACAGATGGTCAGAGTGAGCGTACGATCTAGACTTTAGAAGACATGTTGCGTGCCTGCGTGATGATTTCGGCAGCAGTTGGGAAACTCACTTACCATTAGTGGAGTTTTCATACAATAATAGCTATCATACGTCGATCAAAGCTTCTCCATTTGTGGCATTGTATGGACGCAAGTGTCGATCACCTACTTGCTGGGCGGAAGTTGGAGAAAGTCAACTTACCGATCCTGAACTTGTGCACGAGACGACTGAGAAGATCATGCAAATTCGTAACCGCATGGCAGCAGCACGTGACTGACAGAAGATTTACGCCGATAAGCATCGCCGACCATTGGAATTTCAAATAGGTGACAAAGTGCTTTTGAAAGTGTCACCTTGGAAGGGCGTGATTCGTTTCAGGAAACGTGGAAAATTAAACCCTAGATACGTGGGACCGTTTGAGATTGTGAAACGGATTGGCCCCTGATGTGCTCCAAATTATACCTAAAAACACTATCAAAAGCACATCAATTATTCGTTGATATCTTCTGAAATATGATGATTATGTACTTAAAATCATTTAATTATGTTTTCAGGTGTTGTGAAGTACAAGATGGACAAAAGGAGCATATTGGACAAGAAATTGAAGAAATCCAAGCTTAAAATTCCAAGCATGGGGTCGTGCCTCATTTAGCACGCCCCCATGCCTTGCCTGAAACACACCCCCGTGCTAATTTGGCACACCACCATGATTGGACATCTGACAGGACAAAAGTATTTTTCCCCAAAAGCAGTCACGGGGCCATGCCCCATTTGTCACGGGGTCGTGCCCATTTGTCACGAGGCCGTGTTTTCCTCTTTCACGGGGCCGTGCCCAATTTGTCATGGGGCCGTGCCCCGACAACACCTGTGCGTACGATCCGACCAACTTTCGTAAGCATTGTACTAACACGGGGCCGTGCCTTTTGTCACGGGGCCGTGATTAAGCACTCCGGGAAGCCTATAAATAGAGGGCTAAGTTCACCATTTTGGCAAGCTTTTGGTGGGGTGATACTCTGCAGAACTCTCTTAGGAATCAAGTCTTGAAGACCATTTGGAGGCTCGGGAGGTGTATACAACAATTGGAAGAAGCTCGGGATTGTCTAGACATCATCCATTGTGGAATCACCGGTTTGATTGTTCCATTTCACCGATGAATTCATACTTATCTTCTATTTTGTGTGTTGTTATGTTCAAGCTCATTATGAGCTAAACTCTTATTGTCATCCTAACTGGATGAAACTTATGTAATTTGTGATGAACTAATGGTGTGATAAATATTGTGTTAATGTTATGGTGGTCTTGGGAAAACTTTCGATGGGTAGCACCTACATTTGAACGGGGGATTATAAGTTTATGGTTTGTAATTGTGATTGTCATACACGGTTGAAAATGTATGATCAACTTTTATTCATAACAAACTATGGCTAATTAACTAGAGATGGTTATTAGAAATCTTAAGATCTTAACTTTCTGATCATTTACGGGTTTCCTTTTATTAGTCTGAGAATCTACAGTAATTGTTATGGTTTTTCTAAAATTAATGGTATGTTGGAAAGGAACTTGATCAACTCTCTTCTAACATTAAGTTATGGTTTCAGAACTCGTATGTCAAAAAGGACACAAAAGATTTACCTACATTACTAGGGCCTTGACCTAAGTAGTAAATCTCAACCTGACGTGGTCCTGGTCACTATGGAGCGAATAGATGAGAAATCGCGCCAGCTCAACTTTATAAATGTTAACACAATTACTTTATTCAATATCTTTAATCACACCACCACTTCATCACAGTTACATAAGTGTAATCCAAGTTAGGATGATAGCCTTTATCCCTTGATTTCAAATCCAAAAGTTTCAACTTATTTTATTTTAATTGTATTTCTATTTTAAAAACCCGAAAACCTAATCTACATCAACGCAACTTATCATTTTCCTAAACAAAAATCAAATCTGATAGTCAATCATAAAGGTTGTTGAGTAGTCTTAGTGTGTCCACGGATTGATACTCGGTTCTTACCATCACTATATTACCTCACGATAGGTGCACTTGCCTTTTGTGTGTGTAGATAGTAGTAGTAATAACCATTTAAAACTGAATCTGTGCGAAATCATTTATCAAAATACATATACTTTCACACCTCATCAGCCCCGTAGCATATAAGTTGAACCTACCCGAAGAACTTAGTGGAGTACACAATGTGTTCCATGTATCGAACCTGAGGAAATGCCCTGTAGACGAGACTCCCGTCGTTCCGTTAGACGAGATACATGTTGACGAATAACTACGTTTCATCGAGGAAACAGTGGAAGTTATGGACCGAGAGGTCAAGACACTCAAACACAGTCGTATCCCTATTGTCAAAGTCCGATGGAACTCAAAGCGTGGACCAGAATTCACCTGGGAACGTGAGGATCAAATGAAGAAGAAGTACCCACAACTGTTCAACGATCAGACACCTACTTCTTAAGGTATCATTCTGAGATACCTTTTCTTTTAAATTTCGAGACGAAATTCCCTTCAACACGGGGATGATGTCACAACTCTATCAAAACCTTACAAAGTCCGACACGTTACAAACCACCAAATCTAACTGGAATCTCATGCATTTAATCGAGTGTAATATCTTAATTTTCGGGACGAAAATTCTTTCAGCAAGGGGATGATGTGACAACTCGAGTTTTCCTTGTTAACACCGTTTCCGTTATCTAACCTTTCTCCGTTTATAGTAAAGTAATCTATAATATTATTACTCAAGGATAATAATATGTATTGTTAACATGATTATTATTAAGATATGTTAACCTTAACCTAGCCGTTAACAAAGTAAACTAATTAAATTATTAAACATAAATGCAACATAAGTAAATCTTAAAGGGCTTACTGTGCAAATTCATAAAATACATTATAAAACCCAAAGATGCCTCACGGTGACCATTTGAAAACCGCAAACTCATCTTCCCCGAAACCCTAACATCCGTCTACTTCCTCACTCTCGCAAAACCCCATCCAGCAGCCTTGTCCGCGACCCCTAATCCCCGACATTCATCCCGTTTCAAGAAACGACCCCGCTCCCGACTTCCTACGTCATTGAACGACGATCACTTGGAGATCGACACCACCCGACGTTCGTGATAACCGTTCGGCTGCCCTTCAACCGTGGTGATCCTCTTCATAGATCGTAGCCCCTCGACGATAACCCGTACGGTACGCTACGTTTCTACGTGTCGTTTTCACTACAGCATGTTACGGTTTTCCTTTTGTTACGGTTTAGGTGCGTGCACGGTTTTGTTGCGTAATTATGGTTGCGTTTATGTTCTGCGATTGTATGGATGCGTTTATGAATTGTGTACGTATATATGTTCTTGCGTATGGATGCCTTCTGCGTATGTATATGTAGGTGTGTGTATGTATATGTATGTTAGCAGGTGCATGAATATTCATGTGTTTGCGTGTGTATGCGAAGAGGAGTGTGTATAGTGTTTGTGTTTGGGGCGCATGGGGGAATGATGGGGCGCATGGGTGAATTAGTGTATGTATTATGTGTGTGTAATTGGGTGTGTATGTATTATGCATGTGTGATTGGGTATGTGTCCAGTTGTGATGGATGAATGCAAGCAAGCATATGGTTAGGCGCATGGGGTAGGAGATGCGCCCATGTGTGGGTTTTGGTGTTGACTGTGGGTAGGCGCATGGGGGAAAGTGAATAAGGTTTTGGGTTGGGCGCATAAGACTTTATTTTTAATTGTGTTGGACGCATGACGTGTGTGTGTTAAAAATAATAAGGTGCATGAACTACAAGCATGATAGGCGCATGAGTGGTTTTATTATGTGCATACGTATGATTATATAGAATGTGTGATTTATGTTATAAATTCATTATTACACGTATATATATACATATATATATATATATATGTAACTGTTAGATTTGGAAAGTTCACATTTGTAAAAATTAACAAATAATATAACTTTTGACGTAACACCTATTATTTACAGAAAGCCTTGTAAAATATATTTTTCTTAAAGTACATGTGTCTTGTGAACGCGTTTTTGGTGGAATTAATGCATTGAGTGTGTTTGTGTATGAATGGAAATCATCGACAACCGACATCGAACCGTAACCGTGATAGGAACGCGAAACCGTGCAACTCTTACACTCGTAAATAATAACTAACATTAATTATATTCGTACTAAATGGAATTCAGGTTAACCGAACCCTTAACCCAATTGCTCGAACATTATTTCTCTGTTGTGCAAATCAAGATGAGTCTTCACGGCCCCTATTTTACTTTCATTCCTTTTTGGGGGAGAAAACATGCAATCATATTTACAAAATGGTTTTGGTATTATTGTTTATCGCCTGTTACGTTAGTGCAAACATACTTAAAAGTCCTTACATTCTCGAACCGTTAGTAATGTGTAGCGAGGTAATTCTGAGTAGTACTACTGGGTTTGACAAACCCCGCCCGAGCTAGTCACGCTAGCTTAATTGGAGGTCAAACGGGTGCATTATTGACCTAACATTTGTCACTGTCTGGTGAGATGTGACGGGAAGACAACAAACATACAAACATACAAACAGTCAGCTTCGGTTCGAAACGCTAAGTTACTTGTTTATAGGCTAGCTACCTATTGATATGCTTTAATTACTTTACCATTCGAACAGTTACAAACATTTTATCTGTGATTAAACCTGTGAACTCACCAACTTTATGTTGACACACTTTGGCATGTTTTCTCAGGTCACAGGAACGCCTAAGCTCATGTTGCACGATTCAGGAACGCCTCAGGATATGCATTCATCAAATTCATTTATTTTACATCGCATATTGTTTTGACATAGTATTTTGAGACTTTCATTATTGGTTACATTTCATATTACGCTTCCGCACTGCTGTTCATTTCATTTGTGTTTCTCTGATTTAAGTCAAACGTTTATTTTGAACTCATATATTGTCGTTTGATATGACCGTGTCTGAAATCCTGGTTTGGCACACACATAACGGTAAAACCCTGTTTGTGGAAATTGAGGGAGTGACAGATTGGTACAGAGCCACAGGTTATAGAGAACTAGGATTGCATTTGCATCTAGACTATAGCCTTAGACACCACACTAGTATTGCATAAACACTCTTACATGATTGCAACTGTTGTACGAACATTCTCCCAGCATACTAACATTACATTGCTGAATGATCATAACATTATCCGCACTATCCATGTCACCTGTACCATCCTCTGGCGGAGAGTCCCGCTCGCTTACTTCCAACATCTACAATTGCTTCTTCACTCCTGGAGTTGAAGCAACGACGACTTGAACCTAACATTACCACTTTAGAACACGGAAAACCTTTCTAACACGACGACTAACCTAACGACGACAAACAAAGAGAACAACATACCTTACTCTTCCAACTCTTTCACACTTGTTTCTACTTCTAACATACCCCATCTCTCTCATTAGCCTGAACAGTAAATGTGGGACAATTGAAGAGATTTGAAGTCTATCAGAGGATCAGACTTAGACATGTAGACGCTTAGAGCTTCAAAGGGAAAAGGCCAAATCGTCTTGATTCCCCGTTGTTATCTTAACCGAATCATTTGTACAACCTTAAGACTCTCGGTAATTTCAGAGTTACAATAAAGTGATAATATACTTGGAGCGTGTAGTCCTTGTTCATTGGATTGATCTTAAGACTTAGACTCTCGGTAATTTCAGCGTTCCAGCATTGATTTCATTTTATATCTATCATGTTTAAGCGTACGTTACATTTGTTTGTCTCCCTGGTGGTGAGAATACAATCAGATTTTTCTGGCTTACTACGTTTGGCGTAGGACCAAAAAGCAAGACATTATGACGACCCCGTCCAATATATCTCAGCCTCTCCATTATAAGCAACAGGTGCAACTATCCCTCCCAATGACTCGTGCAATAAGAACATTTGAGAGCACTGTAGAGAAATTTGGCCATACCTTCAAGAACCATCGTGTGAACATCCTGGCCAAGTCTCCTCCGCCACAAGAATCAAAAAAAGGATGTTATGAGTGCAAAAACCTATGCATTAAAGGGAAACCGCCCAAGGCTCAAGAAGATAAGAAACCAGCTGAAATGGTAGTTCTGCTCCAGCATTATCTCATTCGAGTACCGATAGAAGTTTCATACCTGGTAACTTGAGTGGACTGCTAGAGGTAGTTCTTACCGGTTTAATTTCCAAAACCTACCATAAAATTTACCGATGGTAGAACTATAACCGCCACCCATGTGCTTGGCAGTTATAATCTAGGTCTGTCTAGACAATCGTTCGATATAAGTCTGATTTCTATTACCCATGGTAGCTACGATGTTGTGGTCAAAATGTATTGGTTGTCCAAAAACCAAACATAGATCATTTGTGGAAACAAACTAATTAAGTTACCTCTTCTTAGTGATAGAATACCTACGGTAGAAGACGATAGGGTTGGTGTTGTGGTTGGCATCATCTCAAACATGAAGGTGCATAGATGTCTCAAGAAAAGGGATTTCTCTCTACTGACACTAATTACAGAGAAGAAGGCGGATGAGAAGCGTGTTAAAGATATTCCAGTTGTCAGAGACTTCTCGGAAGTATTTCCAGAAGAGTTAACTAGTATGACCACTATGAGTTTTTGGTTATGCTATTTGGGTTGACCAACGCATCAGCGGTTTTCATGGACCTCATGAACCGAGTACGCAAACCCTATTTAGACAAGTTTGTCATCGTCTTCATTGATGACATCCGTATTTATTCAAAGAATAAGGAAGAACACGAGGAACACCTTATACTGAATTTGGAGCTGTTGAAATAAGAACAATTATATGTTAAGTTTTCAAAGTGTGACTTCTGGATACGAGAAATACAATCTTTGGGTCATGTGGTCAATGAGAATGGAATACATATTGACCCAGCAAAGATAGAAGCTATCAATAACTGGGCTACACCTAAGACTTCGACTGGGTACGACAGTTTCTTGGGTGGCTGGCTATTATTGACGATTCATCGAAGGGTTTTCAAAGATTGCTCAACCTCTCACCGTGTTAACTCATAAATGCACTACATACAATTGGGGTGACAAACAAGAATCCGCATTGCGGGTTCTAAAACAGAAACTCTGTACGACACCGATTCTATCCCTACCTGAGGGAACAGATGATTTTGTAGTTTATTGTGATGCATCCATTCAAGTTCTTGGTTGTGTGCTAATGCAACGCGAGAAAGTGGTTGCTTATGCTTACCGCCTACTAAAAGTTCACGAGAAAAAAAACTACATGACACACGACTTAGAGTCGGGAGCCGTTGTGTTTGCTCTCAAGATATGGAGACATTACTAGTACGGTACCAAGTGCACCGTTTATACCGATCACAAGAGTCTTCAGCATATCTTTGAACAGAAGGAATTGAACATGAGACAACGTCGATGGGTCGAGTTGTTAAACGATTATGATTGTGCGAGCAAGTATCATCCGGGCAAGGCTAATGTAGTAGTAGATCCCTTAAGTCAAAAGGAGACACCTAAGTCGAAGCGAGTTCGAGCATTGCAACTCACCATTTATACTGGATTACCCGATCAAATACGTAATGCTCAACTTGAAGCTTTGAAAGACGAGAACCTAAAAGCCGAATCACTATGAGGCATGGAGAAGCAACTGGAAACCAAATCTGACGGAATCCGCTACTTCATGGACCGAATATGGGTTCCTTTGTATGGAGACCTACGAGAGCTGGTAATGGACGAGGCTCACAAGTCATGATACTCTATTCTTCCGGGTTCAGACAAGATGTATCATGATCTAAAGGTCCTTTACTGGTGCCCAAACATGAAAGCTGATATTGCCACCTACGTAAGCAGATGCTTAACCTGTTCTAAGGTTAAGGTGGAGTATCAACGACCATCTGGCTTACTTCAACAACCAGAAATTCCAGTATGGAAGTGGGAGCAGATATCTATTGACTTTATCACGAAGCTACCTCGAACACCCAGCGGATGCGATACCATTTGGGTAATTATAGATCGTTTGACGAAATCCGCACACTTCTTACCAATCAGAGAGACCGATAGAATGGAGAAGTTAACACGTATTTACCTAAGAGAAATAATCTCTCGGCACGGTGTGCCAATTTCTATTATCTCTGATCGTGGCGCTCGATTCACTTCACATTTCTGGCGATCATTACAACGAGCATTGGGTACACGGTTAGACATGAGTACGACATATCATCCTCAAACAGATGGTCAGAGTGAGCATACGATCCAGACTTTAGAAGACATGTTGCGCGCCTGCGTGATTGATTTCGGCATCAATTGGGAAACTCACTTACCATTAGCGGATATTCATACAATAATAGCTATCACACGTCTATCAAAGCTGCTCCGTTTGAGGCATTGTATGGACGCAAGTGTTGATCACCTATTTGCTGGGCGGAAGTTGGAGAAAGTCAACTTACCAGTCCTGAACTTGTGCACAAGGCGACTGAGAAGATCGTGCAAATTCGTAACCGCATGGCAGCAGCACGTGACCGACAGAAGAGTTACGCCGATAAGCGTCGCCGACCATTGGAATTTCAAATAGGTGACAAAGTGCTTTTGAAAGTTTCACCTTGGAAGGGCGTGATTCGTTTCAGGAAACGTGGAAAATTAAATCCTAGATACGTGGGACCGTTTGAGATTGTGAAACGATTGGCCCCGTAGCCTATCAGTTGAACCTACCTGAAGAACTTAGTGGAGTACACAATGTGTTCCATGTTTCGAACCCGAAATGCCTGGTAGACGAGACTCTCGACGTTCCGTTAGACGAGATACATGTTGACGAACAACTACGTTTCATTTAGGAACCAGTGGAAGTTATGGACCGAGAGGTCGAGACACTCAAACACAGTCGTATCCCTATTGTCAAAGTCCGATGGAACTCAAAGCGTGGACTAGAATTCACCTGGGAACGTGAGGATCAAATGAAGAAGAAGTACCCACAACTGTTCAATGATCAGACACCTACTTCTTAAGGTATCATTCTGAGATACCTTTTCTTTTAAATTTCGATACGAAATTCCCTTCAACAGGGGGATGATGTCATAACTCTGTCAAAACCTTACAAAGTCCGACACGTTACAAACCACCAAATCTAACTAGAATCTCATGCATTTAATCGAGTGTAATATCTTAATTTTCGGGACGAAAATTCTTTCAACAAGGGGATGATGTGACAACTCGACTTTTTGTTGTTAACACCGTTTCCGTTATCTAACCTTTCTCCGTTTATAGTAAAGTAATCTATAATATTATTACTCAAGGATAATAATATGTATTGGTTACACGATTATTATTAAGATGTGTTAACCTTACCTAGCCTTTAACTAAGTAAACTAATTAAATTATTAAACATAAATGCAACATAAGTAAATCTTAAAGGGCTTAATGTGCAAATTCATAAAATACATTATAAAACCCAAAGATACCTCACGGTGACCATTTGAAAACCGCAAACTCATCTTCCCCGAAACCCTAACAGCCGTCTACTTCCTCACTCTCGCAAAACCCCATCCGGCAGCCTTGTCCGCGACCCCTAATCCCCGACATTCATCCCGTTTCAAGAAACGACCCCGCTCCCGACTTCCTACGTCATTGAACGACGATCACTTGGAGATCGACACCACCCGGCGTTCGTGACAACCGTTCGGTAGCCCTTCAACCGTGGTGATCCTCTTCGTAGATCGTAGCCCCTCGACGATAACCCGTACGGTACGCTACGTTTCTACGTGTCGTTTTCAATACAGCGTGTTACGGTTTTCCCTCGGTTACGGTTTCGGTGCGTGCACGGTTTTGTTGCGTAATTATGGTTGCGTTTATGTTCTGTGATTGTATGGCTGCGTTTATGATTGTGTACGTATATATGTTCTTGCGTATGGATGCCTCCTGTGTATGTATATGTAGGTGTGTATGTATATGTATGTTGGCAGGTGCATGAATATTCGTGTGTTTGCGTGTGTATGCGAAGAGTAGTGTGTATAGTGTTTGTGTTTGGGGCGCATGGGGGAAAGATGTGGGGCGCATGGGTGAATTAGTGTATGTATTATGCGTGTGTAATTGGGTGTGTATGTATTATGCATGTGTGATTGGGTGTGTGTCCAGTTATGATGGATGAATGCAAGCAAGCGTAGGGTTAGGCGCATGGGGTAGGAGATGCGCCCATGTGTGGGTTTTGGTGTTGACTGTGGGTAGATGCATGGGGAAAGTGAATAAGGTTTTGGGTTGGGCGCATGAGACTTTATTTTTAATTGTGTTGGACGCATGACGTGTGTGTGTGTGTGTTAAAAATAATAAGGTGCATGAACTACAAGCATGATAGCACATGAGTACGTGGTTTATTTTGTGCATACGTATGATTATATAGAATGTGTGATTTATGTTATAAATTCATTATACACATATATATACGTATATATATATATACATATATATAACTATTAGATTTGGAAAGTTCACATTTGTAAAAATTAACAAATAATATAACTTTTGACGTAACACCTATTATTTACAGAAAGCCTTGTAAAATATATTTTTCGTAAAAGTACATGTGTCTTGTGAACGTGTTTTGGGTGGTATTAATGCATTGAGTGTGTTTGTGTATGAATGGAAATCATCGACAACCGACATCGAACCGTAACCGTGATACGAACGCGAAACCGTACAACTCATACACTCGTAATAATAACTAACATTAATTATATTCGTACTAAATGGAATTCAGGTTAACCGAACCCTTAACCATTACTCGAACATTATTTCCCTGCTGTGCAAATCAATGTGATTCTTCACGGCCCCTATTTTACTTTCATTCCTTTTTGGAGGAGAAAACATGCAATCTTATTTACCAAATGGTTTGGTATTATTGTTTATCGCCTGTTACGTTAGTGCAAACATACTTAAAAGTCCTTACATTCTCGAACCGTTAGTAATGTGTAGCGAGGTAATTCTGAGTAGTACTACTGGGTTTGACAAACCCCGCCCGGCTAGTCACGCTAGCTTGATTGGAGGTCAAACGGGTGCATTATTGACCTAACATTTGTCACTGTCTGGTGAGACGTGACAGGAAGGCAACAAACATACAAACATACAAACATCAGCTTCGTTCGAAATGCTAAGTAACTTGTTTATAGGCTAGCTACCTATTGATATGCTTTAATTACTTTACCATTCGAACATTACGAACATTTTTCTGTGATTAAACCTGTGAACTCACCAACTTTATGTTGACATACTTTGGCATGTTTTCTCAGGTCACAGGAACCCTAAGCTCATGTTGCACGATTCAGGAACGCACTGAGGACATGCATTCATCAAATTCATTTATTTTGCATCGCACATTGTTTTGACATAGTATTTTGAGACTTTCAGTATTGGTTACATTTCATATTACGCTTCCGCACTGCTGTTCATTTCATTTGTGTTTCTCTGATTTAAGTCAACGTTTATTTTGAACTCATATAGTGTCATTTGATATGACCGTGTCTGAGATCCTGGTTTGTCACACGCATAACGGTAAAACCCCGTTGTGGAAATTGAGGGTGTGACAATATATAATATATACACACACACATATATATATACATATATATACATATACATATATACATATATATACATATACATGCATACATACATACACACACACACAGAGACATATATATATATATATATATATATATATATATATATATATATATATATATATATAGGAATGGGTTCATGTGAGAACCCTAAGAAATTGTAAGAACTCTTTAACTCTTTCTAACCATTAATTTAATATAAAATATTATAGATTCCATTTGAATGGTATGGATGCAAGCAAGGGTAAATGAGTCTTTTTTCCCACATGTACTTGTCTGTACTTGTGTGCTTGTATTTGATGGTCAAAATCTTCCCATCATTAGTTTTCAAAAATCTCTTTTCTTATTTTTATTTTGAATTTCTAAAATATATATGCAAGAACCACACCACCATCACCACAAGTCGACCTCCCTACCACCACCGCCGAACATTACCACAAGTCTTTTTATATACTTTTCTGTTGGTTTAATTTGTTTAAAGTAAATCTTGTCTCGTTGTATTGATTTTTCATCTTTTTATATTGACGTAACACCACTATAGTTACATGCTCTTATAGTGGTGTTACACTTGTTTACATTAAAGTAACAACAAGTTACATCAATAAATTACCCCACGTTACTTTACTTTAGTAGGTTACAATAGAGTAATACTATAACTTGATGTTTTTGTTACACTTTTGCTATAGATTACATTATTATAACCTGATATAACTACGTACGGGTGAATTTTTTTGTAATACTATAATATAATTAAAAAGAAAATATGATAAGTTTAATAGTGCAATATTTATAAATTTACAAGAAAAATGTGATGTGATTTACTGAAAGTATTATGATTTGCATTCAAATGAACATGATGTAAATAATTATAACTAACTATGTTGCACTGTGTTACATCACTGTAACATTGAAATTACATCCATATCATACACTTATCTACAACTTACAGTAATGTAACACGTAAGGTCCGAAACAAAATTTTAAACATGTTCGAGACTATATTGGAATAAAGAGAAAAATTAGACGAAATTAATGATGTAATTATTAAAAAATATATAACAATCTATAAAAAAGTTATAGAAGTTATAAAAATAAAAGGGGTAGACTTTTTTTATAAAAAATTAAAAAATAGGGTGAAGTAAAAGATAGTAGGTGGTGACACTTGTCATCACCATATTAAATCTGAATTATTAACTTTTTAAGGGATATATAAAATGTTTAAATTATCCTTTTCTATTAAAAAAGTTAAGACACATGGCATCATCTCATACCATATGGTTTTAATCTAATGTCCACATTTGGTTAAATAGTTTTTACAATAACTATGGGTTCTCAATAGAACTTCACCATATATATATATATGTTATATATATGTATATATATGTATATATATATATGTATATATATATGTTATATATCTATTCAACACTATCTTTAAGACAGGGAAGATGCCAGACCAGTGGAGAACCAGTGTCATAGTCCCCATATATAAGAAAAAAGGAGATATCCAAGGCTGCGAAACTACAGGGGAATAAAGCTACTGAGTCACACGATGAACTATGGGAAAGAGTTATTGACACGAGAATTAGACGGAAACCCAGATAGCAATAAACCAATTTGGATTTATGCCAGGACGCTCTACAACAGAAGCCATA